>CM029018.1:92387680-93012380 GCA_016801055.1 Panax notoginseng
GCCCACGCCAAGGCCAGAGCGCCCGTGCCGCATACACGCACAGACTCGGCGTGGCCGCGCCCAAGTCTGGTCCCAGGCAGATTTAAGTACTTTAAAACATGACCCATGACTCATATCAGTTACATAACTCTTCCTTCTCTTAAGCGCCCACTCATTTCCTCTCCTCCAAAACTGAAACCTCTCCTCCACATCTCCTTCTCCAATCGGTTTCTTTCCTATAAAACTCCTAATCCACTGCAATTTCTCTCACCCTCTCTCCCCATATTCGACTTCAACACATCACCCATTGAAACGTAGAAAATTTGCCTAGGGTTTATCAGAGGATTTGAAAGCAACAAGTTTGGGGGTTCTTCTCAGTGGTTAGGGCTTGCTCAATTGGGGTAAACAGAATTCAGTCAAGGTACTCCTCTTTTCATGTCATAGTTAGGGCTTTTCTTTGTCAATCTCCATGGGTCCAAAACGAGAACGCTCCCATACTTCTGAGTCCTCCTCTTCCAACAGCTAAGATAAAGACATCTTAGATCTCACCAAGTTTGTCAGTTTAGAGGCTCAGACGGAATACTACCGAATTGTCACCAAAACATTTGTGAAAGAAAGGGGATTTAATCCCGGGAAGCAAGATGGGCAACTTTGGGAAATGATAAGAGAGCGAGGCTAGGTGGGAGTTGTATCTAGTCTGATGCCTACGCCAATGGCCATTGTCCGTGAGTTCTACACAAATGCCAAGGAGATAATGAGTGGGTTATCATTTGTTAGAGGCGTGCAGGTGGACTATCGCCCACAGGCGATTCGAGGGGGTATTCAATTTACCCAACCCGTCGACTGGTCGAGCCAATTGGGTGGAGGCTGCTAGGTTCGAGACGGACTTCGACATGGTTATTACTGATTTATGCGTGTCAGGCACTAGGTGGAACTATAAACAAGGCACAAATCAGCACACCAACTTCCCAAGTGCAGCATTTTACCGCTATGCAAAAGCGTGGAATTTATTTATTTGTGCCAAGTTACTGCCTTCTTCGCACCAGCATGACATCCAATCTGAGAGGGCGATAATACTTTGTCATGGTAAAATACATAGACATGGGCCACCTCCTCCACCAAAATATGCTCCGTTACATGAGGGGGAGCACCACAAGCAGCATCCCACACGCCTCAGTAGTAGCCCATCTATGCGCAAAAGTCGGAGTTACTTGGGATGATGAGCAGTTACAGTTGGCAAGCTAAGACATTACCCATGCCACTATTTTGAAGTTTGAGGACTGGGCAGGAGGCACGCCACACTTGAGGGGAAAAGGATTTATCTTGCCAGCTCCATCTTTAGTGCCATCTCTACAGTCGACTGAGGCAGCCGCCTCTCCCTAGGCTACTACAGAGATTGATGATCATAGGCTAAGGCGACTGGAGAGGAAAGTGGATGCCATGCATGACAACTTTTTGGCATTTGCAAATGGTCTTTTTAGATCATTGGCCGAGGCATTCGCGCAGCAAGGGACAATGTTAGAGTAACCTATATTTGGTTTAGCCGTGCCTTATCCACCACCAGATTCACCACCCAAAGAGGGTGGCCATGCCGACACTTAGGGGAGTTTTCTTTGTCCTTTACCTTCATTTATTGGGGACAATGAATATGGTAAGTTTGGGGGTATTGGGTTTAATTAGTAGTGTAGAGTATGTATGTAGTGTAATTTCATATTTATCCATTTTTCATATAGTTTTTGCATGCTAGTAGTATTAGTTTAATTTTGCAATAAATTTTTTCTTTTTTGTTGCTTATTATCTATTTAGTTTATCTGTTTAGTTGCATAACATTGCATAATCCCAAGTATCTAGTTTGTTGAATTCTAATTTGGCCAAGGATGAATTAAGTAGCGCCCTAAGGTCTTTATGGTCTGGGAGTCATTGGTTGAAAGCTCGCTAAGGGGTAGCACTGTTAGCCTAATGAAATGAGACATTGCACAGTCATAGGAAATATAAAAAAAAAATCAATAAACACAGCGAGAAAGTGCGAAAATTGCCCTCGTGAGTAAAAATAAAGAAAAATAAACCTGTTGCTGAACTTTAGTTTGTATTGATGTGTTGGAGTAGTTGTTATTTCATTTGTATGCATAGTTCTTGATTTGAATCTCAGTTTTCTTTCTTAAGCAGTATAGAATATGAAATATTTTCCTTTGTCAAGCTTATTTGTGAACACATCACACACACACACAACATCTTTATAGCAGGTTTAGATTATCTAATTGTATGTCATTATGCCTGTAGCTTAGTTTGATGCTTTATTCTTGGATCAGGATATTTCTCTGAGGCATATCTTGTTGGAATTCTAGCATGGCTGGAAATCTTGGGATTCATTTGTATGATAGTGTAATTTCATAGCATGTAGTTTGCAATTCATAATTCGTATTTGTGTTCATTGCTTGAGGGAAAGCAATAGTTCAAGTTTGGGGGTATTTGATAAGTAGGTTTTATACCTATTTATTGATCACCAACTTTGTAAGACCCCAACTTTTATGAATAAAGAATAATTTTCTCAAAATATATTTTTGAATATTATGGTGTGGATTTGATATAATGTTATAGTTGTGGGTAATATTTACAAATTTTACAAAGTAAGCAAGTGGTTATATAATATTCGATTGGTCGGGAAATATTCATTTTCACTGGAAATATTCGTACGACGGCACAATCATTGGTGGACCCCACAACAGAAGTATTGTCGTAGTTAGAAAACGACAGAATTATCTTTTTATAAAAATAACGGCGAAAGTGTTACCGTTAAAACTGTTGAACTACCCGGTAGTAAAAGTACAGTAATATGCGTGGTTGTATAGTAGCACACGATATTGATTATTGATGTTTACGTGAGAAGTCACTTAGTTATACTCAATTATTGCTACAATAATTGCTGCATCATATCTCTCATATTATTGATTCAATAATTATCGCAATGTCATTTGTATAATATTTTATATTATTAAATGAATAATTGAGATGACAAAGTTATTCATATTATTATTTACATTATTGATAATGTCTAAAAAGTTCTGTCAAGGAGAGGTTTGGTCACCTAATTGTGCGCCAATAAGAAGAAATCCTTATCGAAAAGCCCTCTCTTTCCTGGGAAAGATCTGGTTATTAAATATTGTGAGTTATGATATTAATGATGAATAAGTTAGTGTTGATTAAAAATGAAATTGATAGTTCTGTTGTATGGGAATTATTAGTGTTAGTGAAAATCGACATTTATTTTGATATTAATTGATGTCTGGAAGTTATACTGACCAATCAGGTAATTAATCGGATAAATAAGCAATTAATTGCTATTAATTAACATGATTATAACTATTTGTTCACATGTGTGTACTATTGATTCACATTCTTGTACTATTAGGGGTGGTGGTGTAAGATTGATAATACTTGCATGACTAAGTTAAAAATAGAGGTATAGATGAATGTACTATACTGTAATTCATATTTTCACATGTCTAGAACTATTGATTCACATGATTTACTATTAATTCACATTATTTACTATTAGGAGAGGTGGTGCAAGTTTGATAATACTTGCAGGACTAAATTAAAAATGATGAAAAAGAGGAAGGTATTACACTGTAATATTTCGAGCCCCAAAACGTGCAATTATCGAAACTATATTTTCCTATAAATAGAATCTATTCTTCCTTCATTTCTCACCAATTCACAAAAGCTATGGAGCAATTATTATAGAGAGAAAGAAGAAGAGAAGTCTGTTACCTCACCATTTCAGTATCCAATTTTTCTAAGCTAAGGGGTATTTTTTCTTTCGTATTCATGAAGAGAGTTATTTTCTTTCAATACTCTTAAGGGTTGTTATTCTATTCTTTATTATTCTGTTGGAATAACCTGTCTATGCGAAGTACCGCATACATGGTCAAATTCTTCTGTTATTCCATTTTTTATTATTCTGTTAGAAAAACTTGTCTGTGCGGTCTATCGCATGCCTGGTGAATTTTGTTGTTATTTCATTCTTTATTATTCTGTTAGAATATCCTGTTTGTACGGATTACGTATGACGTGGTTCCCTTCTTTATTATTCTGTTGGAATATCTTGTCTGTGCGGATTACGCATGACCTGGTTCCATTCTTTAATATTCTATTAGAATAACCTGTCCGTGCGGTCTATCGCATGCCTGGTGAATTCTTCTGTTATTCCATTCTTTACTATTTTGTTGGAATAACCTGTCTATGTGGATTACCGCATGCATAGTGAATGATCCTTCGTATTCATTCCTTATTAAATTGTGGAAATGATCTGTCTACGTGGATTACCGCATGGCGGGTAAAAATTCATTTGCAGTTTCATATATTCTATTATACTCAGTTGGTTAAAGTTTTGGTTTCTATACTCCATGAAATTAGTAGAATATCCTAGATATTGACGTTTCATCCAGTATCTTTTCATGGAAATATTCTTCTGAGCATTCTTGAATTATACTCCATAAAGCAGTATCATTTTGACAATTTGGACGTTATTGATTTCTGGATAAATTAAAATTATAAATCTTTAAAATTTATCTTGAACTTGTTTTATTGAATTGTCATCATCCTCATGCTTATATTGTGATTAAAGTCATCTTTGGCTTACATGCGTAGATGGACTTGGTATGATTATGACTAGGGATTATTCAGTATAATCATGACCATAATGTGACGAATGATGTAGTAAAAGTCCACATTGGCCTGTAGTTCATTGATGGACAGTTGTTGGTATGATTATGACCAGTGATTATTTGGTATAATCATGACCATTGATGATTACATGAATATCCTTGGCCGTGATGCAGGGAGGATTCGATTTTATTTATTAAGCTGAGTCTCAACGATAAAGTTGATAAAAAACTTTTTAAATCACATAAGATAGTAGATTTTATGCTCTACTTGACTCTTCTAATGGATTGCTTGTTCCGCTGCAGTTAAACTTGTTGTCTATTATATTCTATCAGTTTAACATTGTTGAAGGCTAATGATAATTTATTCTGCATTATCTTAGTCATTATATTTCCTACTGGGCTAGTTGAGCTCACTCTTTCTTTCACTGTTCTCTTCAGGAAATGATAACGTACCCGGGACTAGTCGGGGAATGGAGTGACGGTCCAGGTGATAGCATTAGTAGTCCTCACTATTCAGTTAAATTGTAAGACAATAAATGTAATGGGGACTCCATTGAGTGTGGATATTGTCTAGATGACAATATTCGTATTAAAACTCTTAGATTATGTTTTGTCGTATTTTACACGACTGTTGTATAATTAAGTTGTATTTGAATTTTGTACCATGTATTTGGCGACTCAAGATGGGTGATGTATACCTGTTTTGGGGGTGTCACAATTGGTATCAAAGCTTAGGGATATGATCCTTGGCTGAGATGTGAGACAAGAACTAGGAGGGGAGAGACGGGGAATTCCTTCGCTAGTATGACCTACCTAAGTTTATTTGGTATTTAATTGGTCGGTCAGAGTATAGGGATAATATGTGATATGTTAATTAACCCTTGTTTTGTGGCAGTATTTGAAAATGGCATCCGAAAATGTTGAGATAAGTAATGAAGCACATGAGACCGTTGGGTCACCAACGATCAATACCCAGGGTAATGTGCAATAGGAAGACAATAATCCTCATGTAAACAATAACACCGATGAAATGGTGAACGATGGGATGTTCAGAGGCTTTATGCAATTCATGCAACATCAGGCGAGAGCGGCTCCTGTCCAAAATGCAGGTGGAAACACTGACAACTCTCGGACGGTCACCGCTAAGCAGTTCAAGGAGCTGGGACCACCGGAGTTTTTTGGAGAGCCAAACCCACTTAAGGCGGAGATGTGGATAAAGTAGATCAACAAGATATTTGATGTCTTAGGATGCTTCGAGGAGCAAAAGGTTTTCTTTGCCACCTTCATGTTGCGAGCAGAGGCAGATTACTGGTGGGAATCTGTAAAGCGTACTCAACCTACCGCACTGAAGATGTCTTGGGAGAAGTTCCAAGAGCTGTTAAACGACAAGTACTTTCCTGAAAGTATTCGTCACATGAAGGAGGTAGAGTTCATCAAGCTTGGCTAAACAATATGACCGTGGCGTAATACGAAGCTAAGTTTACCTAGTTATCTCGGTTTGCGTCCCACTTAGTTGATAACGAGGAGAGAATGACACGGATGTTTTTAAGAGGTTTGAAACCTGAGATACACCGATACTTAATTTCTCACAAACTGTATTTGTATTCAGATGTTATAAATAGGGCTCAGTTATTGGAGCGCGATAACGAGTCAACCCAACCAAGAGAGAGCAGCCGACAAAATGATAATACCAGTGGTAGCAGTCATCAAAGCGGTGACAACAAGCGTGGAGGAAATCAACATGCCAGAAATTGTAATCACTTCGATGGTAATCATGGCCATGACAATAAAAGTGGCCATTTCAAGAAGAGGAGATTCAACAATGATGCAAAGACGTCAGCACCAGCACTTGTTGTTAAGGAAGGAGAACGACCGCCGGTAGTATGTTTCAAATGCGGAGGGGAGGGACATATCAGTCCAAACTGTGTGATGCAGTCCAAAGAGTGTTACAAATGTGGAAAAGAAGGTCACCTAGCCCGATTTTGTCGAGCACTAAAGTAAAGTCTAGCTGGGATGGAGGCATCAAAGGGTGTCCCAAACAAGACAAAATCGGTACTTCAAGGGAGAGCATTTATCGTAACCTCCCAAAAAGTGAGGAATCCGAACGAGGTGATCATGGGTAAGCTAATCATAAATCCTAGCGAAGTTTATACTTTATTTGATACCGGTTCTACCCATTCTTTTATTTCTCCTACTTGCGCTCAACGTTTAAATTTAACTCCGGAGAAATTAGACTTTGACTTATCGGTTGAAACTTCGTTGGGAGAAACCTTCATTATATCTACTGTTTATAATTCTTATTTGATTCAAATTGGTAACCGCACGTTACCTGTCGATCTTATTTCTTTGAAAATACTTGCATTTGATGTGATTTTAGGGATTGATTGGTTAACTACTCATCATGCTAAAATCGATTGTTTTCGTAAGGTTGTTAGCTTTCATATTCCTAACCAACCTATTATGCAAATTCAAGCAACTAACCCACTAAAATCAATCACTGTCATATCAAGCCATAAAGCTATTCGTTTATTGAAAAACGGATGTCAAGCTTTCTTAGCCCATGTCACAGATTTAAATAAAAATACGTCAAATTTGAATGATATTTCTATTGTTAATAAATTTCCTGACGCTGAATAACTTTCTGGCCTACCCCCAGAGCGTGAAATTGAATTTTGTATCGACCTTGAATTCGGTACAAAACCCATTTCCAAAGCCCCATATCAAATGGCTCCTATTGAACTTCAGGAGTTAAAAACTGAACTACAAGAATTGTTAGACATCAGTTTCATTCGTCCTAGTACGTCTCCTTGGGGTGCTCCTGTTCTATTCGTGAAGAAGAAAGATGGAAGTATGTGACTTTGTATTGATTATCGGGAGTTGAATCAGGTCACCATCAAAAATAGGTACCCGTTACCTCGCATTGATGACTTGTTTGACCAGTTACAAGGAGCCAAATTCTTTTCAAAGATTGATCTTCGTTCTGGATATCATCAGTTGAAGATTAAAATTGATGACATTCCAAAGACTGCTTTCAGAACTCGGTACGTGCATTATGGATTCCTCGTCATGTCTTTTGGATTTACTAATGCTCCTGTTGCCTTCATGGACATGATGAACCGAGTATTCACGGAATATTTGGATCACTTTGTGGTCGTCTTTATTGATGGCATCCTTATATACTCCAAAAGCCGTGAAGACCATGAGCAACACTTGAGGTTAATACTTCAAAAGCTTCGTAAAAACAAGCTTTATGCCAAGTTGAAGAAATGTGAGTTCTGGCTTGAGGAAGTTGCATTCCTTGGGCACTGGATATCAGATCATGGAATATCTGTTAACCCAACGAAGATTGAAGTAGTTCAAAGCTGGGAGCAACCAAAGTCAGTGACCGAAGTACGTAGCTTTCTCGGCTTAGCTGGTTATTATCGGAGATTCGGAGAAGGATTTTCTCGAATCGCTACTCTATTAACTCAGCTAACTCGAAAAGATACAAAGTTCGGTTGGAGCAAGGAATGTGAGAAGAGTTTTCAAGAACTCAAGAGAAGACTCATTTCAGCACATGTTCTGACAATACCATCTGGCTCGGAGGGATTTATCATCTACAATGATGCTTCAAGCAAAGGGTTAGGATGTGTTCTCATGCAACATGGAAAAGTTATAGCCTATGCCTCACGACAACTTAAAGAATATGAGAGGAATTATCCTACTCATGATCTAGAGTTGGCAGCAGTCGTTTTTGCGCTTAAGATTTGGATGCATTACCTGTATGGAGAGAAGGTGGAGATCTATACGGATCATAAAAGCCTCAAATATTTCTTCACTCAAAAGAAACTCAACATGCTGCAACGACGATGACTTGAGCTGTTGAAAGATTATGATCATACTATTCAATACGATCTTGGAAAAGCGAACGTAGAACCATCTTTAATCGATAAAGTTAAAGATGCTCAAGCTACAGACCTGTAGCTGATGCGTATGAGGAAGAAAGTGCAAGATTGTTCTATTCTGGAAGCAAGAATCGACGAGGAAGGAATACTTCGAGTCAACTCCAGACTTTGTGTTCCTAACGATTCTGACTTGAAGTATAAAATCATGATGGAGGTGCACAACACACCATTTGCAATCCATCCTGGGAGTACCAAAATGTATCGTGATCTTCGACATACATTTTGGTGGAGCAATATGAAGAGAGAGATATCGGGGTTTATCTCAAGGTGTCTAGCTTGTCAACGAGTCAAGGCAGAGCATCAAGTGCCAAAAGGTCCATTGCAACCACTTGAAATTCCAGAATGGAAGTGGGAGCACATTACCATGGATTTCATTACTGGTCTTCCCAAGGTTTCTCAAGGCATAGATGCGATTTGGGTCATTGTTGATAGATTGACCAAGTCTTCTCATTTCTTATCGATACGAGAAACTTATACACTTGAACGTCTTGGTCGTATGTACATAAACGAGATTGTAAGATTGCATGGTATGCCAGTATCCATAGTTTCTGATCGGGACCCAAGATTCACTTCAAGATTTTGGGTTAGTTAGCAAAAAGCTATGGACACGAATTTACGATTTAGTTCGGCATATCATCCTCAAACGGACGGGTAGTCAGAAAGGACTATTCAAACTCTTGAAGATTTATTAAGACTCTATGCCCTTGACTTCAAGGGAAGTTGGGACAAGTTCTTACCATTGGTGGAGTTTTCCTACAACAATAGTTGTCAAGCAAGTATTGGCATGACTCTATTTGAGGCGTTGTATGGAAGAAAATATCGTTCTCCAGTATGATGGGATGAGGTGGATGAAGCAACATTGTTGGGTCCAGAGTTGGTACGTATGACTACGAAAAAGATTCAAATGATCCGATAACGTATAAAAACCTCACAAGATCAACAAAAGAGTTATGCTGATCTTCATCGAAAGGACGTGGAATTTAATATTGGAGATCAGGTGTTGTTACGTGTTGCTCCATGGAAAGGAGTTACGAGATTTGGAAAGAGAGGATAACTCAATCCTTGATTCATTGGCCTATTTTTAATCCTCGATCAAGTAGGAACTGTGGCCTATAGACTCGCTTTACCGCCAAGTATGTCTCGTGTTCATAACGTTTTTCACATATCTATGTTACGTAAATATGTTAAAGACCCGAACCATATTATTGAATTAGAACCAGACGAGATAGAGGAAGATTTAACGTATGAAGAGTTACCTATTAAAATCTTGGATAAGAATGATCATATTCTACGCTCCAAGGTTATACCTCAAGTCAAAATTTTGTGGAGAAATAGTGACACCCCCAAATTCGGGTTACCTGACCCCTGAGTTTGGTGCTCACGATCCACAATATAAATAACATTTAACTACCCATTTAAATATAAATAGGATTACATCAGTCATTAACATAAGTTGTTAATACATAAGTCTCAGGTCCACTAACCTTAACATTACAGAAATACCCCTTTAGATATACAAAAAGGGTTTACAATACAATATAACATAATAATATTGTTCATTATAACTACTCCAACATCTTGCCTTTGCCTTTGATCTTCTTTGACCCGCTGGCCTCTTCGTTCCTAGATGAAATGTTTTATTTATAGCAAGGTTGAGCAACAAGTTTGCCCCGCAAGTTAAGACATACAATAAAGGTATATGAATCAACAAGAACAGACTATCTATTTTGATAGAATGAAACTAAAGTTCGGGGAACTTTGAAATAGCTGAACAAATCGTTAATCAATAACAATTCTTCTCGTATTCTAGACAACACAATAATTTGATAATGAAAGAGTACAACGCTTTCAAAGTTTCTACGATATTCTATTGAATAAATAAGAATCTATTCTACGTAATAACAAAGTGGAATATTTTCCAGATTTGTGCTGAGTGATCCCACCAGATCTTAGAACTTATTTTCTCGGGTATCTATCAAAGATTTACTTTGTTACATACGCAGGCGTATCAGATAACTATAAAGATTAAATCATACCCCTCTGCAAGTACTTAGAGCCGGCCAACTCCTTGTACCCTATATTATGCATAATACTTAACAGCGCGCAATGGTCGAATATACGACCCAAAATGTTCCCTTTATATAAAAGGTTGTTTTTCTCAGTCTCAGAATAAAGATTTTTGATTTAACAACGAAATACTGTGATTTTAAATTCTATCTACTTATTGATCTAGCCAAAACAATTGGCATCGATCTATCAATAACAATTGATTTCTATTCTCGTATTTATCAAGTTCTAACAAATGTTCGTCTAGCCAGAATAATTAGCTAAGACATTTCTCAATATAATTTGACAATAAACAGGAATTATCTGTACTGTCAATATTAGATTTTGCAGATATAAATATCCAACAACAGTAATTCTACGAATATATATTTTTCGAATCCGTAATTCAATTTGAATTTTAATCATGCACTAACTGCGAATAATCAACAATAAATTCCCTGGACATGGTATAATTATCAATAATTAACCATTAAAATAGTTGAATGAATATAACTTAAGGTTGAGTTAGGAAACTTGCCTTTCGCGTTGATTACATCTACACAATATAATTAACTGCATTCGTAAGACCTATAATCAACAATGTCGGTCTCACAATTAGAACAATCATTTATAACACGTAACACTGTATTCTACAATCAAACTTCTCCTAGGCACATTTCTACACAAACACATCAGTGTGTATAACCTATATAAACACTTATCCAGTCTAACTATTTCGGTCTGGTTAGACCTCGAACTATTCTCGGTGTTCTGGTCACCCTATTCGACAATTAACACATTGATTGTCAATTAAACTTGGTCTCTAAGCTTCAATATTATCTTAGATAAGTCAAATATCATTTATAATATTTTCTGGAAGCTTTTAATAATTTATAAACAATTATTATAATTTATAATAATTTTTCAAACACTTAAATCATTTTTAAATGATTTAATTATCAAATAATCTTATCATTATTAATATTTAATAATATCAAAATATTAATAATATACTTGTCAAAATATTAAAGTTATTATGAATAACTTAAAATATTTTTAAATCATCAATATTCTACTTAAATGATTTTTAAAGTAATTAAAATCATTTTTAAATCATCACCATTAATATTTAAATATTATTGTAATTATTATCAAAATATTAAAAGTCATTAATTATAACTTAAAATATTTTTAAAACATTTTTCTCACTTTTAAATGATTTTTAAATCAATAAAATTATTTTTAATTCATTTATTTAATATCATAATTAAATAAATCTAATATCATTTATTAATGAGAATTCTCCAAAAATATTGAAAATTATATTTTATAATTTAAAATATTTTCTAACACTTTATTCTTATTTAAAATGATTTTTTAAATCATTAAAATCATTTTTTATCTTATTTATTTAATTTAATAATTAAATAAATCTAATATCATTAATATTAAATTATTAATAAAAATTCTCTAAAATTATTAAAAGTCACATTTTATAACTCAAAATATTTTTAAATACATTTTTCTTATTTAAAATAATTTTTCATAATATTAAATAATTTTTCTCTAATTTATTTAATATACTAATTAAATAAATTAAATACGTTTAATATTTAAATAATTATAAATATTAAAGATAAATATTCTAATTGGTCAAAAATAAATTTTCATAATTTAAAATAATTTTTAAAACAATTTTTAAAAAATTTTATAATTTATTTTCTATTTTTAATTAATTTTCAGAATTTCAGAAATTAGAAAATAAATAAACCGTCGCTAATAGCCTTTAGCGACAAAAACTGTCGCTGTTGGTGTTCTTGAGCTCAAGAACACTGACAGCTTTGTTATCAACCTGCCTTGTTTGACCGGGCTTAATTCTCAACTCGTTTCGTTTCTGAGCAATCTTTAGTCACGAACTTGTAGTTCGTATACAATACTACAATTAGAAACCAATATCTCAGTCATATCATACCATACCAGGAAGATATAGCCCGGCCAAATCACTATCAGACTTAATCTGGGTTTTTTGGGTAACCCAGAAACCCAGACAGTCGTGAGGTACCACTTTGTGGTTTGATTATCTAAGTGTTCCAGTCGCGATTTATATGATCTCATGGTTCTAATATGTACTCCTTATGTTAAGGAACATTAATCAATCAATAAATCAATTTAACATCAACAAGATCGCCACGAATCAGACGGTCAAACTATGCCAGAAAAATTGCTTAAATTGTGTTCTGGGTTTTCCAGAAAAGAAATCCGTGACCGTGGGGCCGGGTTTGACCACTCACTATGTTCGGTCACTTGTTGTTTTAAGCGATATAAAGGAACAAATATATAGCCAACATTACAGACTACAATATGGTTACAAAAACAACATAAAACAATCATCAAAGATGTCAGATCCAGACCTTACAAAAATTGTCAGACGCTAAAATCCAACTTTCTAGGTTACCTAGAATATACTCGGTCATGCCCGGTCAACGGGTTTTGACCGATTATATCTTCGAATCCAGACCTCTTATGACTCTGATAGCTTTTGCAGCTTAAAGACAACATGTCAGGCTACATATAAAAGCTTTAAAACAACTCATAACATGAATACATGAAAATCTAAGCCAACTGACATTTGCTTGTCATACAACTTTAGAGCTCAAGAACAGATTTTGTAAAACTCATTTTTAAGCCATTCGATGCTATGGATCCATCATGGATCAACATATAACAACTAAAAACATATTATAACATAAGATTAAACACTAAAACACAAAAATTTTCTAAGCAACAAAGATCAAAATTTAAAATTTGATTTAAACCTTCTAGCTTTCAATTCTTGATCTAAGCTCTCCAATATGTTATTGATTGATCAAGGGATGAAATTAGGACTGATCTAACTTAAGAAATTCGAAGCTTTAGAGAGAGAGAGAGTTGGTGAGAGAAATATGCAAAATGGCAACTTTTTGTGACTTTTTCTCTCTCTAAATCTCTTATATAATGCTTGTATGTTGCTTGGATCTGATCTTGTTGGCCAGATTTTGTTGGATTAATGAGTCACAAGTCAATGTGGTGGTTCACCAACTAAAGGTGTTGGTGAATTATGCAAGTTACCATTTAAAGAAAGTAAAAAGGGTATTTTGGTCATTTACAAAATAATTTTAAGGGCAATCTTGATAAATGTACAAAACCTTAGGGTTTAGGGTATGGGTTAGGGTTTAGGGTTTAGGGTTTAAACCTTTTAGATTTACAATTTAATTTCCAAAATTTTCAAATTTCGGTTCCCAAAATAGAAAATTAATAATTCTAAATTACAATTAGGATTCAATAAATATATTTATATTTCCTAATCATAAAATTCAATCTTGCTAATTAGGATTAATATTCCTAATTAAAATTGCTTAATTTAGCAATTAGGGTCAAAATGATCATTAGGGTTTATAACCCACGAATTAGGGTTTTAATAAGAAAAATAAATTTTCTAAATTACAAATAGGGTTTGTAAAATAGAAATTAAGATAACTATAATATAATTAGGGCTTTCTAATCATATTAAAGTTTAATACACACAATAGGCTTGCCAATTAGGATTAGGGTTTCCTAATTTAGGGTTTAGGATTTCTGAATTTTAAAATTAGGGTTTTTCGGCGTACAATTAGGGTTTTTAACCGTACCATTGGTTTTCTAAATCTGAGATTAGAGTTTTTAATCCCTTATTAGGGTTTATAAACTTTAAACCTTATCCTATCAATTATTGATCAATAAATTTCTTCGGTACAAACACAAACTCATTAATATAATTATTTTAACTATATTTTCTACCGAATCCCTATCCAGAAATTAGGGTTAGGGTTTCTAAAGCTGTTAAGCATAACTCTACTCTAATTTTATTATTCAATACACAAATTAACTTTCTCGAAACTCGTATCACATATACTTGTCACAAAATTGATAATTAATATTAATATTAATTAAAAAAAATTATTCGCAAATTTTTGATTATTCGAAATCTCGGGTTATCACAAAAACCACGATATGGAAGAAATGACCTGGGAGTTAGAATCTGAGATAAAGTCAAGATATCCTCACCTCTTCGATATACCAGGTACGTACCCTAATTTCGAGGATGAAATTTTATAAGAATGGGAGGTTGTAAGATCCCAACTTTTATGAATAAAGAATAATTTTCTCGAAATGTATTTTGAATATTATGGTGTGGATTTGATATAATGTTATAGTTGTGAGTAATATTTACAAATTTTGCAAAGTAAGCAAGTGGTTATATAATATTCGATTGGTAGGGGAATATTCGTTTTAACAGGAAATAGTCGTACATTGGTGGACCCCACAACGAAAGTATTGTCGTAGTTACAAAATGACAGAATTATCTTTTTATAAAAATAACGGCGAAAGTGTTACCGTTAAAACTGCTGAACTACCTGGTAGTAAAAGTACAGTAATACACGTGGTTGCATAGTAGCATACGGTATTGATTATTAATGCTTACTTGAGAAGTCACTTAGTTATACTCAATTATTGCTACAGTAATTGCTGCATCATATCTCTCATATTATTGATTCAATTATTGTCATAGTATCATCTGCATAATATTTTATATTATTAAATCAATAATTGAGATGACAAAGTTATTCATATTATTATTTACAATATTGACAATGTCTAGAAAGTTCTGTCAAGGAGAGGTTTGGTCACCTAATTGCGCGCCAATAAGGAGAAATCCTTATCGGAAAGCCCTTTATTTTCTGGGAATGATCTGGTTGTTAAATATTATGAGTTATGATATTAATGATGAATAAGTTAGTGTTGATTAAAAATGAAATTGATAGTTCTGTTGTATGGGAATTATTAGTGTTAGTGAAAATCGACATTTATTTTGATATTAATTGATGTCTGGAAGTTATACTGACCAATCAGGTAATTAATCGGATAAATGAGCAATTAATTGCTATTAATTCACACGATTATAACTATTTGTTCACATGTGTGTACTATTGATTCACATTCTTATACTATTAGGGGTGGTGGTGCAAGATTGATAATACTTACATGACTAAATTAAAAATGAAAAAAAGAGGAAGGTATTATACTGTAATATTTTGAGCCCTAAAACGTGCAATTATCGAAATTATATTTTCTTATAAATAGAAGCTCATTCTTCCTTCATTTCTCACCAATTCACAAAAGCTATGGAGCAATTATTATAGAGAGAAAGAAGAAGAGAAGTTTATTACCTCACCATTTCAGTATCCAAATTTTCTAAGCCAAGTGGTATTATTTCTTTCGTATTCATGAAGAGAGTTATTTCTTTCAATACTCTTAAGGGTTGTCATTCCATTCTTTATTATTCTGTTGGAATAACCTGTCTATGCGAAGTACCGCATACATGGTCAAATTCTTCTGTTATTCCATTTTTTATTATTCTGTTGGAATAACCTGTCTGTGCGGTCTATCGCATGCCTGGTGAATTTTGTTGTTATTCCGTTCTTTATTATTCTGTTGAAATATCCTGTCTGTGCGGATTACGTATTACCTGGTTCCCTTCTTTATTATTCTGTTGGAATATCTTGTCTGTGCGGATTACGCATGACTTGGTTCCCTTCTTTATTATTCTGTTGGAATATCTTGTCTGTGCAGATTACGCATGACCTGGTTCCATTCTTTAATATTCTGGTTCCATTTGCAGTTTCATATATTCTATTATACCCAGTTAGTTAAAGTTTCGGCTTCTATACTCCATAAAATTAGTAGAATATCCTGGATATTTGCGTTTCATCAAGTACCTTTTCATGAAAATATTCTTCTAATCATTCTTGAATTTTACTCCACAAAGCAGTATCATGTTGACAATTTGGACGTTAATAATTTTTGGATAAATTAAAATTATAAATATTTAAAATTTATCTTGAACTTGTTTTATTGAATTGCCATCATCCTCATGCTTATATTGTGATTAAAGTCATCTTTGGCTTACGTGCATAGATGGACTTGGTATGATTATTACCAGGGATTATTCGGTATAATCATGACCGTAATGTGACGAATGATGTGGTAAAAGTCCTCATTGGCCTGTAGTTCATTGATGGACAGTTGTTGGTATGATTATGACCATGGATTATTCGGTATAATCATGACCATTGATGATTACATGAATATCCTTGGCCGTGATGCAGGGAGGATTCAATTTTATTTATTAAGCTGAGTCTCAGCGATAAAGTTGATGAAAAACTTTTTAAATCATAGAAGATAGTAGATTTTATGCTCTACTTGACTCTTCAAATGGATTGCTTGTTCCGCTGCAGTTAAACTTGTCGTCTATTATATTCTATCAGTTTAACATTGTTGAAGGCTAATGATAATTTATTCTGCATTATCTTAGTCATAATATTTCTTACTGGGCTAGTTGAGCTCACCTTTTCTTTCACTGTTCTCTTCAGGAAATGAGAACGTAGCTGGGACTAGTCTGGGAACGGAGTGACGGTCCAGATGATAGCATTAGTAGTCCTCACTAATCTATTAAATAGTGTGATAATAAATGTAATGAGGACTCCATTGAGTGTGGATATTGTCTAGATGATAATATTTGTATTAAAACTCATGGCATATATTTTGTCGTATTTTACAAGACATTTGTATAATTAAGTTTTTATTTATATTTTGTACAATGTATTTGGCGACTCAAGATGGGTAATGTATACCTGTTTTGGGAGCATCATAAACTTACTAGAATTTTGCTCTACTTAAGCATTTTTAGTATTGTTTTATTATATTTATGTTTGTTTTACAGTTTGCATAGAGGAAGCTCCTAAGGCATGGAAATGGCATGGCATGTCATGATATGATGATCAATGGCTAGTATGGAGATTTGAAGTTGAACTCAAACTTGTGAAGAGGGCACCTAAAGTGATCAAGTGATGGATGAGGAGGCAGTGGAAGAAAGAAGAAAGAAGTGAATAAGCAATATTGCACCAGGAACATTTCACCAGCAGTATGCAGCAGCAAGCACTCGCGCAGCCACGCCCAGCAGCAAGCCAGACACGGCGCTCCCGCGCCATAAGCAATCCACACGTAGACAAGGCATGACGCGCCGACGTCCATTTAGCATAGGGACACGGCGTGCCTGCGCCAGGAGGATCAGCATTGTAGAGCCAGCGCGCCTGTGCCTGATTTACATTATACACCTGCGCGGCTGCGCCAGTCAGACTTGAATTAAATGCTGACTTTTTATTTTAAGCTATTGTAGCGTGATTTCTACTAGTAGGTGTATTGGCTGGTTTGAAAAGACATATTTTATCTATTAGTTATCATTTACTATTTCAGGGTTTTATAGTCTAGCGAGAATCCATAGCATTTCTTTACCATTTTAAGCTTCTCTCTCTAGATTGATTAGATTGTGAATATTGGGTTTTATTTTGGTTATGATTTTGGACCTGAACTAGATTGGAAGCATACTTTGGAGCTTGGTTTAATAAGATTTGCTCTCTCATTTCTCCTTAATCTCTTTGCTCTCTCTGTTTATTTCCATGCTTGGCTTAAATCCCATAATGGGTGTTGATTCAGAAATGAACTAAACTCCATTATGGGATTCTAATGAAGTTTATTGCGTAGTTCAGACTTGTATGCCTCTTTGTGATTGCTTGTAGGGTTATAGTTGGATTGCCTAACTTGGTTAGGCTCAAATGATTAAATGCTTGATCACCATTCACCCTAATAACTTGTATGGAATTGAAAAAGGAAATATAAGTTCATATTTGACCATGTCAGCATGTGTTTACGAGATTTACATGTGTTAGGTTTCGTGATTCGTAACTCGGATAGACATATACCGGTTTGCCATGTGTAGTCGTTGAGAAGGCTTATGCTTAAATCATTATTGCTTGTAATTCACATAGACGTATAGCGGGTTAGGTAATATTGATGCTCATATGAATTCTATCATTTTGTGGATTTTGTGTGATTTGGACATGGTACATCGAAAGATGGCCATGTTTCACTTTTGTGCTCTCGACTAGCAGTCCATTGTAATTAATCAAGCATAACAAGAGGCGTGCATTTTGGATAAAGCATTAAATGACATTAGGATCCCATTTCTCTCCACTTTGATTCCCTAAATTTAGTATTTAGTAATTTTGTGTTGATAATTAATCTAGAATTCAATTTGCTTGTTAGTTGATCGTTTAAGCAGCCAGAGATAGCGATAAAGTTGTTGCATGCTAGTTTAGAAATATTCACCTTTCTTTGTGGGAACGATACTTTCTTACTCTGTACTACTTGTTGACCCGTGTATACTTGCACGTGTTAGAGTCTGTTTTGTTAACCTGAAACAAACCCAACAGAATTCTCACGTAAGAATCAATAATCAAAGATATTGTACAATATTGTGTGCTACTGTGTAACCACACATATTACTGTACTTTTATGACCAGATATTTCAATAATTAACGGTAAAAGTTTTGCCGTAATTTTATAAAAAGGTTATTTCCATCGGTTTCTATATCCGACGGTAATTTCGTTATGGGGTCCACCAATGATTGTGCCGTCGTACAGATATTCCCCGACAAAAAGAATATTCCCCGACTAAATGAATATTTTATGACAACTTACTTTGTGACGCCCCCAAAATAGGTATACACAACTAATTCTGAGTCGCCAGATACACGGTACCGAATTCAAATACGAACTTCACTTATAACTATTGAACTGTCGTGCAAAATACGACAACACATAAGGTGTGAGTTTCAATACAAATACTGTAACGTATATAATATGACAATATTCATACTCAAATTATTACAATGCTATATAAAATACAGCAGCAAATATTTCAAGACCCCATAATAGAATGAGAAGATTACTATCCTGTTCATTCTAATGAGGTGCACTTTTGACGATTTTAAAGTCGGGTTCTCATCACCCTATTGTTGTTCACCAAAATCAATTATTAAGTGACATATAATATACGACACACCCATATTAGGTCCTCAATACTATTATATATTTCATATCATGCAGTTTTATAATGTATTGAGAAACTTCCACAGTATCGGACCATCACACTATTCCCCTGTTATTCCCGCTCGAGCCAACTACACTCTTAATACCTGAAAGGAATTGTGAAGCAAAAGGGTGAGCACAAATAGCCCAATAAAGAATATTATGACTAAGATAATACAGAACAAATTATCCTTAGTCCTCAACAGGGAAAAATATGATAGAATACAATAGACAACAAGTTTTAGATCAACAACTATAGTGGAAACAACAATCCATTAGAAGAGTCAAGTAGAATATAATGT
Organism: Panax notoginseng; assembly: GCA_016801055.1. Taxonomy (NCBI): domain Eukaryota; kingdom Viridiplantae; phylum Streptophyta; class Magnoliopsida; order Apiales; family Araliaceae; genus Panax; species Panax notoginseng. The sequence continues at coordinate 92,407,625 of CM029018.1, forward strand.
CTGCTATCTCTTCCAAATTAAAAGTCCATCGTTAATATTTCATTCCTATAATACTCATCAACAATTCTTTTTGTACCCAAGACAAAGAGAACTCTCATCACCTGTTTTCACCTGAACCACCAAAGATTATAGTTAAATTCACAATTCCTATTTATAATCAGGTAAATCAATAGTCTATCTTTGCACTACGAGCCAAAGATATACAACTGTAAAACCAATAATCAACAGTCCATCTTTGCGCGTAAGCCAAAGATATATAATTGTAAAACCAGTAATCAACAATCCATCTTTGCACATAAGCCAAAAAGGATTTTTACCACATCATTGTCTACAAAATAAATAATCCACATCACCGAATTATCCATGCACTACGGCCAAGGATATTCGTTAGTATCACATCTATGAATTATCCATTCACTATGGGCCAAGGATATTCATTATTATCACATCCACAAATTATCCATGCACTACGGGCCAAGGATATTCGCCATTATCGCATCCATGAATTATCCATGCACTACGGGCTAAGGATATTCATTATTATCACATCCACGAATTATTCATGCACTACGCACCAAGGATATTCGTTATTATCACATCCATGAATTATCCATGCACTACGGGCCAAGGATATTCGTTATTATCACATCTACGAATTATCCATGCACTACGAGCCAAGGATATTTGTTATTTTTACCAGTGGTCATGATAATGCCAAACAACAATTCATCTTTGCACCCTTTGCCGAAGAGAACCCATGGTTATGATCATATCAACAACTGTCCATCAATGTACTACGGGCCAATGAGGACTTTCATCACAATATAAGCATGAGAATGATGACCATGATATAAGCATCAATCAAACGAAATCAAGGATAAATATTAAAGATTTTTAATTTATCTAGAGTTTTAAAATGTCCAAATTGTCAACATGATAACTGTTTTGTAGAGTAAAATTTAAGAATAATATTCACGTATCAAAAATAATTTGGACAGAAAAGAATCAATTTTTCATCGTGAATAGTACCTCGGGTGAATAGTACTTGAGTGAATAGTACCCTGCGAATAGTACTTGGTGAATAGTATCGTACGTATGAATAGTGTCGTACGTATTAATAGTGTCGTATGTATGAATAGTACCCATGAATAGTATTCCGACATAAAAAGCTTAAAATTTAACAAGAATGTTCAGAAAAATATTTCTGTGAAACGATACTAGATGAAACGCTAATTTCAATGATATTCTACTAATTTCAAGGAGTATAGAAGCAATACTTATCAACATGAGTGTAGAATTAGGAATATGAAACGAAATAATATTACTTACATACTACAGAGTATGGAAGAAAATATTATTTCTTACGAATATTGAACAAAAATAATATCCCTTTCAAATGTTGAACGAAAATAATATTCCCCACGAATACGAAAAATAATATCATAAGCGAATATGCAATAAATAATATCCCTTACCATAAAAATAACATCCCTTACCTTAAAAGGAGAGTATTTCTGACTGGTATAGCGGGGATATTTTTGAAAAAAAACTTGTACTATTTGCTACACTCAAAGTTTTCTTAACTCAAAAGAAATACGCTCAATATTATAGAAGAAGAATTCTCTGATTCTGGTGTGATTTTCTTTTCTAAACTGAGCATCCTATTTATAGAAGAATGGCATAATACTATTTAAAAAGAAAAATCACGGACTGCACAATAAGGAATCACGGGTGCAATTTAATCGGCTGAAAATTTTGATTTTTTTTATTTTACTATGCTGAACTATGCAGTACTATGCAAACACTATACAGTACTATGCAATACTATGCATTATAATAAAATATAATATATTTTATTTTTCATAAAAAAACAAAACTTATGTAATATATATATAACAAAACTGAGATAACTTTCTATCGATAATTTTGAAAAATTAGTAAGTGGGGATCCATGTAATAAGCCAAATTTACAACAAATACTTCATAAAAATCATCTCTATTTATCTCAATTCATTTGGCTTCACTAAACACATTTTTAATAACATTTTTTTCTCATCATTAATATTAAAATTCGCAATATTAACAACCAGATTATTCCCAGGAAAAAGGGGGCTTTTCGATAAGGACTTCTCCTTATTGGCGCGCAATTAGGTGACCAAATCCCTTTCCTCGACAGAACTTTCTGGACATCGTCAACATTGTAAATAATAATATGAATAACTTTGTCGTCTCAATTATTGATTTAATAATATAAAATATTGTTCAGATGATAATGTGACAATAATTAAATCAATAAAGTGAGATACTATGCAACAACTACTGTTGCAATAATTGAATATAACTAAGTGACTTCTCACGTCAGCATCAATAATTAAAGATATTGTACAATACCGCGTGCTACTTTGCAAGCACGCGTATTACTGTACTTTTATAACCGGGAATTTTAATAGTTTAACGGTAAAAGTCTTGCCGTTAATTTTATAAAAAGGTTATTTTTGTAGTTTTTTAACTCCGACAGTAATTTTGTTGTGGGGTCCACCAATGATTGTTCCGTCATACGAATATTCCCCGACCAAACGAATATTTTATGATAACTTACTTACTTTGTAAAATTTTAACATATCACCCTTAACTTTAACCTTTTATCAATTTAACCATTTACTAAATAGAATAATAATTATAAGAAAATTGAATACTTTCATTTCATAGAATTTGGGCTCTTACAATCTCCCCTCCTTATAAAATTTTGCCCTTGAAATTTACGTACCTGGTAGTTCGAAGAGATGCGAATACCTTGCTTTCTTTTCGGATTGTACCTTCCCGGTTATTTTCTCTATATCATGATTTTCCCATTCCTCATCTCTTGTATTTCAGATATCATTCTAGAATACATCTTCAAAATAAAAGTTAATTGACATATCACAATTTGTCAACTTAAGTAAGAAAATTCAGCTTAGGTAGGACACACACTAGCGAAGGATATTACTCGTCTCTCCCATCCTAGTTCTAATCCCGGATCTCCGCCAGAAACCATATCACTAAGCTCTGATACCATTTGTGACTCTCATCTAAGACTTAGATATCACCTCACATTGATACCTATCAGCTTGCTACCATTATTCACGGCGTCCCATACGGAGAGTCTGGCTTCGGTGCATCCCAAGACTTGGAAGTCAACAGCGAGAGGCTATGGGCTCTTTAATTGAAACTCTGATACCATTTGTGACGCCCACAAAATAGGTATACACAACCCATTCTGAGTCGCCAGATACACGGTACATAATTCAAATACAAACTTCATTTATACAACTATTGAACTGTTGTGCAAAATACGACAACATATAAGCTGTGAGTTTCAATACAAATATTGTAACGTATATAATATGACAATATTCATACTCAAATTTTACAATGCCATATAAAATACAGCAGCAAATATTTAAAGACCCCAAAGAAGAACGAGAAGATTACTAGCCTGTTCATTCCAATGAGGAGCACTTTTGACGCTTTCAAAGTCGGGTTGTCATCACCCTATTGTTGTTCACCAAAATCAATTATTAAGTGACATATAATATACGACACACTCGTATTAGGTCCTTAATACAATTATATATTGCATGTCATGCAGTTTTATAATGTGTTGAGAAACTTCCACAGTCTCGGACCATCACACTATTCCTCTGTTATCGCCGCTCGACCAAGCTACACTCTTAATACCTGAAAGGAATTGTGAAGCAAAAGGGTGAGTACAAATAGCCCAGTAAAGAATATTATGACTAAGATAATATAGAACAAATTATCGTTATTCCACAACAGGGAAAAATCTGATAGAATACCATAGACAACAAGTTTTAGAACAATAACTGCAGTGGAAACAACAATCCATTAGAATAGTCAAGTAGAACATAATGTCTACTATCTCTTCCAAATTAAAAGTCTATCATTAATATTTCATTCCTGTAATACTCATCAACACTTCTTTTTGTACCCAAGACAAAGATGTGACGCCCCCAAAATTAGGTATTCATCACCCATCTTGAGTCGCCAAATACATGGTACAAAATATAAATACAAACTTAATTATACAAATGTCGTGTAACATACGACAATACATAAACTGAGAGTTCTAATAGGAATATTGTCATCTAGACAATATCCATACTCAAGGAGTCCTCATTACATTTATTGTCGCACTATTTAACAGAATAGTGAGGACTACTAATGCTATCTTCTGGACCATCACTCCTTTTCCTGACTCGTCCCAGCTATATTCTCATTTCCTGAAGAGAACATTGAAAGAAAGGGTGAGCTCAACTAGCCCAGTAAGAAATATTATGACTAAGATAATGAAGAATAAATTATCAATAGTCTTCAACAATGTTAAACTGATTAAATACAATAGACATCAAGTTTAACTGCAACGGAATAAGCAATCCATTAGAAGAGTCAAGTAGAGAATAAAACCTACTATCTTCTATGATTTAAAAATGTTTTCATCAACTTTTATCACTGAGACTCAGCTTAATAAATAAACCACATCTTCTAATCATCCTTGTATTACGGGCCAAGGATATTCATTAAATCATCAATGGTCATGAGTATACCGAAAAATCCTCGGTCATTATCATACCAAAAACTGTCTATCAATGCACAACAGGCCACTGAGGACTTTTACCATACCACTTATAACATCACAGTTCATGATTATACCGAATGATCCCTGGTCATAATCATACTAAGTCCATCTATGCACGTAAGCCAAAGATGACTTTCAACATAAAATAAACATGAGGATGATGACAATGTTATAGGAATTTAATTAAACAAGTTCAAGAATTAGTTTATCCAGGAACTAATAATATCCAAATTGTCAACATGATACTTCTTTGTAAAGTAACAGTCAAGAATGCTCAGAAGAATATTTCCATTAAAAGATACTGGATGAAACCCAAATATCAAGGATATTCTACTAATTTCATGGAGTATAGAAGTCAAAACTTTAACCAAATGAGTATAATAAAGAATATATGAAACTGCAAATAGATTTTAACCAGCCATGCGGTAATCCACGTATATAGATCATTTCCACAATTTAATAAGGAATGAATATAAAGGATCATTCACCATGCATGTGGCAATCCACATAGACAGGTTATTCCAACAGAATAATAAAGAATGGAATAACAGAAGGATTCACCATGCATGCGATAGAGACCGCACAGACAGGTTATTCCCAACAGAATAATAAATGCGGAATAATAAATATGGAACCAGGTCAGGTGAAATTCACACCGACAGGATATTCCGACATAATAATAAATGCGGAATAATAAATGATGGAACCAGGTCAGGTGAAATTCACACCGATAGGATATTCTGAAATAATCGTAAAGAACGAAATAATGAAAGAGTTTCACCAAGTATGCGGTACTTCGCATAAACATGTTATTCCAACATAATAATAAAGAATGGAATAACACAAGAAGATCACCAAGTATTGGGTAAACCACATATACAGGTCATTCCACCAAGTATAGGGTAAACCACGCATACAGGTTATTCCAACAGAATAATAAATGATGAAATAACATAAGGATTTCACCAAGTATAGGGTATGCCGCGTATACAGATCATGTATAGGGTATGCCACTTTTACAGGTTATTCTAACAGAATAAAAAAGAATAGAATAACAGAAGTTTTATTCATAGATAAGAAAGAAATAATACTCCCTACCGTTTTAAAGAAGAACTGAAATAAAGAAGTAGTTAAGTGGCAGAATACTCTTCTTCTTTCTCTCTATAGTTTCTCTCTCTAGAGTTCAGTGAATTCGTAAGAAAATAATGAAAGAATGAGCTTCTATTTATAGGAAAATGGAATACATAGTAACTAATCCATGAATGGTCCAGATTGATTACTTTAATCTGACGGTCCATATTTAAAGAAAAATCTTTTAAATAAAATATAATATATTCTATTTATAGAATAACTTTAATAAAGTATTCTGTTTTATATAAAAAGATATTTCTGTTTTATTACGTTAATAATACGAATAAAATAAAACTTCATTATCGCTAAATAATTCATATTATTAACTGACAATAATTGAATCAAACTGAGTGACTTCTCACATAAGCATTAATAATCAATACCGTGTGCTACTATGCAACCACACGTATTACTATACTTTTACTACCGAGTAGTTCAACAGTATCAACGGTAAAACTTCTGTCGTTATTTTTAATAAAATATTTTTGTCGTTTTCTCAATCCGACAATAATTCCGTTGTAGGGTCCACCAATAATTGTACCGTCGTACAAATATTCCTCGACTAATCGAATATTCCCCGTAAATAGTAACTCGTGAATAGTAACTCGTGAATAGTAACTCGTGAATAGTAACTCATGAATAGTAACTCGTGAATAGTAACTCATGAATAGTACTCCGACACAAAAAGTACCCCAAAACTCAAGTGAACAATACTAGAGTGAGTAGTAACCAGGTATTTTATGACAACTTGTCTACTTTGAAAATTTTCACATATCACCTTTAACTTTAGCCTTTTATCAATTTAACCATTTACCAAAATAAAAAAATTGAATACTTTTATTTCATAAAATTCGAGGTCTCACAATCTCCCCTCCTTATGAAATTTCGCCCTCGAAATTTACGTACGTACCTGATATGATGAAGAGGTGAGGATACCTTGAATACCTTTCTCGTTGAAAACATTAAATTCATCTTTGCAATACGGCCAAAGATATTTATTAACAATTTATTTTTGCACTACATGCCAAATAACCAATAATCAACAGTTCATCTTTGCACTACAGGTCAAAGATATATATAACTGTAAACTCAATAATACTAAGACTCAGCTTAATAGTATCACGACCACGCATTATCCATGCACTACGTGCCAAAGATAATCGTATTTTCAATTACGGTCATGATTATACCGAACAATCCCTGGTCATAATCATACCAAGTCTATCTATGCAAGTAAGCCACAGATGACTTTTACCACATCTATGAATTTATATTTCATTGCTGAGACTCAGCTCAATAATTAATCCACATCATCGAATCATCCCTGCACTACAGGCCAATGATATTCTTTAGTATCACGACCACGAATTATCCATGCACTACATGCCAAAGATAATCGTGTTTTCAATTACGGTAATGATTATACCGAACAATCCCTAGTCATAATCATACCAAGTCCATCTATGCACGTAAGCTACAGATGACTTTTACCACATCTATGAATTAATATTTCATTGCTGAGACTCAACTCAATAATTAATCCACATCATCGAATCATCCCTGCATTACAGGCCAATGATATTCTTTAGTATCACGACCACGAATTATCCATGCACTACGTGCCAAAGACAATCGTGTTTTCAATTACGGTAATGATTGTACCGAACAATTCCTGGTCATAATCATACCAAGTCCATCTATGCACGTAAGCCACAGATGACTTTTAACACAATATAAGCATGAGGATCATGACAATGATATAAAGAATCAATCAAATGAGATAAAGGATAAATATTAAACATTTATAATATAATTTATCCAGGGTTCAAGAGTATCCCAATGTTATCAATCACTTAATAATCTCATAATCTAATTTCATTAATATTATAACAATATTTTAATCATTTCTTAAACTTATAAACAATTTATTTCAGTTGTTTACACTTTATCAAATAATGTATTTAGTCATTCAAACATGTCATACTCATAAGATGTCATCACCAATAATCAAATTCCTTATCAACAATCTACATATACCTTATATAGGATTTCCAAGCCATAAAATCCTATCTTCTAACTTTGTTACTTCGCATAACACATTTAACTCATATGTTCGTAACTAAACTATTTTCATGAAAAATACCAAATCAGTTCCAAAAATAATTCTTTTTTGGGATTAAGCATAATATAGTCCCATAATGAAAATATATTTTTCTCAGAATTTTTAAAATTCATTTACTATTTTTAAAAAATTAATTTCTAATTATTTCCTTAAGAAATTAGCTACCTCAAGGTTAACTCCAAAAATTCCCAAATCTTGGCAGAATCTTACACATGTTAACATGAGCCTCCAGTTTAAATTTCATGGTCATCGGAGTTATAGAACTCCGGTTATAGCATTTTTCGTCGGAAAAACCTAAATATTGAAATTGTTATAACTTGCTCATTTTAAGTTAGAATGCGCTCATTTTTGGACAGAGGTACTTTATACCATATACTTTCATGTCCCAAAAGGCCGGAATTTTTCTCACAAATTATGTGGCCGAAACAGCCCCTTTAAGTAGCTTTTTCGGGTTTTACAGCTTTGGACTCCATTGCTAAAAATAGTCCACACGCAAATCTACAAAACCTTTTCCAATGATTCCACTTGGATAAGTTAGGAAACTCATAGATCTAACTCTAGAACTTGACCAAACTCAAAAATTCGAAATATAATAGGAGATATGGTCAATTGAATTTCATGTTTCATTTTTACCAAAATCTGATTTTTTAACCCTTTGTGATTTCTAAGAAACTTTTATGTTTTCTCATAATAACCAACATTACTCATCATAACACTTACTAATACCATATATACCCATGATTTTCATTAGTCCAATGCTTTTATTATGACTTTCATCATAATCCACGTAAACAGATCTTTTTAGTTAAAGAAATATTTGAGGGTTTTAGAAATGAGTTTTGTACTGGGGTCAATACAAAATTCAATTTCATGCTCTAGGGGTAGTTTAATAAGTCTTCAAGAATACGTTAGGAAATTTATTAACAATAAGAATATCATTCAAAACTGTGACTCTCATCCAAGACTTGGATAACACATGAAATGAAGGTTTCTCCTAACGGAGTTTCAACCGATAGGTCAAAGTCTAACTTCTCTAGAGTCAAATTTAAACGTTGAATGTAAGACCCCAAATTATTAATAAACAAAATTAAATTTTCTCTATTTATTATTCTGAAATAGAAAGGGTTGATTTGATTAATGTGGTTAGTTATGCGTAAAATGCGCAAATATTTCAAATAAGCAAGTGGTTATAAAATATTCATTTTTGGTCGGTGAATATTCGTGTGGTCGTGGAATATTCTTTCTGTCAGGGAATATTCGTACGACGGTGTAACTATTTGTGGGTCCCATAACAGAAAGCGATTGGATGAAGATAACGACAAAAATTGAGTTTTTATAAATAACGGCATAGTTGTTACCGGTAACAATGTTGGAATACCCGGTGGTTAAAATACAGTAATACGCGTGGTTGCACAGTAGCACACGGATTGCACATTATTTTTGAATTATTGATTCTTACAAAGGAAGTCACTACTCAATAATTGTTACAGTAGTTACTGTTTAATATTTTATTTTATTGATTCAATAATTGCTGCGTTGATATTTTATATTATTGTTGTTCAATAATTGTTACTGCATAGTATTTCCCATTATAGATCAATAATTCATATTATTTGAATAATATTATTAGATAACATTATTGACAATGTCTAGAAAGTTCTGTCTAAGGAGAGGTTTGGTCATCTAATTGTGAGCTAGTAAGGAGAAATTCTTATTGGAAAGCCCCATCTTTCCTGGGAACGGTCTGGTAGTCATAAATGTGATTCTGTAATATTATTTGTGAATAATTAATTATTGATTCATATGATAAGGAAATATTTATTTTATATGGATATAAATAAGGGATATATTTGTGTGGTTAAAAATGAAGGAGTTAAAGTTGAGGTTTTTATCAGTATTTTTGTCGGAATGGAGGTATTAAAAATCAGGGTTTTTGAGATATTTTGCGGGGGTTATAATTTTTAATCCGACCGTTGGATCGTGGTAATTTTTGGATATGTTATACATATATAAGTTGTGTATATGTCCACAAATTTTGAACCGTTAAAAATGAATGTATGATTTATTATGAATTTTACGAGATGACTGGTTCAGAAATTGTTGAATTTTCGGAGTTTATCATTTTGGTGGAAAATTCTAGAATTGGTGGGCCCCACTCTTGGTTTTTGAAGAAATGTGCTGAGATTTTTATTCAAATGTGGTGGGTGAGAATAGTAACAGGTAAAACCATCAGGTTACAGGTTAAGTCTGCTTCGGCGTGCTAACATTTTCCAATAAATAGAGGGCTAAATTAGAATTGAAAATCTACCCAGAAACAAGTTTTCTCTCTTTCTCTCTCTAGATTATTGAGTGTATTTTGTGAGTATTTATATACTTTGAGAGTTTCTATTCATCAGAGCAAGTTTCTTTCAGCCTTATACTGGTATTCCGACCAGAAGTACTGATATTTTAAGGTAAGGGATATTATTTTCTTCTTAATGATATTATTTTCTTCAATATCATTATGCTGAAATATTGATATGAACTTTTTATCAAATTTGGAACTTCTTGTGTTGGGGTTACTATTCACGTATACGATACTATTTACGTATACGACACTATTCACGAATACGGCACTATTCACTGAAAAATAAAATTTTCCCTTTTTGTCCAAGATGTCTATTATGGTTACTATCTTTGATTGTATCCATGTTTTGATCTTTATTTTTGAATTCTGCTTCATAATTAATTATTATGAAGTATTATTGATCTTGGATAAACTGTTATATAAATCCCTACTATTTGTCCTTCTGTCTCACTGGATTCATTTTCTTTAAGATATTTTTCATCATCCTCAGTCCTAAATGATGATATTACTGAATATCTTTGGCCTGTAGTGCAAAGATGTATGATTACCTGATAAATATCTTTGGTCTGTAGTGCAAAGATGAACAGGTGTTGAGATGAACATGACTGACTGGTGATACAAATGAATATCTTTGGCCTGTAGTGCAAAGATGAATATTTTGTTAAAGATGATTATTAATTGATGTTACAGGGATAAAATATTGATGATGGACTTTTAAATCTTAGAAGATAGTAGAATTCATTCTCTACTTGACTCTTCTAATGGTTTGTTGTTTCCGCTGCAGTTGTTGATCTAAAACTTGTTGTCGATTATATTCTATCAGATTTTTTCCTGTTGAATACTAATGATAATTTGTTGTATATTATCCTAGTCATAATATTATTTACTGGGCTAGTTGAGCTCACCCTTTTCCTTTTTGTTCCATTTTTCTTCTCATGAGGTGAGAACATAGCAGGATCTAGTCGGGGTATGGAGTGATGGTTCTAGAAAAATGTTTTAGCTGTCCTCACTATTTTTGTAAAATAGTGTTTGAATAATTGTAATGAGGACTTATTTGAGTATGGATATTGTCTAGAAGACAATATTTGTATTTAAACTTACAGTATGTGTTATCGTATTTTGCACGACAATTGTATTATTGAAGTTGTAGTTTGTTATTTGTACCATATATTTGGCGACTCAGAATGGGTGTTGTATACCTATTTTGGAGGCGTCACAGTTGGTATCAGAGCTTAGGGATATGATCCCTGGCTGAGATGTGAGACAAAAACAAGGAGGGGAGAGACGGGGAATTCTTCGCTAGTATGACCTGAATAAATTTATTTGGTAATTATTGGTCGGTCAAATATAGGGATAATATGTGACATGTCAATTAACCCTTGTTTTGTGGCAGTATTTGAGAATGGTAGCAGAGAACGTTAACAATAGAGTGAATGAGACTGTGGAGACACCTTTGATCACCACCCAGGGGAACGTGCAACAGGAAGGCAATATTCCTCCTGTAAACAACGTTACCGAGCAATCGATGAATGATGGAATGTTTAGGAGCTTTTTACAGTTCATGCAAAATCAGACGAGGGAGACTCGTGCGCAGAATACAGTTGGAAATGATAACAATGCGTGATTTGTTACAGCCAAGCAATTCAAAGAATTAGGACCACCATAATTTAAAGGAAAGCCGGATCCGACCATGGCGGAAACGTGGGTCAAGCAAATTACTAAGATATTCGATGTCTTGGGATGCACGGAGGAATAGAAGGTTCCATTCGCCACCTTTATGTTCCGCGGTGAGGCAGACTACTGGTGGGAGTTTGTGAAGCGTACCCAGCCTGACGCACTCAACATGTCCTGGGAAACATTTCAGAAACTGTTTAATGACAAGTACTTTTCTGAAAGTATTCGTCATATGAAGGAGGTAGAGTTTATTAGACTGGAACAAAATAATATGACGGTGTCCCAATACGAGGCGAAGTTTGCGGAGTTATCCAGGTTTGTACCTCATTTGGTCAAGAATGAGGAACGAATGACAAGGACGTTTTTGAGAGGTTTAAAACCCGAGATTTGGCAATATCTTATCTTTCATAAATTTTCTTTATATTCAGATGTTGTAAACAGGGCTCAATTATTAGAGCGAGATAATGAGTATGTTCAACCGAGGGACCACAACCAGGGTCATACTGGTGACAGCAGTCATCGGAGCGATGAGAACCAGCGAGGAGGGAAAAATATAGACAAAAGTGGTAACCACTCGGGTGGTCATCGTGGCCATGATAATAGGAGAGGTGAGTCAAGTGGAAATTTTAAGAAGAAAAGATTTAACGATGACAGGAAGACGTCGACAGCAGCACTAGCACCAGGAACAAATTCTAGGGGAGGAGAACGACCGCCAGTTAGATGTTACAGATGCGGAGAGGAGGGACATATAAGTCCAAACTGCCCATAACAGTTTAAGGTATGTTATAATTGTGGAAAGGAAGGACATATCGCTCGAGATTGTACTATAGTGAAACCAAGTCCAGCTGGGACGGTGACACCAAAGACGGATACAGACAAAATAAAGTTGGCGGTTTCTAGAAGATCATTTGTCATGACTGCGCAAAACGCGAGGAACCCGAACGAAGGTATAACGGGTTAGTTAATTATAAATTCTTACGAAGTTTATACCTTACTAGATACCGGTTCTACCCATTCTTTTATCTCTACTGCTTGTGCTCAACGTTTAAACTTGACTCCGGAGAAATTAGACTTTGACCTATCTATGGAGACTCCGTTAGGAGAAACTTTCATTACATCTATAATTTATAAATCTTGCTTAATCCAAGTTGGCACAATCACATTACCTGTTGACCTTATCTCTTTAAAGATACTTGCTTTTGATGTGATTTTAGGAATTCATTGGTTAACTACTCATCATGCCAAAATTGATTATTTTCGTAAGGTTGTTAGTTTTCATATTCCTAACCAACCTGTTATGCGAATTCAAGCAACCAAACCTCTAAAATCAATCGCTGTCATACCAAGCCATAAAGCCATTCGTTTATTAAAAAACAGATGTCAAGCTTTCTTAGCCCATGTCATGGACTTGAACAAAAATACGTCAGATTTGAATGATATTTCTGTTGTTAGTGAATTTCCTGACGTATTTCCTAAAGAATTTCCTGGCCTAACCCAGAGCGTGATATTGAATTTTTGTATTGATCTTCAACCCGATAAAAAACCCATTTCTAAAATCTCATATTGAATAGCTCCTATTGAACTTCAGGAGTTAAAAACTCAACTATAGAAGTTGGTACCCGAGCCTCTATCTGGTGACTTCCTTTGTGGAATGCACCAAAGCCAGACTCTCCGTAAGGGACTCTATATTTGTGTGGTAGTAAAACAATATGTGCCATTGTGACGTGCTATCCAAAATTAGGATATGAATCACAATTGAGAGCAACTGAAGTCGTTGACCAAAGTACGTAGCTTTCTGGGCTTAGCTGGTTACTATTGGAGATTCGTGGAAGGATTTTCTCGAATCGCTACTCCGTTAACTTAGCTGACTCAGAAAAATACAAAATTCGTATGGAACGAGGAATGCGAGAAGATTTTCCAATAGCTCAAGAGGCGACTCATTTGGAACCTGTTCTGACCATACCATCTTAAAAAAGCGAATGTGGTAGCTGACGCATTGAGTAGAAGATTATACCCGAGTACGAGTGCGATATTGTTGAACACAAAGACCTATTTTGTATAATTTATAAATGATAGAGATAGAGTTAATGACTCTAGGGACCCATGTGATGATATACGAGTAAAATCAACTTTAATCGATAACGTTAAAGCCGTTCAAGCTACAGACCTGGAGCTGATGAATATAAAGAAGAAGGTGTAAGAATGTGTTATTCTAGAAGTAAGAGTCGATGAAGAGAAGAGAGCTCAAGCCTTCGATTTATTTGAAATCCTCGATCGAGTAGGAACTGTGGCCTATAGACTCGCCTTAACGCTAAGTATGTCGCGTGTTCATAACGTTTTTCACGTATCGATGTTACGTAAATATGTGGACGACCCGAATCATATTATTGCGTTAGAACCAGACGAGATAGTCGAAGATTTAACGTACGAGGAGGTACCTGTTAGGATATTGGATAGAAAAGAACATGTCCTATGCACGAAGGTTATACCACAAGTTAAGGTTTTATGGAGAAACCATGCTATTGAAGAAATGACTTGGGAGTTGGAATCAGAAATGAAAGCGAGGTATCCTCGCCTTTTCGAAATACCAGGTACGTACGTCAATTTCGAGGACGAAATTTCATAAGGAGGGGAGGTTGTAAGACCCCAACTTATTAATAAATAAAATTAAATTTTCTCTATTTATTATTCTGAAATAGAAAGGGTTGATTTGATTAATGTGGTTAGTTATGGGTAAAATGCGCAAATATTTCAAATAAGCAAGTGGTTATAAAATATTCATTTTTGGTCGGTGAATATTCGTGTGGTCGTGGAATATTCTTTCTGTCGGGGAATATTCGTACGACGGCGCAGCTATTTGTGGGTCCCATAACGGAAAGCGATTGGATGAAGATAACGATAAAAATTGAGTTTTTATAAATAACGGCATAGTTGTTACCGTTAACACTGTTGGAATACCCGGTGGTTAAAATACAGTAATACGTGTGGTTGCATAGTAGCACACGGATTACACAGTATTTTTGAATTATTGATTCTTACGAAGGAAGGCACTACTCAATAATTGTTACAGTAGTTACTGTTCAATATTTTATTTTATTGATTCAATAATTGCTGCGTTGATATTTTATATTATTGTTGTTCAATAATTGTTACTGCATAGTATTTCCCGTTATAGATAAATAATTCATATTATTTGAATAATATTATTAGATAACATTATTGGCAATGTCTAGAAAGTTCTGTCTAAGGAGAAGTTTGGTCATCTAATTGTGCGCCAGTAAGGAGAAATTCTTATTGGAAAGCCCCCTCTTTCCTGGGAACGACCTGGTTGTCATAAATGTGATTCTGTAATATTATTTATGAATAATTAATTATTGATTCATATGATAAGGAAATATTTATTTTATGTGGATATAAATGAGGGATATATTTTTGTGGTTAAAAATGAAGGAGTTAATGTTGAGGTTTTTATCCGTATTTTTGTCAGAATGGAGGTATTAAAAATCAGGGTTTTTGAGATATTTTGCGGGGGTTATAATTTTTAATCCGACAGTTGGATCGTGGTAATTTTTGGATATGTTATACATATATAAGTTGAGTATATGTCCACAAATTTTGAACCGTTAAAAATGAATGTATGATTTATTATGAATTTTACGAGTTGACTGGTTCAGAAATTGTTGAATTTTCGAAGTTTATCATTTTGGTGGAAAATTCTAGAATTAGTGGGCCCCACTCTTGGTTGGTAAAGAAATGTGCTGAGATTTTTATTCAAATGTGGTGGGTGGGAATAGTAGCAGGTAAAGCCATCAAGTTTACAGGTTAAGTCTGCTTCGGCGTGTTAACATTTTTCTATAAATAGAGGGCTAAGTTAGAATTGAAAATCACACCAGAAACAAGTTTTCTCTCTTTCTCTCTATAGATTATTGAGTGTATTTTGTGAGTATTTAGATACTTTGAGAGTTTCTATTCATCAGAGCAAGTTTCTTTCATCCTTATACCGGTATTCTGACTAGAAGTACTGATATTTTGAGGTAAGGGATATTATTTTCTTCTTAATGATATTATTTTCTTCAATATCATTATGCTGAAATATTGATATGAACTTTTTATCAAATTTAGAACTTCTTGTGTCGGAGTTACTATTCACGTATACGTTACTATTTACGTATACGGCACTATTCACGAATATGGCACTATTCACCGAAAAATAAAATTTTTCCTTTTTGTCCAAGATGTCTATTATGGTTACTATCTTTGATTGTATCCATGTTTTGATCTTTATTTTTGAATTCTGCTTCATAATTGATTATTATGAAGTATTATTGATCTTGGATAAACTGTTATATGAATCCCTACTATTTGTCCTTCTGTCTCACTGGATTCGTTTTCTTTAAGATATTTTTTTATCATCCTCAGTCCTAAATGATGATATTACTGAATATCTTTGGCCTGTAGTGCAAAGATGTATGATTACCTGATGAATATCTTTGGCCTGTAGTGCAAAGATGAACATGTGTTGAGATGAACATTACTGACTAGTGATACAAATGAATATCTTTGGCCTGTAGTGCAAAGATGAATATTTGGTTAAAGATGATTATTAATTGATGTTACAGGGATAAAATATTGATGATGGACTTTTAAATCTTAGAAGATAGTAGAATTCATTCCCTACTTGACTCTTCGAATGGTTTGCTATTTCCTCTGTAGTTGTTAATCTAAAACTTGTTGTCGATTATATTCTATCAGATTTTTCCCTGTTGAATACTAATGATAATTTGTTGTATATTATCTTAGTCATAATATTCTTTACTGAGCTAGTTGAGCTCACCCTTTTCCTTTTTGTTCCATTTTTCTTCTAAGGAGGTGAGAACATAGCAGGATCTAGTCGGGGTATGGAGTGATGGTTCTAGAAAGATGTTTTAGCTATCCTCACTATTTCTATAAAATAGTGTTTGAATAATTGTAATGAGGACGTATTTGAGTGTGGATATTGTCTAGAAGATAATATTTGTATTTAAACTTACAGTATGTGTTGTCGTATTTTGCACGACAATTATATTATTGAAGTTGTAGTTTGTTATTTATACCATGTATTTAGTGACTCAGAATGGGTGTTGTATACTTATTTTGGGGGCGTCACAGTTGATATCAGAGCTTAGGGATATGATCCCTGGCTGAGATGTGAGACAAAAACTAGGAGGGGAGAGACAGGGAATTCCTTCGCTAGTATGACCTGAATAAGTTTATTTGGTAATTATTGGTCGGTCAGATATAGGGATAATATGTGACATGTCAATTAACCCTTGTTTTATGGCAGTATTTGAGAATGGCAGCAGAGAACGTTAACAATAGAGTGAATGAGACTGTGGAGACACCTTTGATCACCACCCAGGGGAACGTGCAATAGGAAGGCAATATTCCTCCTGTAAACAACGTTACCGAGTAAACGATGAATGATGGAATGTTTAGGAGCTTTTTGCAGTTCATGCAAAATCAGACGAGGGAGACTCTTACGCAGAATACGGTTGGAAATGATAACAATGCGCGGTTTGTCACAGCCATGCAGTTCAAAGAATTGGGACCAGCAGAATTTAAAGGAAAGCCGGATCCGATCATGGCGGAAACGTGGGTCAAGCAAATTACCAAGATATTCGATGTCTTGGGATGCACGGAGGAACAGAAGGTTCCATTCGCCTCCTTTATGTTCCGCGGTGAGGCAGACTACTAGTGGGAGTCTGTGAAGCGTACCCAGCCTGACACACTCAACATGTCCTGGGAAACGTTTCAGAAACTGTTTAATGACAAGTACTTTCCTGAAAGTATTCGTCATATGAAGGAGGTAGAGTTTATTAGACTGGAACAAAACAACATGACGGTGTCCCAGCACGGGGCGAAGTTTGCATAGATATCTAGGTTTACACCTCATTTGGTCGAGAATGAGGAACGAATGACAATGATGTTTTTAAGAGATTTAAAACCTGAGATTCGGCAATATCTTATCTTTCATAAATTTTCTTTATATTCAGATGTTGTAAATAGGGCTCAATTATTAGAGCGAGATAATGAGTATGTTCAACCGAGGAACCACAACCAAGGTCATACTGGTGACAGCAGTTATTGGAGCGATGAGAACCAACGAGGAGGGAAAAATACAGACAAAAGTGGTAACCACTCGGGTGGTCATCGTGGCCATGATAATAGTAGATGTGAGTCAAGTGGAAATTTCAAGAAGAGAAGATTTAACGATGACATGAAGACGTCGACAGCAGCACCAGCACCAGGAACAAATTCTAGGGGAGGAGAACGACCGCCAGTTAGAAGTTACAGATGCGGAGAGGAGGGACATATAAGTCCAAACTGCCCACAATAGTTCAAGGCATGTTATAATTGTGGAAATGAAGGACATATTGTAATATCCCGAGTGTTGATGATAACGATCCTTAGAAAAGGAAATGAATGGGTTAAAAGTTATACAATACTCAGAATATAATTGAGTTCAAATGAAAGTTATGAAATGAAACCTAAAATTTGTTAGGTAATGAATATAGTAGGAAATATAAAATCTATATTTAAATAAAATGATGAAAGATTTCTCTGAGTTATTTGTGTAATTTGTGTCTTCGATTCTGGGGACAGAATCTTTGTAAGTAGGGAAGATTGTAACAAATGAGTGGTTTGAGTTGTGATTCTAAGGACAGAATCCTTGTAAGGAGTGAATGATGTAACAATCCATATTTTTAATTATAATATTTAAATATTTATTGAATTATATAAATATTTAATGGATGTATTTATCGTGCATAAATGTTTGTTTGTTTTGATTTGAGTTGATTAATTAATTATTTAATAAATAATTAATGAGTTAAGAAAATTCTGAGATAGTATTCTAATTTAATAATTAAGTTAGAAAGTTATAATATTACGAATTGTTAATTGAATTAATTAAATTAAGTATGAAAACTTAATTAATTAGAAGTGTGACAAATAACTTT
Organism: Panax notoginseng; assembly: GCA_016801055.1. NCBI lineage: Eukaryota > Viridiplantae > Streptophyta > Magnoliopsida > Apiales > Araliaceae > Panax > Panax notoginseng. The sequence continues at coordinate 92,426,533 of CM029018.1, forward strand.
ATTATAAGTGGTTATTAAAATAAATTAAAGTAGTTTTAATTTATTTTGCCAAACAAGCCTTAAATATATATTAAGTTTTTAATTTTAAAGCGTTTTGCCAAACGGAGTCTTATGAATTTTGGATTTTTAAATTTGATTTATTAATAATATAAAGTAAATAAAGAAAATATAAATAATGTATAATAATTTGTGGTAACCGCTGTTTTAATAATGCCATTAGTGGCGTCAGTTTTAAAACTTTTGAAAAGATGCGTTAGTTTATTTTAGTTACATCTAATCTATTTGGATAAGGCCTAAGAGAGAAAAGGGAAGAAGAAAGAAAAGTTTCATAAAGTTTGAGAGAGTTTGAGAGAAAGACAAGTCTGTGATTCCAAAGCCACCAAAACAAATTCTCAGTGTTTAACAAGGATTTCTTAAGCAACAAAAAGGTATGTTACATAACCTTAACATATATGTTTTACGTTATAATCTCTAAGTATCTGTGTTTTTGAATTTGACGGTAACATAAAATTCTTTACAAACTTTCTGTAAACCCTTGATTTTATAATTAGTTAGGAAATTATGTGTATTTATAATTTTAATGGTTATACTAGCAAAAATGTATATATATGTTGTATGCTAAAATACGTTCAAAGAGAAAGAAGAAATTAGTTTTACAGTGGACATGAGGATGAACATGAATATGTTTTGGAGTATAACAAAATTAGTATTTTATCGTATGCTAATTGTGAAATTGAAGCTTATGTATGTTAATTGGGTATGAATTTCAGAGAATCGTACTTTAAAGTAATCAAGTTTGGGTTATTATTGATATTACAGTGTTAAACAACGTTAACAATGGAGTTTTTCTTAAAAACAGTGTTTTCAAACAATGATGTATTATTTAGAGGTTGAATGTATGGTTAACGACCGAAGTCGAGATTTAAATTGTATAGATTTAAATTGTATAGAGTTTACATTACAATTACTATGTGTCGTTATGTGACTAATATTTGATGTGTATGATTATATAATTGCGTAGGGCACGTGAAGTGCATATAGCTGTAAGCTGTTAAACTATTATTGGTAAACAACGATCAAGGCAAGTCTTTCGGTTCCTATTTTCTACGTGGACTTGATGAACTGTTTTAAATTGCATGATATGTTATGCATGTTGAATCATGAAATGTTAAAGTCAATATATGACTGCATTGTTTTTGCTAAGTAATGATGATTGAGCAATGAACTCAATCTTTATATTTGCTATGTGAATTAAAAGCATGTATGCCATGTTACTTTAATGAATTGAAAGATTACTTGCAACTGTGAACATAGTTCGTGGTCTTATGACCCTCAGCATGATTTGGAATGTTTTAAATTCCTGAGTTATTCATACTAGTTCCCAATTATTGAACAATTGTGGAAGATTCTTGTTATTCTGTAAGATGGAAGTGAAAAAGGAAAGTATTCCTTAGAAAGAAGTGAGTCGTAGAATACGACACTGAATGATGAATATGTTGAATAAGTGAGAAAAGCGATTTTGAAGTGAGAAATAGATGAGTTATCAAATAATAATGTTAAACTTTTAATAGAAAAGTTAATAATTGTAGAATGATCTTTGTGGAAAGAAAGTGGTTATAGAAACCAATGAATGAATGAAGTAGTTTTAATTTATCTTGCCAAACAATGCTTAAATATATTAAGTCTTTAATTTTAAAGTATTTTGCCAAACAAAGCCTTATGACTTTTGGAATTTCTAATTTTTGAATTTCAATAAAATAAATAAAATAATAAATATAATATATTTATATTATATACGTTAGTTTTGTAACTGTTATTTTATTAAGTTTGGCGTATTAAAGATTAACAGTTTTGGTTTTTCGCCTTAAAGCTATCAGTTGTTCTTTTTACGTATTCTAGTTTGCTAGCCTAGGGATTACAGAGAGTTGAGAGAATTGTGAGAGAACTTAAGCAATTTCTGGCAATTTTAGCAAGGATGTGTTTATTGTTGAGTAAGTATTTGTTTAATTAATTTGATGTGATATGATTATTTATTTGTTTAATAAATAATTAATGAGTTAAGGAAAGTAATTATTTTGAAATAGTAATCTAATTTAATTTAATAATTAAGTTAGAGAGTTTATAATGATCAAATAAATTATTATATTTTGCAATGAATTGTTATTAGAATTAATTAATTAAGTATGAAAACTTAATTAAAAGAAGTGCGACAAATAACTATATTATAATTAGTTAATGAGATACCAACTGTAACGACCCCAAAATCTATACAATTTAAATCTCGACTTCGGTCGTTAACCATACATTCAACCTCTAAATAATACATCATTATTTGAAAATACTGTTTTTAAGAAAAACTCCATTGTTAACGTTGTTTAACACTGTAATATCAATAATAACCCAAACTTGATTACTTTAAAGTACGATTCTCTGAAATTCATACCCAATTAACATACATAAGCTTCAATTTCACAATTAGCATACGATAAAATACTAATTTTGTTATACTCCAAAACATGTTTATGTTCATCCTCATGTCCACTGTAAAACTATTTTCTTCTTTCTCTTTGAACGTATCTTAGCATACAACATATATATACATTTTTGCTAGTATAACCATTAAAATTATAAATACACATAATTTCCTAACCAATTATAAAATCAAGGTTTTACAGAAAGTTTGTAAAGAATTTTATGTTACCGTCAAATTCAAAAACACAGAGACTTAGAGATTATAACGTAAAACATATATGTTAAGGTTATGTAACATACCTTTTTGTTGCTTAAGAAATCCTTGTTAAACACTGAGAATTTGTTTTGGTGGCTTTGGAATCACAGACTTGTCTTTCTCTCAAACTCTCTCAAACTTTATGAAACTTTTCTTTCTTCTTCCCTTTTCTCTCTTAGGCTTTAGCCAAATAGATTAGATGTAACTAAAATAAACTAACGTATCTTTTCAAAAGTTTTAAAACTGACGCCACTAATGGCATTATTAAAACAGCGGTTACCACAAATTATTATACATTATTTATATTTTCTTTATTTACTTTATATTATTAATAAATCAAATTTAAAAATCCAAAATTCATAAGGCTCCGTTTGGCAAAACGCTTTAAAATTAAAAACTTAATATATATTTAAGGCTTGTTTGGCAAAATAAATTAAAACTACTTTAATTTATTTTAATAACCAGTTATAATAAAGTTATTTGTCACACTTCTAATTAATTAAGTTTTCATACTTAATTTAATTAATTCAAATAATAATTCGTAATATTACAACTTTCTAACTTAATTATTAAATTAGAATACTATCTCAGAATTTCCTTAACTCATTAATTATTTATTAAATAATTAATTAATCAACTCAAATCAAAACAAACAAACATTTATGCACGATAAATACATCCATTAAATATTTATATAATTCAATAAATATTTAAATATTATATTTAAAAATCTGGATTGTTACATCATTCCCTCCTTACAAGGATTCTGTCATCAGAATCACAACTCAAACCACTCATTTGTTACACATATCGCTCGAGATTGTACTATAGCAAAACCAAGTCCAGCTCTGACGGTGACACCAAAGGCGGATGTGACACCCCCAAATCCCGGTACTTCATTTCCTCAGGATTTGGTGTTCACGTAATCAAAACATTCATTTCTAACTACCCAACTATAATAAAATTGAATAAACAAAACCTGCCCATACAGGATTCAACTTAAATAAATCTCCCAGGTTATCTAACCTTTACAAACATTCATTCATGCGGAAAATTAAAATAAACTTCATTACAATCTTTAAACCAAGTCTGAAAATAAACTATTCAATTATTACAAGTCTTCAGCATTGCTTCGTCTTTCCTTTCCCTTTACTGGTACTAGGTACATCACCAGTTTCAACCTTAGCTGTAAGAAATTTTACAGGCAAGAGTGAGCAAACAAGGCCCACTTGAAATAACAATAATTAAATCATTAAACTTTTACATCATTTGTCAACATTAAGCTCAATAGAATTTAACAATATATTCTACTAACTTTTGGAAAGCTTTAACCTTTACTGAGGGTCTAATGACCTCGAATCATGTCCACAGTTATAAGTAATTTTTCAACTTAAACTTTAACAGTCATAAGACTATAAGGACTTCATGTACTTAGGGGGATCAACCCTTCGTACAATGTATTGTGCACAACCATTTCAATGCTAAGCGTAACCTCTTATAAAAGAGTTGTTCTTCTCAGTATTTAGAATACAAGTCCGTACCAAAGTGAGTTTGGTTTGGATACATCATGGGGTAATTTAGAATTTAACGGTAATCAACTAAGGTTTAGTTGATTACAAACGACATAGCTGTATACTATGGAATAGTCATAGTTTAATTGATGTTTATAAATTGACATCATGCTTTAGGGATAATCTAATAGCATACAAGTTGAATAATTACAACCTACCTTGCTTGAACAATAATAAGACAAGGTTAATTGAATAATAAACATCCAAAACATGTATATAATTGTACATGCTAAACCACAAGTTAAGTACAAGAATAACTTGTTCCAAATAAATTTACACCATTATATGATAATCGAAATTGAAACAATAATTAGTTCAATAACTCCAATGATTAGAAAACTTATACAATAAAGAACTTGCTAAATATCAAAAGTTAAGGCTTAGAAACTTGCTCAATGTAAAAGGTAGGTTTAGGAAACTTGCCTTTAGCACAAGCTACACTTTTACCACTTGAATTGATACCCTAAACATATGTCATATTGACATAATTAGTCCTAACCAATATTGTACATTTATATAAACAATTACATTCATCATATGGGTTGAATTACCCATTCACATAATCAATTACTTTTCAAGTAGATAATACTTAATAACATGATAGTTCATAGACTAATCATACTGAAATTATCATTTAACATTATTATGATAAACACATAATATTTATTTTCAAGTTTTGTACATTTAAACAAAACTGTCAGACAGTTCTGCCAAGCCGCGCCGTGGCGCCACAGTTTGTACTGTGGCTCGTGCTGCGGCGCTGAGTCGGCGCTGCGGCGCAGCGATTATACTATGAGCCGGCGCTACGGCGCAGTGATTATGCAACAGGCCGCTTACGTCATGGTGATGGCGCTGCGACGCCAGCAATGAACTGCTGGGCCGCGCCGCGGCGCGAACTGTCAGCGTCGACTGACAGCTTCGGCAACCATGAAAGAAAAAGTCAAATTGGCCAAAAAGCTCGAATCTAGTAGACTAGTTACACTCTATTTTGCACATAAACTTCATATAAACATATAGTAAAGACTTCTAACATGTTTCTACTCATAAATTAACACAAACATCAAATATTCAACACCCAATTTCAATATTTTTGTCAAAAACTCCATTTTTGATATCTTCCATGAAAATCAATACTGTGATTTTGTTATTCAACCAAAACAGTAAATTCTAAGCATCATGATTATGATGTTACATACTCTAGCAATTCTTATAATCAATTTATCAATACAACAACTAATTACACCTTAATTTCCATTTTAATTAAAGCCATACTCATTCATAAAAACTCTCTGTAAAATAATTTCTTCATAAAATACATACATACATGAACCAATGTATCTTATAAACATATATAATCAACAATCATACCAATTATAATCATAAACAACAAAAATTCCTTTTATAAAATTTTCACATAGAACTTTTTAAAAGAAGAAAACTAAATTGTTTAAAGAAGAAGATGAAGCTCCTACCTTGTATTAGGAAGATGATGATTATCTTCTTTGATTAACAACTTTTCTCCAAAACCTGAAAAGAAAACTCTCAATTCTCTCTAGAACTCTCTCACTTTTCCTTCTTTTCTTCTTCTTTTTCCTCTGTCTTTTCTAACTGAGTCTTTCTCTAACCTTAGTCTAACATATGTAATAAGAAAATAACGTATATAATAATAATAGATATATTAAGTATAGGATTGTTAACTGACATCAGTTATCAAATTTAAAAAATCAAAAGCCATAAGGCTTGTTTGGTTAAGTTAAATAAAATAACTCATTATTACTTACTCATTGTTTGGTAAAATCCAATTAAAATACTATTATATTAAAGACTTATTATGCCATAAGGCATGTTTGGGAAAAACTAAATTAATCTCTTTTAATTTATTTTAATAACTCCTTTATAGCAAGGTTATTAGTCACCCTTTATTTAATTAAATAAATCAATTAAAACATTAATATATTAAATTACTTTGACACATAAACAATTATAATTCTTTTTACAATTATAATTTCATTTAATCAACTAATATTTCAAACTACAATTTCTAATTTAAATATTATTATTTAATTAAAATCATTATAAGCTCTCTAGCTTATTAAATTAAACTCCATTATTATAAAATCTCATCATAATTAATTTATTTAGCTCCTTAATTATTTACTCAACAAATAATTAATTAAATCATATCAACTCAAATTGTCATATAATTCAATAAATATTTAATATTGCCAATAAATATTTAATATTTAATATTTAATTATTTATTCAACAAATAATTAAATAAACCACATCACTCAAATTGAACAATTATTTATTCAACAATAAACATATCCATTAAATACTTAAATAAATCAATAAATATTTAATGTCACACTTTAAAATTATGGAATGTTACAGCGGATACGGACAAAATAAAGTCGGCGGTTTCTGGAAGAGCATTTGTCATGACTGCCCAAAACGCGAGGAACCCGAACGAATGTATAACGGATTAGTTAATTATAAATTCTTACGAAGTTTATACCTTACTAGATACCGGTTCTACCCATTCTTTTATCTCTACTGCTTGTGCTCAACATTTAAACTTGACTCCAGAGAATAATAAAGAATGGAATAACAGAAGTTCTCTTCATAGATAAGAAAGAAATAATACTCCCTACCGTTTTAAAGAAGAACTGAAATAAAGAAGTAGTTAAGTGGCAGAATACTCTTCTTCTTTCTCTCTATAGTTTCTCTCTCTAAAATTTAGTGAATTCGTAAGAAAATAATGAAGGAATGAGCTTTTATTTATAGGAAAATGGAATGCATAGTAACTAATCTATGAACGGTCCATATTTAAAGAACAATCTTTTAAATAAAATATAATATATTCTATTTATAAAATAACTTTAATAAAGTATTCTGTTTTATATAAAAAGATGTTTATGTTTTATTACGTTAAGAATACGAATAAAACAAAACTTCATTATCGCTAAATAATTCATATTATTAATTGACAATAATTGAATCAAACTGAGTGACTTCTCACATAAGCATTAATAATCAATACCGTGTGCTACTATGCAACCACACGTATTACTGTACTTTTACTACCGAGTAGTTCAATAGTATCAACGGTAAAACTTCCGCCGTTATTTTTAATAAAATATTTTTGTCGTTTTCTCAATCCGACAATAATTCCGTTGTGGGGTCCACCAATGATTGTACCGTCGTACAAATATTCCCTGACTAATCGAATATTTCCCGTAAATAGTAACCCGTGAATAGTAACTCGTGAATAGTAACTCATGAATAGTAACTCATGAATAGTACTCCGACACAAAAAGTACCCCAAAAACTCGAGTGAACAATACTAGAGTGAATAGTAACTGGGTATTTTATGACAATTTGTCTACTTTGAAAATTTTTCACATATCACCTTTAACTTTAACCTTTTATCAATTTAACCATTTACCAAAATAGAAAAATTGAATACTTTTATTTCATAAAATTCGGGGTCTCACAAAAGAGAACTCTCATCACCTATTTTCACCTGAACCACCAAAGATTATAGTTAAATTCACAATTCATATTTATAATCAGGTAAATCAACAGTCCATCTTTGCACTACGAGCCAAAGACATTCAACTATAAAACTAATAATTAACAGTCCATCTTTGAACGTAATCCAAAGATATACAACTGCATAACCAATAATCAATAGTCCATCTTTGCACTTAAGCCAAAGATATACAACTATAAAACTAATAATCAACAATCCATATTTGCACGTAAACCAAAGAGGATTTTTACCACATCATTTGTCTACAAAATAAATAATCCACATCACCGAATTATCCATGCACTACGGCCAAGGATATTCGTTAGTATCACATCCACGAATTATTCATGCATTACGGGCCAATGATATTCGTTATTATCACATCCATGAATTATTCATGCATTACGGGCCAAGGATATTCGTTATTATCACATCTATGAATTATCCATGCAGTACGGGCCAAGGATATTCATTATTATCACATCCATGAATTATTCATGCATTACGGGCCAAGGATATTCGTTATTATCACATCCATGAATTATCCATGCACTACGGGCCAAGGATATTCATTATTATCACATCCATGAATTATCCATGCACTACGGCCCAAAGATATTCGTTATTTTCACTAGTGGTAATGATCATGCCAAATAACAATTCATCTTTGCACCCTTAGCCAAATAGAACCCATGGTCATGATAATACCAACAACTGTCCATCAATGCACTACGGGCTAATGAGGACTTTCATCACAATATAAGCATGAGGATGATGACAATGATATAAACATCAATCAAACGAAATCAAGGATAAATATTAAAGATTTTTAATTTATCTAGAGTTTAAAAATGTCCAAATTATCAACATGATAACTGCTTTGTGGAGTAAAATTTAAGAATAATATTCACGTATCAAAAATAATTTTGACAAAAAAGAATTAATTTTTTATCGTGAATAGTAACTTGGGTGAATAGTACTCGAGTGAATAGTACCCATGAATAGTACTCCGGCATGAAAAGCTTAAAATTTAACAAAAATATTCAGAAAAATATGTTTGTGAAACGATACTAGATGAAACGCAAAATTCTACTAATTTCAAGGAGTATAGAAGCTATAAGAAGAAATTATTAAAATAAGAATTTAGTAAATAAAATTCTTAAAGCATGAGCTGGGTTCGAATAATAATATATAAATGTGTTACGAGGTATGTGGTATTGTGTTATATAGGGTAATATGAGTTATATGTAATAAGTGATGTTGTATTTAATAAATATATATCGCTATGATATGTGTTTTTATACATTATAGAGATGGATTAGTAAGAAGATGGATAAGATTTATCTATTAATATTAAATAATTTATGTGAAATTATTTTAAGTTGGTGACATTAAATATCTTTGATAATCACCAATTCCTTGAGTATATGTACGAGTAGGTATCAAGTCTAAGGTAGTGCAACCGTACCCTTTAATAGTGGATGTATAAGAGCTGGGCTAAACGATTCCTTCAGAGAGCGGAGGTATATACGAATTAGTAACCGGTCTAACTCACTGTGAAAACAGTGTAGATGAGACAGAAACTAATTTGTTGGTTGTTTGTGGGAAATCACTCAGTGTACTATATTGAATACCATTAAAGACTCGATGTGTACTAGGTTTGGACTTGTACATATGTACGTTGTTGACAAGAGAAGAAAATCGATATATCTTTAGATAAATATTGGTTAGAGATTTATTGACTAATATTGGGATATGGTTAAATGTATAGATTAAAGAAAGAAGAGTTTAACTTGAAGTTTAATCTCTAAATTGTTGAAGAAGGTAGTCATTGGAGATTTATTTTTCTTAGTATAATGAGGTAGCATGTATGGAGCATGTTAAATGATTTGCGAGTTAAGTTCTGTTTCTGTTGAAGCATAATATGTCTGCGTCCTAACTTAAGGTGGCGCGACCGCGCCACTCTCAAGCCTAAGACCAGCGCGGCCGCGCTGGTCTGCAGATGGTTCAGGATGAGTTTGTGTAATATGAACTTTAAGAGTTGTATATTAGTGGCTAATATGTTATATAAAGGATCATAAGTGATGTTCCTACTATCCATGAATGGATTTAGATAGCAAAGGATGAATTGATTGTGGGTTAGTTATGGAAATTAACTAAACAAGAATAACTATTAGTTAACTTAAATTAAGTTGAAAATTATATTATGGAATAATATAATTGTGTGGCAGTGCCGTGATAGTAAATTAAATGAAAGGAGTAATTCACTTAAGTAAAATGCTGAATTAATATATGTGCTTTACATGAAGAAAATTGACTATGAATATAATCAGAAATTGTATTGATGAGGAATAAGATATATTGTCTTATAATATTAATTATTGTTATGGACAATATACTAGTATCTAGTAATTATTTGATGGTATGTTTAATTATTATTATTGCGAATGATAGCATGATAATAAGTATATTGGTTATAAATATTATAAGATTTATATTTATTGTGATAATTAACGCTAATCAATTGTTATAGAGATTAATAATTGATTTACGAGGAATGGATTAATTAATACTATTAATTAATTGATAAGATAAGTAATTTATTAATTTCTATGTGCAAGTATGCGATATTAAAAGTATAACGTATGGTAGTTAACTATATATTATACGAAGTGTAAAATGTGTTGTGACTATATTATATAGAAATCATATATTAAGATTTATTAAACTATATCAAATTAAACGTTGTGATTGGACATATTAAAACTATGTGATATGAATACATCATGAAATGTGTATGTGGCAATGTAAGTGTGTGAACATCAAAATAGTACATCACAAGTATATTGTAAACATTTATTGATTAAAAAAATTTAATAATAAAGGAGACAATGTAATGTGATAATACCCGATAGAATTATATCCGGTAGAATGAGATATATATAGATGATATATGATACATTGTAATTTAATTATAACCTAAGTTATATGAGAAGAATGGTATACATATATTATATAGCTTAGTATACTTATTATATGACTACGAGTTGGGCATAAATGATTTATACTTACAAGTCGCTGAGGTTTATTTATCCCATATTAAGTGTCCAATTGCTCTTCCTTTTCTCATTCACGTGAACTCTAGAGACTAGCCTACTCTTCCCTCATATTCATCAAAGTGTAGCAAATAATTTCAAGGGGAGTGGGCAACATGATGGGATTCACCAACAACTCACCAACTGTAACGCCCCGAAATTCGGTCTACCTTCAGACCCAGATTCCGTGCGTCACGGTCCCACTTCTTACCAAACATGCTTCATTATATAGCTAAATATAATGACATACATTCTCAAATCCCAGGTTCTCAAAACCTTAGAACCTCTTTCATTACAGATAATGATAATTACGTTATTCTTTTCATCTTACACGAGTAACTTTCATCCGCCACCAAGGATACATAACTGTTCATTAAACTAATCTATAGTTTAATTCTATCATTCTATATTATAAGTCTTCACTTGCTCTTCACGCACATTCATATACTGAATGACACTTCGTCTAGATACCGATAAACTTGACCTTTACGGGATCCTTAAGTTCATTCTAACATCGTTCGTTGAAAATATTTTTCATTTAGAGCAAGTGTGAGCATTCAATTGCCCAGTAAGTCATAACAGTTGAACAAACAACTTCAAGAGTTTAAACATTCTTCAGAACTTCGATAATCGAATAAAGGTTATGAAGCAGCTTGAATAATAGGAATAGTCTCGATTCCTATCATTTTACAACATTCATCACATACTCTTTACACTACTTTCATTCTTCTACCTTTTTCCATACATATCCTGTCTGGCTAGAATCATTAGCACAGACTTAACAATAATGGTTCATGTATAAACATAACATACTTGTATTGAACAGTTCAATCACAGAACAGTTCATCTCAAAGAAATACTGAAGTGTTCACATTGTGGCACCAGGCCTCATACGTTCTACCACTTTGTACAAATATCACACATTCGCACACATACAGAACTTCTCAAGTTCAACATCTGAGAAATTTAAGAAACTAGCATTCGTGTAAAATATGAATGAAGTTAAAAAAGCATGCCTTACGCACAGCTACATCTTATAGTTTACGCTAAACTGCTTATTCCAATTCCTATGTAGCACATAAGAAAATAGCACGTATACCAATTAGTTATATACTTGACTTACGCATTGGTTTACTAAACTTTACTTCTTAAGGTCCGCGTTCTTGTAATTTTAGCTTACGCGACTAACTTTCATTACCAGTTTACGGCTTCATGACATACGGAGATGTCTTACTCAAAACGTTCATCATCTTTGATGATTTACATTCTTATCCTCTTCTTATAACTTCTATAGGACTCAGTATACATCGCTTCTCTACTAGTTGTCCATATGGTACTCTGAGTGGCTTCCCACAAATAACCAACAAATAAGTTCCCGTCTCATCTACACTGCCCACACAGTGAGTTAGATCGATTGCCAGTTTTGTATATACCTTCGCTCTCTGAAGAAATTGTTCAGCCCAGCTCCCATATGTTAACCATCAAAGTTACGATTGTACTACAACCTAACTTCTTTTAACTTATCCGAACCATTAAACTATAATGTTCGTTAAGTCAAATTCTTATTCCTTATGGCTTTTTAGCAACTAAATGCTATACCTCAAAATTCATTCTTTATTGTCTAAGTCATACAGTCATTCGTAAACTCAGAGCAATCATTCAATGTCAATACTATGAGGTCATAGCGTGAAACATTTTATAATCCTTTATTCTTATCTTACCACGTCCGGTTCACTCGACTCGGAACGTTATCCAAGTTAAAACTACTAACTCGGCTTCTTAACGTTATACGTTATTATCTTCCATTCATTTTCTTCACCGTTCACGGCTAAATCTTAGTCTTCATTACCTTACGGTTAAACCATACACGGAGTGTAGGTCCTGCCCATTTAATAATCACTTACACTCGACCCTTACGTTGGTTAAAGTGTTTAATGCTTACTACATTCTAACATTCTCTATCCGACCCATACTCGGACCTTCATTATTATTTCTTAATGTCGAAGCCATGCCGTTCATTGTATGCTAAGTCCGATCGTTCATCGCAACAACGTTGCATTTACAGCGTCTATACTCTTTACACTTATCTCTCATTACCATGACATAACATCGAAATGTTATTCATGACCTTCATCACTCAACGTCTAAGGAGTCGTAATCATAGCAATCCCTCACGTTCGTTCATTACGACTACGGTCTCCGGATATCGGTTACGTAATCTAGCGCTTACATTCTCTATCTTTTAATCTCTTTTAATTTTTTCATTCAACCTTTAATAAAGATTTAGAACACTTGATTAAGTGTTACATTACGTGAAATAGATATTCATAATTCTTTCTTGCACATCCTCTAGTAATTGAGAAATAAAAATCTGATTTCTGGGCATTGATCTGCACCGGCGCTGCAGCGCCGTGCCCCTTCCTTTCTCACACTCTGTGGCGCGACCTACGTCTCTCTCTTTCCCTGGTCTGGCGCTACGGCGCCGAACCCTTTGTTATCACTCGAGCTGCGGTGCCAACTAATAGTACCTGAGGCTCTGAGCTCGCGCTATGACGCCACTTCTTAAAGCTCAGCCGGCGCTGCGGTGCGAAGCCTAAACCCTAGAAATTTTTCTAAGTTTTAAATCCGATTCGAGACGCTTACTTCCCGTTCTCATAACTTCTTTGTTATAACTCGGAACGAGATCGTTATAAACCCATTCTCTTCCTTATCTTACGTACTTATATACCCCTAAGACAGATCTTCGTTCTGAATCAGTTAACTTGCCATTAGATTAGCTTAATCTACACCCTTCGATAATTTTTTACGCTTTTAACGTTCTTCGCTCGTTCGTTCGTTCGTAATTCAGTCATCTGAACTCGGAACTCGATCGTTCTTGAGTCTACGACTCACGTTTTCTACATTCTCTTACATTCTTATGAAACCCTACATGTTCGGGTCCATTTACTAACTTTGTAATTCTCATTCGTCTTTTAAGAAATTTTGCCATAACTTCGTTATAGCTACGTTTTAATTCGTTCTTCACGAACGTTTCTTCCGTTCCTAACCAAGCAATACGCAACTAACTTATACGCGATGGTTTTAAGCTTGTCCATCAATAACAATTATCCTACGATGGTTTTAAACTTGTCCATCAACAACAATTATCCTATGATGGTTTTAAATTTGTCCATCAACAACGTTCTTCGTGTTCTTCGTTCGTTCTTCATTTTAATCGATATTTTGGATTACGATTCTATTTTTTCTTGGAATTTCATGTTATAGAACATCATTCCTTACTTATTTCACCTACTCATTCATAAGATTCATTCGAATCGCTCAAAATCCTTACGAATCTCTCAAAATCCTTACGAATCTTATACTTCCTTAAGAAATTTATAAAATAAACTTCTAACTCTTATTTCTTCATTTTCTCATGATTTCAACCATATGAAATCATTCCTAACTTCTTTTACTTCTTATTCCCCTTAAGCTATGTTTTAAACATAGAAAACTTAAATAAAAATATTAGAAGAACTATGGTTCGGATTACCGTTCTTCTTTAATCTTCTTCCGTTATACAAAGCCGGCGATTTGCGAGCTTTTCTATTTCACGATCACTTTTGATCCGAGCCTTCATGCTCAATCTCTTCCTTCTCCTTCTTCATCCGAGCTCTCTCTCTCTCTCTCTCTCTCTCTCTCTCAAGATATAGGATTTTCAAAATCCTAAAAAAATGAAATCTAGCTTCCTATTTATAGAAAACCAAAGCTTAGGGCAAATTGGTCATTTCGTCCCCACCTCCTTACTATTCCCACCTCCTCCAACACTTATCCACCAAGTAAAATTAGCCACCACACTTACTTGGTGCCCAAGTGGCTGGCCCACATGCCCATGGGTCATCCCATGGGTTGCCCCAATGGTTCTTACCCATCCGTTTACCCATCGGTTCGATCCGCGTTTTCTTTTCTTGGTTTGGGCCTTAACCCTAATTCTTATTGGGCTTATCTTGGGCTTGATCTCACAAATCATTGGGCTTGACATAATCCAAGTCCATTTGGATTCTACAAATTCCATGAACTCAAAGTCCATTAAGACTAATCGTATTCTACGCATTCCATTCTTGTATTCTCGTATTCTCTTCGTATATCGTTCGTACGATATTTGTATTATACGTCGTACTAATCTTCGTACTATACTCGTATAATAACTAGTATTATACTCGTATCTCTCACACATAATAACCCTAGTTATTATACGTACTCATTAAAATTCTCAAAAATTACTTTTCTCGACCCTTAGGTTTTATGTCCGCAGGCGAAAGCTTTGTTTTTGCCATAACTGAATTATTATTGAATATTCCATCACATCTCAACATTTTACGTAATCGTTAACTTCTCGGAATTTCAAAATAAAACTCCGAGCAGAAATTGATGAATAGTGCCTATTTCGTCTTTTTCCCCGAAAATATTTTTGTTCCCGAAAAACTTTCATTTTCGTCTTGAAAATTCTTATTCGTTCCGTCTAGCTCGTAGCCAGAATCCTCCCGATTAATAATCATTCTAGGTTCTAGAACGATTAATAAATACATAGCACATAATAGTATTAATAAAAATTCATTTTATTAATAACTAATTCTTTAAACTTAAATTCTGGACAATCCGATTTTTCGGTTTGTCACATTCTTTCCTCCTTAAAAAATTCCATCCTCGGAATTTGTTAAAACCAAACCCTTACCTGGGTCCTCACATTCTCCCCTTCTTCAAAGAATTTCGTCCTCGAAATTTTAGCTTACCCTTCTTCTCAACTTCTCTTCAAAGAAGTTATTATCTTTCAAACATTCCCTACCCTTCATAACTTATCAAGAATCATGAAGTGAAAGGAATAAATAGGAATATAAGGATTCCTTTAAAACATTTCATTCTTTTGCTGAGGGGTCAAATTGACCATGAACTCTTACTAGGTTAAACAGCCTTTCGTCGTAAACCTTCTTACACGGTAAGTTTACAATCACAAAGAAGGCAAACTACCTCTTCAATACGTAGGTGATCAACCTAACATATAACTCAATTTCAGGGTATATTCACCTCAGACTTAATCATTAGATTCTGCACCAAAATAATTTGGTTCGGCATAACTATTTAAAGAAAGCTCGATTTTCTTTTAATCATGACATACCATTCGTCTTAGCCAAATCAAGTAGCTTAGACCATACCAATAAATTGGACATCAACTTGAAAAATTCGTCTAGTTAACTCACTTGACATCGACTACTTCTTTAAATTCTTTTTGCAATACATCAAAACGTTTCATGACGTCATGATACCGTACTCTTCACAATACGTTGAGGACTTCATCAGTTTATGACTTCGTCATTATACATCTTACCATAGTGGTTTGTTGATCCTAAGATCACATCCCACCAGGTTCAATTGCATTACAACTCCATCTTTTTACCACCCTTGCATCAAATGCACGGATGATATAAAATTCATTTTGATATTTCAAATCAATTTCTGTCTAGCCAAAATGATTAGCATAGACATACAAAGAATAACTCTTTTAAAATCCATTGGTTCCAAAAAGTTGAACCAATCCTTTCCTTTTTCAAAATGTACATATCAATACGATTTCAATAAACTTCGAAATCTAGCATAGCTAGAGAATTTGGAATATCCTATCCTCCATCTTCCTTCATTGTCTTACTGCGACAATACTTAATCTTCTCTAGCACCTTCAATGCTAAGTCTACTGAAAGTACTTCGTTTTCAGTGTAATCATTCCTATACCTTAGTACAGTCCATCAACTTACCATACATTATGAGTTCAGGAACTTTCCACAATAGTATGAGTTTAAGAACATCCAGACAGACCTTAGGCATCCATTCGATGAGACGTTCGAAAACATACCACATTATTATGAGTCACGAACTTACCATAAGTATGAGTTTCAAGAACTCGCACCTACCTTATTGTTCTCTACCTATCAAGTATATACATGAGAAAAAATTCACCTTCTCGTCATATATATCTTAATAGTGCAACCAATTCCAATGATTATTACTGTAATAAACTGAGTAGTTGTTACAACAAGCACAAACCTCTGCCCATACAAAGGTTCATACAACTCAGCCATCACATGAGTCCTCAATTGAAATCTTACAACTTCTAAATTTTAATTTACTTAATACGAATTTTCTTTAATTCGTATGCTATCCTTTAAAACTCAATCTAAGTTCTTCTTGCCCCCGTACTACTTCGTAGTACAATTCATTCATAGCATTAGCTATAAATCATTCATCGTTTAACAGCTCATCTGTTACTACGATTTACTATGATCACGTGGTGATCATCTTCCTTAATCGTTTAACTTAACGATTTTCTTATCCTTCTGTCTACAATTATAGTCTTAGGTACTCTTACCTAAGAGTTACAACCTATAGCTTTGACACCACTCTGTAACGCCTCGAAATTCGGTCTACCATCAGACCCAGATTCCGTGCGTCATGGTCCCACTTCTTACCAAACATACTTCATTATATAGCTAAATATAATGACATACATTCTTAAATCCCAGGTTCTCGAAACCGTATAACCTCTTTCATTACAGATAATGATAATTACATTATTCTTTTCATCTTACACGAGTGACTTTCATCTGCCACGAAGGATACATAATTGTTCATTAAACTAATTTATAGTTTAATTCTATCATTCTATATTACAAGTCTTCACTTGCTCTTCACGCACATTCATATACTGAATGGCACTTCGTCTGGAAACCGATCAACTTGATCTTTACGGGATCCTTAAGTTCTTTGTAACATTGTTCGCTGAAAATATTTTTCATTTAGAGCAAGTGTGAGCATTCAATTGCCCAGAAAGTCATAACAGTTGAACAAACAACTTCAAGAGTTTAAACATTCTTCAGAACTTTGATAACCGAACAAAGGTTATGAAGCAACTTGAATAATAAGAATAGTCTCGATTCCTATCATTTTACAACATTCATCACATACTCTTTACACTACTTTCATTCTTCTACCTTTTTCCATACATATCCTGTCTGGCTAGAATCATTAGCACAGACTTAACAATAACGGTTTATGTATAAACAAAACATACTTGTATTGAATAGTTCAATCATAGAACAGTTCATCTCAAAGAAACATTGAAGTGTTCACATTGTGGCACCAGGCCTCATACGTTCTACCACTTTGTACAAATATCACACATTCGCGCACATACAGAACTTCTCAAGTTCAACATCTGAGAAGTTTATGAAACTAGCATTCACGTAAAATATGAATGAAGTTAGAAAAACTTGCCTTACGCACAGCTACAACTTATAGTTTACGCTGAACTTGTGACACGCCCAAATCCGGTACTTCCATTTCCACAGGATTCGGTGTTCACGATACAAATATCATCTATCTATCTACCCATAATAAATGCAAACCATGCAATAGATAGAATTAAAATCCTCCCTTTAAAGGGTTACAACATTTGAATAATAATACAATCCCAGGTTAAACTAACCTTAAACATCTATGCGAAATTATAAATAAATAAGTCTTAAACAACATCTTTAACTTAAGTCTTAAACAAATACATCATATAAAATAACAAGTCATATCAAATAACAAGTCTCCATCATTTGCTAACTTTGCCCTTGCCCTTACTAGTGGAAGGTTCGTCAGCTCTTTAATTCTTAACTGCAATGTTATTATTAAGCAAGAGTGAGCACAAGTGTCCACAAGTATAAAAATGAAATAACAGTATAATAACATGCGAAAAAAAATCAAAGACATCTGAATAAAAGCTCAACTTTTGAATCAAGAACGAATAACAAGAATCAAAAGAATTCTGAGGGTCATAAGACCTTGAACTATGTCCTAGGTTAACAAGGGTTATACTTGAAACCTTTAACAGTCATAAGACTATGGACCTTCATCTCGTACTTAGGGGGATCAGCCCTTAGTACCATACTGTGCACAATATCTTAACGCTAAAGCGTAAATAATCCCCTATACAGGGTTGTTCATCTCAGTTTGACATTCGAGTCCGCACCAAAGGAAGTTTGGTTTGGATAATTCATCAAGGGTTTTGAAATTTAGAACGCTCATCAACTATGGACTAGTTGAATCATTAAGGTTTCACTAGTATAATAATGTTCAACAATAATGATATTCAATTTGAATAATAATCTCAAGAAGTATACAATAGAACAATTATTGTATAACTAAATTATACTTTGAAAAGATAATCAATCTTTAATATAACATTTGAACTTGAATAATAGTAACGATAATTTATTCAAAGTAAATAATAAGCTTGAACAATAATGACAAGTAGGGTTAGGGAACTTGCTCAAATTTAAGAGTTTAAGTTTAGGAAACTTGCCTCGTGCGTAGATTACACTTTAATTAAACTCGTTCTTTGAATTTAATCCTATATACCATTCACATTCACAATGCCAGTTAATTATACTTAACTAGTCATCATAAACTCTTTCTTTTTGTCTACTTTAATTTTTGACTATACTTAATCAATTTATCACATTAACTGTCACATAATATCACTTCATAAATAATAATCTAATTATGTATTTATTAATTCAATCCACATGTAATTATGTTATTTACATGTTAAACATCTATTTTATCATCACATTATACTTCTAACATATTTACATGTTCATTACATAAATTTACTAACACATTGTTAAACTTAGACATTTTAAAATTTACATTTCTGAAATTTCTAGAGAGTGGCGCTGGGGCGCCACTGCTATACTTGATCTTCGCTCTGCGGCGCCGCTGCAGCCGGACACATGGCGCTGCGGTGCTGTGGCGCTGCGGCTGGAATCTTGGCGCTGCAGCGCGGTGGCACTCCGGCTCGGATGTTTAGGCGTGAGACTCGCGCCGCGGCGCGGCGAGCTAGAAACTGTTCTGCAATTCGCGAAAATTGCAGAACACAGCCAAAAACTCCAATTTAATTTATTACTACACGAATTTAGACATACCCACATGTTGTAATTCATGTATAATCATAATACAACATCTATAAAGTGATTTTAACCCATTAAAACATATAATCACATAATTAAAACATAAAATTTTCCTCTGTTGTTGATGTTCTTGAAGTTTTTAACATAAATTCCAAAAATTCAACGTCACAGATTCGTTATAAAGCAAAATCCGTTCATTTAAAGTTTTGTCTCTTCGTATTAACATGCACAATAATATACGAGTGTAAAATCTACGAAAACATTTATGTTTGACATACTAAAATTACGTATAAGGCCATAAGGCCAAAAACCCAAACTCTGTATATTTTTTTTGAAATAGCAAGTCATCAGATTAACGACATAAAATTATGAACTGATGATAAGGAATTATATATAATACATCTTAAAACACATTAAAACGACATCTTACACGTATATGCATATAACTCTCACAATTTCAATTACAGAGACTTTACAGAGGTTTTGAAAGCCAAAAACTATGAAACCCATTTTATGAAAACTAAATACGTAAAGTAGAATTTGGGAAGGAGAAGATTACCCTGTAGAATATAATTAGTATGCTTAGTTTCCTCACTCTCAATTCTCTTCCACATTATCTTAATTCTTCTTGGAAATTCTCAGACTCTCTTTGAATATTTCTTAGACTTAAGCAAAAATGAAAAAGAAAAAGAAGACGTCGTATATAATGATCAGATAACTGAGCGCAGAGTGGTCAGTTGACCCAATCATTGGCACCAACTCCTTTTAGGGCCTTGTTTGGCTAGCTTCAAAAGACTTAATCTAATTAAATAAAACCTTTATCATATAGTTTAATTAATGTCACACTCCTTTATAAAATAAACTCATATCTTATTTAATTTATTATAAATAAAATATAATAATTTCTCATAAATTCACATGGTCAAATAATTAAATATCTCATTAATAAATAATATCAATTTATTAAATCTCTAATTTAATAATTAAATTAATTAAAATACCAATATGCTTATTAAATATTTTTTTTAATACAATAAGCTCACATAATTATATACTTTGATAATAAAAATTCTCTACATTAATTTAATAAATGGAACACATATAATTAAATTAATTTACCACAATTGCATCAAATAATTATTTAATCCAATAATTAAATCATCGAAAATATTTATTTAATTCAATAAATATTAAAATTAAATTATAAAATTCTCGTTCGTCACATCTTTCCCCCCTTAAAAGGATTCTGTCCCCAGAATCACAACTCAATAAATTCGACCTGTCCCCCCCTTAAAAAGATTTTGTCCCCAGAATCGCTTACGAATAATTAAGTAAATAATTGAGGGTAATTCTTCATCATATTCTCTTCCAGTTCCCACGTAGCTTCTTCAGCGTTGTGGTTTCTCCAAATTACTTTAACTGAAGGTGTAACTTTATTTCTCATAACTTTTTCTTTTCGGTCGACAATTTGGACAGGAATTTCTTCGTAAGATAAGTCTTTCTCAAAATGTAGGGGTTCATATTCAATTACATGCTTGTAATTAGGCTTGTAGGGTCGCAACACAGAAACACGGAAGACGTTATGGATATTCTCGAGTGCTGGAGGTAAGGCTACCTCATATGCGACTTCACCGATTCTTCTCAGTACTTCAAAGGGTCCAATGAATCTTGGGCTCAATTTCCCTTTCTTTTTGAATCTGATCTTTCCTTTTCAAGGAGAGACCTTCAAGAAAACATAACTACCTGATTCAAACTCGATAGTTTTACGATGTGGGTCAGCGTATTTCTTCTGTCGATCTTGGGCCGCTACCAGTCGTGCTCGGATCACTTTGACAATTTCTACTGTTTGCTGTCCCAATTCTGGCCCTAGCAATTGTCTCTCACCAACTTCATCCCAGTAAAGTGGAGTTCTGCACTTTCTACCGTATAACGCTTCGTAAGGCGGCATGCCAATACTAACGTGGTAACTATTGTTGTAGCCGAACTCTACTAATGGTAGGTGATCATCCCACTTTCCTTTAAAGTCCATCACACAGGCTCTTAGCATATCTTCTAATGTCTGAATTGTTCTCTCACTCTGTCCGTCTGTTTGAGGGTGGTAAGCTGTACTCATTCGCAATTGCGTACCCATGCATTCCTGAAGACGTTTCCAAAAATTTGATGTGAAGCGCGGATCCCTATCTGAAACAATTGATACCGGAACTCCGTGCCTCGAAATAATCTCTTTTACGTATAGCCTGGCCAACTGATCTAAGTTGAATCTTATTTTGATCGGAAGGAAGTGTGTAGATTTCGTCAGTCGGTTAACGATAACCCATACTGCGTCGTAGCCTTTTTGAGTCGTAGGAAGGCCAACCACGAAGTCCATTGTAATATGTTCCCATTTCCACTCTGGGATCTCTAACGGTTGCAGCAATCCACTCGGTCTCTGATGTTCCGCATTCACTTTCTGACAGGTCAGACACTTGGCAACACATTCAGCAACATCACGCTTCAATTTCGGCCACCAGAAATATTGTCTAAGATCTTGGTACATATTGGTACTACCAGGTGAATCGAATATCGTGAACTATGAGCCTCGCTTAAAGTATCTTCCTTAATCTCTTATACTGGCGGTACCCAAATTCTACTCTCAAATCTCAGTATTCCTTCCTTATCCATCTTAAATCTCGGTTTGGTTCCTTCAGATATCTTTGTTGTCACCTTTTTGCATTCATCATCCTGAAGCTGAGCCTCCTTCACTTTATTTAGTAGAGTTGTACCAGATTGCATCTGAAATAGCTTCTCATCAATCTCCATTGGATACTTCACTTCTAATTCCAGTTTCTCCATTTCTGTGATTAGCTCCTCCTGAGCAGTCAACATCACCAATTTCTCATGACCCTTTCTACTTAAGGCGTCGGCAACTACATTCGCTTTACCCGGATGATATAAAATCTCACAGTCGTAATCCTTAATTAATTCTAACCATCTTCTTTGACGCATATTCAAATCCTTCTGTGCGAAAATATATTTCAGACTCTTGTGGTCTGTATATATCTCACACTTCTCCCCGTAGAGATACTGCCTCAAAATTTTTAGAGCAAAAACAACTGCAGCTAACTCCAAATCATGGGTCGGGTATCCTTTCTCGTAATCCTTCAATTGTCGTGATGCATACGCAATGACTTTACCATTTTGCATCAGCACACAACCAAGTCCTTTATGCGACGCATCACTAAAAATAACAAAATTACCTGTATCATCCGAAAGAGATAACACAGGTGCCGTACTCAACCTCTTCTTTAATTCTTGAAAGCTCTCCTCACACTTCTCCGTCCAAACAAATTTCACAGCTTTTCGAGTTAAATTTGTTAACGGAGTTGCGATCTTAGAAAAATCTTGAATGAATCTTCTATAATATCCCACCAATCCAAGAAAACTTCTTACTTCTGACGGCGTTCTCGGCTGATCCCAGTTAATCACGGCTTCGACTTTAGATGGATCTACCGAAATTCCGTTTTTATCGATCACGTGACCAAGAAATTGTACTCGCTCGATCCAGAATTTGCATTTGGAAAATTTAGCGTACAACTTCTCCCTTCTCAATACTTTCAACGTTAATCTCAAATGTTCTTCATGTTCTTCTTTGGTTTTGGAATATACCAGAATGTCGTCTATAAATACCACTACGAATTTGTCCAAAAACGGCTTGAACACACCATTCATTAGTCCCATAAATGCTATAGGAGCATTCGTTATACCAAACGACATTACTAAAAATTTGTAGTGACCGTATCGCGTTCTGAACACTGTCTTCGGTACATCCTCTGGCCTCACCTTCAGTTGGTGATAACCACTCCTCAAGTCTATATTGGAAAAATATCTTGCTCCCTTCAATTGATCAAACAGATCGTTGATTCTTGGTAATGGATAACTATTCTTAATTGTGACCTTGTTCAGTTCTCTGTAGTCAATGCAGAGCCGCATCGATCCGTCCTTCTTTTTCACAAACAATATCGGTGCTCCCCACGGCGATACGCTCGGTTGAATGTACTTTTTGTCCAGCAATTCTTGTAGTTGGACCATCAGTTCTTCATCTCTACTGGTGCCATTCGGTATGGTGCCTTCGATATTGGAGCGGTTCCGGGCGCCAAATCGATCACGAAATCTACCTCTCTATCTGGTGGAAGTTCTGGAAAATCATCTAAAAATACATCGACGAAGTCCCTCACAATCGGTATCTCTTCTACTTTCGGATTCTCTTTTCGACTGTCGACTATGTAAGCTAGATATCCTACACAGCCTTGTCTTAACAACCTCCTGGCCTGCATCATCGTCAGACAACTCGCTTTTTTAGGCGACTTGCTACCATAAAACACAACCTTTGAAGGAGTCATAAGGTTAATACGCTTCTTCTGACAGTCAATTACAGCCCCATAATTGGATAACCAATCCATACCCAAAATAACGTCAAATTTCTCAAGTCGAATAGGGATAAGATCTATGTTCATAATATTACCCTTAATATCCACCCCACAGTTCTTAAACACGTACTTAACAGGAATTATCTCTCTATTCGCAATTTCTATATTCATGGGATATTCCAACTCATCCACAAGCAAATCTAAACTATTAGCAAAGTCTTCAGATATAAAGGAACAAGTAGCACCCGAATCAAATAAAACATAAGTAATAATTTTATTAATCGAAATGATACCTGACACCACGTCACGAGACTGGATTGCGTCCTGCACTGTCATATTGAAAGTTCTGGCGGTCGGTCGGTTTATTGCGGTTGGTCCGGTGATGGTTAAGGCATTTCAACTATTATTTCCACGGTTACCTCCTGGTACTGCTCCTCCTGGTTCCTTCTTAGGGCAGTCTCTTGCTAGATGATCCTTCAAACCACAAATGAAACAAGCACCCTTCTTTGGGTTAGGACAATTAGGTGATATGTGGCCTTCCTGACCACAATTGTAGCATACTCTCTTTCCCTTCATACAAACTCCTAAATGAGCTTTCCCGCAGGTCGGGCATGCTTCGATCTTTTTCTTCTGCCCACCTTGTTGACTTCCAGCTGACGAGTTATCCGTCCACTTCCTCTTCTGATTATGAGTACCCCCAATGTTACTCCCACTAGTCTTGTTATTTCCTTCACCTTTACTCTTCTTCTTCTTCTACTCTTGATTATACTTGGTCACCGCATCGCTCACACCTTCAGCGAGGATGGCCTTTTTCAATACTCCGGCAAACGTGTTTATCTGAAACATTGACACCTTACTGTAAACCCAAGGCTTTAGTCCTTGTTCAAATCTTCTGGCCTTTCTTTCGTCAGTGTGTACTTGGTACGGGGCAAACCTTGCCAACTCATCGAATTTATCCACGTAATCAGGTACGCTCATGTTTCCCTGCTTCAGTTCCAAAAATTGAATCTCCATCTGATTCTGCGAACTAGTTGGGAAGTACATTTCGAAAAACATTTCCTTAAATCTCTCCCACGTAATTACACCTTCACCTCCTCACACTTTGTTTGCTTGCCACTAGTAGCTAGCCTCAGACTTCAACATAAACGTTGCGAAAGCGGTCTTCTGGTCTTCTCTAACCCTAGCAACGTCGAATACCTTCTCCATTTCCATGACCCACGTTTGAGCCTCGATTGGGTTCCTGGAACCTTTGAACTCTGGCGGTCCCACCGCCTTGAAGTCTTTAAACGTTGTGTTTGGTGGAGCTTGAGGTTGATTGTTCATTGCTCCCGTCAGTAAGTTCACCAACTGCTGATCAGGATTAGCGTTGGCGTTATTACTATTATTTGTTGATTCTTCTTGAGCCGGTTGATGCTGTTGTCTTCTCTTTGGCGGCATTTTTTCTGTTAAATACACGCTTATTAGAACTTTATTTATTTCTCTAAATAGTTAAGGCATTACTCAACAATTTAACATACTCATTTAACACATCGTCTCAAACAATTTTATATATTTTCATTCAAATCAAAAGTTTTAACATCAAACTATAGCATCACTGCTATTTACATCAACTATCCTGGAATAAAGAATCCACAGAATTTAAAACATTAAAATATTCTTTCGTTTATAAACACGTCAGAATTTACATCTAAAAAAACTAATTAAGTTCTTCACATAATTAAACAAATCATATCAATGTCGGTCAAGGTACTGAATAGCCTTGCTACGCTCCTCTTCTAAGATGCGATACATCGTCCTGCGATCCATCATATACAATGGAAGTCCTTCGAACTGGATTGGGTACCTCAAAACTCGATCTTGGGTCTCATTCATTGCCTTGTTGAGTGTAGAGTATGTCTCTCCAATCTTCGCCTTCTTTGCACAACTATCATCTTCTGCACGATCAGCTCGATGTGATTCTCTTACCCATCCTTCCTCTGCTATTTTCAGTCTTTCAGAGGTTTCCTTCAGCTCCTTCTTCAGCTTCTCTATCTCCTCGGTCTTATCCTCGGTTTGACCCTTCTCATGGACCAAATCCCATTCTACATTTCCCAATCGTGAGTGAAGAGTCAAAATCTCCCTCTCCTTCTCCTCTAGAGTAAATTGCTGAACAGTCGCTCGCTCGGTCAATTCCTGAACCTCGTCCTGTAACTCAACGTTACGGTCGTATAACGTGTCATACATCTCAGCATCAACGGTGTACCGTGGTAACTGCTCTTCTTCCTCTTCCTCATCAAATTCCTCCTCAGGATCCTCCTCAAGATCAGTCTCATGCTCATGCTCCTGACCAACAACAGTGATCAACGGAGACGGCTCTCTCTGAATCAACTGCTCCCTGACAACATGAATGTCTCGGGGCTCCTCCTCAGTAGGAACTCGGGGTTCCTCCTCCCCAGCTCGACTAGCTCCTCCAACAACTGACATCCTGACAACAAAATTTTAAGTTTTAGTTACTAAGTCGTACTAGTGAGCACATAATTAAACACATAAGCAGATAAAGTCTTTTATTATCTTCAATGAATTACAACAATTCATTTCTTAGAACTCGATAAGAGTTTTCCATTACTATCTTCTTCTATAAGGCTACTACCTAAGGTTGTTTCCCCACCTAAGGTTCATAACCTACAGCTCTAATACCAACTTGTGACACCCCCAAATTCGGTACTTCCATTTTAACAGGATTCGGTGTTCACGATACAAATATCATCTATCTATCTACCCATAGTAAGTGCAAACCATGCAATAGATAGAATTAAAATCCTCCCTTTATAGGGTTACAACATCTGAATAATAATATAATCCCAGGTTAAACAAACCTTAAACATCTGTGCGAAATTATAAATAAATAAGTCTTAAACAACATCTTTAACTTAAGTCTTAAACAAATACATCATATAAAATAACAAGTCATATCAAATAACAAGTCTCCATCATTTGCTAACTTTGCCCTTGCCCTTACTAGTGGAAGGTTAGTCAGCTCTTTCGTTCTTAACTGCAATGTTATTATTAAGCAAGAGTGAGCACAAGTGCCCACAAGTATAAAAATGAAATAACAGTATAATAACATGCGAAAAAAAATCAAAGACATCTGAATAAAAGCTCAACTCTTGAATCAAGAATGAATAACAAGAATCAAAAGAATTCTGAGGGTCATAAGACCTTGAACTATGTCCTAGGTTAACAAGGGTTATACTTGAAACCTTTAACAGTCATAAGACTATGGACCTTCATCTCGTACTTAGGGGGATCAGCCCTTAGTACCATACTGTGCATAATATCTTAACGCTAAAGCGTAAATAATCCCCTATGCAGGGTTGTTCATCTCAGTTTGACATTCGAGTCCGCACAAAAGGAAGTTTGGTTTGGATAATTCATCAAGGGTTCTAAAATTTAGAACGCTCATCAACTATGGACTAGTTGAATCATTAAGGTTTCACTAGTCTAATAAGGTTCAACAATAATGATATTCAATTTGAATAATAATCTCAAGAAGTATACAATAGAACAATTATTGTATAACTAAATCACACTTTGAAAAGATAATCAATCTTTAATATAACATTTGAACTTGAATAATAGTAACGATAATTTATTCAAGGTAAATAATAAGCTTGAACAATAATGACAAATAGGGTTAGGGAACTTGCTCAAATTTAAGAGTTTAAGTTTAGGAAACTTGCCTCGTGCGTAGATTACACTTTAATTAAACTCGTTATTTGAATTTAATCCTACATACCATTCACATTCACAATGGCAGTTAATTATACTTAACTAGTCAGCATAAACTCTTTCTTTTTGTCTACTTTAATTTTTGACTATACTTAATCAATTTATCACATTAACTGTCACATAATATCACTTCATAAATAATAATCTAATTATGTATTTATTAATTCAATCCACATGTAATTATGTTATTTACATGTTAAACATCTATTTTATCATCACATTATACTTCTAACATGTTTACATGTTCATTACATAAATTTACTAACACATTGTTAAACTTAGACGTTTTAAAATTTACATTTCTGAAATTTTCAGAGAGTGGCGCTGCGGCGCTACTGTTATACTTGATCTTCGCGCTGCGGCACCGTGGCACTGCAGCCGGACACATGGCGCTGCGGCGCTGCGACGCTGTGGCTGGAATCTTGGCGCTGCGGCGCGGATGTTTAGGCGTGAGACTGGCGCCGTGGCGCGGCCAGCCAGAAACTGTTCTGCAATTCGCGAAAATTGCAGAACACAGCCAAAAACTCCAATTTAATTTATTACTACACGAATTTAGACTTACCCACATGTTATAATTCATGTATAATCATAATACAACACCTATAAAGTGATTTTAACCCATTAAAATATATAATCAAAGAATTAAAACATAAAATTTTCCTCTGTTCTTGATGTTCTTGAAGTTTTTAACATAAATTCCTAAAATTCAACGTCACGGATTCGTTATAAAGCCAAATCTGTTCATTTAAAGTTTGGTCTCTTCGTATTAACATGCACAATAATATACGAGTGTAAAATCTACGAAAATATTTATGTTTGACATACTAAAATTACGTATAAGGGCATAAGACCAAAAACCCAAACTCTGTAAAAAAAATTTAAATAGCAAGTCATCAGATTAACGACATAAAATTATGAACTGATGATAAGGAATTATATATAATACATATTAAAACACATTAAAATGACATCTTACACATATATGCGCATAACTCTCACAATTTCAATTACAGAGACTTACAGAGGTTTTGAAAGCCAAAAACTATGAAACCCATTTTATGAAAAGTAAATACGTAAAGTAGAATTTGGGAAGGAGGAGATTATCCTGTAGAATATAATTAGTAGGCTTAGTTTCCTCACTCTCAATTCTCTTCCACAGTATCTTAATTCTTCTTGGAAATTCTCAGACTCTCTCTTAATATTTCTTAGACTTAGGTAAAAATGAAAAAGAAAAAGAAGACGTCGTATATAATGATCATATAACTGAGCGCAGAGTGGTCAGTTGGCCCAATCATGGGTTAACTGCACCAACTCCTCTTAGGGCCTTGTTTGGCTAGCTTCAAAAGACTTAATCTCATTTAATTAAATAAAACCTTTATCATATAGTTTAATTAATGTCACACTCCTTTATAAAATAAACTCATATCTTATTTAATTTATTATAAATAAAATATAATAATTTCTCATAAATTTTCATAGTTACATAATTAAATATCTCATTAATAAATAATGTCAATTTATTAAATCTCTAATTTAATAATTAAATTAATTAAAATACCAATATGCTTAATAAATGGAACACATATAATTAAATTAATCTACCACAATTGCATCAAATAATTATTTAATCCAATAATTAAATCATCAAAAATATTTATTTAGTTCAATAAATATTAAAATTAAATTACAAAATTCTTGTTCGTCACAGAACTGCTCATTCCAATTCCTATGTAGCATATAAGAAAATAGCGCGTATACCAATTAGTCATATACTCGACTTACGCATTAGTTTACTTAACTTTACTTCTTAAGGTTCGCGTTCTTGTAATTTAAGCTTACGCGACTAACTTTCATTACCAGTTTACGGCTTCATGACATACGAAGATGTCTTACTCAAAACGTTCATCATCTTTGATGATTTACATTCTTATCTTCTTCTTATAACTTCTATAGGACTCAGCATACATCGCTTCTCTGCTAGTAGTCCATATGGTACTCTGATTGGTTTCCCACAAACAACCAACAAACAAGTTCCCGTCTCATCTATACTGCCCACACAGTGAGTTAGATCGGTTTCCAGTTTTGTATATACCTTCGCTCTCTGAAGGAATTGTTCAGCCCAGCTCCCATATGTCAACCATCAAAGTTACGATTGTACTACAACCCAACTTCTCTTAACTTATCCGAACCATTAAACTATAATGTTCGTTAAGTCAAATTCTTATTCCTTATGGCTTTCTAGCAACTAAATACTATACCTCAGGATTCATTATTTATTGTCTAAGTCATACAGTCCTTCGTAAACTCAGAGCGATCATTCAATGCCAATACTATGAGGTCATAGCGTGAAACATTTTACAATTCTTTATTCTTATCTTACCACGTGCGGTTCACTCGACTCGGAACATTATCCAAGTTAAAACTACTAACTCGGCTTCTTAATGTTATACGTTATTATCTTCCATTCATTTTCTTCACTGTTCACGGCTAAATCTTAGTCTTCATTACCTTATGGTCAAACCATACACGGAGTGTAAGTCCAGCCCGTTTAATAATCACTTACACTCAACCCTTACGTTGGTTAAAGTGTTTAATTCTTACTTCATTCTAACATTCTCTATCCGACCCATACTCGGACCTTCATTATTATTTCTTAATGTCGAAGCCATACCGTTCATTATATGCTAAGACCGATTGTTCATCGCAACAACGTTGCATTCACAGCGTCTATACGCTTTACACTTATCTCTCATTACCATGACATAACATCGGAATGTTATTCATGACCTTCATCACTCAACGTCTAAGGAGTCACAATCATAGCAATCCCTCACGTTCGTTCATTACGACCATGGTCCCCGGATATCGATTACATAATCTAGCGCTTACATTCTCTATCTTTTAATCTCTTTTAATTTTTTCGTTCACCCTTTAATAAAGATTTAGAACACTTGATTAAGTATTACATTACGTGAACTAGATGTTCATAATTCTTTCTTGCACATCCTCCAGTAATTGAGAAATAAAAATCTCATTTCTGGGCATTGAACTGCACCGGCGCTGCGGTGCCGTGCCCCTTCCTTTCTCTCAAGCTGCGGCGCGACCTACGTCTCTCTCTTTCCTTGGTCTGGCGCTGCGGCGCCGAACCCTTTGTTATCACTCACAATGTATCGCCAACTAATAGTACCTGAGGCTCCGAGCTCGAGCTGTGGCGCCACTTCTTAAAGCTCAGCCGGCGCTGTGGTGCCAAGCCTAAACCCTATAAATATTTCTAAGTTTTAAATCCGATTCGAGATGCTTACTTCCTGTTCTCATAACTTTTTCGTTATAACTCAGAACGAGATCATTCTAAAGCTATTCTCTTCCTTATCTTATGTACTTCAATACCCCTCAGACAGAACTTCGTTCTGAATCTGTAAATTTCCCATTCAATTGGCTTAATCTACACCCTTCGAGAATTTTTTACGCTTTTAACGTTCTTCGCTCGTTCGTCCGTAATTCAGTCATTCGAACTCGGAACTCGATCGTTCTTGAGTCTACGACTCACATTTTCTACATTCTCTTATATTCTTATGAAACCCTACACGTTCGGGTCCATTTACTAACTTTCTAATTCTCATTCGTCTTTTACAAAATTTCGCCATAACTTCGTTATAGCTACATTTTAATCCGTTCTTCATGAACGTTTCTTCCGTTCCTAACCAAGCAGTATGCAACTAACTTATACGCGATGGTTTTAAGCTTGTCCATTAACAACAATTATCCTACGATGGTTTTAAACTTGTCCATCAACAACAATTATCCTACGATGGTTTTAAATTTGTCCATCAACAACGTTCTTCATGTTCTTCATTCATTCTTCATTTTAATCGATATTTTGGATTACAATTCTACTTTTTCTTGGAATTTGATGTTATAGAACATCATTCCTTACTTATTTCATCTACTCGTTCATAAGATTCATTCATATTGCTTAAAATCCTTACGAATCTTATACTTCCTTACGAAATTTATAAAATAAACTTCTAACTCTTATTTCTTCATTTTCTCATGATTTCAACCATATGAAGTCATTCCTAACTTCTTTTACTTCTTATTCTCCTTAAGCTATGTTTTAAACATAAAAAACTTAAAGAAATATATTAGAAGAACTATGGTTCGAATTACCGTTCTTCTTTAATCTTCTTCCGTTATACAAAGCCGGCGATCTGCGAGCTTTTCTATTTCTCGATCACTTTTGATCCGAGCCTTCATGCTCAATCTCTTCCTTGTCCCTCTTCATCCGAGCTCTCTCTCTCTCTATCTCAAGTTATAGGATTTTTAAAATCCTAAAAAACTGAAATCTAGCTTCCTATTTATAGAAAACCAAAGCTTAGGGCAAATTGGTCATTTCGCCCCCACCTCCTTACTATTCCCACCTCATCCAACACTTAGCCACCAAGTAAACTTGGCTTCCACCCTTACTTGGTGGCCAAGTGGCCGGCCCACATGACCATGGGTCATCCCATGGGTTGCCCCAATGGTTCTTACACATCCGTTTACCCATCGGTTCGATTCGCGATTTCTTTTCTTGGTTTGGGCCTTAACCCTAATTCTTATTGGGCTTATCTTGGGCTTGATCTCACAAATCATTGGGCTTAACATAATCCAAGTCCAATTGGATTCTACAAAGTCCATGAACTCAAAGTCCATTAAGACTAATCGTATTCTACGCATTCCATTCTCGTATTCTCGTATTCTCTTCGTATATCGTTCATACGATATTCGTATTATACGTCGTACTAATCTTCGTACTATACTCGTATAATAACTAGTATTATACTCATATCTCTCACGC
The DNA here is from genome assembly GCA_016801055.1 of Panax notoginseng. Taxonomy (NCBI): domain Eukaryota; kingdom Viridiplantae; phylum Streptophyta; class Magnoliopsida; order Apiales; family Araliaceae; genus Panax; species Panax notoginseng. The sequence continues at coordinate 92,459,460 of CM029018.1, forward strand.
ATAATAACCCTAGTTATTATACGTACTCATTAAAATTATAAAAAATTACTTTTCCTAACCCTTAGGTTTTACGTTCGCAGGCGAAACTTCGTTTTTGCCATAACTGAAATATTATTGAATATTCCATCACGTCTCAACATTTTACGTAATCGTTAACTTCTCCGAATTTCAAAATAAAACTCCGAGCAAAAACAGATGAATAGTGCCTATTTCGTCTTTTTCCCCGAAAATATTTTTGTTCCCGAAAAACTTTCATTTTCGTCTTGAAAATTCTTATTCGTTCCGTCAAGCTCGTAGCCAGAATTCTCCCGATTAATAATCATTCTAGGTTCTAGAATGATTAATAAACATATAGCACATAATAGTATTTATAAAAATTCATTTTATTAATAACTAATTCTTTAAACTTAAATTCTGGACAATCCGATTTTCCGGTTTGTCACACCAACTCTTCCTTAACCATAATACAATTCTCATTCCCGTTGGTTTAAATTAGGGAGGAAAGCTATGGACTTTATTTTGGGTTTTCTATGTACAGAGCATTCCCTTCTCCCTTATTACACTTGCCGAGATTCTAAGTTGAGTTTGTATAAGTAAGTGAATTGAGAGTGAGTGTACTGATATTGAAGGAGAGTGGTATAGCATCAATTGTTTCACAGAGGTATAATTTCTATATTTTCCCACTCATGTTCATCAATGACAATTTTTTTTGATTCTTGCTAATTAGATGTTGATTGGTTTGGAGAATAGTTTCTAATCGATATATAACCATTATAAACATGTTAGAACCATTATGAAGCATGTTTAAATTCGAATTGCTGTGAAAATTCTAAGATGGGTTGTTAAAACTGCCGAAGCAGTCAAGCTCTCTGGTCTGGAAAGGGAGCCACGTGGCCGCGCGTCTCCCTAGTACAAATGGGGCGTAGTCGCGCCCCTCTGGAAAATCAGTTTCTGATATCTGTTAGGTACTGTTATATGCTAGCATGTGGTATATCATTAGAACAAGAATGTACACATAAATAACATGTATATATGAGTATCATGACATGACATAAGCATGATAGTATAAATTATTGATGAAGAACTTATAGTTTTAAAATGAAACTTATAGTTTTTAATATGAACTTTGATACATGTGTAACATGTGTTCTGACCTTGTAAGCGCATTTGTATGATTTAGACATGCATAAGAGTTGGTATTAACTTATAGTAAATGTTCATGAACTTTCATGGCCATGTTAGTCCATACTATGGAAGGAAAACGTATGATTTTAAAATAATACTTTTGGTCTTGGATTTGAACCTTGACGCCTACATAGCACGTATATATATTCTGTTTTTGTGAACGTAGTCATGTGGCCTATATTGACATGAAAGGCATGCTTAAAGTGTTGAGCACACACTAGCATACATGATTAAAGATTACATTGATTTCAAAAGATAAACTTAGAGTTTTTGGACGTATATATAGGATGTCCACATTCTGATCATTTGAGCACGTATAAGTGACTTGTATAGGTGCTCTAATATATGAGAGTCATGGTTACGAGGCACTTGACATGTACTAAGTTACCTTGTTGACTTAGTGCGATTTTTATGAAAAATTTAGAATGTGTAAGATGATAGCATCAAACACTATGTGAGTTACATTATGAACATGCGAGCATGTATATTAAGATTCATTATGCCTATAAACATGTTGACATAAGCATCATGTGATGAAACCTGGATTTCACCCACGCACACATATTTAAGGAAATGAATTTCTAAAGCATAGACTATGTGATTATGTATACATGTGTATTATAAGCAGGAGCATGGCTACTTAGTATTGTTTAAGCTTGTTATGTGATAACATGACCTTAGTAGTTAACCTTGATGCATGGACTTGAATTACTTAAGGTATATGAAAGTCCGACATGAAAACCATGTAACTTTGAATTGGATTTAAATGAGCATGCTAGGTTTTAAAACTTGAGTTAATGCCCTTATAAACGTGTGTACATGAGGAACATAATAGCCTTGCATGACTAGTTTAAGTATGACAAGGATTTTGAAAAGTGAAACTTAGAAAGTTGAATGTAAAGGTTTCGATAAGGTTTGAGAAACGTGAGAGCAATATAGATTACATATTTATGAGTTTTAAATATGTGTCGAACACTTAGATAGTTAAGTGTGTTAATATTGATATTAAGTGTGGTTAAGGTATAACTATACGTACCTAACGATACTAAGTGTATGATAGGAAAGTGAAACAAGGTTCTAAGAACCAAGATAGAAAACAATGTAATACTTATTATTATATTGAGAATGTATGGAAGTGTATAACTGATGAGTGCGATCTCTATGATTAATATAACTGTGTAGGATTACACGAAGTGCAGATATCTATAAGCAGTTAAGTCGTAGTTGTTAAACTACGCAACATGCAAGTCTTTCGGTTCCTATTTGATATATGAATTCGATAACTGTTAGTTGAATTATATTATGATGTGATGATGTGAACTTATATATGAAATGTATATGAGATATATATGAGATTGAAAGTTTATCTTTGATGATATGCTTGTTATGTGATAAGTAACATGAGTAGTAAATATAAATTGACTAAAAAGGCATGAACTATGTATAATGTTATATGATATGTGATGCATGAAAACTGTTAGAATTGCTGAGCTGTCAAGCTCACTCTTGCAAATAACCACTTTTGCAGGTTAAGGATTCACGATAAAGATTATGTGATTCTTGGTTGATAAAGTAGATAGTTTCGAAACGAAGGATACTATTTAGATTATTACTTGAACCATGTTTAGGTTCTAGGAGGGTACTTGATATATACTTACAATGTTTTATACTTGTTGTATTGTAAGGATGTATTAGTTAATACATATAGAGGATATCGAATCAAGATGTAAAATCTTATACAATAATTCTAATAGACTGGATCATATTATATAATTGATTCAAGACTAATAATTGGTTCAAAGTTATGAAATCAATAAAAGATTTTACTCAAGAGATTGAAAAAATTTAAGTTATTCCGCATTTTAGTAAGATCGAATGTGATGTTTAGACAGGGTTGGTATATAGCCGGGATTTGAAACTTGTATTAGTTTAGGGTTATTATACGAGATTCTGATAATGAATAGAATTTATATTCTAAAATTGTAATAAGTGAAGTTGTATTCTTTTACTAAAGATTAAAAGATGTAATAGTTCCGCAATAGTAGTATCGTGATTGCACCGAATCTGATGTTTCAAAGGAACGTGGATTCGGGGGCGCCACAGAAGCAATACTTATCAACATTAGTGTAGAATTAGGAATATAAAACGAAATAATATTACTTACATACTACAGAGTATGGAAGAAAATATTATTTCTTACGAATATTGAACAAAAATAATATCCCTTACAACAATTGAACGAAAATAATATTCCTTATGAATATTGAACGGAAATAATATTCCTTACGAATATTAAACGAAAATAATATTCCTTACGAATATTGAACTAAAATAAAATTCCTTATGAATACGAAAAATAATATCGTAAACGAATATGAAATAAATAATACTCCTTACCATAAAAATGACATCCCTTACCTTAAAAGGAGAGTATTTTTGACAAGAATAGCGGGGATATTCTTGAAGAAAAACTTGCACTATTTTCTACACAAAAAGTTTCCTTAACTAAAAAGAAATACGCTCAATATTATAGAATAAGAATTCTTTGGTTCTGGTGTGATTTTCTTTTCTAAACTGAACATCCTATTTATAGAAGAATGACGGGATACTATTTTAAAAAAAAATCACGGACTGGACAGTATGGAATCACGGGCGCAATTCAATCGGCTGAAAATTTTGAAATTTTTTGATTTTACTATGCTGCACTATGCAGCACTATGCAAATACTATGCAGTACTATGCAACACTATGCAGCATAATAAAATAAAATAAATTCTATTTTTCATAAAAAAACAAAACTTATAATATATATATATATATATATATATATATATATATATATATATATATATATATATATATATATATATATATATAACAAAACTGAGAACTTTCTACCGACAAATTTAAAAAATGGGTAAGTGGGGGTCAATAAAATAAGCCAAATTTACAACAAATACTTCATAAAAATCCCCTCTATTTATCTCAATTCACTTGGCTTCACTAAACACATTTTTAATAATAAAAAATTTCATCATTAATATTATAACTCGTAATAGTAACAATCAGATTATTCCTAGGAAAGATGAGGCTTTCCGATAAAGACTTTTCCTTCTTGGCACACAATTAGGTGACCAAACCCTTTTCCTCGACAGAACTTTCTAGACATCGTCAATAATACAAATTATAATATAAATAACTTTGTCGTCTCAATTATTGATTTAATAATATAAAATATTGTGTAGATGATACTGTGATAATAATTGAATCAATAATGTGAGATACTATGCAACAAATATTGTTGTAATAATTGAATATAACTGAGTGACTTCTCACGTAAGCATCAATAATCAAAGATATTGTACAATACCATGTGCTACTATGCAACCACGCGTATTACTGTACTTTTATCACCGGGTATTTCAACAGTAACGGTAAAAGTCTTACCGTTATTTTTATAAAAAGGTTATTTTTGTCGTTTTCTAACTCCGACAGTAATTCCGTTGTGGGGTCCACCAATTATTGTGCCGTCGTACGAATATTTCCTGATAAAACGAATATTTCCCGACCAAACGAATATTTTATGACAACTTGCTTACTTTGTAAAATTTTCACATATCACCCTTAACTTTAACCTTTTATCAATTTAACTATTTACTAAATAGAATAATAATTATAAGATAATTGAATACTTTAATTTCATAAAATTCGGGGTTTACATGCTTACTTTTTAAAATTTATAAATATTATCCACAACTATAACATTAAATCAAATCCACACCTTATTATTCAAAATAATATTTTGAGAAAATTAAATCTTTATTCATAAAAGTTAGGGTCTTATATTTTTTTACTAAGTTTTTTTATTTATATTTTATTTTAAATCATTTTTGTAGACACCCGAAATTTTGCATTCCTATTACTAACTATGATGGAGGGCAGTTATTTCCTCGGAGACAACCCCGGGAAATCATCAAACCAGTCCCTTGGAGACAACCCCGGGAAATCATCAAACAAGTTCCCCAAAGAAAACCTCGAGAATTCATCAAACCAATTCCCCGGAGACAACCTCGAGAAGTCATCAAACCAGTCCCCCGCAGAAAACCCTGAGATATCATCAAATCAACTTCAGAGACAACCCTGAGGACAGATAGAAGTCAACAGCCGTCAAACCCCAAAGACAACCTTGAGGAAAGACAGTTGTAGCACATCAAGCCCGAAAATCAACCCGGAAGGGTAAAAGAGTAATTTTGCCAACTCAATATCAAATCAAATCAAATCACCATGAAGAAGGTCATGCAGTACCATAACAACAATCCAATGTGAAAATAGTGCAAGTTAGCTCAACGGGCAGACTGTGAAGACTGAAGATCTGGTCATGGACCCATCTTCCCAGATTCAAAAAAAATCAAATCCCATGTCATTGTGTATCTCTCAGAAAGGTATAACACGCCTCCATCGGATTTTCGAATTGAAAGTTATGAAGGTTTAAGCAAACAGTGCGTTGGTCAAAGTGCACGTACTTCAAGACGACATGACCCACCAGGCAGGCCCCACCAGGGTCAGTCGTAGGTAGACCCGCAGCTGATCAGGTCTATATATACCCCCTCCCCTAGCTCATTTGTATGAAAAAAGAGAGAGAAAGGGTTTGAGAGAGAGAAATCAGGCCATTTGAGAGCAAAATGCAGCTTTTCTTCCTTTCAATCTTTGTAAAACTTCTTTGTAAACACTCATATACATATATTGTAAGAACCCAACTTTTATGAATAAAGATTAATTTTTTCTAAATATCATTTTGAGTAATAAGGTGTGAATTATATATAATGTTATAGTTGTGGGTAATATTTACAAATTTTGCAAAGTAAGCAAGTTGTCATAAAATATTTGATTGGTCAGTGAATATTCAATTTATCAGGGAATATTCGTATGACGACACAATCATTGGTAGACCCCACAACAGAATAACTGTTGGAGTTAGAAAACGACAGAAATATCTTTTTGTAAAAATAACGGCGAAAGTTTTACCGTTAACTGTTAAAATACCCGGTGATAAAAGTACAATAATACATGTGGTTGCATAGTCGCACACGGTATTGTACATTATCTTTAATTAGTGATGCTTACGTGAGAAGTCACTCAATTATTCTCAATTATTGCTACAGTAATTGCTGCATAGTATCTCACATTATTGATTCAATTAGTACCACAGTATCATCTGCATAATATTTTATATTATTAAGTCAATAATTGAGACAATAAAGTTATTCATATTATTATTTGTATTATTGACAATGTCTAGAAAGTTCTGTCGAGAAAAGGGGTTTGGTCACCTAATTACACGCTAATAAGGAGAAGTCTTTATCGAAAAGCCCCCTATTTTATGGGCATTATCTAGTTGTCAATATTGTGAGTTATAATATTAATGATGAATAATTGTTGGAAGATTAAAAATGTATTAATTAAAGATAAAGTGATTTGTGGTAAATATTTATTCAATTTTTGATATAAATAAGAAGTTTGTTATGAGAAGTTTGTTGTAAGTTTGGTTTATTCTATGGGACTCATATGTCATCATCTAAGAGTCACTTTCGCCAATAGTGCTTGCCTTTGCCATACGTCAAACCACTTGTCGTTTCACATTACCAGCATCGAACTCTTGTCGTTTCAGATTATAGGCGTCGAACTACTTGTCGTTTCACATTACAGGCGTCGAACCACTTGTCGTTTCACATTACAGGCGTCAAATCACTTTTCTTTCATATTACCAGTCATCAAACCACTTGTCTCTTCACATTGCAAGGGCTAAGCTAGAAATCTTCTATAAATAAAAGCTTATTTCTTCTTTCAATCTCACCAATTAACTAAAACTCACAAGAGAAAGCTATAGAGAGAGAATCAAAGAGAAAGAAGAAGAGTATTCTGTTACTATACTATTGTAGCATCCAATCTCCTACTAAGGTAAGGGGTATTATTTATTTCATATTCGTAAGAGATATTACTTTTCGTATTCGTAAGTGATATTATTTTTGTTAAATATTCGTAAGAAATAATATTTTCTTCCATACTCTATAGTATATAAGTAATAATATTTCATTTTTGTATTCCTAATTCTACACTCATGTTGATAAGTATTGCTTCTATACTCCTTGAAATTAGTAGAATATCCCTGAAATTTGAGATTTATCTAGTATCGTTTCACAAAAAAATATTTTTGAACATTCTTGTTAAATTTTTAATCTTTCCATGTCGAGGTATTATTCATAGGGTACTATTCATAAAATACTATTCATGAGGTACTATTCACGTAGGTACTATTCACCTGAGGTACTATTCATGACAAAAATTGATTTCTTTTCTGTCCAAATTATTTTTACATGGATATTATTCTTGAATTTTACTCCACAAAGCAATTATCATGTTGACAATTTGGACATTCTTAAACTATGGATAAATTGAACTATAAATCTTTAATATTTATCCTTGATCTCGTTTGATTGAATTCTTATATCATTGTCATCATTCCCATGCTTATATTGTGATGAAGATCATCTTTGGCCCGTAGTTCATAGATGAACTATTGATTGGTATGATTATGACCAGGAATTATGTATCGGTATAATCATGACCTGTAATGGTACAAATGATGTGGTAAAAGACTTCATTTACCCGTAGTGCATTGATGGATAGTTGTTGGCATGATCATGACCATTGGTGATAACACAAATATCCTTGGCACGTAGTGCATGGATAATTCGTAGATGTGATACTAATGAATATCCTTGGCCCGTAGTGCGTGGATAATTCAGTGATGTGGATTATTTATTAAGTTGAGTCTCAGCGATAAAATTGATGATAAACTTTTAAATCATAGAAGATAGTAGATATCATGCTCTACTGGACTCTTCTAATGGATTGTTTGTTTCGCTGCAGTTAAACATGTTGTTTATTATATTCTATAAGTTTAACATTGTTGAAGGCTAACGATTATTTATTATGCATTATCTTGGTCATAATATTTCTTACTGGGCTAGTTGAGCTCACCCTTTTACTTTCATTGTTCTCTTCAGGAAATGAGAACGTAGCCGGGATTAGTCGGGGAATGGAGTGACAGTCCGAGATGGTAGCTGTAGTTGTCCTCACTATTTTATAAAATAGTGTGATAATAATTGTAATGAGGACTCCATTTGAGTTTGGATATTGTCTAGAAGAAAATATTCGTGTTAAAACTCTCAGCTCATGTTGTATAATTAAGTTTGTATTTGTATTCTATACCATATATTTGGTGACTCAGAATGGGTTATGTATACCTATTTTGTGGGCAACACAGATGGTATCAAAGCTTAGTGATATGATCCTTGGCTGAGATGTGAGATTAGAACTAGGAGGGGAGAGACGAGTAAATCTTTCGCTAGTATGACCTACCTAAGTTTATTTGTTATTTAATTGGTAGGTCAGAATATAGAGATAATATGTGGCATGTCAATTAACCCTTGTTTTGTGGCAGTGTTTGAAAATTGCATCTGAAAATGTTGAGATAAGCAATGGAGCATAGGAGACTGTTGAGTCACCACAGATCAATAACTAGGATAATGTGCATCCAGAAGGCAATAATCCTCAAGTAAACAACAACACCGACCAAATGATGAATGACGGAATGTTCAGAGGCTTTTTGCAATTCATGCAACATCAGGTGAGAGAGACTCCTGTGCAAAATATAGGTGAAAACACTGTCAACTCTCGGATGGTCACTGCTAAGCAGTACAAGGAGCCGGGACCAGCGAAGTTTTTGGGAAAGCCAGAATCACTTAAGGCAGAGATGTGGATAAAGTAGATCACCAAGACATTTGATATCTTGGGATGCTCCGAGGAGCAAAAGGTTCCCTTTGCCACCTTCATGTTGAGAGGAGAGGCAGATTACTGGTGAAAATCTGTAAAACGTACTCAACCTGCCGCACTAAAGATATATTGGGAGAAGTTCCAAGAACTGTTCAACGACAAGTACTTTTCCAAAAGTATTCGTCACATGAAGGAGGTGGATTTCATCAAGCTGGAGCAAAACAATATGATCATGTCGCAATACGAGGCCAAGTTTGTCGAGTTGTCCCGGTTTGCATCCCATTTGGTTGATAATAAAGCGAATGTTTGTGCTAGGTTTGAAATCCAAAATACGTCAATACCTCATTTTTCATAAACTTTGTATTCAGATGTTGTGAATAGGGCTCAGTTATTGGAGCGTGATAATGAGTCAACTCAACCAAGAGATAGTAGCCGGCAAATCGATAATACTAGTGGTAGCAGTCATCGAAGCGGTGACAACAAATGTTGAGGGAATCAACATGCCATAAATGGTAACTACTTCGGTGATAATCATGGCTAAGATAATAGAAGTGGAAATTTCAAAAAGAGAAAATTCAACAATGTTGGAAAGACAGCAGCACTAGCACCCATTTTCAAAGAAGGAGAATGACCACCGATCGTATGCTTCAAATGTTGAGGGGAGGGACACATCAGTCTAAACTACATGATGCAGTCCAAAGCATGTTATAATTACGGAAAAGAAGGTCACCTAGCTTGATTTTGTCGTGCAGTGAAGTCAAGTCCAGCTGCGATGGAGACACCAAAGGCCATCCCAGACAAGTCAAAGCCGGTAGTTCAAGGGAGAGTGTTTGTCGTGACCTCCCAAAAAGCGACGAACCCGAATGAAGTTATCATGGGTAAGCTATGTAATAATCCAAGATTTTATTATATTGTAATTTAAAATATTTATTAAATGAAATAAATATTTTATTGATGTGATTGTTGTTATTAAATATTTATGAATTAATAATATTCTAAATTAGTTTAATTTATAATTTAGAGGATTGTAAATAATATGAGATGCTATATTGTTGTTTTAATTTAATAATTTAAAGTGGTATGTTAAGTTATTAAATAAAATTATAATGAAATTATAATTTTGTGATATTTGTTAAAATGGAATATTTATTTAAAATATAGTATGTGTAATTAATTTATTTGATTAATGTTGTATATGGAATTCACTACAAGAAAACAGGTCATTGGCGACGGCATCAGTAGCGACGCCAGTATCCCCGTCGCCAATAACCTTATTCTCGACGACATGGCTGTCGCTAATGAGAACCGTCGCGAATGACCCTTCCCGGGCCTAAATTTGGTGGGAATTTTTTGGCGCGGTGGGAAAAGATTATAGGCGACGGCATTTGCCGTCGGTAATGAGAGCCGTCGAGAATGGGGTTTTATTTACTTTCGGTGACTTATATTTTTTTCATTTCTGCTGTTCATTTTCTCCTTCTCCTTCCTCTCGTCGTCGCCAGCTGCTCTCTCCCGTCGCCCACTGGTCCTCTCTTGCCGTCGCCGCCTCTCTTCCCATCGTCATCTCTCGACTGAGCAAGGTAATGTCTTCCCAATTTCAATTTCCCCCCAAATATAACCTAATAATCCCTTCATCTACAATTTCACTCTATTTCCCCTAAATATCAATTGCATTGCAGTGTATTACTATTTCAAATGTTTGCTAGTTTACATGAAAATTTTAAGTCGGAATATTAAAGTGTATTTGCAGTGTACAAGACCTTATTGCAATTTCAAATGTTTGCAAGTTTACATGAAAATTATATTGCAATGTATGTATATATATTGCAGTGTATAAATTGCTCAAACTCCATTGCATATCGACAGTTTTTCTTGCAGTGTTTAATTTTCACTTTGAGTCCATTCTTTAATTTTCTTCCATTAAAGCTGCTTTCATGATTGCTTATGTTATGTTAGGATAAACAACATAGTGGGGGAAGTGGAATTTTTATACAAAAATAATCCGTATACAAAACAAAAAAACTGTTTGAAACTCAAGGTTTGTGTGGTAAAATTAGGATTGGGCTACAAATAGATTTTTTTGTTTTGTATCCTACACGAGTATGAAAATATAATACCTCCACCAGCATCTTCCGAATGTTAAAACTTATTATATGTATTGCAATAAATTCACACAAATTGTTGAGAAATAGAGAGAAATTTTAAAAATAAGCAAATCCCTATTCATTTTTTTAGAACTAGTGAGAATGTAATAAAATAATGTATGATAAATATAACATAAAATAATTCAAGGTAGGCTCTCGCTTATGATTTCAAAATGACTTCTCAAAGGCATTAAACTTCCCAACCCCATCACATGCGACCTCTAATGGCCATCACCTCTATTTAAGCGCCTACATCCCCTCCTCTCCCTCCAACAAACTCAATAAATATATTAATAGTACTACAAAGTGACATATTGTTCTCAAGTTTGTCATGCCATTATCATTAGCATTCCACCACTCCTAAATTGACAATTTATTAATTTTAAAAATTAAATAAATATACATAAAAAAGATTACTATCTTACTATTTTTAAAAAGCTAGTATTCTTTTTGTTATACAAAAATAATCCTTACTTTGACACATGCATATTTTCATATAGTTTAGGAAGCTTAGAAACCCGTTTGAGATTCACTTAGTAGGAGTGAATCTCAAATAGTCCCCGTTTTGGGACTGTTCTTGTATGTTTCGATCTCACTTAGGTCGGTGTTAACGACTTGAGCACGTCTTTATATTTTTAGAATTTTTGGTCGGTATATATCTCTTGACGTTCTTCGGGTGCATATTTAGTGTGATGAACGAGAATTTTGTAAATTAATTTTAATATTTATTGAGTTAAATAAATATTTTCGATGATTTAATTATTAGATTTAACAATTAAGTGATGCAATTGTGGTAGATTAATCTAGTTATATGTGTTGCATTTATTAAATTAATGTAGAGAATTTTTATTATTCAAGTATGAAATTATGTGAGCTTATTTAATTAAATAAATTATTTAATTAAACATGATGTTATTTAATTAATTTAATTATTAATTAGAAATTTAATAAATTGACATTATTTATTAATGATATAATTAATTATGTGATTATGTGAATTTATGAGAAATTATTATTAAATTAAATAAGATATATGAGTTTATTGTATAAGTGGGTGTGACATGATTAAACTATATGATAAAAAGATTTTATTAAAATAAAGAGTTTTGGAATTAGTGGCTAAACAAACAAGGCTTTAGTGGGAGTTACCACCAGTTACCCATGACTGGGACAACTGGCCATGATGCGCACCAGTCTTTATTATACGACGTCTCCTCTTTCATTTTGTTCTAAGTCTGATAAAAATACCAGAGAGAATTAGAGAGAAAATCAGAGAGTTTTGCTAAGAGGTTGGGTGAGTCAGGAAGAATCAGAAGGAATTCATCCCCGATTACTTTATCTACTCTGGGTAATTCTCCTTCCAAATTTATAATATACGTCTTTTAAGTTTTCATAAAATGGCTTTCACAGTTTTTTAAAAATCTCTGTGTTTGGTATATGAGATGAGTATAACTTTATATATTTGTGTTATGTTATACCAAATAGTGTTTAATTATATATACCATGTAAGCCATGTGATTAGTTTCATGAAATCATGTCGTACATATGTTATTTCAAAATAAATAGAGTACGTGATATGGCCATATGGCCATATATGTGATAATTGATGTATTGATTATATATTATCCCTAAATTTTACACCCTTATATTATTGAGCATGTTAATACGAAGTGATCAAGCATTAAACGAATGGATTTGGCCTTATAACGAATCCGTAGTGTTAAATTATAAGTTTTGTTCAAAATCCTCAAGAAGTTCAAGAACAGTCTAAATTTTTATGATTTAAATATGTGATTATATGTTTTAATAGATTAAAATCACTTTATAGATGTTGTATTATGATTATGCATGAATTATAACATGTGGGTATATGTGATTTGGTGAAATTAGTGTTAAAAATGTGTTGATTTCGCTGAACTCTGTGTTCTTCGCGAACTGAGATTCAGTTTATGGGGTCTCGTGCCGCGACGCCAGCTCTAGAACTGATTTCTCGCGCCGCAGCGCCACAGCGCTCGCAGCGCCAAGACCCGGCCATAGCGCCACCGCGCCGCAGCGCGACTCCTTAGCACATTAGTGGCGCCGCAGCGCCACTCTCCAGAAAATGTCAGAAATGTATTTTTAAAATGTTTAAGTCTAACAATGTGTTAGTGGATTATTGTAATGAACATATAAACATGTTTGAAGAATAATGTGATGATAAAATAGTTGTTTAACATGTAATAAAATATTATATGTGAATTGAATTATTAAATACATAATTAGTTTGATAATTCATGAAGTATAAATTATGTGACAACGTGATAATTTGACTAAGTTTAGTCAATAATTAAAGTAGACAACGAGAATGAGTTTATATTGATTAGTTAATTTATAATTAACAAGTGTTGTGTATATGAATGGTATGTAGGATTTAATTCAAAGAACGTGCTTAGTTAAAGTGTAATCTACGCACGAGGCAAGTATCCTATCCCTAAATCCATTCTATTGAGCAAGTTTATTTAAACTTAAACGTTACTTTTATGTTGAGCAAGTTTCTTAACCCTACTTTTTAATATCTTTCAAGATTATTAATTACCTTGAATAAGTTATCATTTCTATTATTCAAGCTCAAGAATGATATTACAGATTATTTATATTGTCAAAGCATGATTCAGTTATACAATAATTGTTCTATTGTATACGTTTGAGGTTATTATTCAAATTGAATATCGTTATTGTTGAACCTTATTAGACTAGTGAACCTTATTGATTCAACTAGTCCATAGTTGATGAGCGTTCTAAATTTCAGAACCCTTGATGAATTTATCCAAACCAAACTTCCTTCGGTGCGGACTCGAATGTCAAACTGAGATGAACAACCCTGTATAGGGGATTATTTACGCTTTAGCGTTAAGATATTGTGCATAGTATGGTACTAAGGGCTGATCCCCCTAAGTACGAGAAGAAGGTCCATAGTCTTATGACTGTTAAAGGTTTCAAGTATATTTCTTGTTAACCTAGGACATAGTTCAAGGTCTTATGACCCTCAGAATTTTTTTGATTCTTGTTATTTATTCTCGATTCAAAAGTTGAGCTTTTATTCAGATGTCTTTGATTTATTCGCATGTTATTATAATGTTATTTCATTATTATACTTGTGGGCATTGTGCTCACTTTTGCTTAATAATAACATTGCAGTTAAGAACGAAAGAAGCGATGAACCTTCCACTAGCAAGGGCAAGGGCAAAGTTAGCAAATGATGAAGACCTGTTATTTATTAACTGATGTATTTGTTTAAGACTTGAGTTATGATGTTGCTAAGACTTAATTGTTTAGAATTCCGCACAGATGTTCGAAGGTTAGTTTAAACCTGGGATTGTATTATTATTATTATTATTCGAATGTTGTAAGAAGTTTTATTCTATCTGTTGTATGGTTTGATATTATTTATGGGTAGATAGATAGATGATGCTTGTACAGTGAACACCAAATCCCGTGGAATCGAAGTACCCGAATTTGGGGGTGTCACATTTAGACTATGATGTGTTAGTTTATTTCGTGTACTTGAAGACCATGGGGAGGTGCTACCGAAATTTCTAAAAAATTTAAAGATATGTTCAAGTTGTTGGCATCAGTGAGGTGACACATCCGGGAATGGGATAGAAGCCTAACACGTTAGAGTGGGAGATGAAGTTAGGAAACGCATAAGCTTGCATATACATTAACTTGGAGACTTGATTGTGTTTGTCTGACTTTCTATATATATAGCAGACAGTTGTCCGAGATGTCTGTTGATCGAAGTTGGATGGAACGTAGGGTAGCCACTAATAGGAGTGGGCTTAGCTCTGAGTATCGTAGTGGGGTTGAACAGTTTCTCAACTTCGCGTTTGAGCAAGTCAGTGGCGATGAGATCAAATGTCCTTGTGAGAGGTGTGTGAATGAAGTGTGGAAGGAAAGGAGTGATGTCATGTGCGACTTATTTGCGTATGGGTTCAATCAGGGTTATAGGACATGGATCTATCATGGGAAAACATGGTTGGATGAACATTAATCAGAACCGGAATCCGGAGGTGACGAAACCTTTGATTGTACTAACATGATAGTCGAAGCTGCTGGTTCATACTTCTAGTGGAATACAGACAGGGATGGCAGTAACGTCGAGCAAGGGCCGAATGATGGGGCTAAGCGTTTCTATGAGTTATTGCATGAAGCAACGACGCCACTGTATGACGGGCACAAAAAGCACACCGTCTTATCTGCCGTGACTAAGTTTTTACACTTCAAGAACGAGCATGACTATAGCGAGAGAGGTTTTAATGAACTGTTAAGCATTGTGAAGGAGTGCTTACCTGTAGGCAATAAGTTACCGGAGTCGTACTATGATGTGAAGAAAATGGTCAAAAGGCTCAATCTAGGGTATGAGAAGATTGATGCTTGTGAGAATAACTGTATGTTGTATTACGGTGATGTCAATAAAGAGAAGAGGTCATGTGATATTTGTGGTACAAGTAGATACTGTGAACAGTGCAAGAAAAAGGGAAAAGACGTGCCGAGAAAGATCTTACGTTACTTTTCCATTGCCCCGAGGCTTCAGCGGTTGTTTATGTCAACATATACCGCCAAGGATATGAGGTGGCACTCTACACGGGACATAGTCGAAGGTCAATCGATGACGCACCTGGCAGATGGGCTTGAGTGGAAAAATTTTGATAACAAGCACCACTCGTTTGCTGAAGAGGTTCGCAATGTTAGGCTTGGACTTGCTACGGATGGGTTTAATCCGTTTAACGGGCCTTACACAAAGCCCTACTCAACTTGCCTGGTGATTATTGTGGTGTATAACCTCCCGCCTTTGACGTGCATGAAAGATCCCTACATGTTCATGCCGTTACTGATTCCGAGTGATAAGAGTCCGAGTAAAGACATCAATGTATACCTCAGGCCGTTAGTTGATGAGTTGAAGATGTTGTGGGAAAAAGGGGTTCAAACTTATGATGTATCTCTTGAGCAAAACTTTGACATGAGGGCAACTTTACTATGGACAATAAATGACTTCCCGGCGTTAGGAATGATCTGTGGATGGTCGACTCATGGGGGCTGTTCATGTCCCGTGTGCATGGGGTCAGTTAAAGCTATGCGGCTCAAACATGGGGGGAAAATGAGTTTCTTCGCAACATCCAGACAGTTTTTGCCTATTGAACATCGTTATCGATGGAAGAGTAGATAATTCAATCAAAAAATAGAGAAACGTCAAGTACCTGGCCGTCTTTCTGGGTCAGCAGTGTTAAGTTGGATTAGTCATTTGAAGTTTTCACCTCCAGGGAAGAATCATAGATTGGAGCGAGCTTTTGGTTACGACAAGGTTCATAACTGTGCACACAGATCCATGTTCTTTGACCTGCCTTATTGGGATACACTCTGCATCCGTCATTGTTTAGATCCAATGCATAATGAGAAGAATGAATATGATAACATTTTTTATACAGTCCTAGATGCCAGTGGTAGAACAAAGGACAACAACAAGTCGAGGCTTGATTTGGTAGAAATGAACATTAGGGAAGATCTGTGGTTGTATCAGGAGGGTAGTTAGACGGTAACGCCTAAAGCTGAATATACTTTGACTAGGGAACAGTTGATATTGATATGTAATTGGATCAGTGGACTGAATCTCCCAGATGGATATTCTTTGAATATAGCAAGGTGTTGTAAAGTTGAAGAGCTGAAGTTTCGGGGTCTCAAAAGTCATGATTGTCACGTATTCATGCAGAAGTTGATCCCAGTGGCATAATGTGCAAGTTAGAAATGATCTTCCCTCCATCATTTTTTGATTAAATGGAGCACTTGCCTATTCATTTGCTATACGAAGCTAAGTTTGGCGGTCCCATGTAATATAGATGGATGTATCCATTTTAGAGGTAATGACATTAATGTTTTTAATATGGTAATGGCATTAATGTTTTTTGCTAATCTATATATATATGTATCACATAGGTATATGCGACGTCTAAAGCAAAAGGTGAAGAATTGGGCTGAAAGTTATGTTATGGAGGAACTTGTTAATTTCTGCTCGTTGTACTTTGAGCCGAATGTTCAGACGAAGCATAATCACTTACGTCGGAATGAGGCTGCTGCGCACGAGGAAAATGGAGAATTAACGGCCTTTAGTCATCATGTACGCTATTTCGGCGGTAAAAAAAGTTGATTCTAGACCGATAGTGAGTATGCAGCTGCCACATTGTATGCACTTGTCAACACGAATGAAGTTGCGCCATACATTAAGTAAGTAGTCATAACTATATATCTGGTGTAACTGTGTCAAGTTTCTTTACAAACACATTAATTTTATAAATGTGTTGCAGTCAATATGATACTGAAGTACGTGAAGCGAATCCGTGTATATCGGACGGGGATTTGCAAAATTTGAGAAATGGACAATTTGTGCAATGGTTTAAACAACATGTAAGTCTAACCTTTACAAGTTCAATAAATCTACCATCATAGATTTATTCTTATGGACGCGAGCGAGTCTACCAGCTTGCTCAGGAGGTTCTCCACGGCTCCGTAGATCCTACAGCTGCCGCTGACGACCTCATGGGTGTAGTCCAGGAGGAGGCCATTCGTGTATGTGCAGTTGTCTTGGCTAACATCTTTCCTCCACATATTCGACAGGTAAAACTTATTATTGATGTATTTTCTTATTTGTAATTATATTACTTATATAAACTGTCAAATAGCTTATATAAACGCCTAACTTGAGAAAACTTAGGAAAATAGTCGAAAAAGAGGCCAAAACCCGCCTCGGTCATCCAGTTAACACGCAAATATAGGCAATAGCATCGCGTAGGCAATAGATACGCGTTAGAACTGATGGGACTCGATTCCGACATACGGAGACCGAATTATCGCCCAGTTTGCAAAACTAGCCAACACTTAGCCAAAAAGCCGAAAAAGAGTTTAAACCCGCATTGGCCATCCGAATGACACACAAACACATACATAGCACCGCATAGGCAATAGACACGCCTTACAACTGATAGGACTTAATTCTGATCTACGGAGCCAGAGTTCGATCCTCGTAAGCCTAACTTGAAAAAACTTAGGAAAATAGTCGAAAAAGAGACCAAAACCCGCCTCGGTCATCCAGTTAACAAGCAAACATAGGCAACAGCACCGCGTAGGCAATAGACACGTGTTAGAAATGACGGGACTCAATTTTGATATACGGAGCCCGAGTTATCACCCAGTTTGCAAAACTAGCCAACACTTTGCCAAAAAGCCCAAAAAGAGGTAAAAACCCGCATCGGCCATCAAAATGATATGTAAACATACACATAGCACCGCATAGGTAATAGACACGCTTTACAACTGACGAGACTCAATTCTGACATACGGAGACCGAGTTATCGTCCAGTTTACAAAACTGGCCAACACTTAGCTAAAAAGCCGAAAAAGAGGTCAAAACCCGCATCGGCCATCTGAATGATACGCAAACAAACACATAATACTGCGTATGCAATAGACACGCGTTACAACTAATAGGACTCGATTTCGATCTACGGAGCCCGAGTTCGAGCCCCGTACGCCTAATTTGAGAAAACTTAGGAAAATAGTCGAAAAAGAGACCAAAACCCGCCTCGATCGTCCAGTTAACACGCAAACATAGGCAATAGCACCGCGTAGGAAATAGACATGCATTAGAACTAACGGGACTCAATTCTGATATACGGAACCCGAGTTATCACCCAGTTTATAAAACTAGCCAACACTTGGCTAAAAAACCAAAAAAGAGGTCAAAACTTGCATCGGTCGTTCGAATGACACACAAACTCACACATAACACCGCATAGGTAATAGACACTCGTTACAATTGATGGGACTCGATTCTGACATACGGAGACCGAGTTATCGTCCAGTTTCTAAAACTACCCAACACTTAGCTAAAAAGCCAAAAAAGAGGTCAAAACCCGCATCGGTCGTCCGAATGACAAGTAAACACGCACATAACACCACGTAGGCAATAGACAAGCATTACAACTGATGGGACTCAATTCCGAAATACGGACCCCGAGTTCGAGCCCCGTACGCCTAATTTGGGAAAACTTAGGAAAATAGTCGAAAAAGAGACCAAAACCCGCCTCGGTGGTCCAGTTAACATGAAAACATAGGCAATAACACCGCATAAGCAATAGACATGGGTTAGAATTGACGGGACTCGATTCCGATATACGGAGCCCGAGTTATCACCCAGTTTGCAAAACTAGCCAACACTTTGCCAAAAAGCCGAAAAAGAGGTAAAAAATAGCATCGGCTGTTCAAATGTCATGCAAACATACACATAGCACTGCGTAGATAATAGACACGCGTTACAATTGACGGGACTCAATTCCGACATACGGAGACCGAGTTATCGCCCAATTTGCAAAACTAGCCAACACTTAGCCAAAAAGCTGAAAAAGAGGTCAAAACCCGCATCGGCCGTCTGAATTACACACAAACACACAAATAACACCGCATAGGAAATAGACATGCACTACAACTGACGAGACTCGATTCTGATCTACGGAGCCCGAGTTCGAGCCCCGTACGCCTTACTTTAGAACACTTAGGAAAATTGTCGTAAAAGAGACCAAAACCCGCCTCGGTCGTCCAGTTAACGGGCACACACATGCAATAGCACCGCGTAAGCAATAGACATGCGTTAGAACTGACGGGACTCGATTCCGATATACGAAGCCCGAGTTCGAGTCCCATCCGCCTAACTTGAAGAACATAAACTAAAATAATGTAAATATGTTTTCATTTTGATTTTGTTATTAATATTTTAATTTTGTAGGGTCTTGTTGACGAGACTCGTGGAGGTGGAGGTGGAGGCACTGGTGATGACCGCTGAGCTGATGACGAGCAGCCTTCTCCAATACAGGGCGATGATCGTCGAGTTGATGACGAGCAGCCTCTTCCAGTACAGGGTGATGACCACCGACTCGATGACATGGAGACAGGCGACGGGTTGTAGTTAGTTTAGTTTATGTTATACTCTGAGTTTCATGTATATGTACTAGTATAATTTTTGAGTTGTACAGACGACCATTATATTTTTAATCTATATATTTGATTTGGATTTGTATTTCAATGGTGAATTGTATGATATTAGCTTCTTATTTGATGGTCGTTATTAGTTTATAACATCTGTACGTTTATATTTGTAAATGAATATGTAAATTTTGAAATTATAAAAAAAAATTCAAAATACATATAGTCAATACCGACGGGGGTAATGGCGACAACATTGCCGTTGCCAATGACATATAACGACACACATAGTCCGTCGGCATACCATAAAAGTCATTACCGACGACCACGCTATCGGGAATGAGGTCCTCATTCGTAAACTCTGTAAAGTCTTTACCGACGGATTTGCCGTTGCTACAACTGTCACCATTGACATTGGTCGTCGTCAATGACCCCCCGTTGCCAATGACAATGGTACCGACGGCTGACGACGGGAACAAGGGGCGACGACCTCTGGGGCGACGGGAGTACCGACGGTTGCTGCAGTCGCGAATGACCTCAGTGCCGACGGCACGATAGTCATAGGTGACGGCAGTGGCCGTCAGCAATGCCAATTTTTTTTGTAGTGGAAATCCAAATAAATAATATGTGATTATAAATTATAAACTAAATTATTTATTAAAATTAAAGGAATTTAAATTAATTTTGCCAAACAAGGCTTAAGGATATTAAGTCTTTAATTTTTAAATAGTTTTTGCCAAACAAAGCCTTATGACTTTTGGATTTTTGACTTTTGAATTTTATTGTAATAATTATAATAAATAAAATAAATTAAATAAAATATAAAATTTAATTATAACTGATATACGTTATTACTTTGTAACTGCTAATTTATTTAGTATACGTATTATCGCTAGCCTTATTAGTTTTATTTCACGCTCACGCTTAGTGTTGTTAGGCCTAGTCTGATACTCAGAGAAAAAAGAAAAGTTTCAGAGGAGTTGAGAGAATTTGAGAGAGATTAAGAGAAATTTATGAGTTTTCAAGCAATTTCTGTGGTGTTAGCAAAGATTGTTCAAGTTAATTGAAGGTATTATTCATAACTTTGATATTATATATATATATATATATATATATATATATATATATATGGTCCGAATCTTAAGCTCACCCCTTATCTAATTCACCCGAGCTCACCCCCACTTTAGCGACGGATCTGGCGATGGTTCGGTCATACAACCATCGTCTATACTTTTAGCGACGCTATATGTTGTCCATCGCTAAAAGTATAGACGGCGGTTGTATAACCGAACCGTCTCCGGATCCGTCGCTAAAGGGGGGTGAGCTCGGGTGAGTTAAATAAGGGGTGAGCTTAAGATCCGGATTATATATATATATATATATATATATATATATATATATATATATATATATATATATATATACATACATACATACATATGTTTCACGGCAATAATTTTTATATTTTGTGAATTCCAACTTTTCGACTTGTTGCTATACAACTAAATTATGGTGATTGTATGGGTTTGTGATGCTAGAACTAGTGTTTAGATAAGAATTTGTTATGCTAATTTCAATAAAAAAGTAGGAAAAGTAACAACAGTGTATATATTTCTCACATGGCTTGTGAATGTACCAATTTTAGTGGTCAATTTTTATGTTAAACTTTAAATTAAGTTTTGATTATGGTAGTCCATTAAGAAATGAAGAGAACGTAGTTTGAATGAAAAAATTTGAGCAAGAATTGTGATCACAGTGATGGTTTCTATAAAGGATGTCAAATACTGAGTTTTCGTATGAAAACATGAAATTTAAGAAATTAAAGTAGTTAAAATGGTTATTTAATTGTTCTAAGTTGATGAATATGTGAGGAAACATGTTTGTGTTAGTTGTATACCAATTGTATATGTTAATTTTACTGTTTTGTGGGTGAAATTCGTGTTAGTTGGCTTAAGAACTGTGTCAAATCACGTTCTGCAAAACTGGAACTGGTGCATAGCGTGGGCAC
This sequence comes from Panax notoginseng, assembly GCA_016801055.1. NCBI lineage: Eukaryota > Viridiplantae > Streptophyta > Magnoliopsida > Apiales > Araliaceae > Panax > Panax notoginseng. Next base: position 92,481,639 of record CM029018.1, read on the forward strand.
GCGGCCTCTTGGCACGGGTGTGCTACTGCCGCGCGGGCTCGCAGTAATCCTAGGAAAAACTGGCGCGGTCGCGCCAATAGTCTACCAGACCCAGTGAAGTTTGTTAATTTTGCAGACTTTGAAACTTTAATGTAACCTAGTTTAGTGATGTGTTAATGTGAGAAACATGTAATGTAAGGGTTAAAATAGAATAGTATCATGCAGTTAGTAACTCTAAAATGTAAAGTTAGGAAGTTGTGAAAATGATATGTATGATTTAAGAAACTTAATAAGCACTGAATAGGTGTTATGAAATGTACACTTGTGATTCTGAAATATGTATGGTAAGGTAAGACTTGTTCTAAAATAACAAGTTTAGTTAGAGGTGAGTAGTATTGTGGAATGTGGATGTTAGTAAATATAATGATACTTAACATTAATAAATGATATATGAGATAAGTTGTATAAGAATACTAAGCACACATAAAGGAGACAAATTGGGCGTGTGACGAATAAACGTCGAAACGCCGTGATAAGTGTTAATGAACGTAAAAAGTATTTTTAAGTCAAATGAAATGAATATTATAAGATATGAAATGGGTTTAACATAAATTCAATATTGATTTCTAGCAATACTTAAACACTTGAATGAACTTCGAGTATGAAATATAGTGAGATATAAGTCGAAAGTTAACACAATCAAATTAAACATTGTGTATTGATAATAGGAAGGGTTATGAGATATAGAGTAAAATTTACATTAAAACTTCTATGCATTGCTATGTGACTAATAGTTGATGTGCATGATTATATAATTATGTAGGGCACATGAAGTGCAGATAGCTATAAGTTGTTAAACTATTATTGGTAAACAACGATCAAGGCAAGTCTTTCAGTTCCTATTTGTTATGTGAACTTGTTGATTAATTGTTTTAAATCTTTATTTCAAAGAGCATGATGTGTTGTATATATGTTGAAAGTATGAAATGTTAAAGTCAATTTATGAGTACGTTGATTGAGTAATGAATGTTGATTGAGTAAGGAACTCAATCTCTTTACTTGTTATATGAACTAGCATTTATGTTATGTTAGTCTATTATTTATGAGATGTATGATAAGCATGTTATTATGTGCTACGTGATGCATGAAAATTGTTAGATTTGCTGGGCTGTCAAGCTCAACCTTGTAAATAACCATTTTTGCAGATAAAGGATTGAAGGTAACACTATGTGGTGCTTGAAAGACATGAATCAGATGTAATACACAAAGATTATTATTTTAGCTAAAGTTGTTATTTCTTTAAACTATGATTAAGGTTCATGAGATGTACTCAATATTTTATGTATGTATATTTCATGTTGAGTTGTAAAGTTAAAGTTTGAGCTATCCAATGTGTAAATGATATCGATTTGGTATGTAAGTATATATATTTATATATATAATAACTCTGATGAAGTGAATCATAAACTAAACTTGATTCAGAGGTATGCAAATGATAAAGGTTTTGATTCATGGAATTAAAGTAAGATGACAGAAAAGTTTTAATTATTCCGCATTTTATTAAGTTGAACATTGAATAATGATGTAAAATCAGAAGTTAGACATATTATTAACGACCGAAGTCGATAATTAAATTGTATGAATTTTGGGGGTGTTACAAGCTAATCATAAACTCTTGCGAACTTTATACCTTATTTGATACCAGTTCTACCCATTGTTTTATTTCTCCTGCTTGCGCTCAACGTTTAAATTTAACTCCGAAAAAATTAGACTTTGACTTATCTATTGAAACTCCGTTAGGAGAAACCTTCATTACATCCACTGTTTATAAGTCTTGTTTGATTCAAATCAACACCCTCACATTTACTGTCGATCTTATCTCTTTGAAAATACTTGTATTTGATGTGATTTTAGGGATTGATCGGTTAACTACTCATCATGCAAAAATTAATTATTTTTGTAAGGTTGTTAAATTTCATATTCCTATCCAACCGATTATGCGAATTCAAGCAACCAAACCACTAAAGTCAATCACTGTCATATCAAGCCATAAAGCTATTCGTTTATTGAAAAATGGATGTAAAGCTTTCTTAGCCCATGTCACAGATTTAAACAAAAATACATCAGATTTGAATGATATTTCTATTGTTAATAAATTTCCTGACGTATTCCCTGAAGAACTTCTTAGCCTACTCCCAGAGCGTGAAATCGAGTTTGGTATTGACCTTGAACCCAGTACAAAACCCATTTCTAAAACCCCATATCGAATGGCTCCTATTGAACTTCAGAAGTTAAAAACCCAACTACAGGAATTGTTAGATATCAGTTTCATTTGTCCTAGTATGCCTCCTTGGGGTGCTCCTGTAATATTCATAAAGAAGAAAGATAGAAGTATGCGACTTTGTATTGATTATCGGGAGTCGAATCATGTCACCATCAAAAATAGGTACTCGTTACCTCGCATTGATGACATGTTTAACCAGTTGCAAGGTGCTAAATTCTTTTCAAAGATCGATCTTCATTCCGGATATCATTAGTTAAAGATTAAAACTGATGACAAAGACTACTTTCAGAACTCGGTACAGGCATTACGAATTCCTAGTCATGTCATCTGGATTGACTAATGCTCCTTTTGCCTTCATGGATATGATGAACCGAGTATTCAAGGAGTATTTGAATCATTTTGTGGTTGTCTTTATTGATGACATCCTTATATACTTCAAAAGTCGTGCAGATCATGAGCAACACTTTAGGCTGATACTCCAAAAGCTTCGTGAAAATAAGTTATACGCCAAGTTGAAGAAATGCGAGTTCTGACTTGAAGAAGTAGCATTCCTTGGGCACGTGATATTGAATCACAGAATATCTGTTAACCCGGCGAAGATTGAAGCAATACAAAGCTGGGAGCAACCGAAGTTAGTAACTGTAGTACGTAGCTTTCTGGGCTTAGCTAGTTATTATCAGTGATTCGTGGAAGGATTTTCTCGAATCGCTACTACATTAACTCAGCTAACTCGAAAAGATATAAAATTCGGTTGGAGCGAGGAATGTGAAAAAAGTTTTCAAGAACTCAATAGGAGACTCATTTTAGCACCTGTTCTGACAATACCATCTAGTTCGGAGGGATTTGTCATCTACAACGATGCTTCAAGCGGAGGGTTAAGATGTGTTCTCATGTAACATGGGAAAGTCATAGCCTATGCCTCACGACAACTCAAAGAATATGAGAGGAATTATCCTACTTATGATTTATAATTGGCAGCAGTCATTTTCGTACTAAAAATTTAGAGGCATTACTTGTATGTGAGGAAAGTGGATATTTATACAGATCATAAAAGCCTTAAATATTTCTTCACCCAAAAGAAACTCAATACCATCTTGGAAAAATGATCGTAATAGCTGACGCATTGAGTAGAAGATCATATACTGGTACGAGTGTGATATTCTCAACGCAAAGGCCCATTTTGTATGACTTACAAAGGATGGAGATAAAGATAAAGACTCCAGACGTGATGACGTCAAATATACGAGTAGAACCAACTTTAATCGATAAAGTTAAAGCTGCTCAAGCTACAGACCCGGAGCTGATGCGTTTAAGGAAGAAAGTACAAGAAAGTGCTATTCTGGAAGCAAGAATCGATGAAAAAGGAATACTTCGAGTTAACTCCAGACTTTGTATTCCTAATGACTTTGATTTGAAGTATAAAATCATGATGGAGGCGCACAACACACCGTTTGCAATCCATCCTAGGAGTACCAAAATGTATCATGATCTTCGACATACATTTTGTTGGAGAAATATGAAGAGAGAGATAGCGGAGTTTATCTCAAGGTGTTTATTTTGTCAACGTGTCCAGGCGGAGCATCAAGTGCCAAAAGGAGCATTGCAACCACTTGAAATTCCAAAATGGAAGTGGGAGCACATTACCATGGATTTCGTTACTGGTCTTCCTAAGGTTTCTCAAGGCATAGATGCAATTTGGGTCATTATTGATGGATTAACCAATTCTGCTCATTTCTTACCTATACGAGAAACTTATTCACTTGAGTGTCTTGCTTGTATATATATATATATATATATATATATATATATATATATATATATATATATATATATAAAGGAGATTGTAAGACTGCATGGTATGCTAGTATCTATTGTTTCTGATCGAGATACAAGATTCACTTCACGGTTTTGGGTCAGTTTGCAGAAAACTATGGGCACAGATTTACGATTCAGTTCTGCATATCATCCCCAAATGGATGGGTAGTCGGAGAGGACTATTCAAACTCTTGAGGATCTATTAAGACTCTATGTCTTTGACTTCAAAAGAAGTTGGGATAAGTTCTTGCCATTGTTGGAATTCTCCTACAACAACAATTATCAAACAAGTATAGGTGTGGCTCCATTCGAGACATTATATGGTCGAAAGTGTCATTCTCCAATATGCTGGGATGAGGAGGGTGAACCAGCGTTATTGGGATTGGAATTGGTATGCATGACTACGAAAAAGATTCAAATGATCTGACAATGTATAAAAACCTCACAAGATCGACAAAAGAGTTATGCTGATCTTCATCGAAGGGACGTGGAGTTCAATGTTGGAGATCATGTAGTGTTACGTGTTGCTCCAAGGAAAGGAGTTACTAGATTTGAAAAGAGAAAAAAGCTCAATCCTTGATTCATTGGGCCATTCAAAATTCTCGATCGAGTAGGAACTGTGGCCTATAGACTCGCCTTACCGCCAAGTATGTCTCGTGTTCATAACGTTTTTCATATATCTATGTTACATAAAAATGTGGAAAACCCAAATCACATTATTGAATTAAAACTAGACGAGATAGCGGATGATTTAATGTATGATGATGTACCTGTTAAAATCTTAGATAAGAAGGAACATATTCTACGCTCCAAGGTTATACCTCAAGTCAAAGTTTTGTAGAGAAATCACGATGTTGAGGAAAAGACATGGGAGTTAGAATCTAAAATGAAATCAAGGTATCGTCATCTCTTCGACATACCAGGTACGTTCACCAATTTCGAGAACGAAATTTCATAAGAAGGGGAGGTTGTAAGACCCCAAATTTTTTGAATAAAGATTAATTTTCTCTAAATAACATTTTGAGTAATAAGGTGTGAATTTGATATAATATTATAGTTGTGAGTAATATTTATAAATTTTACAAAGTTAACAAGTTGTCATAAAATATTCGATTGGTTGGGGAATATTCGTTTTATTAGGGAATACGACACAATTATTGGTGGACCCCACAACAGAATTACTGTCAGAGTTAGAAAAAGACATAAATATCTTTTTATAAAAATAATGGCGAAAGTTTTACCGTTAACTGTTGGAATACCCGGTGATAAAAGTATAGTAATACGTGTGGTTGCATAGTAGCACACAGTATTGTACAGTATCTTTGATTATTGATGCTTACGTGAGAAGTCAATCAGTTATACTGAATTATTACTACAATAATTACTGCGTAGTATCTCACATTATTGATTCAATTATTATCACAGTATTATCTACATAATATTTTATATTATTAAATCAATAATTGAGACAACAAAGTTATTCATATTATTATTTATATTATTGACAATGTCTAGAAAGTTCTGTCAAGGAAAGGGGTTTGGTCACCTAATTGCGCGCCAATAAGGAGAAGTCATTATTAGAAAGCCCCCTCTTTACTAAGAATGATCTGATTGTCAATATTACGAGTTATAATATTAATGATGAATAATTGTTGGAAGATTAAAAATGTGTTAATTAAAGATAAAGTGATTTGTGGTAAATATTTATTCAATCTTTGATATAAATAAGAAGTCTGTTATGAGACGTTTTATTGTAAGTGTGGTTTATTCAATGGGACCCATATGTCATCATCTAAGAGTCACTTTTGCCAATAGTGCATGCTTTTACCAGATGTCAAACCACTTGCCGTTTCACATTATAGGCGTCGAACCACTTGTCGTTTAACATTACAGGCATCAAACCACTTGCTTTTTTACATTATAGGTATCAAACCACTTTTCTTTTCACATTTTCAGTCGTCAAACCACTTGTCTCTTAACATTGCAAGGGCTAAGCTAGAAATCTTCTATAAATAGAAGCTTATTTCTTCTTTCATTTTCACCAATTCCCTAAGACTCACAAGAGAAAGCTATAGAGAGAGAATCCGAGAGAAAGAAGAAGAGTATTCTGTTACTACACTAATGCAGTATCCAATCTCCAACAAAGGTAAAGGTTATTATTTATTTCGTATTCGTAAGAGATATTACTTTTCGTATTCGTAAGGGATATTATTTTTGTTCAATATTCGTAAGAAATAATATTTTCTTCCATGCTTTGTAGTATGTAAGTAATAATATTTCGTGTCGTATTCCTAATTCTATACTCATGTTGATAAGTATTGCTTCTATACTCTTTGAAATTAGTAGAATATCCCTGAAACTTTCGCTTCATCTAGTATCGTTTCACATAAATATTTTTCTGAATATTCTTGTTAAATTTTAATCTTTTCATGTTGGGGTACTATTCATGGGGTAATATTCACGAAGTACTATTCACGGGATACTATTCACCCGGGATACTATTTATGACAAAAATTAATTTCTTTTCTATCTAAATATTTTTTACATGAATATTATTCTTGAATTTTACTCCACAAAGCAGTTATTATGTTGATAATTTGGACATTCTTAAAATCTGGATGAATTAAACTATAAATCTTTAATATTTATCCTTGATCTCATTTGATTGAATTCTTATGTCATTATCATCATCTTCATGCTTATATTGTGATGAAAGTCATCTTTGACCGGTAGTGCATAGATGGACTATTGATTGGTATGATTATGACTAGGAATTATGTATCGGTATAATCATGACCTATAATGTTACAAATGATGTGGTAAAAGTACTCATTGGCCCGTAATGCATTGATGGACAACTATTGGCATGATCATGACCATTGGTGATAATACGAATATCCTTGGCTCGTAGTGCATGTAACGCCCCAGAAAATCGAACCTTTTGTAAAGAATTTAATAATGAATAAAAGAATATTATTTGTTATTATTATGTGTTAGTAAGATGAATGTCGTTCTATAAACTATAACATCGGAACGTCGTAGTATTTTAGCGACGTGAAGGAATTAAAGTGTTTGAATTTCCAAGGCGAAAATAAAAGCTTTTCGAGAAGTTTTCCGAAAAACATTATTCATCATTTTCCGCTAGGGAATTATTTATGAACTTCCGAGAAATACGTAACATGATAATATTAAGGTGAATTAGATTATGTAATAATAATCTAGATATGGAAAACGAAAAATATCGCATGTGGACTTAATTTAAGAACGTTAAGAATTAAATTCTAATGAAATGGAATTATGGATTTTGTAAGAAGTACAAATCCAATAAACATTAAGGTGTAAGCCCAATGGTTGGTTAATATGAAGCCCAATTGGACTAAACCTAAGCCCAAATGATGATCCAATGGGTAAAGTAGGATCCATGGGGCAACCCATGGATGAGCTTGGTGACCAAGGTTTTGATGTGGTGGCCAAGTAAAGTATGTGGAGGGCAAGTTTACTTAGTGAGCAAGTAGTGAATAGTAAGGAGGTGGATGTTCTAATGGCCCATTCACCCTAGCTTTGGAAGCTCTATAAATAGCAAGCCTTTGAATTCATTTGCTGCTTGTTAGTTTCATCCAACATTAAAACAACTAGTGTTTGAGAGAATAAGCACTTCGAGGCTTAACTTCCATTGCTAGATTTTCCAAGAAGAAGGACTAGTTCATCAAGGGTAAGGCTCTTGTCATATATATCTTCCCTCTCTATCATTATAGGGTGATAAGAGAAGTGTAACTTAACCACCATGTATGCTAAGAACATTTAAGAAATGGTTGATTAATGGACCTAAGCCAAATAAGTAAGGAATAAGCTATTCAAACCTAAATAAGTTACGAACTTATGAAGAACAATGATGAACTTGTCAAATGATTACCTTAAAAAGTTAGTATGATTCATAAGATGCAAGAATGTTGTATAAAGGACTTAAATCAATAATAAGTTATAAACAAATCTTGTATTAAAGAATTTGTTAAGTTATGAACTTATAAGAAATAAGCCATAACCTAATTGAAAGATAAGTTGTTGTAATATGTAGGTTGAGATGTCTAGTTAATGAAATGAATCCATTTATAATGATGAACAAATCATTAGTAATAACGTTTTATCGGAATTCACACGATTAGACGATAATCGTCGAATTCGTGAAATTCTCGGAATGGAGGTCAGATTTTGTGTTTGAACTCAGAAACACTGGTTTTCGATGGAGACAAGTCATATTTAGAATGATAAAGTTGCGGACTCGAAAATGACCAGATTCTGACTTAGAACAAAGAAATGAGTGTTGAACGTTCACAAACGTTTATCGTTTTCGTTAAAAATGGTCTAATAGGTGAATTTTTAGTTAACATAGTCAAATAGATAAAATTCTTGCATGAACACATAAAGTATGTAATTTGTGAATCGTAGGCTCTTGAACGAGCCAATTCGGACTTATAACGAAGAAGTTAAGAGCCCGAAAAACTCATAAAGTTGAAAAACTGTCAAAAGTGTCTGGTGCACAGAGGTGGCGCTGCGGCGCCATCACAAGGCTTGAATGGGGCACTGTAGCATCGAGCCAGGCAGATTACCTACTGAACTTTTGCACTGCAGCGCGACATGTAACGTTGGGACTCGCGCCGCAGCACCGAGTCCGGTCCTCAGCCACTGCAAAGTGACGTCGCAGAGCGGATTAAGTAGAAGAGGCTGGCGCCGTAGCACCAACACTAGACAAGACATAGTAAGGAGGGTTTATAAATAAAGAAAGGAAGTAAACTAGTTAACAATGAACTAAATATCAATAATGAAGCATTGTAAGGTATTGTTAAACCTTAATTATGTTGCCTAAAGGTTGAAGATAAGTAATCAAACATGAACATAATGTGAAGGTAAGATCGATGTAACGGAAAGCCGGAACCAATAAATAACAAATCTAATACATAATTAGATTGAGAAGAAGGGTAAGATTCTTTAGGAACTATATGTGTTATTTATGACCTAATGTTCTATGTGATGTTATCATCTAATGTAGAGACCTTAAAGACCTAAAGTACACGTGTTATATCTGTATACAGAAGCTAAAGGCAAGTACTCTAGCTCTTGTTCCAGTTTAATCTGGACAAGCTTTGTAATTCATGTATTCTTCGCATGAGTTAATATCGGATGAAGTCAACGCCAATTCTTTCGGCTAGACTTATGACATGTTGGATTTCTTATAATCTACCAAAGTATTGACAATGATTTACCAACTAATATTGGTGTGGTTTTCAAAAGGAGACTGAGTATGCTAAAAATATTTTGTCGTCAAACGACAGGCATGTGAGGTTGCCACCACTTAAACGTATACACGTTTAATAAATGTAGTGTTGATCAACATAGAGTACTATAAGCTGATCACCTAGACGTGCTCGTAAGCTATGCCGAACTTACGGACTTAGTGCCGGGACGTCCTTTTTAAAGAACTTATGAAATGCTCATCTTGAACTAGAATTGATATTTTACTGAATATTGTTGTTGTAAAACGTTTTGAATGAAAAGAAGTGCCATTTTGAATTATCGATAGTACTTCGTAACTATTGTTCAGCTATTGAAGATATACGATTCCTATGTTTCAAGCATGCTAGTTTTATTAGAATTGTTGTACTTGCTGAGCTAGTTAGGCTCACTCTTGCTTGAACCATATGAATACAACTAAGATAGAAAAAACCGAAGGCTCTGACAAGGATAAGGGCAAGGTAAAGATGAAATCGTAGAATACTTATGTAATAGTATAGGGTGAATGATTGTAATATATTTGATTTTATGAACAAAACAAATGTATTGGTTATCGAGAACCTAGAGAAATGTTAATAGTATTTTGATTATATAGAAGACATATTCGTTTTATTGATGCTTTTCAATTTAATGTATGTGTGAATGGTAGTACCATGTAGCACCATCTGTCGGGTTAGAAGATACCTAGATTTGGGGACGTCACAGTGCATGGATAATTTAGTGATGTTGATTATTTATTAAGTTGAGTCTAAGCGATAAAATTGATGATAAACTTTTAAATCATTAAAGATAGTAGATATCATGCTCTACTGGACTCTTCTAATGGATCATTTGTTTCACTGCAGTTAAACATGTTGTTTTTTGTATTCTAGCAGTTTAACACTATTGAAGGTTAACAATAATTTATTTTGCATTATCTTATTCATAATATTTCTTACTAGGCTAGTTGAGCTCACCCTTTTGCTTTCATTGTTCTCTTCAAGAAATGAGAACGTCGCCGGGACTAGTCGGGGAATGGAGTGACGGTCCGAGATGGTGGCAGTAGTAGTCCTCACTATTTTATAAAAGAGTGTGATAATAATTGTAACGAGGACTCCATTTGAGTTTGGATATTGTCTAGAAGACAAAATTTGTGTTAAAACTCTCAGCTCATGTTTTATAATTAAGTTTGTATTTATATTCTGTACCATATATTTGGTGACTCAGAATGGGTTAAGTATACCTATTTTGGAGGCGTCACATATATACTACAACATATTAAGTTTTAACAGGTGGAAAACGAGTTTTGAAGCACTTAAAGTCATTGGATAGCCATTCTTTTGCCTAATTGTATGATTTCACCAAATTTGGCTCCTTAGCTTGCTTTAATATGTATATAAGTGTTTTATATAGCTTTTAAACGGTTGATATTCGTTAGATCTGAAGTTTTAACCGTTCATATCTTATAAATAGTTAATATTTGAGTTGTATTGACTAGATCTGTACTGGATCTAGCCAAATCTAGCTTTTAACCGGTTCAAAGGTTGTGAAACCTAAACTTAAAAGCTAGAATGGCTAAGATATGTGCAGATCTAGTTTTTATAAATATTTAGCAACCACGCGACCCTAGATCTGTATCTAGAGGACGCTGGATGCTCTAGCTACGCGCATACAAGGTTTTTACTGATGGATTCTTTATTTTACGACGTTTTAGAGTAAATATAGTTGTTTAGTTTCAGTATATTTGCTATGCAGGCTATTTATGTGATATCGTGTGAGCCTAGGAACCACGCGATTTAAGTTCCAGCTGACGGATTTAGATCATGTTCACATGATGGACCCTTTTTAGTTGTACAACTAGCTTGCAAATTTTGTAATTGTAAATATAGGACCTTAAAATGGTTATCCAGATTTAAGGTCTCCGTAATAGTGAAAATCCTATGTGTGGTGTTCGGGCATACTTTAATGGCTTACATGCCCATAAGGAGCCCGACACTTATATATATATATATATATATATATATATATATATATATATATAGAAGAGGCTTTGCATCTCGAGAATAAATTTAAAATAAGCCGAATACGGAATAAAATGGAAGTATCAAAGGCCTCAATTACTATGCGAGTATAAGTGAAGAGTGGGATTTATACCTGCAAATCAGATCCTCTATTACTTAAGAAGTTACTTGTTCTTCATAAATTATATAGCTTTTATATTATTTTGTTATTATTTTGCTAAATCTATGTGTTGCAGGGCTTATTAGGTCATTTCCAGCTTTGCAGAGGCAAAAAGATCAAATTTACCATACCGGCGCTGCAACACCCATGCCAGGCTTAAAACTGGCGCTACAGCGCCACCTCCTGGCAAATCGTGTCATCATCACAGCGCTGCAGCACCCCAATTCCTTTATAAAATGGCACTGCAGCACCATTCCAAGGCTTAAACTTGGCGATGTAGCACCACCTCCGGTTCCCAGGCAGACAAGATCTGGTTTTAACCTAGCTAAAGAGGGAAACACATATATAAGAAGAGGGGAGCAGCCTCTTTCAAGATATATCATTATCCCTCTCTAGGAACAAGACTCTCTCTTTTCTTTTGTAATTTCCTCTTCATTTCCTAGTAGGTTATGTTTGTACATATAGTTTAAGTATATTAGGGAGATGTTTGGGATTTCTTTGAACTCAAGAACAGTTAGCAATATGGATTGGAAAGCTTAAAAGGATTGAAATTCTTGGAGACTAAAGAAGCTTGACAGAGATTATTCTTATCTATTTGTTTCCTTTGATTTTTTAATCCATAAATATTGTTATATTGCTACTTATGTTTAGTTTAAGAGCAATGAACTAATTATTGTCTCTAAGGTTATAATGGAACCCTTTGTTAATTTGAATTGAATATCTTATCTCTTTGGTTGGCACCATATGGTTTGGATCAATATATTCATGTTTAACGATTCCTGCTAAGAAATTAGTAATGATTTTGGTAATCTATATGAAATTTAAAGAGGGATTGTAGATTCACACCTTGATGTATTGGCATGTGATTATGAGTTGTCTACTTGATTTGACTGCATAATTTGTGTATAGAATAGGCATATATATGTTCACCATGTGCGACCGAATTTAGAACTTATGCTTTAAATCCTTGTTAGGGTTAATTCACATAGACATGTGTAGGATTATATCCTAGCTTGGATGTTCTTTTCTATTCTATTCCCTATCAGGTGGACCTAGAGAGGATTGGTTTGTACATACCTCGGAAGAGGTGCATGAGCACTTGTGTGTTCTCAGTCGACAAACTGTCGTGACTGGTAAGACCAAAGAGAGAAGGTTAGGAAGTTTTGATGAAACATAGCACACCAAGTGTTTGACAAAATGCTAGTGTGGGGAGAAGTTATGACCTTAGCTTGTAGCACCTTCGCTACCATTCGTTATCCATTTACTTCCTTTTATAATTAGATATAACTATATTAATTACACATATGTTATTCTGCTGTTCGAATAAGACTTAAGCAATATAAAGTCAGTATTTGGTAAATATTAGTGATAATTCCTCATGGGTTCGACACTTTTCTTATCACTGTATTACTTGTTAGACCGTGTATACTTCCGCGTGTTTAGTGATGGGTAATCCGACCAACAAGTTTTTGACGCCGCTGCCGGGGAATTATTATTCTAATATTGTCCACTATTGATTTCAATCAATATAGTCTTAATTTGAACGTATATTTATCTTTTATTCGTTTGATCTTTCTTTTGTTTTAAGCTTTCAGGCTATGAAAAATCATTGTTATCAATGGTCTCTTAGAGGACGACACAACCAAGATCGGAAGAAGGACTTAAGAGATTGCAAGATCAAATTTCAAATCTCTTGAGGTTTTCAGACAATCTTAAGTGTCAGCCTACTCAGAATGCCTACTGTCAGGAACGGGCTGACAATGAACCGACTTACTATCATCCATACTGTCAGGGTTATCAAAACTCTTGGGAGTACAGTCAATAGCAATATTATGATCCAAAATTTTCCTATCAGACATAATTCGAGTATCAGTCTCCGCCGCAATACAAGGCGACACATCAAACTGATGAGAGCCTATCTATATACTTAGAACGAGATGAAGAGAGAAGGCTTGAAGAGGTCCTTACGAACTTTATAGAGAGAAATAAGGGTTCGAATTGCGAACCAAGACCCCTCATTGCAGAACCTCGAGAGTCAATTGGGATAACTCGCCAATGCTATCTCAAATCCATCGCAAGGAAGTCTACCGGTCATAACTAATCACAACGAGGACGTTGAAGAGCAGTGCACGGTGGATACGCAAGGAAAATGGGATGAGTCTCATAAAGTTATTGAGGGAGATGTGAAAGTGGATGCTGACCAATCTGTGGAGTCCGAGGAAGGAAAAGAAAGGATCATGAGTGTGTATTGTCGAGATCAATGAGAAGTTAGAGCCCATACTCATGGTTGTTGAAACCCTAGAGGGCCCACTATAGAGCACATTTAACGATTTCAGTTTGATGAAAAAGGCGAATTAGTGGATAATTCAAGTGGTAAACTATTCTTTGTGCTGATCGGTGAAGTGAAGTTTGAGGATGGCTAATCATCCATGTCTGCCGTGAACATCAAGGAGTTGACGAATAGGCGGCATGAAATGGTTGTCTTCGCATATGAGCCAGATTGAACGACAATGGAATAGTCAAGCCGATGACTTTAAAACAAACACTTGATGGGGAGGCACCCCTATTTTAGTATCATTATGTTACCCTCTTAGCTTTTTATTAGGTTATTAAGTCTGTTTTTGTTTATATATATATATATATATATATATATATATATATATATATATATATATATATATATATATATATTATAGTACATTTTGGGCAATAGATAGATTTTTGGTTATATGTGTTATTTAGCTGCATGGAGATCCATAGAGGTCATCTTTTTGGTTTCAACTATCAATTCATTCTTATTAAGTGTTGGTTTGTTCATATATGCCTTTTAATGAAAAAATTTTTGCTGATGAAGGTGCAGCGCCGCAGCTCCATATTTTGAACTACAGGCAGCGTTGCAGCGCCTTCGTCAAAGTGCAGTATTTGAAGCCAGCGCTGTAGCGCCTGTAATAGCTTAGCAGACTGCGCTGCAGTGCCATCATCATGCCCAACCTACCAGAGAAACACGTTGCAGCGCCATCTTTTTACCTGTGTCCGGCGCTGCATTGCCACTTGAAAATCCAGTGTCAAAGTCCAGCGCTGCAGCGCCTCTTAACAAAGGAAAACCTATGTCGCAACACCGGTAGCGAATTTTTATTTTTTAAAACAGACTGAAGTCGGCAGTAAGGCCATTTAGCATCCCTTCTCTCGACAGATCTCGCCAGTAGCCCTAACCTACCCCTTATTATCCCCAACCCACAATCATCAACCGAGAGCCTTCAATTGCTTTTCATCTTAACTCGACTTACTTCAATTGCTTTTCATCTACAAGGTTTGAGTTGATACAACTTCTCACTTAGGGTTTCTAATTTGAAGGTAATTTGGATTTCTTTTCAGCAAGGAGTTTTCCCAATTCGTGTTTTCTTTGTGTGTGTTTTATCTGGGGTTTGGCCTTCTCCATTGATTTGGACAATTTCCACTAACAAAAATCTCGATAGATAACTTTCAAGCAAGGGTTGTCTAGTTTAGGTTTACAGTAGCACACACTAGGTGCTTGACACTATGCTTTAATGAGGATTTAAGTTGTTTGGGCTAAAATTAAGTTGGATTTCATTGGGGATTATTTGGCCATTGATTTAGGGGTTGTTTCAGCATAGATTAGCCTGACTGTTGGTTTGTATTTTCCATTTGCTTGTATTGGCAACCACAGATTGGCAGTGACTTGCCTCTGTTCAAGCCAATTACTGAGAATTTGAATATGGCTGCAAAGAGGCAAAGACTTAGTATGAGCGGTTCTTCCTCTTCTTTAGGGATACAAAGATGGGACAGTACTTAATTCATCAGTGAAGAAGCATGGAAATGGTATAAGCACTTCTTTGCCAAACAAAACTTGGTGCCTGAGCGAGGTTTTTGGCCTGATCAAACGAAAGATGGTGAGCTGATGGCCATGATTATTGGACGCAAGTGGGTGCACTTCACAAAATCTCCTAAATCGGCTATCGTCTCCATGGTCCGTGAGTTTTATGCACATGTCAGTGCCGACAGTCTAGCTGTTATTCAAGTCAGGGGGCGATCAATGTCGTATGACAGTCAATTCATCAACGCACTTTTCGCGACACCTATCTTTGATGGCAAGGACTATTTAGAGCAGGGGCTTCACAGCTATGACTTGGATGATATCATTAGGAGGCTCTGCAAGCCCGATATAACATGGAAAACCAATGACACAATGGGCGAGAAGACTAGCTTCCCGCATCATGCACTTAGTCGATATGGGAAGACGTGGTATAGTTTCGTGTGTGCTAATATGATCCCTACTCGCCACCGTAGCGACGCGACTAAGGATCGAGCGATCCTATTATTCATCATTGTCACGGGTCTTGACTTGGATATTAGAGTTCTCATTCAGGAGTCCATCCTGAAGGCAATCACGAGTACCACTTCTGGGGGACTTCTGCATCCATCCTTGATCACCAGATTGTGCAAGCGGGTAGGTAATCAGTAGGGGACATAAGAGATATCTTTGCCGCCCATGTTAGTCATCGACCATCACATCATCTCACGCTTTAGTGTATGGGACGGGGCATACTCGCATGTCAGAGGTGAGGGGTATGGCCCACCTACTCATCCTCCTCCTACTTTAGAGGCCAGGACATCTCAGCAACCAGAGTCCAGCTCATCTTCACAAGGACCATTGGCAGAGATTCTAGCATCCCTTAGCCTCCTACATCAGAACCAAAATGTAGTTGCTTAGAGGCACCAAAGACACATTGTAGCGGTTGCCCAGAGGTAGGACATCATGATGCAGTATCAGGCTGAGCTAGTCAACACGATGCAGATCATCTACACATCCTATAGTGGCGAGGATGCCGATTCACGCCATTCTAGTTCACGGAGCCTCCTGTTTTCCCTCCATATCCACCACCATCTCCTGAGGCAGACATCGATGGTGACGGTGACAACAATGACCAAGGCGATGATGAGTGACTATATCTCCACAGAAGTCCCTCACATTCTAATTGATGTATACTGGACAATGAGGTTATTACCTGATTCAAGTCTGCGGGGAGATTTTCATTTCATTTTAGTATTATTTATGAGCTATTATGTATAAACTACATTTTGACATCCTTTTGGGCTTGATTAGCCTTAGACTTATTATGTTTGATTTTATTATGGATAGATACATGAACAATTTTTGTTATTATTTATGGATGCTTTTATAATTATCGGCATGAATGTTTTGTTTATAACCATCTTTTGGGATTTGCACAAATTGGTATACTTGATGCCATGTTATGGCTTTACCCTATTTTGAGCTGGTATTAGTACAAGGGTATACTTTAACTTTTATCTTAGCATGCTATAGTTTTTGATTAACCCTATCTCCCTATCTTTAACTGTTGATATGCTGGTTATGGGTTTTATAGATTATAAATTTTTGATTATGGCTAATGATAAGCGCCATGTGATTATGACTAGTCCTAAGAGTCTATGTCAAGCATGTGTGATGAGGGGTTAGTTTAGTTGATAATTTGAGACAGTTATTGATCAGTTCTTCTTAGCGAGCACCGACCAACTGTTATAACTAGTTATATTTCTAATATAGTTTGCGTGGTTATTGTTTTAAAAATGTGTTCACTCTGCTGAACTTACATGATTACAAGGTAATAAAAGACTTAGACGCTTACACAAATTCGGATATTAGATTCTAGCATGTTTTCATTTGAAAAAAAACCTTATTTGACTTAGTTTGATTACGTGGCCTTTGTTGCTCGAGTTATTAGATTCATAAGGGTGTTCTACACCTAGTGCCCTAAAGCTATCTGGCTTGGGAGTCATTGATCAAAAGCTTATTAATGGGTAACTCTGAATAGCCTAAGGTAATTAAGCATTACACGGTTATACTAAAGGTTTTGATTGTTAAGATGTATAGATTAAAAGTCTAATTTAACTTATGTTAATTACGTGACCTTTCTTGCTTGAGTTATTAGATTCATAGGGGTGTTCTACACCTAGTGCCCTAAAGTTATCTGGCTTTGGAGTCATTAATCAAAAGCTCATTAATGGGTAGCTCTGAATAGCCTGAGGTAATTAAGGACTGTCCAAGTAAGAATTTAATTAATGTCTTCATGCTAGTGCCTTTTGATCCTTTCTTGCATCTGCATATTGTTCTCAATGCTTGTTGATTGCTTGAGTTTCAGAGTTAACATATTGGTTATTACAATCAATTTTGTGATCTTATTTTGAGCTATGCTTAGTTAGGATGGTTGGTCTTCACACACACAAACATAGAATGGATCGAATATAGTCTTATGGTTAAAAATTGATACTGAACTCTTATTCATATATATGTTTATCCTATTCTCTGAGAGTGGCTATGATTGAGCTTAGAAGCCATGATGCTAGTATATAGTATTAGACTTAATTCGCGTCTTACATTACTGTGGATGTGATTGTTCATATAGTTTGCTTGAGGACAAACAAAGGCTTAAGTTTGGGGGTATCTGATGAGTGGGATTTATACCCGCAAATCAGATCCTCTATTGCTTAAGCAGTTGGTTGTTCTTCGTAATTTATATAGCTTTTATATTATTTTGCTTAATCTATGTGTTGCAAGGCTTATTAGGTCATTTCCAATTTTGCAGGGGCAAAAAGGTCAAATTTCCCATACTGGCGCTGCAGCGCCCATGCCACGCTTAAAACTGGCACTATAGCGCCACCTCCTGGCAAACAGTGACATCTTCATAGCACTGCAGCGCCCCAATTCCTTTACAAAATGGCGCTGCAGCGCCACTTATTGACCAAATGTGTTGACTCAGCGCTGCAGCACCACCTTCGGTTCCCAGGAAGATAAGAGCTGGTTTTGACCAAGCTAAAGAGGGAAACACATATATAAGAAGAGGGGACTAGCTTCCTTAAAGATATATCATTATCCCCCTCTTGAACTAGACTCTCTCTTTTCTTTTGTAATTTCCTCTCCATTTTCTAGTAGGTTATGTTTGTACATATAGTTTAGGTAGATTAGGGAGATATTTGGGATTTCTTGGAGCTCAAGATAAGTTAGCAATATGGATTGGAAAGCTTGAAAGGATTGAAATTCTTGGAGACTAAAGAAGCTTGACAAAGTTTATTCTTCTCTATTTGTTTCCTTTGATTTTGTAATCCATAAATATTGTTATATTGCTACTTATGTTTAGTTTAAGAGCTATGAACTAATTATTGGCTCTAAGGTTATAATGGAACCCTTTGTTAATTTGAATTGAATATCGTATCTCTTTGGTTGGCACCATATGGTTTGGATCAATATATTCATGCTTAATGATTCTTGCTAAGAAATTAGTGATGATTTTGGTAATCTATATGAAATTGAAAGAGGGATTGTAGATTTACACCTTGATATATTGGCATGTGATTATGAGTTGTCTATTTGATTCGACTGCATAATTTGTGTATAGAATAGGCATATATATGTGCACTATGTGCGATCGAATTGAGAACTTATGCTTTAAATCCTTGTTATGTTTAATTCGCTTAGACATGTGTAAGATTATATCAAAGCTTGGATGTTCTTTTCTGTTTTATTCCCAATCGGGTGGACCTAGAGATGATAGGTTTGTACATACCTCGGAAGAGGTGTATGAGCACTTGTGTGTTCTCAGTCGACAAACTGTCGTGACCACTAAGACCAAAGAGAGAAGGTTGGGAAGTAATGACGAAACATAGCACACCAAGTGTTTGACAAAATGCTAGTGTGGGGAGAAGTTATGACCTTAGCTTGTAGCAACTTCGATACCATTCGTTATCCATTTACTTGCTTTGATAATTAGATATAACTAGATTAATTACACATCTATTATTCTGTTGTTTGAATATGACTTGAGCGATATAAAGTCGGTATTTGGTAAATATTAGTGATAATTCTTCATTAGTTTGACACTTTTTTTTATCACTGTATTACTTGTTAGACCGCGTATACTTGTGCGTGTTTAGTGATTGGTAATCCGACCAATAATAAGGGTTTGAAAACCTATTTTCAAAACATCATTTTATATGTCTTGTATTAAAATTGAACTTTTACACAAGTCAAACCCTTTGTATATATGAGTAAAACAGGCATATCACTACTTCCAAAATAAAGCACTTAGGCCCAATTAATTGCAATACACACACACACACAAATTAGGGAACAAAAAGTGCGGTTCACGGAAGTTGGGGGGTGCCTAACACCCCCCCCAGCTTAATCAAGCCCCCGAACTCTATGAATCTCGGTTTTCAAGACCAATTAAACAGAGTCCAACAGTGGGCCATATTGCAAAAATCTTTCAAAACTCAATTGAGTTGGTACAACCATTTAACTCATACCAACTGGCGGCTTTGTCTAATTCGGATCAATAAAATCAATCTTCTCAAATCGTTGACAGTACATTCGTCCTTTTTCCTGAAAATCTCACCCTTAAGATAAAACAAATTCACATAGAAAACATAAAGGGTAAAAAACACACAAGAAGAGGGGGATAAAAATCCTTTTCGGCGTCAACACGTGGTGACTTTGCTGGGGACAGTAGAGGGCTTAAGCCGCATTTCAATCTTTTTGATTTTCTCCTCTGTGCATGTGTGTGAAATGACGTATTTACATTTAATGGATGTGAATGTCTCTTTACCACGCTTTATATTAGTGCTTCGCACAATGTCATCATTTTGCACGCGATGAGACGCGATGAATGTATGTTGTGTGATTCCTCCACTAGGAGGCAAACTCGTCGGTCACTGATTACTAGACTCAAGTGGCAATTAAGTCCAAGTGAAGCTCAGGAAAGGTACCACTCAGATTGACTCCATTTAAAAGATCGAAGTCACTTCGCATCCAGTAGATTGCGATGATCTGGGAACCTCCATGCCGAAAAACCCGTGAGAGTAACCTAAGATAGGTCAACCTCTAATAAACCAAACGTAAAGTGAAGTCTCTGCATACCTTCCCTTTTTCAAAACATGTCCTATGTAAATCTTGTCAAATATTAAATATTGTAAATGTTGTAGATTATTAAATATTTTAAATATCAATTCATTGTCAAATATCAAATCCTGTCATGATATCCTGTCATCAAAACAACTAACATCTGTTTTGCAGGAAAACATTAAAACCCCCCTAAAAAATTGAGACATTGCATGAGCATGCATACTATTCGGGTTTATCCAGACTAAATCACCTACTTTTACTGTAGCCAAGATTGGTCCCGTCACCAGATCCAAATCTAAGAAGGCAAAAAGCTTACCCATTAACATGGAAGAAAGTGCCCAACAGGGGTCAGGTTTCGTGTCCCGAGAAGAATTTGAGGGACTCAAAAATCAGATAGCATAATTAGCTGTCTTCTTAAAAGAACATACCAAAAGTACTCTGGATAAAAAAATACCCACCCAACCAGAATCCTCCGAACAAGGTGGCAATCAGGGTACTAACAAGAAAAAGGAAGCTCAAATCCCAGAACCTCAAAATAATGAAAAGACCAACAAAATCCTTAAAATCATCAATCTCAAAGAAGATCGCGATACTGGTGATATCCGAAAGAAACTCCAGCAAATGGTAGAAACAATCTGGTCAACCAAGGGACTGGAGCATATAAGAGTGTTAACTATTCAAACCTCTGCATCTTTCCAGGGGCCTAGTATCTTGACAAGTTCAAATTCTAGATTTTGAGAAATATGTCAGATCGGATGATCCTTACACCCATTTGAAAGTGTTCATTGGTGAACTCTTATCCTATGCAAAGGATGAAAATTTGAGAATGCATCTATTTTAGAAAAGTCTGACCGGAGAGGCCAGAGCCTGGTATGCCCAACTGCACAATTCCAAAATTCACAACTAGGAAGAGCTAGCTCATGCCTTCCTAAATCAATATAGCTTCCAGTCACAAATGCCTCCAAATAGATAGCAAATTACCCAAGTTAAAAGGCATAATATTGAGTCATTCACAGAATATGCCCAAAGATGGCGACGTCTGGCGGCTCAAATTATTCCATTAATGACAAAAACTGAGATGGTAATGATTTTTATCGACATACAAGAAGCTCCATTTTATGAGAGAGTCTTAGCAGGTATAGGAAAACCATTCTCAGAAATGATTAAACACGGAGAAATGACTGGGATGGGATTGAATTCTGGAAAGATTAAAGACCTTACTACTTTAGAAGTCGTGGCTGAGCGTATTCAGGATGGAAATTATAGGGATAGTCCTCGAAGAGTTCATAGAAAGAAAGAAGAGGATATCTCCTTGTTACTACAAGGTCAAACTCAGAGAGGCAATCAAAACAAAAACTTTCCCATTCAAAGAAAGAATTATTCCCCTTTCCAAACATCTTTACAACCCTCAAATCCTCCGTTCCAAAGAACTGGAGAGGCAAAACATCAAAGGATATTTACACCCTTAGGGGACTGACTTGAAAATATTCTCAAGCTTCTGAAAGCGTAGAAGAAAATTGCTCAGCTCCTTCCACCAGCCAATCTAAGCGGGAAGAATTTTGACCCAAGCAAGAAACGTGCTTATCATTCTGGAGCTCCAGGCTATGATACCTAAGAATGTTGCTTTTTAAAGCATAAGATCCAAGATATGATAAACAGTGGTGAGATCGTGGTAACAACACCAAATCCACCACATATTCAAGATCACCCTCTGCCTCAATGTTGGTCATTTTTACGAACAACAAACAAGTAGACGAGGTCTAACAAGTAATATAATGAAAAGTAGAGTGTCTAAACCACGAGGATAAATTACTATTCGCTACTCAAATGCTAAAATTATATCAATTCGGTCTTATCTAAACAAGTAAATAAGGATGGCATGTTTAAAACTATATGATTAAAATAGTAAAATATGAGATCGAGTTGTATCAAATATGGCAAGCTAGGATTTCAAATACCCTAATGCTTTGTGTAATCTCCTAACTCTCCATTTAACTAATAAGTCACAAGAATGGCCAACCGATAACATTAAGTACACATGAGCCTCTTCTGATGGTCAAATGCAAATCCCTTAGCTAGACAAATCATAATATTCCTATGGTAAAAATAACTAGACTAAGGGTTATTAAGCTCAATCTCAATGGTTACACCAGGAAAATAGATATATTCCTATTCTATTATGCAATTTATGCTCTCATTCCCATAGGCATGGTCATAATACATGTTATTGTATTTAGGGTTAGGCTTTAAAATCCATTTTCCAATATCAATTAATGCATATACTAATTTCTTAGTCAAGCAATCAATAAATAAGTATGAAATACAACAAATCATTCAAACATGATTCATTATAATAAATAGGAGAGAGATTCAATTAAACTAATCATTAGGTTACATTGCAATCCTAGAAATGTAATTAGTTCATAACTATAGAACTAATAAACTTTATCAAAGTATTCAACATGCTCAAAATACACAAATGAATGAAGGATTTGGATAAAGAAAACTCCTCTTTTGAAGTTTTTTTACTCAAACTCTTCTCTTCGCCTTGTAGAATTCGAGCAATGAAGGAAGCAACGAACTTGGAAGACTTGAATGACCAACTTCTTCCTCTTCTAAGCTAAAAAACTTCTTCAACTATTTCTATAGTGTCCTAATTTGATGATGGAGGCTCCTGATGAAAAATCCCTCACTACCTCAGCTTTTAGGTCATTGAGACCTATTTTCTGTCTAGCAACCGGAAGTGGCACTGTGGCATGAGCTTTGCACTAGATAAGCCATGTTGTAACAGGACTCTTTGATGAGTTGTCAACCTGGGACGCTGCGTCATGGGATTTGTGCTGTATAAGCCATACTGCGGCGTTACTTTTTGTACAGCTACCAGACATGCGAAGCTGCGGTGGCAATTAGCAAGGGAACTTCGACACTACAACGCGACCTAGGAAAAATTTACCTTTTTTCCCCTGAAATTTGGAATAATCCATCAAACCCTTGCATAGCATTTTTAAGCCAAATAAACAGAAATACTATATAAAAACATTATAAAGTAAGATAAACAAACAACTTCTTAAGGTTTAGAGTGCTCGATTCGCGGGTATAAATCTCACTCGTCAAAAACCCCCAAACTTAAGCTTTTTCTTGTCCCTAAGTAAAAATATCTAAACAAAAATAACAAAAGGAAATTTTAACTACGCATCAAGTTTTGAACTACTATATACCTACATCGTGGCCTCAAGGCTATGAATAACTATTTCAAAGAAGAATCAAGATCATAAATAAGGCTTCGATCAAATCTCTAGCTTAAACTGCTATTGATCCAAACCTCTCTGTGTGTGATTACCAACTATTCTGAATAATTATAACTCATACACATAAGCAATTGCAAAATGGAAAATATTAACTCTATATGCTTAAGCTACACAAGTATTCAGAACAAGACAACAAATTTAAGAACAGACCACCAGCTACCTTAGGCTAAGTTACTCTTGAACGAGCTTTTGATCAATGACTCCCAAGCCAGAAGGCTTTAGGGCATTAGGTGTAAAACACCCATAAGGATCTATTAACTCAAGCAACACTAGCCATGTAACCATACTTAAGACAAATTAGAGTTTTATTTGTTATAAATTAACTAACACAACCTTAAGCATGACCGTGCAATGTCTAATTACATTAGGCAATTCAAAGTTACCCTAATAATGAGCTTTTGATCAATGACTCCCAAGCCAGATGACTTTAGGGCATTAGGTGTAAAACACCCCTAAGGGTCTATTAACTCAAGTAACAAAGGCCACGTAATCCAACTTAGTAAACCAAGGTGATCAAATTATATATATATATATATATATATATATATATATATATATAAAGCCATAAGACCACGAATGTATTCAAACTTGCATAAGAATCTAGATCTTATTATTATCGACTCACTTAAGTTCATAAGAGCTAAAGAAAAAATTTTCCATAAAAAAAAATTACCAAATAAGCCTATTAGAAGTATGACTAGCTAAAACAATTGGCATGTGCTCACTAGAATAGAAAGGATCAACAACAGCCTTAACTTAAAAATAATCTCAGAATCTCATCCATAAATGTTTGACATCTTCGACAAAGCAATATCACGAGCATTTCATTGGCCACAACAAAAAAACTTAACTAAATATAACCCATAACCATCATAAAAAAGCTCAAGATAGGGTTAATAAAAACCATAGCGTGGAAAGATAAAAGAATATGTAAACCCTTGCACTAAAATCAGCAGAAAATAAGGTCTAATAAGGCCATAACATGGCCCAAAAAATGGGTATCATTAACCATAATCCAATCATTATAGAATCTAAGCAATCTCAATACACATAAGGCCCAAAAATGGCTATAACCTAATCATGATGATAATAAGCATCCATATACAACTAATAAAGCCACAACATGGCTAGAAATAAGCATTCAAACAAAATCCATGCATAAAAAACTGACTATAATTAACATAATACTTTGCAGCCCAAAATACTAGTAAGTAGTAATAATGGCATCCTAATGGTAGCATGACATAAATAAAGAAAAACTACTAAGATACGATCTACTACAAGCATGTCATATTAGACATATATGCATACATTCCAAATAAAATGATGAAACTTAAACATCCATGCATACAATACTTGATAATCCAAGGATGCAATTCAATAACAGTTCATATTGCAGCCTAAAATACTACTTAAACTAGACAATAACAAAATAGAGTTCACATGGCAGAATAGATAATATGGAAAATAAAAGCTGAAAAAGTCCTCCAAACTTGAGCTAGCCAATTCCCTCATTGGCCAGATATGCCATCATCTCTGGTTGGGGATGGTGGTGGATATAGTGTAACAATCCAGAATTTTAATGATAGTTTTTAAATATTTACTGAGTTATATAAATATTTAATGGATGTGTTTATTGTTGAATAAATATTTAATTTGATTTGACTTGATTGGTTAATTATTTGTTAAGTAAATAATTAAGGAGTTAAGAAAATTAATTGTTATGAGATAATATTCTAATTTAATTTAATAATTAAGTTAGAGAGGTTATAATAATTAAATGAATTATTATATTTTAATTTGAATTTGTAATTCAAATGATGTGTTAGTTGATTAAATAAAGTTATAATTATAAAAGAAAATTATAATTATGTTTTATTAAATTATATATTAAAGTAATTTAATAATTTTTTATTAGAAATAATTAAATTGAATATTAAAAATTAATTGAATAAAGTGTGACAAATAACCTTTCTATAAAGGAGTTATTAAAATAAATTAAAGGAGTGTAATTCTATTTTTCCAAACAAGGCTTAATGCATATTTAGTCTTTAATTTAAATATATTTTACCAAACAATGTGTAAGATTTAATGGGTTATTTTTAGTTAGCTATCCAAACAAGCCTTTTGGCTTTTGATTTTCAAATAATATAACTGACATCAGTTATATATGTATTTATGTTGTATATTAATATGCATTATAAATACACGTATATTATATTATCATATATCAGTTTATATTACGTATTAGTAAAAGAGAAAGGAAGAACAAATAGAAGAAGAGACAATACAGAGAAGAAGAAGAGGAAGAAGAAGAAGAAGAAGAAGAAGGGAAACCTTGAGAAAACAAAAGAAAAGATTTCATCATCTCCATCTTTTCTCCTAATTCAACCTAGAAAGGTATCAAACTAACTCTTATACTAAATTAAGATGTTTTGTATTTAGTCTTTGTAAAATTAGGTTTACATAATTGTGAATTTATATGCATATATGGTATTCATATGTTTTCATGTATACACTTACATGAGATTTTTATAGTTGTTCAAAGGTTTCAATTCACAAAGATATGATGAACATGATGAAATCATGTTCATAGTGTTTGAGTATGAAGTTATGTTGAAAATTATGCTTAAATCTTTGATGTGCGCATGAGTTATGTGTAATATGGGTTATATTATGATATATTATGAGTTATATGCTTGTTCTAGCAATTCAATCCATGTAATTTTGATAAACAAGAGGAATTTTGTTCATAATAATTTTTTGTGAATTAATTTTTGGAAAAAATGGCTTTTCAAACTATCAAATTGATGTTTAGTTATAATTTATTGTTGAAATTGATCATGAATTATGTTAGTATGTTAAGAATATGAGTTATCACAATTGGAATTACTTGAATTGGTTTAAAAACGAATTTACAGTGAAGAATTTCGCTATGAATGTCAAAAGAAGAAGAAATAATATAAATAGTGAAATTAAAGGTTATAATCTTCGATGTTTATGTGGTTTAGGTGGGTAGAAACATGTTAGAAACATTAGTTTAAGTTTCTGTAAACATATTACACCTTGGGTAGGTTGGTGTGGTTGTTAGAAAGGAGTTTGTAGGCCTAATTTGGCTTTCTGTAGTGTTCTAGATCAAAAATCGCAAAAATGAAGAAGGAACCCCCGCCACGGTGGGCACCCCCAGTACAAAAACCCCCTCCCCGATGGTGGGGCAGTCTGTCTAGCCAAATTTTGGAAAAAAAAACTGACCTGACATGTTTTACTAAAATCTTTTTCATACGAACTCCGATTGAGACGATTCAAGATGATCCGGAACGAGGATGAGTAGACCTACAACTTTTATTCTTTAAGTTTGTCAATTTGATGTCAGAAACAGGGGTCAAAATTGTCATATTTAGGACTGTTGTGTTTTCGGAGGCAATCGAAGGGCGTCGGGCATGCACGTATGCAAGTGTAGTGCTCTTGACGATAAAAGATGTTGTTCTAAGTTATAAAATATGAATGTTAGTAATTATAATGATATTTAACATTAATAAATGATGTATTAGATAAGTTGTATAAGCATATTAAGTATACACAATAGAGACAAATCGGGCGTGCTACGAACGTCAAAACGTCGTGATAAGTGTTAATGAACGTAAAAAGTATTTTAAGTCAAATGAAATGGATATTATAAAATTAGAAATGGGTTTAATATAAAACCAATAATGATTCCTAGTAAGATTTAAACACTTAAATGAAGTTCGAATATTACATAAGTCAAAAAGTTAACACAATCTAAATTAATATTATGTGCTAATTGATAGGAAAGATTATGAGATGTGGAGTAGAGTTTACATTACAATTTCTATGTGTTATTATGTGACTAATAGTTTATGTGTATTATTATATAATTGTGTAGGGTATGTGAAGTGCAGTTAACTGTAAGCTGTTAAACTGTTATTGGTAAACAACGATCAAGGCACGTCTTTCAGTTTATATTTGTTATGTGAACTTGATGATGAACTATTTTAAATATTTGTTGCAAAGAGCATGAAGTGTTTTATTTATATTGAAAGTATGAAACGCTAAAGTTAATTTATGACTACGTTGATTGAATAACAAATGTTTATTGAGTAAGGAACTCAATTTTTATACTTGTTATATGAAACGCATCATGTATTATATGGTAGTCCTATGTTTGTGAGATATATGTTGAATATGTTATTATGTGCTATGTGATGCATGAAAACGGTTAGATTTTGCTGTGCTATCGAGCTCACCCTTGCAAATAACTACTTTTGCAGGTTAAAGATTTAAGGTAAAGTTATGTGCTACTTGAAAGATATGAATCAGATGTGATACTTGAAGAATTATATACTTTGGCTGAGTTATTATTTTTTTTGAACCATGATTAAGGTTCTGAATAATGTATTAATGTTGCATTGTAATATTGTTTTGCGATGTAAACTCTTATACTATTAAAATGATTCTGAGATAGTTAGATGTAAAGGTTGAAGGTTTTGGGAACAATAATAGTTTGTAATAGAAAATTTTAATTATTTTGAAAATTTTAATGGTTGTATTATCATTTAATGATGTAAAATTAGAGGTTGAATGTATTTTTAACGACCAAAGTCGATAGTTAAATTGTATGAATTTTGGGGTCGTTACATATAGTGTTAAGGCAGGAGGCTTAGGAAATTGGAATGGCATAGAGCCCGCCTCTTCTCCACCATGTGTTGCGTAGATGTTGGCGACTGTGTTTGTGACACCCCCAATTTCGGGTACTTCCATTCCCACATGATTTGGTGTTCACTATACAAATATCATATATCTATCTACCCATAATAAATGCAAATCATACAATAGATAGAAATAAATCCTCCCCTTATGGGGTTACAACACCTGAATAATAAAATACAATCCCAGGTCATACTAACCTTAAACATCTGTTCGAAAACATAAACAAATAATAAGTCTTAAACAACATCAAGTCTAAATATCATTACATAACCACATAATAACCAGTCTTCGTTACTTGCTAATCTTGCCCTTGCCTTTACTAGTGGAAGGCTCATCTTATCTTTCGTTCTTAACTACAATGTTATTATTACGCAAGAGTGAGCACGATTGCCCACAAGTAACAATATAGCAATGAATAATAACATGCGAATAAATTAAGGACTTTTGTGACGCCCCCAAAAATAGGTATACATCACCCGTCTTGGGTCGCCAGATACATGGTACAGAATACAAATACAAACTAATTATACAACAATCGTGTAAAATACGACAAAACATATGCTATGAGTTTTAATACAAATATTGTCATCTAGACAATATCCACACTCAATGGAGTACTCATTACATTTATTATTACATTATTTCACAGAATAGTGAGGACTACTAATGCATCATCTAGGACTATCACTCTGTTCCCCGACTAGCCCCAGTTACGTTTTCATTTCCTGAAGAGAACAATGAAAGAAAGGGTGAGCTCAACTAGCCCAGTAAGAAATATTACGACTAATATAATACAGAATAAATTATCATTAGTCTTCAATAATGTAAAACTGATAAAATACAATAGACATCAAGTTTAACTGCAGCGGAATAAGTAATCCATTAAAAGAGTCAAGTAGAGAATAAAATCTACTATCTTTTATGATTAAAAATGTTTTTCATCACTTTTATCGCTGGGACTCAGCTTAATAAATAATCCACATCATCCCTACACTACGGCCAAGGATATTCATTAGTATCACAAGCACAAATTATCCATGCACTACAGGCCAAGGATATTCGTGTATTCATCAATGGTCATGATCATGCCAACAACTGTCCATCAATTCACTACGGGCTAATAAGGACTTTTACCACATCATTTGTAACATTACGGTCATGATTACACCGAATAATCATTGGTCATAATCATACCAAGTCCATCTATGCACTACAGGCCACATATGACTTTTAACAAAATATAAACATTAGGATGATGACAATGATATAAGAATTCAATAAAACAAGTTCAAGAATTAATTTATCCAGGAACCAATAATGTCCAAATTGTCAACATGACACTACTTTGTAGAGTAAAATTCAAGAATGCTCGGAAGAATATTTTCATGAAAAGATACTGGATGAAGCGCAAATATCAAGGATATTCCACTAATTTCATAGAGTATAAAATCTAAAACTTTAACCAACTGAGTATAATAAAGAATGGAATAAGAAAAAAAATCACCAGGCATGCGATAAACCGCACAGGCAGGTTATTTCAATAGAATATTAAATAATGGAACCAGGTCCGACGTAAAATGCACAGACAGGATATTCTAACAGAATAATAAAGAATGGAATAACAACAGAAATCACCATGCATGCGGTACTTTGCATAGACAGGTTATTCCAACAAAATACTAAATAACGGAACCAGGTCAGGCGTAATACGCACCGACAGGATGTTCCAACAGAATAATAAAGACGGAACCAAGTCCGGCGTAAAACGCACAGACAGGATATTCCAACAGAATAATAAAGAATGGAATAACAGAAGAATTTCACCAAGTATAGGGTAGCCCGCGTATACAGGTTATTCCAACCGAATAATAAAGAATGGAATAACTGAAGAATTTTACCAAGTATAGGGTAGCCTGCGTATACAAGTTATTCCAATAGAATAATAAAGAATGGAATAACAGAAGTTCTCTTCATGAATACAAAAGAAATAATACCCCTTACAAGTACAACAAATAATATCCCTTACCGTAAAATAAACTTGATATCGGAGTAGTGAAGTAGCAGAATATTTTTCTTCTCTCTCTCTCTCTATAATTTCTCTCTCTAGAGTTTCAGTGAATTCGTAAGAAAATAATAAAGGAATGAGCTTCTATTTATAGAAAAATGGACTGCATAGTAACTATCTCATGAACGGTCTAGATTGATTTACTTTAATCTGACGGTTCATATTTAAAGAAAAATCTTTTAAATAAAATATAATATATTCTATTTATAATCTAATAAAACGAATAACTTTATAAAAAAATTTACTATGCAAACACTATGCATGCACTATGTAAACACTATGCATAATAAAATATAATATATTCTAATTATTGTCTAATAAAATAGATAACTTTATAAAAGTATTCTGTTTTATATAAAAAAATTTTACTATTAGCCTAATAAAACGAATAACTTTATAAAAGTATTATGTTTTATATAAAAAGTTTTTCTATTTTATTACATTAATAATACCAATAAAATAAAATTGAGTGATATATCACGTAAGCATCAATAATCAATATCGTGTGCTACTATACAACCACGTGTATTATTGTACTTTTACTAAAGAGTAGTTCAACAGTATTAATGGTAAAACTTCTGCCGTTATTTTTAATAAAAATATTTTTGTCGTTTTCTCAATCCGACAATAATTTCGATGTGGGGTCCACTAATGATTGAACCGTTGTACGAATATTTCCTACTAAAACGAATATTCTCCGACCAATCGAATATAATACAACAACTTGCATACTTTGCAAAATTTATAAATATTATCCACAACTATAACATTATATTAAATCCACATCATAATATTCAAAAAAAATATTTTGAGAAATTTAAATTTTTATTCATAAAATCTGGGGTCTCACAACTTCTGAAATAGGAAACTCAACTTTTGAATCAAGAATGAATAACAAGAGACAAAAGAACATCTGAGGGTCATAAGACCTTGAACTATGTCCTAGGTTGTCAAGTGTTTATACTTGAAACCTTTAACAGTCATAAGACTATGGACTCTTTTTCTCGTATTTAGGGTGATCAGCCCTTAGTACCATACTGTGCACAATATCTTAACGCTAACGCATAAGTAATCCCCTATACAGGGTTATTCATCTCAACCTGACATTCGAGTCCGCGCCAAAGGAAGTTTGTTTTGGATAATTCATCAAGGGTTCTGAAATTTAGAACGCTCAGCAACTATGGACTAGTCGAATCATAAAGGGTTCGCTAGTCTAACAATATTCACAATAACTGATATATAAATCGAATAACAATTCCAAGAGATATACAAATAGAATAATTATTGTATAACAACATCATGCTTCGAAAGATTAATATACTATAGATATAACAACATGGGCTTAGTCAAAATAATGAGAACTTGCTTGATGAAAATAGACAACTTATAATTCATATAATGATAACGAGTAGGGTTAGGAAACTTGCCTCGTGCGTAGATTACACTTTAACTAAACTCGTTCTTTGATTTAACTCCTACATATCAATTACGTTCACAATACCAGTCAATTATAACTTACTAAACATCACACGTTTATTCTTTGTCTAACTCGAATTAAGGACTATACTTAGTCATATTACCATACTTGTTTCCACATAATATTACACTATACGAACAACAAGCTAAGTATATAATCAACAATTCAATCAACATATAATTATCTTATTGACTTGGTAAAAACTCATTTTAATATCTCATTATATATCTAACAAGTTTTTATATTCATTAGACTAGGTTACTAACACATTTCTATACTTGAACATTGAAAAAAATGCATTTTCTGGACATTCTGCTAAGTGGCGCTGCGGCGCCACTTTTATACTTGTACTCGGCGCTGCGACGCGATGGCGCTGCGGCCGGACTCTTGTCGCTGCGGCGCAAGACATCAGTTCTAGAGTTGGCGCCGCGACGTAAAACTCCATATTTTGATTCCCAGTTCGCGAAGAACACAGAGTTCAGCGAAATGGACACTAAATGATCATTAATTTCACTAAATTAACATACCCAAATGCTAGAATACGTATATAATCAATACCCAACATTTATAGAGTGATTTTAACCCATTAAAATACATAATCACATAATTAAATTATGCAAATTGTACTGTTCTTGATGTTCTTGAAGGTTTTGAACATAAATCCTAAAATTCAACGCCACAGATTCCTTACAAGACCAAATCTAACCATTCAAGTTTTGTTTACTTCGTTTTAACATGCATAATTATATACAAGTGTAAAATTTAGGGATAATATATGATCAACGCATTAAATTTGTAACTTTTGAAGCCATAATATACGCTATAATATAATGAAATTGATGATATGGAAACATACAATAAATATATTCAACATGCTATGCTATTCGAATTATTACACATTTCCCTACAGCAACACAATTTCCCAATTTACAAAGACTTACAGAATGTATGAAAGCCATTTTTTTTATAAAAACTAAATGACGTAAAAAGAAATTAGATTGAAGAGAATTACCCAAGCGTATAGTGAAATAATAGGAGATGAATTGAAACCCTTCTCAAACCTTCTTCAATCACAATTCTCCCTCAACACTTCTCAATCTCTTTCTGGGACTCTCTCTGCTTCTACTTTTCTAGACTTAGGCAATAATAAAAATGAAAAAGAAGAAGCATACTAAATAATTGAACTGACGCGTTGTGGTTAGTTACCCAGTCATGGGTAACTGCCCTCAACTCCCACTAAGGCCATGTTTGGCTAGCAAGAATAGGTTTCAAAAACTATTTAATTTAATAAAATCTTACCATATAGTTTAAATAATGTCACACTCTTTTATAAAATAAATCAATATCTTATTTAGTTTATTTTAAATAAAATATAATAATTTCTCATTAATAATAACATCAAATTATTAAATCTCTAATTAATAATTAAATTAATTAGAATACCAATAGGCTTATTGTAACGATCCCAAAATCTATACAATTTAAATCCCGACTTCGGTCGTTAACCATACATTCAACCTCTAAATAATACATCATTATTCTATGTTAAACTTAATAAAATTGCGGAATATTTAAAACTTTTATACATTTCCTTCTTTCTTGCCCTGAATCGCAACCATTACATTACATCTCTTTGATTCAATCTTATGTCATGAATCGTTACAACAAAATGACTATACAAAGTCTTACATCATAACTAAATATCCATATACATTAGATAGCTCAACTTACATTTCAACAACATATTACGTTCAATATATGAAATACATTTCTCATAAAACATAAGTAATCTTTGTGAATATAGATCTCTATAACTCACATAGCACGTATCTTTACCTTAAAATCTTGACCTGCAAAAGTGGTTATTTGCAAGAGTGAGCTCGACAGCCCAGCAAAGTCTAACAGTTTTCATGCATCACATAGCACATA
Source organism: Panax notoginseng (assembly GCA_016801055.1). Lineage (NCBI taxonomy): Eukaryota > Viridiplantae > Streptophyta > Magnoliopsida > Apiales > Araliaceae > Panax > Panax notoginseng. The sequence continues at coordinate 92,515,611 of CM029018.1, forward strand.
ATAACATGCTCGATATATATCTCATTAAAGTAACATGGCATACATGCTTTTAATTCACATAGCAAATATAAAGATTGAGTTCCTTACTCAATCATCATTACTTAGCCAAAACAATGCAGTCATATATTGACTTTAACATTTCATGATTTCAACATGCATAACATATCATGCAATTTAAAATAGTTCATCTAGTCCACGTAAAAAAATAGGAACCGAAAGACTTGCATTGATCGTTGTTTACCAATAATAGCTTAACAGCTTACAGTTATCTGCACTTCACGTGCCCTAAACAATTATATAATCATACACATCAACTATTAGTCACATAACAACACATAGCAATTGTAATGTAAACTCTACTCCACATCTCATAATCTTTCTTATTAATAAATACACAATGGTCAATTAGATTGTGTTAACTTTTCAACTTATGACTCACTATATTTCTTCTTAGTCAAACTCGAAGTTCAAGTGCTTAAGTCTTGCTAGGACTACTTATTGGTTTTATATTAAACCCATTCCATATCTTATAATATCCATTTCAATGGAATTGAAACACTTTTTAAGTTCATTAACACTTGGCACGGCGTTTCGACGTTCAATCGTCACACGCCCGATTTGCCTCTCTTGTGTATACTTACTATGCTTCTATAACTTATGTAATACATTATTTATTAATGTTAAGCATCATTATATTTATTAAGATTCATGTTTTATAACTTAGGACATCATCTTTTACGGTTTGGAGCACTACACATGCATATGTGCATGCCCGACACCCTCCGATTGCCTCAAAAAATAGAACAGTCCTAAAGATGACCATTTTGACCCATCCTAATGACCTCAAATTGAAAAACTTAAAGAAAGAAAGTTGTAGGTCTACTCGTCCTCGTTCCGGATCATCTTGAATCACCTCAATCGGAGTTCGTATGAGGAAGTTATGGCCATTTTACTACAGGAGATCAAAACTATCCAAGTCAGACTTCTGTCCTCAGAATCACAACTCAAACCACTCATTCGTTACAATCTTCCCTACTTACAAGGATTCTGTCCCCGGAATCGAAGACACAAATTAAATAAATAACTCAGAGAAATCTTTCATCATTTTATCTAAATATAGATTTTATATTTCCTACTACATTCATTACCTAACAAATTCTAGGTTTCATTTCATAACTTTCATTTGAACTCAATTATATTTTGAGTATTATATATCTTTTAACCCATTCATTTCCTTTTCTAAGGATCATTATCATAAACACTCGGGATATTACACTTATTAAATATTTTTTTAATACAATAAGTTCACATAATGACATACTTCGAATAACAAAGATTCTCCACATTAATTTAATAAGTATAACACATATAATTAAATTAATCTACCATAATTTCATCAATTAATTATTTAATCTAATAATTAAATCATCGAAAATATTTATTTAATTCAATAAATATTAAAATTGAATTTCAAAATCTCGTTTGTCACATCTTTCCCCCTTAAAAGGATTCTGTCCCCAGAATCACGACTCAATAAATTTGACCCGTTACATTCTCCCCCCATACAAAGATTCTATCCCCATAATCGCTTACACATAATTTAAGTAAATAAATGAGAGTAATTTTTTATCATATTCTATTCAAGTTCCCACGTAGCTTCTTCAGCGTTGTGGTTCCTCCAAATTACCTTAACAGAAGGTATTACTTTATTTCTGAGAACTTGCGCTTTTCGGTCAATAATTTGAATAGGGATTTCTTCGTAAGATAAGTCTTTTTCAAAATGTAGGGGTTCGTACTCAATTACGTGCTTGTAATCGGGTTTGTAGGGTCGTAATACAGAAACATGGAAGAAGTTGTGGACATTCTCAAGTGCTGGAGGTAACGCTACCTCATACGCAACTTCTCCGATCCTTCTCAGAACTTCAAAGGGTCTAATGAATCTTGCGCTTAATTTTCTTTTCTTTCTGAACCTGATCTTTCCCTTCCAAGGAGAGACCTTTAAGAACACATAACTACCCAGTTCGAACTCAACATTCTTACGGTGTGGATCGACGTATTTCTTCTGCCTATCTTGAGCTGCTACCAGTCGTGCTTGGATTACTTTACCTATTTCTGCTTTCTGTTGTACCAATTCTGGCCCTAGCAATTGTCTTTCGCCAACTTGATCCCAGTAAAGCAGAGTTATGCACTTTCTTCCGTATAACACATCATAAGGCGGCATGCCAATACTAACGTGGTAACTGTTGTTATAGCCGAACTCTACAAGTTGTAGGTGATCGTCCCAATTTCTTTTAAAGTCCATCACACACGCTCTTAGCATATCTTCTAATGTCTGAATTATTCTTTCGCACTGTCTATCTGTCTGAGGGTGAGATGCTGTACTCATTCACAATTGCGTACCCATGCATTCCTGTAGATGTTTCCAGAAGTTCGATGTAAAGCACAGATCCCTATCGGAAACAATTGACACTGGAACTCCGTGTCGCAAAATAATGTCTTTCACATATAACCTCGCTAACTGATCTAAGTTGAATCTGATTTTGATCGGAAGGAAATGTGCGAATTTCGTCAGTTGGTCAACGATAACCCATACTGCGTCGTAGCCTTTTTAAGTCGTCGGAAGGCCAACCACGAAGTCCATTGTAATATGTTCCCATTTCCATTATGGGATCTCCAACGGTTGTAGCAACCCACTTGGTCTCTGATGTTCTACTTTCACTTTCTCACAGGTCAGACACTTGGCAACACATTCTACAACATCACGTTTCAAATTTGGCAACCAGAAGTGTTGTCGAATATCTTGGTACATCTTGATACTACCAGGGTGAATCGAATATCGTGAGCTATGAGCCTCGCTCAAAATGTCTTCCTTAATCTCTGGTACTGGCGGTACCCAAATTCTACTTTTAAATCTCAATATTGCTTCCTTGTCCATCTTAAATCTCGGTTCAGTTCCTTCAGATATCTTCCTTATCACCTTTTTCCATTCGTCGTCCTGAAGGTGAGCCTCCTTAACTTTATCCAATAGGGTTGTACCAGATTGCATCTGAAACAGTTTCTCATCTATTTCCATAGGATACTTCACTTCTAACTCCAACTTCTCCATTGCTGAAATTAATTCCTTCTGAGCGGTCAACATCATCAACTTCTCCCGACCCTTTCTACTTAAGGCGTCGGTAACCACATTTTCCTTACCCGGATGGTATAGAATCTCACAATCATAGTCCTTAATTAATTCCAACCACCTTCTTTGGCGCATATTCAATTCTTTCTGTGTAAAAATATATTTCAGACTCTTGTGGTCTGTATATATTTCACACTTCTCCCCGTAGAGATAGTGCCTCTAGATTTTCAAAGTGAAAACCACTGCAGCTAACTCCAAGTCATGGGTCAGATACCCCTTCTCGTAATCTTTCAATTGTTGTGACGCATACACAATGACTCTACCGTTCTGGATAAGCAGACAGCCAAGTCCCTTATGCGACGCATCACTATAAACCACAAAATTTCCTGTATCATCCAGAAGAGACAACATAGGTGCTGTACTCAACCTCTTCTTCAATTCTTGAAAGCTTTCCTCACACTTCTCCGTCCAAATAAATTTCACAGTTTTTGAGTCAAATTCGTTAACGAAGTTGGGATCTTGGAAAAGTCTTGAATGAATCTTCTGCAATATCCTGCCAATCCAAGCAAACTTCGTACTTTCGATGGCGTCTTCGGCTAATCCCAGTTAATCACAGCTTCAACTTTGGAGGGATCCACCAAAATTTCGTTCATATCGATCACATGTCCAAGAAATTGTACTATTTCAATCCAGAATTCACATTTCGAGAACTTAGCATACAACTTCTCTCTTCTCAACACTCCCAATGTTAATCTCAAATGCTCTTCATGTTCTTCCTTGGCTTTTGAATATACCAAAATATCATCTATAGATACCACTACAAACTTGTCCAAAAACAGTTTGAACACACCATTCATTAGTCCCATAAATGCTGCAGGAGCATTCGTTAAACCAAACGACATTACTAAAAATTCGTAGTGACCATATCGTGTTCTGAACGCTGTCTTCGGTGCTTCCTCTGCTCTCACCTTCAGTTGATGATAACCACTCCTCAAATCTATCTTGGAAAAGTATTTTGCTCCACTCAATTGATCAAACAGATCATCGATTATCGGTAATGGATATCTACTCTTAATTGTGACCTTATTCTGTTCTCTATAGTCAATGCAGAGCTGCATTGTCCCATCCTTCTTCTTCACAAATAAAATTGGCGCTCCCCACGGTGATACGCTTGGTTTGATATACGTCTTGTCCAGTAATTCTTGTAGTTGGACCATTAGTTCTTTCATCTCTACCGGTGCCATTCGGTACGGTGCCTTCGATATTGGAGTCGTTCTTGGAGCCAAATCGATCACAAATTTGACCTCTCTATCTAGCGGAATTCCTGGAAAATCATCTGGAAATACGTCAGCAAAATCTCTCACTTCTGGTATCTCCTCTACTTTCGGATTCTCTTTACGACTGTCGACTATGTAAGCTAAATATCCTACACATCCTTGTCGTAACAACTTCATGGCTTGCATCATCGTTAGACAACTCGCTTGTCTAGGCGACTTGCTACCATAAAATACGACCTTTGACAGAGTCATAAAGTTAATACGCTTCTTTTGGCAATCAATTACCGCCCCGTAATTAAATAACCAGTCCATTCCCAAGATAACGTCAAATTCCCCAAGTTGAATAGGGATAAGATCTACATTCATGATATTACCCTTAATATCCACACTACAGTTCTTATGCACGTGCTTAACAGGGATTATTTCTCTATTCGCAATTTCTATGTTCATGGGGTATTCTAACTCATCCTTAGGCAATTCTAAATTCTTAGCAAAGTCGTTGGATATAAATGAACAAGTAGCACCCGAATCAAATAATACGTAAGCATTAACTCTATTGATCAGAATGATACCTAACACCACATCACGCGACTTCACTGCATCCTGCACCGTCATATTGAAGGTCCTGGATGTTGGTTGGTTGGTTGCAGTTGGTCTTGTGATGGTCAGAGCGCTTCCACTGCTATTTTCTCGATTTCCTCTTGATCCTGCCCCTCCAGACCATTTCTTAGGACAATCTCTTGCCAAATGACCCTTTGAACCACAAGTGAAGCTGGCACCTTTCTTTGGGTTAGGACAATTAGGTGTTATGTGACCTTCCTGACCACAATTGAGCACACACGTTTACCCTTCATACACACTCCCAAATGAGCTTTACCGCAGGTCAGGCACGCTTCAATCCTTCTGACCTCCTTGATGGTTTCCAGTTGATGTGTTGTCAGACCACCTTCTCTTCTAATTATTATTACATCCTCTTGTATCACTTCCACTAGTCTTGTTATTTCCTTCACTTTCATTCTTCTTCTTCTTCTGATCCTGAATGTATTTGGTTACCGCATCGCTTCCACCTTCAGCAAGTATGGCTTTCTCTAGTACCCCGTCGAATGTCTTCAACTGAAACATCGACACCTTACTATATAACCACGACTTCAGTCCTTGTTAGAATCTTCTTGCTTTTTTCTCGTCCGTGTGCACTTGATATGTGGCGAACCTTGCCAATTCGTTGAATCTAGCTGCATAATCTGATACAGACATATTCCCTTGCTTTAATTCTAGAAACTGAACCTCCAATTGGTTCTGCGAGGTAGTCTGTAACGATCGAGAAATTCGGATCTTATGGTAAAATGATTTTATTAATTTAAACAATAATAAAATCTTATCCTATGTGATATCAAGATGGTTGTCGTTATATAACCTAGTGATGTTGGAATGTCGTAGTATTTGAGCTACGTGGATGAATTAAAGTGTATGAATTTTCAAGCTGAAAATAAAAGTTTTTCGAGAAATTTTCTGAAAAATACTATTCATCGGTATGTGCTCGGGATATAATTTTAAGATTTCGAGAAATACGTAATGATGAAATATCATGGTAAGATGGATTATGTAATAATAATCTAGTTATGGGAAAAACGATATTTCGGTTGTGGACTTAATTTGTGTATATTAAGTAAAGCGAAATGTTAAGGAATGGGTAATGGTGTATGATACTTGGTGTATTGTACAAAGTAATGTAAATGAGTATAATACGAGGTTTTATACGAGTTTGTATAAAGGATAAAATACGGTATATAAATTCTATAAGAATTGAAATATGAAAATAATACATGAACTATATGTGTATGTATTATGAGATAATTAATGGACTTGGATGATTGATGGAATTAATAGAAGTCCAAGTAGATTAAAGAGAGAGGCCCAAAGGATTAATTAATCCAAGCCCAAGCTAGAATCCATTAGTTAAATAACCCATGGGGCAAAAGCATATTAATATGGTTAATGTGTGGTGACCAAGTGATGTGATGACCAAGATAAGTAGGGATCAAGAATGTGTGGTGGTCAAGTATGTGTGATGAGCAAGTATGTGTATTGACCAAGAAGTAGAAGTAATAGCCAAGTAATGAATAGTAAGGAGGTGGCTTAAAGGAGGTGGGATGTTTTATTGACAAAACTACCCTAACTTTGCTAAGTCTATAAATATAGAAGGCTTGTAAGCCATTTGTTGGTTGTTTCAAATAAACTAACAAACTCCCAAAGTGCTTAAGTGTCAGAGAGAATAAGCTAGCAATAAGTTATTCCATAAGTAAGAAGAAGAAGCAAGCTACCTTACCAAGACAACAAAAGTAAGATTTCTTCTCCAATTATCTTCTATCTCTAACATGATAGGATGATAAGAAAAGTGGGACTAAGAAACATGTATGATTAAGTAATGAACTTAAGCCAATTAAGTTGGCAATAAGTCATTTAAGCTAACATAAGTTATAACTTATGGGGAAATAATATGAATTTATAAGGAGGTTATTAAGAGAATTAATATGAAGATAAGGGAATTTATATGATCATGTGTATCATGTATACCTAAGTTGAGTTATATGTTGAGAACATATAAGAAATGATGGTTAAGAAACTTAAATTGTCACAAGTCATTAACAATGAAATCTTAAGTAGTTTATAAATTGACAAGTTATAAGCTCATGAAGAATAAGTTAAAATCCAACAATGAACATAAGTTGTTGTAATAAGTATGTTGAGATGTTCACATGAAGAATGGACTTCATTTGTAATGTTGAACAAATCATAAGAAGGGAGATTTGCCGAAAATTGCACGGTTGGACGACAATCGTCGAATTTGTAAAATTCTTGAAATGGAAGTCAAATTTTGTGTTTGATCACGGAATCATTATTTTACAATGGAGTTAAGTCATATTTGGCATTTAAGAGTTGTGGACTCTAAAATGACCGAATTCCGACTTAGAACGAAGAAACGAGCGTTGAACGTTCACGAACGTTTATCGTTTTCGTTAAAAATGAACAAATAGGTGAATTTTGAGCAAATGAATTTAAATAGATAAAATTTTTGAATAATCATGTAGAGTATGAAATATTTGAATCGTAGGCTTTTAAACGAGCCAATTCGGAGCTATAACGAAGAAGTTATGGGTCCGGGAAGTTCACAAAGTTCACAAATTGAATTTGGTATCTGGTGCACAGAGTTGGCGCCGCGGCGCCAACCCAAGGCATTTAACCCGCGCCGCAGCGCCAGGTACAGTGTTATAAGCTCCTGGAGAGTGGCACCCCAGCGCGGCACCTTGCACACGAACTCGCGTCGCAGTGCCAAGTCTGGGTCAGACAAGCATAAGGCTCGCGCCCCGGCGCGATAGGAAGGCATAGAGATGGCGCCGCAGCGCCAGTCTCAGAACAAATACAACAATGAATATTTAAAGTACAAAGGAGAGAAGTTAATTGAGTTACATTAAACATAACTTAAGGAAGGTAATGTAACATTGTTAAACTTTGTTAAAACCTTAAGGAATGTAATGTAAAGGTTAATATAACCTAGTCAAACGTAAGCGCAATGATAATGATAAATCGGAAGGAAGAGTGACTGAATTTCGTACACAATTAGATTGAGAAGAAAAGTAAGATATAGTCGTATATGTACTTGATTATATGTGACCTAATGTAAGGCATTATGTGATCATGCACTGTAGGGACTTGAAAGACTTAACATAAAGTTAATATACGGTAGCAGACGCTAAAGGCAAGTATTCTAACTCTTGTTTCAGTTCAATCTGAACAAGTTTAAGATTCATGTATTCTTTCGCATGGATTGAGGTATGTTGAGGGTGAAGCCAATCTTTTTGGCTAAACTTGATAATCTACTTTTGTATTATCAAATGTTGATGTCTTTTACCAACTACTTGATATGATTTTCAAAAGAAGACTGAAATGTTAGACAAATGTTTTGTCGGTAAAACGCCAGGCACGTGAGGTTGCCAAATGATTAAACGTACATACGTTTAATGGATGTAGTGTTGATCAACATAGAGTACAATAGGCTGATCACCTAGAAGTGCTCATAAGTAATATTGGGCTTACGGAATTCGTTCCGGGTTGTCCTTTTTCAATAAAGAATGAATACTCAAGGTCTTTGACCAGAGTGGATATTTTACTAAATATTGTTGTTATTGTAAAATATTTTTGAAAGAAACGATGAAGTGCTATTTTGAATTATCAATAGTACTTCATAACTATTGTTCAGTTATTGAAGATATACGATTCGTTTGTGTCAAGCATATTGTTATTGAATTGTTATACTTGCTGAGCTAGCCATGCTCACTCTTGCTTGAACCATATGAATGCAGCTAAGACTGAACGTCCCAAAGGATCAAAAAGGGATAAAGGAAAAGCTAAGGCAGATTGTTAAGCTGTCTCGTAATAGTATAGGTCTATTGTTGTAATGTAACTGATATTATGGCAAAGAACCTTTGTAATGGGTATAGAACCTGGGAATTGTAAATATTACTTTAATATATATATAGAAGTTATATTCGTTCTTTGAGACTTTTCAATTGAATAAATATATGAATGTTGTACAGTATTGCACCATCTGTCGGGTTGGAAGATACCCGGATTTTGGGGCGCTACATAGTCGGGAAATACATCTCAAAAAATATCTCCTTGAACCTCTCCCAGATTATCATACCTTCTCCTCCACGAACCTTTTTTGCTTGCCTCCAAAAATTGGCTTCAGAATTCAGCATAAACGTTGAAAAAGCAATCTTCTGGTCCTCTCTGACTCTTGCGACCTCAAAAACCTTCTCCATCCCTATAACCCAAGTCTGAGCTTCGACCGGGTTCATGGAGCCTTTAAACTCTGGCGGTCCCACCGCCTTGAAATCCTTAAATGAAGTATTCAGTGGAGCTTGAGGTTGATTATTCATTGCTCCAGCTAGTAAGTTCACTAATTGTTGGACGGGAGTAGCATTGGCGTTATTTTTATTATTCGTTGACTTTTCCTGAGCTGGTTAACGGTTTTGTCTTCTTCTCGATGGCATATTTCTATTAAAATATACACTTATTAGATCTTTATTAAATTCTCTAAATAGTTAAGGCTTAACTCAAAAATTTAGCATAATCACTTAGCACATTATCTCAAACAACTTGATATATTTATTCAAATCAAAAGTTTTAACATCAAACGATAGCATCATTGCTATTTACATCAACTATCCCGAGATAAAGAATCTACAAGAATTAAAACATTAAAATATTCATTCGTTCATAAACACGTCTGAATTTACATCTAAAAACCCGATAAGTTTTTCACATAATTAAACCGATACTATCACTGCCTGTTAAGGTGCCTAATAGCCTTTCTACGCTCCTCTTCTATGATGCGAGACATCGTCCTGCAATCAAGCATGTACGATGGTAGACCTTTAAACTGGATTGGGTACCTCAAAACTCGATCATGGGCTTCATCCATTGCGTTATTAAGTGTAGAGTATGTCTCTCCAAGCTTAGCCTTCTTTACATGACAATCCCTTTTTGCAAGATCAGCACGACGTGATTCTCTTACCCAGCCCTCCTCTGCTATGATCAGCCTCTCTGAACTTTCCTTTAGTTCCTTCTTTAAATTCTCTATTTCTTCAGACTTCTCCTCGGTTTGACCCTTCTCGTGAACCAAATCCCACTCTACATTTCCCAGTCGTGTGTAAAGAGTTTCAACCTCCCTCTCCTTCTGCTCAATGGTAATCTGCTGAATAATCGTCTGCTCATTCAAATCCTGGACAGTGTCACGTAACTCTACTTTACGATCATACAGCTCATCGTACATCTCAGCATCAATGGAGTTCGGTGGGAACTCCTATTATTCCTCTTCCTCTTCCTCCTCAGGATCCTCCTCTAGATCAGTCTCATGCTCATGCTCCTTACCAACAACTGTGATCAACGGAGATGGCTCCCTTTGAATCAACTGCTCCCTGACAACATGAATGCCTCGGGGCTCCTCCTCGGTAGGCACTCGGGGTTCTTCCTCCCCAGCTCGACTAGCTCCTCCAACATCTGACATCCTGACAACATAGTTTTAAGTTTTAGTTACTAAGTCGTACTAGTGAGCACATAATTTAACACATAAGCACATAGAGTCTTTTATTATCTTCAATGAATTAAGAAATTCATCTTTTAGAACTCGATAAGAGTTTTCCTTCTATATGTTCTTCCTATAAGGCTATTACCTAAGCTTGTTCCCCCACCTAAGGTTCATAACCTACGGCTCTGATACCAACCTGTGACACCCCCAAATCAGGGTACTTCCATTCCCAAATGATTTGGTGTTCACTATACAAACATCATATATCTATCTACTCATAATAAATTCAAACCATACAATAGATAGAAATAAATCCTCCCCATATGGGATAACAACATTTGAATAATAAAATACAATCCCAGGTCATACTAACCTTAAACATCTGTGCGAAAACATAAATAAATAATAAGTCTTAGACAACATCAAGTCTAAATATCATTACATAACCACATAATAACCAGTCTTCATTACTTGCTAATCTTGCCCTTGCCTTTACTAGTGGAAGGCTCATCTGATCTTTCGTTCTTAATTGTAATGTTATTATTACGCAAGAGTGAGCACGATTGCCCACAAGTAACAATATAGCAATGAATAATAACATGCGAATAAATTAAAGACTTCAGAAATAGGAAACTCAACTTTTTAATCAAGAATGAATAACAAGAGACAAAAGAACATCTGAGGGTCATAAGACCTTGAACTATATCCTAGGTTGTCAAGTGTTTATACTTGAAACATTTAACAGTCGTAAGATTATGGACACTTCTTCTCGTACTTAGGGGGATCAGCCCTTAGTACCATACTGTGCACAATATCTTAATGCTAACGCATAAGTAATCCCCTATACAGGGTTATTCATCTCAGTTTGACATTCGAGTCCACTCCAAATGAAGTTTGATTTGGATAATTCATCAAGGGTTCTGAAATTTAGAACGCTCATCAACTATGGACTTGTCGAATCATAAAGGGTTCGCTAGTCTAATAAGATTAACAATAACTGATATCTAAATCGAATAACAATTCCAAGAGATATACAATAGAATAATTATTGTATAACAACATCATGCTTTGAAAGATTAATATACTATTGATATAACAACATGGGCTTAGTCAAAATAACGAGAACTTGCTCGATGAAAACAGATAACTTATAATTCATATAATGATAACGAGTAGGGTTAGGAAACTTGCCTCGTGCGTAGATTACACTTTAACTAAGCTCGTTCTTTGATTTAACTCCTACATATCAATTACGTTCACAATACCAGACAATTATAACTAACTAAACATCACATGTTTATTCTTTGTCTAACTCAAATTCAGGACTATACTTAGTCATATTACCATACTTGTTTCCACATAATATTACACTATTCGAACAACAAGGTAAGTATATAATCAACAATTCAATCAACATGTAATTGCCTTCTTGACTTGGTAAAAACTCACTTTAATATCTCATTATATATCTAACAAGTTTTTATATTCATTAGACTAGGTTACTAACACATTTTTATACTTGAACATTGAAAAAAAATGCATTTTCTGGACATCCTGCTAAATTGCGCTGCGGCGCCACTTTTATACTTGTACTCAGTGCTGCGACACGATGGCGCTGCGGTAGGACTCTTGGCGCTGCGGCGCTGTGGCGCTGTGGCGCGAGACATCAGTTATGGAGTTAGCGCTACGGCGCGAAACTCTAGATTTTGATTTTCAGTTCGCGAAGAACACAGAGTTCAGCGAAATGGACACTACATTATCATTAATTTCACTAAATTAACATAGCCACATGCTAGAATACGTATATAATCAATACCCAACATTTATAGAGTGATTTTAACCCATTAAAACACATAATCACATAATTAAATTATGTAAATTGTACTGTTCTTGATGTTCTTGAAGGTTTTGAACATAAATCCTATAATTCAATGCCACGTATTCGTTATAAGACCAAATCCAACCATTCAAGTTTTGTTTACTTCGTTTTAACATACATAATTATATACAAGTGTAAAATTTAGGGATAATATATGATCAACGCATTAAATTTGTGCTTAAGGGCCATATGGCCATAATTCAACACTGTAACTTTTGAAGCCATAATATACGCTATAATATAATGAAATTGATGATATGGAAGCATACAATAAATATATTCAACATGCTATGTTATTTGAATTATTACACATATTCCTACAACAACACAATTTCCAATTTTATAGAGACTTACAGAATGTATGAAAGCCATTTTTTTATAAAAACTAAATGATGTAAAAAAAAATTGGGTTGAAGAGAATTACCCAAGCGTATAGTGAAATAATAGGGGGTGAATTGAAACCCTTCTCAAACCTTCGTCAATCACAATTCTCCCTCAACACTTCTCAATCTCTTTCTAGGACTCTCTCTGCTTCTACTTTTCTAGACTTAGGCAATAATAAAAATGAAAAAGAAGAAGCATACTAAATAATTGAACTGACGCGTTGTGGTTAGTTACCCAGTCATGGGTAACTGCCCTCAACTCCCACTAAGGCCATGTTTGGCTAGCAAGAATAGGTTTCAAAAACCATTTAATTTAATAAAACCTTACCATATAGTTTAAATAATGTCACACTCCTTTATAAAATAAATCAATATCTTATTTAGTTTATTTTAAATAAAATATAATAATTTCTCATTAATAATAACATCAAATTATTAAATTTCTAATTAATAATTAAATTAATTAGAATACCAATAGGCTTATTAAATATTTTTTTAATACAATAAGCTCACATAATGACATACTTCGAATAACAAATATTCTCCACATTAATTTAATAAATATAACACATATAATTAAATTAATCTACCACAATTTCATCAATTAATTATTTAATCTAATAATTAAATCATAGAAAATATTTATTAATTTCAATAAATATTAAAATTGAATTACAAAATCTCGTTTGTCACAGTGTTGGTGAACTCAGCGTGGTACTGCATAAACTAGTTTTACCGCTGGACAATTGTATCCACTTTTCTATGTAGGAAGCTCATGCTTGCAATTAAATCTGCTAGGGCCCCAGCTGAACCAAAAATAAGCTATGGTGTTAGAGTAGAAGGTCCGACCTCTAATAGAGGTGGCAGCTGGGGTGCTGATAGGTAACCCTCTCCGCGAGCATGAGACTGCGCTCCCTCCCAAACACTAAATCGCAAGATGACACGATGATCTATAATTGACATGGGCAATAGAGTGATGTCATCTACCTGCCATTGAACGCCTGCCTATTTACAAAGGTGGGTAATCAGTGAAGGGTGAGGGAGCCTCGAAGCCTTGTTGCTTTGGATTACCTTTTTAATGGATTCTTGGATTAACACCCCTATGTCCTCCTTCAAACCCGTGCCAATGGCAAATAGCAAGACAACCCACTCTCTAGTGACGTCGCTGAGGTGGTGGGTAGGCATGATGTTGGAACATATGAAGGCGTACCATACCTTACCATAGCGATTGAGTGCATGTTGCGGAAAACTAGTCTTTTTTCCATGGAATTTGTTTGTCTTCCATGCAATGTTGGGCTTACAAAGCCTTGATACAATCTCATCCAGGTTATAACTTCTAAGGTCGGGCTTCAAGTAGTCTTTGCCGTAAAAGCTAGACATCCTAAACAAGTTCTTGATGGTCTGGCTATCATAAGGAATCACTTTCCCCTAAACTTGGACCACAGCTGGCCCATCTGCACTTGCATTGGCATAAAATTCCCGAACCACATATATGATTACAGACTCAGGCTGCTTCACGAAGTGAACCCACTTTTGCTCAATTATCCTTTTCATTACCTCACCATCTTTCTTATCATTTGGCCTTAAACCCCTCTCAGGCACTAAATTCCTCTTAGCAAAAGTTTTGTTATATTTCTTCCAAGCCTCCTCGCTTATAAATTTTGTACTATCCCATTTTGGTGCCGCTGAAGAGGAGCTAGTGCTACTTTGCGGAAGTTTAGATGCCATGTCAAATGATGAGTATGAAATATGTTACATTTGTATTCCTTAATACTTAATCTTTTGTATTTATTTTGTGCCAAAATAAACTCATTATTCTTATATTTTTATTTTAGGTACAATTGAAGGGGTTTCATGATTTTGGAAATAAATTAGAAGAGGTTTACGGGATTCCTAGCAAATCAAGGATTTAACAATTAGTATCATAAATGAATTTGGATTCACACGGCAATGAGTTTAAGCACATTGTAATTGTGGGATTTAATTCCAATTTCAAATCTGAATTTTGGATTCTAGAAGAATAGTTTTTACAATTCTATTGTAATTAGGATTTCTTTTAGACTAAGATTTATTTCCAAATTGAATTCTATTTCTTTATGGAAATTAGTGTAATTTGTAATTCTTTTTAGGATTTGGATTTCTACTTCCTATAGGATTTATGACTTTGTCTAGCACTATAAATAGAGGATGCTAGTCAGGGTTTTATTCATTCAATTAACAACTATCATCTATTGGAGTGCAGACTCAACAACATGTCAGGCTAGTTCTTTTTATTCAGTTCTAAAGGGAGGTGAATCATTGTTACAAGTAATTGATTAATTGAGTATTATTATTATTTATTCCTTCTTGTGTGAAATTTCTTCTGATAATCTATTTTCATTTATTGCATGCTAATTGATCTAATTAATTTAATATGGCCAGTTGAATTAGTTTGATCATTATCACATGCTAGATTAAGATTGGTATTACGTGTAATTGATATCTGTCTTCATCATAAGTAGCAACTTGGTAATAATAATTGTGGATAAGCTTTTGGTTATTGCTAAGATTGTCAGAAAATAAGTTAAACAAATCGAGCTTATGTGTTTGTTGCTTGGATTAGCCTAATTCTTTATTTCTTAATGCTTCTATCATATTAAATCTAGAGAGCTTGTTCTAGGTTGTATGCTAGTTATAATCTGGTGGAGAGCTTGTTTCATACAGTGATAATCTAAGGAGAATTTCGGATAGCAGAGCTTATTGTTATCTAAGGCTAATAGTTTCATTGAAGGGAAAATAATAATAACTTGATTAATTGATTGTTGTACTTGGCGAAACTGAACTGTAGAACTGAAGTTTTTACATATTTGGTTAAATCATTAATTTTTGTTCTCTTAGTTTAAAAATAATTTTTAAAAACCCCCATCTTTATTTTTTGTCAAAATAATAGAATAAATATAAAGCAAATCGCTCTCTGTGGGATCGATCCTTGCTTACTACTGTCGTAATTATTATAAATTGTGAAGTGAAAGTGAGGTTAATTTAGGAGTGTCAACGATAGCTCCCAAATTTTGGCGATGTTGCCGGGGAGTAATTTTTCGTTTTGTTTTTATTCTATTATTTGTTTTGTTCTTGTTTTATGACTCGATCTTCTTAGGCTACTATATTAGATTTTGATCCAGAGATTGAGAAAACTGCAAGGAAGCTAAGGAAGAAAAAACTTAAAGTTCAACAGTCTTCTGCAGATATGGACGAGGCTTCTGCATCATCACCAGGCCTTAACTTAGCTTTGGAATTATTATCCAACGAATCATCCCCCACATCTAATAAAGAAGAAGAAATGGCGATTCAAAACAACAATAGAACTCTCAGGGAGTTGGCAACTCCTAATTTAAATCAACAACCTCTGTGCATTGAATATCCTAATTTAGATGCTGCATTTAAACTTAAATTCGGACTAATCCATTTACTGCCTACTTTTCGTGGTCTTACAAGTGAGGACCCCTACAAACATCTGAAGAAATTTCATATGGTGTGCTCTACTATGATACCACATGGAATCACTGAAGAGCAAATCAAGCTGAGAGCATTCCCATTCTCCCTAGCAGATTTGGCAAAGGATTGGTTGTACTACCTACCTTCAGGTTCAATACAATCTTGGAATGACATGAAGCAGTTGTTCTTGGAGAGATACTTTCCAGCCTCAAGAGTAGCCAGCATAAGGAAGGAGATCTGTGGGATTAGACAATTTAGTGGGGAGACACTATACGAGTATTGGGAAAGATTCAAAAAACTTTGTTCCAGCTGTCCACCACATCAAATAGATGAACAACACCTGATCTAGCATTTCTACGAAGGGTTGGTACCGATGGATAGAAGCATGATCGATGCAGCTAGCGGAGGAGCACTAGTTGACAAGACCCCAGAGGCTGCAATGAATTTGATTGCAAACATGGCAGCAAACTCGCAACAATATGACACAAGAACAAATCATGCACCAGCAAGGGTAAGCGAGGTAAGCACTTGTGATTATGGTCAACAAATTTATGAATTAACTGCTATGGTTAGACAATTAGCTACAGGTCAACTGCTAGTTGCAAAGGTTTATGGAATATGCCTACAACCAAATCACAATACAGATGAATGCCCAACATTACAAGATGATGAGGCTGTGCAATAAACTAATGCAATAGGAAATTATCAATCACAACCTCATTAAAAGTATGATCCGTACTCAAGCACGTATAACCCAGGATGGCGGGATCAACAAAATCTGAGTTATGGGAGCAAGCAAGCGGCACCACCTGCATTTCCACCTAGGCAGCTGGGCTTCCAACCAGCCCAACCTCAATATCAACCGAAGCAAGCAGTCCCTACACCTGCTGGAACATCATTGGAGGATATATTCAAAGCATTCATGGGACAGACACAACAATTCACGGGACAAACATAACAGTTCATGAATCAGACACAATAGTTCCAGCAAGAGATAAAAACTTCGGTTCAAGATTTGAGGAACCAAGTAGGACAACTGGCTACAACTGTGGGGATATTGGAATCCAGAGGCTCAAGAAAATTATCATCTCAAACAGTAGTCAAACCTAAGGGAGAATGCAAGTGCCATAACTTTATGGAATGGAACATAGTTGGATACACCACCAACCCTAGTAGAGTTTGAGGAGGAAGCAGCTAAGGAGGAAATAAAAAAATCCAAGGTACAACCTAACCCTCCTAATCAGCTTAAAAACATTCCTCTTCCCTTTCATCCCAGAAATTCTAAAACCTCAAAGAAAGATAAAAAAGAAAAAGAAATTTTGGAAACTTTTAGAAAAGTAGAAGTGAACATCCCTTTCCTTGATGCAATTAAACAAGTGCCACGGTATGCTAAATTTTTAAAAGAATTATGTACTAATAAAAGAAAATTGTAAAACGATGAAAGAGTCATAGTTGGAGAAAATGTATCTGCTGTTCTTCAAAGAAAAATGCCTCCTATATGTAAAGATCCAGGAATGTTCACAATCCCATGCAAAATAGGAAACACTAGATTTGAAAAAGCCATGCTAGATTTAGGAGCTTCAATTAATGTTATGCCTTTATCTATTTATGATTCCTTAAATCTAGGCCCTTTGAAAAATATTGTTGTGATTATCCAATTGGCAGATCGTACTAACACTTACCCCCGAGGGGTAATTGAAGATGTCTTAGTGCAAGTGAACGAACTAATCTTTCCTGCAGATTTTTACATTGTGGATATGGATGATGATACATCACAAAACCCTTCCCACATCTTTTTAGGAAGACCCTTCCTAAAAATAGCAAGAACCATGATCGATGTGCATAATGGGACCTTGACTATGGAGTTTGATGGCGAGAAGATTCAGTTTAACATCTATGATTCCCTGAGGTACCCCAGTGATATAGGATAGGTTTTTGCTATCGATGTGAGAGACTCCTTGGTGCATAGAGCTTTTGAACAACTACATAGGGACAATTTAGAGATTGCAATCACCAACAGTTTGGACATGGACAGGAAAGAAGAGATTGAGCAAACTCAAGAATTGAAGGAGAATGTAGTTGCATTACATTCATTGCCAAAATTCTCCAATAAGTCAACAGTATATTCTATTCAATTTCCTGTTTCTCATCAAAAGTTATTACCTTCTGTTGTACAAGCCCCAATTCTAGAATTAAAACAATTACCTGCTCATTTAAAATATGCATATTTGGGGACTAATGACACTTTGCCTGTAATTATTGCTAGTAATTTAACCAAGGTGCTTGAAGAAAAATTACTGAGAGTACTAAGGGACCATGTTACAATTTTTGGTTGGATAATAGCAGATATCAAGGGTATTAGTCCTGCCATGTGCATGCATCGGATACTGTTAGAGGATGGAGCTAAGCCTACAAGAGATGCACAAATGAGATTGAATCCACCAAAGATGGAGGTGGTGAAAAAAGAGGTGCTCAAACTGCTTGATGCCGGTATCATCTATCCCATCTCCGATAGTCAATGGGTGAGTCCAGTGTAGGTAGTCTCAAAGAAAACTGGAATCACCATTATCAAGAACGATGATAATGAGTTGGTGCCCACACGAATACAAACAGGGTGGAGAGTGTGTATAGAATATAGAAAATTGAATGCTATAACAAGAAAAGATCACTTTTCTCTTCCTTTTATTGATCAAATGTTGGAGAAATTAGCTGGGCACACTTATTATTATTTTCTAGATGATTTTTCAGGATATAACCAGATTGTGATTGCACCCGAGGACCAAGAGAAGACCACATTCACATGTCCCTTTGGTACTTTTTCCTATCGACGGAAGTCTTTTGGACTGTGTAATGTCTCATGTACTTTTCAGCGATGCATGGTAAGCATTTTTTCAGATCTTTTAGAAGAATGCATTGAGGTTTTTATGGATGATTTCACAATTTATGGTGATTCTTTGGATGCATGCTTAGATAATTTAAATTGTGTTCTGGATAGATGCATGGAAACTAATCTTATTTTAAATTGGAAAAAATGTCATTTCATGGTAGAACAGGGAATAATACTTGGTCATGTTGTGTCATCTAAAGGTCTTGAAGTTGATAAAGCTAAGATAGATGTTATATCTGCTTTGCCTTACCCCGTTAGCGTGCGGGAGATTTGCTCTTTTCTTGGTCATGCAGGATTTTATCGAAGATTTATCAAGGACTTCTCGAAGATTGCATTACCCTTATGTAAGTTGCTACAAAAAGACGTGGACTTTCAATTTGATGATTAATGAAAGGAGGCTTTTAACACTTTAAAGAAATTATTATCTTCTACTCCTGTCATTCAACCGCCAAATTGGAAGTTACCATTTGAGATCATGTGTGACGCAAACAACTATGCAATGGGGGCTATTTTGGGACAAAGGATTGACAAAGTCGTTCATGCCATATACTATGCTTCTAGGACTTTGAATGAGGCTCAGATAAACTATTCCACAACTGAAAAGAACTTTTATCTGTGGTTTTTGTTTAGATAAATTTCGATCATATTTGCTTGGTACTAAAGTTATAGTTTATTATGACCATGCTGCTCTCAGGTATTTGCTCACCAAGAAAGATTCTAAACAAAGGACTATTCGATGGATTCTGCTCCTACAAGAATTTGACTTAGAGATAAAGGATATGAAAGGTGCGGATAACTTAGTAGCGGATCACTTGAGTAGGTTATTGAGAGATGAGGAGGAACTACGGTTACATGATTCTTTCCCAGATGAGCAGTTACTTTCCATCCATGCTGTGATTCCCTGGTATGCAGATACGGTGAATTATTTGGTAAGTGCATATTTTCCTAAAGAATTTTCCAAATTCCAAAAAGAAAAGTTAAAAAGTGATGCTAGACACTATGTTTGGGATGATCCATACTTATGGAAATTTTGTGCTAACCAGATAGTTAGACGATGTGTGCCTAACAATGAATTACAATCTATTCTTTCCTTTTGTCATTCTTATGCTTGTGGAGGATATTTTGGTCCAAAAAGAACTACTAATAAAGTTTTGGAAAGTGGTTTTTATTGGCCATCGCTTCTTAAAGATTCCTATCTGTTTTGTAAAACATGTGTTAATTGCTAAAGGATGGGGAATATTTCTCAACGAAATCAAATGCCCCAAACTCCTATATTAGTTGTTGAGATTTTTGATGTTTGGGGTATAGATTTTATGGGACCTTTTCCTTCATCCTTTGGGAATTTATATATTCTTTTGGCTGTTGATTATGTCTCAAAATGGGTGGAAGCTAAAGCCACTAGGACTGACGATTCTAAAGTTGTTGCAGATTTTGTTAAGACTAAAATATTTGTCAGGTTTGGAACACCACGAGCCATCATTAGTGATCGCGGAACCCACTTTTGCAACAGGGTGTTAGCGGCTTTGTTCAAGAAATACAATGTTCTGCACAAGGTTTCTACATCCTACCATCCGCAGAGTAATGGTCAAGCAGAGGTGTCTAATCGAGAGATCAAATCCATTTTGGAGAAGGTAGTCAACCCGAGCAGAAAGGATTGGAGTATGGGATTAGATGATGCACTTTTGGCCTATAGAACTGTGTACAAACCACCTATTGGGATGTCACCATACAGGATTATGTTTGGAAAACCATGCCACTTATCTGTTGAGTTGGAGCATAGGGCTTTTTGGGCAATCAAGCAGTGCAACATGAGTTTGGAAGCAGCTGGAGTACACAGAAAATTGCAGTTACAAGAGTTGGAAGAATTGAGGAATGAAGCTTATGAAAGTTCAAAGATTTACAAGGAAAAGACCAAAGCTTTTCATGATAAGAAGATTGTGCAAAAAACCTTTATTGTGAGACAAAAAGTTTTGCTATATCATTCTCAGCTTAAGTTGTTTCCAGGTAAATTAAGATCTAGATGGGTTGGTCCTTTTGTTATCACTAGTGTGTTTCCTCATGGTGCAATTGAGATTCAAAGCCCGAGCACAAACAAGATCCTTAAGGTGAATGGACATAGATTAAAGCCTTTCTATGAGGGGCATCGGGTGGAAAATACTGAGATGGTGGAGCTAGACGATCCGATCTATGAAAGCTGAGAAGAGAGGCATGTCGAGCCAAAGACGTTAAACATGGGCAGCTACTTGGGAGGCAACCCATGATCTCAGATTTGATTTTTTCTATCTCTTTACTTTTTAGTTTTTTTATTGCATGTTAGCTAGTAGTATTTTCTTCTTTGCATGATTTTCTTACATTGGGGACAATGTAAGGTTTGAGTGTGGGGGGGGGGAGATTTAGGTTTTATTTTATTTTATGTAGGAATAATAATTTAATTTTGATGGGAAGTTGAAAAAATAAAAAAAAATCTTAAAACTTGGGGTCCATGATTCTATTTGCCTATGTGTTCGAAGGTTAAAGTCAAAGATTGAAAATTGATGCTAAAATTCAGAATCTGTTTGATGCTTAATTTGTTAATAAATGATGACAACTAAGCCATGATCCATAGTAATTGATTTGAATTGAATTTGTGATACATGAGTACTTGAATATGAGAAACATGTTTATTTGGCTAAGTTATTTGTGGAGTTGTCTATGTGCATTGATTTCACGACTTAGAACTATTTAACTTGCTTATGTTGTTGCAGAACCATGTGAAAAAGATGATGAATGAAAAAAAAGTGAAAATTGAAAATCTGCTTCAATGTCCATTGTGCGAAATAACTGGGTATCTAAGCCTCGGAAAGCATCGATATTCACGCTGAAAAGTGCAATGGATAAAAACAGCTTAACTAGTCGACTTTTGTGGCCTTTGTTACTTGAATAAGTAAGCCTTATTGGTGTCTCTACACCTAGCACCCTAAGATCATCTGGTTTGGGAGTCGTTGGTGGAAAGTTCGCTAATGGGTAACTCTGAAAAGCCTAAGAAAAGGAAACATTGCACATGTCAAGAAAAAATAATAATAATAATACGAGAAAAGCATGAAAATACATTCATCTGTGCTAAAAAGAAGGTTCTATGAAAAAACTTAAAAAGCAAGAAAAAATTGTTCTTGGTTGTGAGTCAGTGTGTACGGTTTTTGCTCCATGGTAACTAAGTTGAGTAAGTATGTAGATTTTGGGAAAGTTTCTTATGTGGTTACAATTTGGTTTAATGAAATTTATTGGTGAAATAGTAAGGTTGTTCATTGTGAGTTAATTGATAAGGCATTGATTAGATTTTTGCAAATTTAGTGTTGATAGTCATGATTTGTACCTTGAAATCTTTTGACATTATGGTTGAATAGAATTTTTCTGGAAATCAAATTTTTGGTTTACACAAGGACGTGTAAAAAGATAAGTGTGGGGGAATTTAATGAGTATGAAATATGTTATATTTTTATTCCTTAATACTTAATCTTTTGTATTTAATTTTTGCCTAAATAAACTCATTATTCTTATATTTTTATATTAGGTACAATTGAAGGGGTTTCATGATTTTGGAAATAAATTGGAGGAGGTTTACGGGATTCCTAGCAAATCAAGGATTCAACAATTAGTACCATAAATGGATTTGGATTCACGCGGCAATGAGTTTAAGCACGTGACAATTGTGGGATTTAATTCCAATTTCAAATCTGAATTTTGGATTCTAGAAGAATAGTTTTTACAATTCTATTGTAATTAGGATTTCTTTTAGCCTAAGATTTTATTTCCGAATTGAATTCTATTTCTTTATGGAAATTAGTGTAATTTGTAATTTCTTTTAGGATTTAGATTTCTACTTCCTATAGGATTTAGGACTTTTTCTAGCACTATAAATAGAGGATGCTAGTCAGGGTTTTATTCATTCAATTATCAACTATCATCTATTAGAGTGCAGACTCAAGAGCATGTCAGGCTAGTTCTTTTTATTCAGTTCTAAAGGGAGGTGAATCCTTATTACAAGTAATTGATTAATTGAGTACTATTATTATTTATTCTTTCTTGTGTGAAAATTCTTTCTGATAATGTGTTTTCATTGATTGCATGCTAATTGATCTAATTAATTTAATATAGCCAATTGAATTAGTTTGATCATTATCATATGCTAGATTAAGACTGGTATTACGTGTAATTTATATCTGTCTTCATTATAAGTAGCAACTTGGTAATAATAATCGTGGACAAGCTTTTGGTTATTGCTAAGATTGTCAGAAAATAAGTTAAACAAATCGAGCTTATGTGTTTGTTGCTTGGATTAGCCTAATTCTCTATTTCTTAATTCTTCTATCATATTAAATCTAGAGAGCTTGTTCTAGGTTGTATGCTAGTTAGAATCTGGTGGAGAGCTTGTTTCATATAGTGATAATCTAAGAAGAATTTCGGATAGCAGAGCTTATTGTTATCTAAGGCTAATAGTTTCATTGAAGGGAAAATAACAATAACTTGATTAATTGATTGTTGTACTTGGTGAAACTGAACTGTAGAACTGAAGTTTTTACATATTTGGTTAAATCATTAATTTTTGTTCTCTTAGTTTAAAAATAATTTTCAAAAACCCCCATCTTTATTTTTTGTCAAAATAATAGAATAAATATAAAACAAATCACTCTATGTGGGATCGATCCTTACTTACTACTGTGCTAATTATTATAAATTGTGAAGTGAAAGTGAGGTTAATTTAGGAGTGTCAACGACATCTCCCATCAAAGATTTCAGTAACTTAGCACAGTAGGAAGAACTGGCCAACTTAACACTAACAAAACCAAATCTTGTCCCCAATTGAAATTAGTGAAACTGTGCTGAATATAACGTCAATCAATGCCCAAAGCCACAGAGTAAAAATGTTAAATACCTGGCGTGCACACTATTAAAGAGAATTTTCTAACCCTAGCTTTAGTAATCACAATCCCAAATCTTACTTGAAAATTTCACAGCACAACCCAAATAGCAGCCAAACAAAAAATAATATGCATGCCACACAATCTCCCAATCCTATAGTAAATGATAACCTTAAAACCCTAATGAGAAAACTGAAATCCCACTTACCTTATAGTAGAAATCTATACTCTGAAATAAATAAGTGAGGAATCCCTTGTGATGCAACGAAGTGAATCTTAGAAACAGATTAGGAGGAGCTAGGGCACGAAAGTTTTCGATTAGAGAGGTTTTGGGATGGCTTCGGCTGGCAAAAGGAGGATTTGTGATGAGTCTGTCGAGAAATTCCCAACTTAAGCACCTAAATTTCCCTATTGGCGCTGCATCACGAGATTCTCTTTGTTTATCGACCCTGTAACGTGAGATTAAAATATGAGATTTGAACGGGACGCTGCAGCGCGAGGCGAAGGCTAATTTGATGCCGTTGCAGCATAGTTTTCCAAAGAGTTGAGGAAATGCTGCCGCTGCAGCACGACTTGAAGAGTAAAGAGCTGACGCTTCAGAGCCGGCCCTGCACAAGAGAAACATTTTCAACTTTTCCTGCATAGAGAATACTAATTCAAATAAAGCAACACATATCCTTTAATAATGCATCCAACCAGTTTACCAATACTAACACTTAATAAGCTAAACTAGGACCTAAAACATGAATTATTTGTATAGTCACTTCAAATACTAACAAAAGCTTTTCTAACTTAATAACGAATAGCTGACATAAATTGTGACGCGCCCAAAATAGGTTTACACAACCCATTTTTAGTCGCCAAAAAACACCACTACTGACGCGAACTTTCCTATTATAACAATTGAACTGTCGTGCAAAATACGACAACACATAAGCTGTGAGTTTCAATACAAATATTGTAATGTATATAATACGAAAATATTCATACCCAAATTATTATAATGCCATATATAATGCAACAACAAATATTTCAAGTCCTTAAAGGAACACGAGAAGATTTATGTCCTTCTCATTCTAATGCGGTGTATTTTTGACGCTTTCAAAGTCTGGTTCTCATCACCCTATTGTTGTTCACCAAAATTAATTATTAAATGACGTATAAAATACGACACACACATTTTAAGTCCTCAATACCATTATGATTCCACACTATTCTATAACTTGATGAGGATTGAGACTAATTTGAAACACCACTTTATACCTTTGTTCTCTCTGCTAGTCCCAGCTACACTTTTATTTCCTAAAAGGGATTGTGAAAAAAAGGGTGAGCATAAATAGCCCAGTAAAGAATATCATGACTCAAGATAATTAAATTATTAATAGTCTTCATCAGTAATAATCAGATATTTAGAACGTATTGTAGATGATAAAAGTTTTGAACCATAATTGTAGCGGAATAAACAATCCATTAGAAGAGTCAAGTAGAACATAATGTTTACTATCTTCCACAAATTAAAAGTCCATCATCAATATTTTATTTATGTAACACCAATCAACAGTTCTTCGTTATACCCAAGACAAAGAAAACATTCACTGCCTGTTTTTACCTGAAACACCAAAGATCATGGTTATGCCACTTCACAGTTAATGTTTATAATTATTCCATTAAATTCAAGTTTGCACTCTAGGCCTAAGATATTCAACTATAAAACCAATAATCAACAGTCCATCTTTGCACTACGGACCAAAGATAAACAACTGTAAAACCAATAATCAGCAGTCCATTATTACACTAAGACCAAGATATACAACTGTAAAACCAATAATCAACCATCCATCTTTGCATTACGAGCCAAAGATGTACAACTGTAAAATCAATAATCAACAGTACATCTTTGCACTACGGGCCGAAGATATATAACTGTAAAAACCAAGAATCAACAGTCTATCTTTGCACAACGGGCCAAAGATATACAACTGTAATACCAATAATCAATAGTCCATCTTTGCACTACGGGCCAAAGATATACAACTATAAAACCAATAATCAACAATCCATCTTTGCACTAAGGGCCAAAGAGGACTTTCATCACATCATTTGTCTGTAACAATATATATAGGTCATGATTATACCAATACACAAGTCTTGGTTATAATTATACCAATCAACAGTTCATCTACGCACTATGGGCCAGAGATGACTTTCACCACAATAGAAGTATGAGGATGATGACAATGATATATATAATGAATGGACAAAAATAATCAATATAATAAGATAAAATAAATCTTAGTTATTTTCAACTTAATTATCCAGTGTCCAAATTGCCAACATGATATCCAAAAAATTTATTAGAATTCCTGACAGAATATAAGGTTCAAGTAAATGTGAAGTTCCCGGCTCAAATATAATAACTTAAAAATGAATAAAAAGACTCAGGTCAAGATATTAGATGAAGCACAAACTATCAAGGATCTTCTAATCATTTCAAGACTTTTCACCATTTAATGATAAGCTGAAGAACCGAATAATAATATCTTACCATAATATGGAGTATGAAAAAAAAATGATATCCCTTTACCATTAAAATGATACCCCTTACCTTAGCATGTGACTTGATTCTGCTTTCTGTGAAATTGATCAACTTAAACAATGTTTGCATTCCTTACCCACACTTGGAGTAACCTTACACTCAACAGAAATACTCACAATATTATACTCACAATATTGTAGTAAAATAATTTTATATTTTTAGTGTATTGATGGTGTAATTTTAGTTGCTCTACCGTGCAACCTATTTATACTAAAAATTGAGGAAACAATTAGCACACCCCTTTTGACAAAATAACCAAATGAGATATATAATAATGCTAGTAGTGGAATTTTTGGTCCCACAGAGAAAATCAAACTAATTTGTACACGTTTTAACAATAATTGAGTTGTGGTCCAGACTACTTTAGGAAAAGTAGAGTGTTGGCAAGTCATGCCAGACTTACTTGTAAAAAATAATAATTGAACAAACATATGCATATCATACTTATCTTTAATCAATACCGTTTTCAATCTTTGAACCATTATTCACAATTATTAACATAGACTCATAATATTGCCAATTGGTTTAATTATATCATATCAAATATTATGAGTTACTATGCAATAACTACTGTGGCAATTATTGAATAAAATACTAAGTGACTTCTTACGTAATTAAGAATCAATAATATGAATCACTGTACAATACCGTGTGCTATTGAGGAATATCGTGTACTGCTGTGGAATCACGCGTATTACTGTATTTTTATAACCGGTGTTTTAATAGATAATGGTAAAAGTTTTGTCGTCAATTTTTTAAAAGGTTATTTTTGTCGCTTTCCCTATCCGACAATTATTCTGTTATAGGGACCACCAATAATTGGATAATTCGGCTCCGTCGTACGAAAATTCCCCGACAAAATGAATATTCGTAATAAATAATTACATGTAATAAGTGTATGATAACCAAAATTTTGGGAGGCCTCGGTGGTGTCATCATCAGCACAACTCAGCTTTCCCCCGAATAAATCCAGGGCTCAACTTACCCCCGAATAAATTCAGGGCGTGAGACCATTTGAGCATAGAGGACTTTACCAAGACTCGAACCCACATTAATAGGGACATATGTCCGACTTCCCACCATTAAGCAACCACCTCAAGTGATGATAAAATACAACAATCTAAATATATAAACATTTATTAAATCAACACCTTATTATAAACAATTTAAATTATATTAAAAGTTGAGGTCAAGATCAAAACATATTTACCTCGAATAATATATAAACCAACTAATAATTTATTAGTCACTCAAGTTGTCTTTATTTATCGCATTATATTCCAAAACTTATAAATGAATAAGAAAACTTAAGAAACCCATATATGACAATTTATTTTAAAAACATCAGTCCACTGTTATAGTATTAACATCTTTAACCAAAACTTAAATATCAATTTAATTAATTTTAATATAAACTAGACTTCAAATACTCCAATTTAGCATAAAAAATCACCCAAATAAAGTTTAAAATCATTAAGTTATACATTTTTAAAACTTAAATTTTGTTGCTAAAAATTATGCTTGAAAAATCCCGAACCTACCACCTCACGAAATTCATAACAAATCATACTTTAATCTTTAACGGTTCAAAATTTATGGACATATACTCAACTTATATATGTTTAACATATCCAAAAATTACAATGATCCAATGGTCGGATTAAAAATTATAACTCACGCAATAGAGCTTAAGAAAATTAATTTTTTGGACTATGAGTCATTCAGATCAGTTTCATTCAAACAGTCACCACGAAAAATTCATAAGGAATTTTTGGGTGATTCAAATTTTTATGTTTAGCTTACTTTCAGGACTGTCTTTTGATGGAAGACGCGTCTCCTAACTCATTATACACAAATAGTTATGGGTTTTACAAAATCAAGTAGTAAACTAATTTGTTTTTTTAGGAATTTTCAAATTTTGTTATTCTTTTAATTTCTTGCTTTCTTTCATTTAATTCCTTCTTTATACAAGTTAAATCTATCACAAATAGGTATAACATGTCATATTTTCATAAAACTCAATAACTATATATAAAAATCAAAGTATAAATTAAAACATACCCTTCTTAATTTCTTCTTTTCTTTTTCTTCCTTCTTCTTTAATTTCTCTTTCTCTCATATCCTCTCAAAATTTTGGGGAAGTGCGGAGGTATCCCCTCAAGAACGGTTGATGGTTTCCTTAATAGGCCAACATTCCCATGTCCTACTCAAATAACATTATCCAATCATAAGATAAGTAGGTAAGGAAAATAAGGAATGGTTTGGACCATTAGGGAATATGAGTTCAACACTTCTCCCACAGGTTGCTGCAATCAGCCGCCTCCCCTAAGGCCCACAATTTTAATATCTCCTCTTTTAATTTCTCATTTATCTGATTAATTGCTCATTTGACCATTTATCAATTTAACATTTTACAATTTTAGAATAATAATCATAATTAAATTAGATTTTTATTTCATAAAAGTTGGGGTCTTACATAAATGTTTGAAAGTTTGAACATATGGAAACCATAATGTCAAAAGTATAGGAATTCATCATGCAAGTATTTCAACACATATGCTACCGAAGCTACTACATTACCATACATAGGAAAAATATACTATTAACATTAGACAGAAAACGAAAAGGGTAGAAAAATGATACTGAGACGGGGTTGCCTCCCAACCGAGCGCTTGTTTTAAAGTCGTCGGCTTGACTATTCCCCTAGCTCATACCGGGTCACCAAGTGTAATGGAAGTTATTTGATGGTCGACATCGCCGTCCTAGTAGTAATAAAGGAGTTGACCATTTACTTTGAAAGTTCTGTTAAAGTTTGGGTCTTCAACATCAATCGCACCATGTGGATATACCTTCGCTATTTTGAAAGACCCCGACCATCAGGACTTCAATTTCCCGGGAGAAAGTTTCAGTCGGGAGTTAAAGAGAATCACTTTCTGCCCCGATTCAAACTCTCTTTCAACTATCTTTTTATCATGCCACCGCTTCATTTTCTCCTTGTATAACTTTTCATTTTTTATACACTTGGAGCTGAAACTTGTCTGATTCATTAAGTTGTAGCAGTCTTTTTTCACCCGTTGCATCCAAAATCGAAGTTGAGCTTTTGAATCAACCAATATGTTATGTGCTCCAACTCGACGGGGAGATGACACGCCTTAACATAAACAAGCCTATACTGAGACATTACGATAGGCATTTTGTAGGCAGTGAGATACACCCACAATGCGCCATCCAACTTCTTAGACCAGTCCTTCCGGTTAGGGTTCACAATCTTTTCTAAAATCCGCTTGACTTCCCTATTCGATACCTCCGCTTGTCCACCTATTTGTGGATGATATGCGGTGGCAATTTTATGGGAAACCCCATTTTACCAAGAAGGGCTTCTAAGTACTTATTGCAGAAATGCGAGCCCTCGTCACTAATAATTGCTCAAGGTGTGCCAAATCAGGTAAAAATATCCTTTCTCAAGAAATTAAGCATGACCTTGGCATCGTTAGTAGGCAAAGCTACGACTTCCACCCATTTGGATACATAGTCCACAACGACTAGTATATACAGATTGTTGTAAGAGGATGAAAATGGGCTCATGAAGTCTATGCCCCAGACATCAAACAGCTTTACCTCAAGAATATTCTGCAGAGGCATTTCATGCCTTTTTGAAATGGTTCCTACTCTTTGGCAATTATCGCATCGTGATACATATAGACTAGCGTCCTTAAACTGAGTTGGCTAGTAGAAACCTGACTGGAGCACTTTCGCTGCTATTCTTTGCCCACCAAAATGCCCTCCATAGTTAGATGAATGGCAATGATGAAGCAAACCCTCGATTTCTCCCTTGGGTAGACATCGTTGCAAGATTTGGTCTGCACATTGTTTGAACAAGAATGGCTCATCCAAGAGATAATGCTTCACATAATTCATGGGTTTCTTCCTTTACTGATAATTCATGTTAGGAGGTAGCACATTATAAGTGACATAATTAGCAAAGTTTGCATACCATGGTGGTACACTATGAACCACATACAA
The DNA here is from genome assembly GCA_016801055.1 of Panax notoginseng. NCBI lineage: Eukaryota > Viridiplantae > Streptophyta > Magnoliopsida > Apiales > Araliaceae > Panax > Panax notoginseng. The sequence goes on from CM029018.1 coordinate 92,546,243, forward strand.
CTGCTCATTCGGGAAGAAGTCATTGATAGCTGTCTCATTTTCCCCCAAGTGAGTTGGGTTCTCCAATCTCGATAAGTGATCCGCAACTTGGTTTTCAGTTCCTTTTCTATCGCAAATCTCCAAATAAAATTCTTGGAGGAAAAGGGCCCATCTAATCAACCTTGATTTTGCATCTTTCTTAGATATTAGCTACTTGATCGCCGAATGGTCAGTATACACAATGACTTTGGTTTCGATGAGATATTAGCGGAACTTATCAAAGGTATATACTACTGCCAGAAGCTCTTTGTCAATAGGGGTGTAATTAAGCTTAGCATCTTTCAAGGTTTTACTAGCATAGTATATAGTGTGAAACACCTTATCCCTCCGTTATCCCAATACTACCCCAATAGTATAATCGCTAGCGTTGCACATGAGTTCAAAAGGCAATGTCCAGTTAGGGGCCACTACAATAGGAGCTGAGACGAGTCTCACCTTTAACAGTTTAAATGCTTCTAAGCAGGCCTCGTTAATCTTGAAAATCACGTCTTTTTCTAATAGGCTACATAGTTGCTTGGTAACTTTAGAGAAGTTTTTGATGAACTGCCTCTGTGTGCCCCATAAATCTCCTTACTCCTTTCAATAATGATGGCGCTAGAAGATTATCAATAACATCAATTTTTGCTCTGTCTGCTTCAATCCCACTAGCAGACACTCTATGCCTAGGATAATCCCATCTCTCTCCATGAAGTGGCATTTCTCCCAATTTAAAATCAGGTTAGTCTATACACATCTTTTCAGAACTGCAGTCATATTTCTAATACAGGTCTCAAAAGAACTCCCAAAAATAGAGAAGTTACCCTTAAACACTGTAACACCCCCAAATCCCGGTACTTCATTTCCTCAGGGTTTGGTGTTCACGTAATCAAAACATTCATTTCTAACTACCCAATTATAATAAAATTGAATAACAAAACCTGCCCATACATGATTAAACTTAAATAAATCTCCCAGGTTAACTAACCTTTACAAACAATCATTCATGCGGAAAATTAAAATAAACTTCATTACAATCTTTAAACCAAGTCTGAAAATAAACTATTCAATTATTACAAGTCTTCAGCATTGCTTCGTCTTTCCTTTCCCTTTACTGGTACTAGGTACATCACCAGTTTCAACCTTAGCTGTAAGAAATTTTATAGGCAAGAGTGAGCAAACAAGGCCCACTTGAAATAACAATAATTAAATCATTAAACTTTTACATCATTTGTCAACATTAAGCTCAATAGAATTTAACAATATATTCTATTAACTTTTGGAAAGCTTTAATCTTTACTGAGGGTCTAATGACCACGAATCATGTCCACAGTTATAAGTAATTTTTCAACTTAAACTTTAACAGTCATAAGACTATAAGGACTTCACGTACTTAGGGGGATCAACCCTTCGTACAATGTATTGTGCACAACCATTTCAACGCTAAGTGTAACCTCTTATAAAAGAGTTGTTCTTCTCAGTATTTAGAATACAAGTCCGTGCCAAAGTGAGTTTGGTTTGGATACATCATGGGGTAATTTAGAATTTAACGGTAATCAACTAAGGTTTAGTTAATTACAAACGACATAACTGTATACTATGGAACAATCATAGTTTAATTGATGTTTATAAATTGACATCATGCTTTAGGGATAATCTAATAGCATACAATTTGAATAATTATAACCTACCTTGCTTGAACAATAATAAGACAAGGTTAATTGACTAATAAACATCCACAACATGTATATAATTGTACATTCTAAACCACAAGTTAAGTACAAGAATAACTTACTCCAAATAAATTTACACCATTATATGATAATCGAAATTGAAACAATAATTAGTTCAATAACACCAACTATTAGAAAACTTATGCAATAAAGAACTTGCTAAATATCAAAAGTTAAGGCTTAGAAACTTGCTCAATGTAAAGGGTAGGATTAGGAAACTTGCCTTTAGCACAAGCTACACTTTTACCACTTGAATTGATACCCTAAACATATGTCATATTGACATAATTAGTCCTAACCAATATTGTACATTTATATAAACAATTACATTCATCATATGGGTTGAATTACCCATTCACATAATCAATTATTTTTCAAGTAGATAATACTTAATAACATGATAGTTCATAGTCTAATCATACTGAAATTATCATTTAACATTATTATGATAAACACATAACATTTATTTTCAAGGTTTGTATATTTAAACAAAACTGTCAGACAGTTCTGCCAAGCCGCGCTGCGGCGCCACAGTTTGTACTGTGGGTCGCGCTGCGGCGCTGAGTCGGCGCTGCGGCGCGGCGATTATACTCTGAGCCGGCGCTGCGGCGCAGTGATTGTGCAACAGGCCGCTTACGTCATGGTGATGGCGCTGCGGCGCCAGCAATGAACTGCTGGGCCGCGCCGCGGTGCGAACTGTCAGCGTCGACTGATAGCTTCGGCAACCATGAAAGAAAAAGCTAAAGTGGCCAAAAAGCTCGAATCTAATAGACTGGTTACACTCTACTTTGCACATGAACTTTATATAAACATATAGTAAAGACTTCTAACATGTTTCTACTCATAAATTAACACAAACATCAAATATTCAACACCCAATTTCAATATTTTTGTCAAAAACTCCATTTTTGATATCTTCCATGAAAATCAATACTGTGATTTTGTTATTCAACCAAAACAGTAACTTCTAAGCATCATGATTATGATGTTACATACTCTAGCAATTCTTATAATCAATTTATCAATACAACAACTAATTACACCTTAATTTCTATTTTAACTAAAGCCATACTCATTCATAAAAACTCTCTGTAAAATAATTTCTTCATAAAATACATACATACATGAACTAATATATCTTATAATCATATATAACTCGTAAAACAACCATATAATCAATAATCATGCCAAATTATAAACATAACAACAATTTATCTTTTATAAACATCACAGAGAACTTTTTAGAAGAAGAAAACTAAATTTTTAAAGAAAAAAGATGGAGCTCCTACCTTGGATTAGGAAGATGATGATATTATCTTCTTTGATTGTCAAACTTTTCTCCAAAACCTGTTAAAATATCTCTCAATTCTCTCTAGTTTTCTCTCTGTATTTCTTTCTTCTTCTTCTTCTTTTCTCTCCGTAGAGTTCAACTGAGCCCCTAACTCTAACATACGTACTATAAAATATAACGTATATAGTAATAATATATATTAATTATATAATATAAGTACTGATATAAATATATCAGTTATATAAGTTTTGAAATTTAAAAGCCATAAGGCTTGTTTGGCTAGTCTAAATAAAATAACCCATTAATCCTTACTCTTTGTTTGGTAAATTGAATTAAAACAAATGGATTAATCCTTATACTTTGTTTGCTAAAACACTATTAGATTAAAGACTTATTATACAATAAGGCATGTTTGACAAAACTAAATTAAACCATTTTTAATTTATTTTAATAACTCCTTTATAGCAAGGTTATTAGTCACACCTTTATTAAATTAATAAATCAATTAAACATTAATCTATTAAATTACTTTAACACATAAACAATTATAATTCTTTTTACAATTATAATTTTATTTAATCAACTAATATTTCAAACTATAATTTCTCATTTAAATATTATTATTTATTTACAATCATTATAAGCTCTCTAGCTTATTAAATTAAACTACATTATTATAAAATCTCATAATAATTAATTTATTTAGCTCCTTAATTATTTACTCAACAAATAATTAATTAAATCACATCAACTCAAATTGCCATATAATTCAATAAATATTTAATATTGCCAATAAATATTTAATATTTAATATTTAATTATTTATTCAATAATAACATATCCATTAAATACTTAAATAAATCAATAAATATTTAATATCACACTTTAAAATTATGGAATGTTACATCATTCCCTCCTTACAAGGATTCTGTCCTCAGAATCACAACTCAAACAAATCATTCGTTACATTCTTCCCTACTTACAAAGATTCTGTCCCCAGAATTGAAGACACTGATTAAACAAATAACTCAGGGTATTCCTTCAATATTTTCTCTTCGAGTTCCCACGTAGCTTCTTCAGCGTTGTGGTTTCTCCATATCACCTTCACAAAAGGTATCACTTTATTCCTGAGCACTTGTTCTTTCCTGTCGACTATCTGGATAGGGATCTCTTCATAAGACAAATCTTTCTCGAACTGCAATGGTTCATACTCAATCACATGTTTGTAGTCTGGTTTATATGGTCGTAACACCGAAATATGAAAAATATTATGTATATTTTCCAACTCTGGAGGTAGAGCTACCTCGTAAGCCACTTCTCCCACTCTTCGCAGCACTTCAAAGGGTCCAATAAACCTCGGACTTAGCTTTCCCTTTTTAACGAAACGAATTTTCCCCTTCCAGGGAGAAACTTTTAAGAATACAAAAGTTCCTACGTCAAATGTACGATCTTGTCTGTGTTAATCAGCATACTTTTTCTGTCTGTCTTGTGCTGCGACCAATCTTGTCCTGATGAGTTTGATCACTTCAGCAGTTTGTTGTACCAGTTCTGGTCCTAACAGTTGGCGTTCACCGACTTCATCCCAGCACAGTGGAGTTCTGCACTTTCTGCCGTACAATGCCTCGTAAGGTGGCATGCCGATGCTCGCGTGATAACTGTTGTTGTAAGAAAATTCCACCAATGGTAGTTGATCTTCCCAGCTTCCTTTAAAGTCCATGACACATGCTCTTAGCATATCTTCCAATGTCTGAATTGTTCGTTCGCTTTGGCCATCTGTTTGTGGATGATAAGCCGTACTCATTTACAACTGTGTTCCCATACATTCTTGTAGTCTCTTCCAGAAATTCGATGTAAACCGCGGATCTCTATCAGACACAATTGATACTGGCACTCCGTGCCTCGAAACGATCTCCTTAATGTACAATCTTGCCAGCTGATCAAGATTGAATCTAATCTTTATTGGTAAAAAGTGCGCTGATTTCGTCAGTCTGTCCACTATTACCCAAATCGCATCGAATCCTCTCTGAGTAGTTGGAAGACCCACCACAAAATCCATCGTGATGTGTTCCCACTTCCATTTCGGTATTTCTAACGGTTGGAGTAATCCGCTGGGTCTTTGATGTTCAGCTTTTACTCTCTGACATGTCAAGGATTTCGCTACGCATTCAGCAACATCTCTTTTCATATTTGGCCACCAAAAATGTCGGCGCAAATCCTGATACATTTTCGTGCTTCCTGGATGAATTGAATACTTTGAGCTATGAGCTTCAGTCAGAATTTCTTCTTTCAGCTCTAGCACTGCTGGAACCCAAATTCGTCCATCGAACCGTAGTAAACCTTTGGTATCGACCTTGTATTTTACATCTCCGCCTTCACCCAAATTCTCTTTGATTTTTCCACACTCTCCATCTTGTAATTGAGCAATTTTCACTTTGTTCACTAAAGTTAGATCAGCTTCTATCTGGAATAGTTGTTCGTCAGATTCTTTTGGAAATTTGATTTCCAACTCCAATTTTGTCATTGCTGAAATGAGCTCCTTTTGAGTTGTTATCAGCATCAACTTCTCCCGACCTTTCCTGCTTAAAGCATCTGCAACTACATTCGCTTTACCCGGATGATAAAAGATCTCATAATCGTAATCTTTTATTAATTCCATCCACCTTCTTTGACGCATGTTCAAATCCTTCTGAGTGAAAATATACTTCAGACTTTTGTGGACTGTGTAGATCTCACATTTCTCTCCATAAAGATAGTGTCTCTATATTTTTAGAGCAAACACCACTGCAGCCAATTCCAAATCATGAGTCGGATACCCCTTCTCATACTCCTTCAATTGTCTTGATGCATAGGCAATAACTTTGTCGTTCTGCATAAGAACACAACCCAACCCTTTATGTGAGGCATCACTATATACCACAAAATTTCCTGTATTATCTGGCAAAGTCAATACAGGTGCCACACTTAACTTCTTCTTCAAATCTTGGAAACTCTCTTCGCACTTCTCCGTCCAAACGAATTTTATAATTTTTCTTGTAAAATTTGTTAGCGGAGTGGCTATCTTAGAAAAATCTTGAATAAATCTTCTATAATTACCGGCCAGTCCCAAGAAACTCCTCACTTCCGATGGTGTTTTTGGTTGTTCCCAATTGATTACTGCTTCCACTTTCGACGGATCCACTAAGATCCCATCTTTGTCAATCACATGCCCCAAAAATTGTACACGATCGAGCCAAAATTCGCACTTAGAGAACTTTGCGTACAATTTTTTCTTTCTTAGTGTCTCCAATGTCAGACGTAAGTGTTCCACGTGTTCTTCTTGAGTTTTGGAATACACTAGAATGTCATCAATGAATACCACTACAAACTTGTCTAGGAATGGTTTAAACACCCTGTTCATCAAATCCATGAACGCAGCAGGTGCATTGGTTAAACCAAAAGACATCACCAGAAACTCGTAATGTCCATACGGAGTTCTGAATGTCGTTCGTGGTATATCCTCCTTTCTTACCTTCAATTGGTGATAACCACTTCTCAAATCTATTTTTGAAAAGTACTTAGCACCCTTCAGTTGATCAAACAAGTCATCTATTCTTGGCAACGGGTATTTGTTTTTAATAGTGACTTTGTTTAACTCCCTATAATCAATGCAAAGACGCATTGATCCGTCCTTCTTCTTCACAAATAAAACTGGCGCTCCCCACGGCGATACGCTTGGTTGAATATATTTCTTGTCCAACAGCTCTTGCAACTGAACCATTAGTTCCTTCATTTCTACCAGAGCCATTCTGTACGGGGCCTTCGATATCGGTGTTGTTCCCGGTACTAAGTCTATCACGAACTCAATTTCTCTGTCAGGCGGAAGTTATGGCAAATCCTCTAGAAAGACGTCTTCGAATTCCCTCACTACTGGTATTTCTTCCAGCTTTACCCCCATCTTTTGAGTATCGACTATGTAAGCTAAATAGCCCACACAACCTTGACTCAACAATTTCTTGGCCTGCATAGTCGTCAGACATTTCATTTGTCTAGGCGACTTGCTACCATAAAATACTACCTTTGACGGAGTCATAAGGTTTACACACTTCTTTTGGCAGTCAATTACCGCTCCGCACTTGAACAACCAGTCCATTCCCAAAATTACATCAAATTCCCCCAGTCTAATCAGAATCAAATCTACCAACAAGACATTCTCCTTAATGTTCACCCTACAGTTCTTGTATACGAATCTAACAGGGATTATTTCCTTATTCGCAATTTCTATGTTCAAAGGAAAATTCAGTTCTTCTCTAGGAAATTCTAACCTCTTAGCAAATTCATCAGATATAAACGAGCAAGTAGCACCCGAATCAAATAATACATACGCATCAATATCATTGATTGGGATAATACCTGAAACTACATACTTTGATTGCACAGCATCCTGCACAGTCATGTTAAAGGTTCTGGCTGTGGGTTTGATTGATGCTGCAGGTCCTGTAACAGCCCACGCACCTCCATTGTTATCTCCTTTGCTTCTGGTTGTCACTCCCTCCTTCTTCTTAGGACATTCATGAGCAAAGTGATCCTTGGATCCGCACGTGAAGCACGCATTCTTCTTTGACTGAGTGCAATTTGGAGCGATGTGACCCTCCTGGCCACAATTGTAGCAAACTCGTTTTCCCATCAGGCACGCACCCTTGTGAAACTTTCCACATGTCGCACATGCTTCAAACTTTTTGTTCTGCTGGTTACCTTGCTGGTTTCCAGTACCCATACTCCCATTCCACTTCCTCTTGTTGTTGTTGTTGTTATTGTTGTTGTTTCCACTGCTACTACCACCATTCTTCACCTCATTCTCATTCTTCTTCTTCTTTTGTTCCTGGTTAAATTTTGTCACCGCCTCACCTCCACCTTCAGCGAGTACTGCTTTCTCCATCACTGCTGCAAACGTCTTCAATTGGAACAGGGAAACCTTACTGTACAACCATGGCTTCAGTCCCTGTTCAAACCTCTTCGCCTTACGCTCATCTGTGCTAACCTGATATGGCGCAAACCTCGCCAATTCATTGAATTTTGCGGCATACTCAGATATCGTCATCGTCCCTTGCTTCAGTTCTAGAAACTGTACTTCCAGCTGACTCTTTGAACTCTCCGGGAAATAGGTCTCGAAAAACAACTCCTTGAACCTATCCCAAGTCATCACTCCTGACCCTTCACGAGTTTTATTAGCCTGCCACCAATAACTAGCTTCTGCTTTCAACATGAAAGTTGCAAAAGCAGTCTTCTGGTCATCCCCTACCCTAGCGACATCGAACACCTTCTCTATCTCCATAATCCAGGTTTGTGCTTCGACTGGATTCATGGACCCACGGAATTCAGGTGGTCCAACCGCCTTAAACTCCTTAAACGTTGTACCTTGGTTTTGAGGTTGATTCTGCAACGCTCCTATCAGTAGTGTTACTAGTTGTTGAACGGGATTCGCACCAACATTGTCGTTATTGTTAGTTCCTTCAGTGGTTCTCTGTCGTGTTGGCTGACGTCTGGGAGGCATTTTTTGTTAAAATAAAACACCTATTAGACCATTACTCAACTTCTTTAAGTATTTCTAATTAACTTGCTTCTATAAAAGAAATACCCACATAGCACATAACACTTTGAACAAAATAATAATATTTATTTATTCATAAACTTTCTGAAAACATAACACAATAGCATCTCTGCTATCTACATTCCTTTCCTGAACTACAAAAGTTTCAGGACAACATCATTATTATTATATCCCATGGTTACCTAACACTAGGGACTTACACATTATTTAATACTTATTACGTACATTACCGACACATTTTCTACGATGATCTATTAAGGTACTTCGTAGCCCTATCACGTTATTCCTCCATGACTCGAAACATTGTTCTACGATCTAACACGAATGATGGCAGTGTCTCGAACTGAATCGGATATCCCATGACCCGATCTTGAGCTCGATTAATTGCGGTGTTAAATACTTTATCCATCTCTTCCATCTTCATCCTTTTTTCCTGCGTGTCTCTCGCTGCTCTTCCTGTTCGTTGATAAGCTTCCTCGTATGCATCTTAAGCTCTTGCCCTCTTAGCAGCTTCTTCTCTCAGCTTGCTCTCCAGTTCAGCAACCATCTCAATCAATTGTTCTTTCTCTCCTTCAGTCTGTATTAATTTCTCCTCGGCATTAGTCAGTCGTTCTTCACGATCCAGGATCTCATCGTCCTTCTGTGTCATTGCAGTCTGTTGTTCAACTACTATCTCTTGCAATTCCTCAACTGTATCCTGAAGTTCCACGTTGCGTTCATGCACCTCATCGTAAATACGGCCTGTTATCGAGTTAAGTGGAATCCTTTCTTCCTCATCCTCCTCATCTATCTCCACATCATTCTCCTCATCTTCAACTACTGTAACCAACGGTAACTCCCGTGGCAGTAGTTGTTCCCAAACTACCTGAATGTCGCGAGGCTCCTCCTCAACTAAATTTTAAAGTTTTAGTTATTAATCATTCTACTCGACACTCGCGAGCACATAAGTTATAAACACATAAGCACATAAGTGTTTTATTACTTCTTTCTTAAAACTCGATAAGAGTTATCTCCACTATCTTTTCAAAGGTTACTTCCTAAGGATTTTTCCCCCCCCACCTAAGGTTCATAACCTAAAGCTTTGATACCAACCTGTAACACCCCCAAATCTCGGTACTTCATTTCCTCAGGGTTTAGTGTTCACGTAATCAAAACATTCATTTCTAACTACCCAATTATAATAAAATTGAATAACAAAACCTGCCCATACAGGATTAAACTTAAATAAATCTCCCATGTTAACTAACCTTTACAAACAATCATTCATGCGGAAAATTAAAATAAACTTCATTACAATCTTTAAACCAAGTCTGAAAATAAACTATTCAATTATTACAAGTCTTCAGCATTGCTTCGTCTTTCCTTTCCCTTTACTGGTACTAGGTACATCACCAGTTTCAACCTTAGCTGTAAGAAATTTTATAGGCAAGAGTGAGCAAACAAGGCCCACTTGAAATAACAATAATTAAATCATTAAACTTTTACATCATTTGTCAACATTAAGCTCAATAGAATTTAACAATATATTCTATTAACTTTTGGAAAGCTTTAATCTTTACTGAGGGTCTAATGACCACGAATCATGTCCACAGTTATAAGTAATTTTTCAACTTAAACTTTAACAGTCATAAGACTATAAGGACTTCACGTACTTAGGGGGATCAACCCTTCGTACAATGTATTGTGCACAACCATTTCAACGCTAAGCGTAACCTCTTATAAAAGAGTTGTTCTTGTCAGTATTTAGAATACAAGTCCGTACCAAAGTGAGTTTGGTTTGGATACATCATGGGGTAATTTAGAATTTAACGGTAATCAACTAAGGTTTAGTTAATTACAAACGACATAACTGTATACTATGGAACAATCATAGTTTAATTGATGTTTATAAATTAACATCATGCTTTACGGATAATCTAATAGCATACAATTTGAATAATTATAACCTACCTTGCTTGAACAATAATAAGACAAGGTTAATTGAATAATAAACATCCACAACATGTATATAATTGTACATGCTAAACCACAAGTTAAGTACAAGAATAACTTGCTCCAAATAAATTTACACCATTATATGATAATCGAAATTGAAACAATAATTAGTTCAATAACAGCAATGATTAGAAAACTTATACAATAAAGAACTTGCTAAATATCAAAAGTTAAGGCTTAGAAACTTGCTCAATGTAAAAGGTAGGTTTAGGAAACTTGCCTTTAGCACAAGCTACATTTTTACCACTTGAATTGATACCCTAAACATATGTCATATTGACATAATTAGTCCTAACCAACATTGTACATTTATATACACAATTACATTCATCATATGGGTTGAATTACCCATTCACACAATCAATTATTTTTCAAGTAGATAATACTTAATAACATGATAGTTCATAGTCTAATCATACTGAAATTATCATTTAACATTATTACGATAAACACATAACATTTATTTTCAAGTTTTGTACATTTAAACAAAAATGTCAGACAGTTCTGCCAAGCTACGCTGCGGCGCCACAGTTTGTACTGTGGCTCGCGCTGCGGCGCTGCGGCGTAGCGATTATACTCTGAGCCGGCGCTGCGGCGCAGTGATTGTGCAACAGGCCGCTTACGTCATGGTGATGGCGCTGCGACGCCAGCAATGAACTGCTGGGCCGCGCCGCGGCGCGAACTGTTAGCATCGACTGACAGCTTCTGCAACCATGAAAGAAAAAGTCAAATTGGCCAAAAAGCTCGAATCTAATAGACTAGTTACACTCTACTTTGCACATGAACTTCATATAAACATATAGTAAAAACTTCTAACATGTTTCTACTCATAAATTAACACAAACATCAAATATTCAACACCCAATTTCAATATTTTTGTCAAAAACTCCATTTTTGATATCTTCCATGAAAATTAATACTGTGATTTTGTTATTCAACCAAAACAGTAACTTCTAAGCATCATGATTATGATGTTACATACTCTAGCAATTCTTATAATCAATTTATCAATATAACAACTAATTACACCTTAATTTCCATTTTAACTAAAGCCATACTCGTTCATAAAAACTCTCTGTAAAATAATTTCTTCGTAAAATACATACATACATGAACTAATATATCTTATAATCATATATAACTCGTAAAACAACCATATAATCAATAATCATGCCAAATTATAAACATAACAACAATTTATCTTTTATAAACATCACAGAGAACTTTTTAGAAGAAGAAAACTAAATTTTTAAAGAAAAAAGATGGAGCTCCTACCTTGGATTAGGAAGATGATGATATTATCTTCTTTGATTGTCAAGCTTTTCTCAAAAACCTGTTAAAATATCTCTCAATTCTCTTTAGTTTTCTCTCTGTATTTCTTTCTTCTTCTTCTTCTTCTTCTTTTCTCTCTGTAGAGTTCAACTGACTCCCTAACTCTAACATACGTACTATAAAATATAACGTATATAGTAATAATATATATTAATTATATAATATAAGTACTGATATAAATATATCAGTTATATAAGTTTTGAAATTTAAAAGCCATAAGGCTTGTTTGGCTAGTCTAAATAAAATAACTCATTAATTCTTACTCCTTGTTTGGTAAATTGAATTAAAACAAATGGATTAATCCTTATACCTTGTTTGCTAAAACACTATTAGATTAAAGACTTATTATACAATAAGGCATGTTTGACAAAACTAAATTAAACCATTTTTAATTTATTTTAATAACTCCTTTATAGCAAGGTTATTAGTCACACCTTTATTAAATTAATAAATCAATTAAACATTAATCTATTAAATTACTTTAACACATAAACAATTATAATTCTTTTTACAATTATAATTTCATTTAATCAACTAATATTTCAAACTACAGTTTCTCATTTAAATATTATTATTTATTTACAATCATTATAAGCTCTCTAGCTTATTAAATTAAACTCCGTTATTATAAAATCTCATAATAATTAATTTATTTAGCTCCGTAATTATTTACTCAACAAATAATTAATTAAATCACATCAACTCAAATTGCCATATAATTCAATAAATATTTAATATTGCCAATAAATATTTAATGTTTAATATTTAATTATTTATTCAATAATAACATATCCATTAAATACTTAAATAAATCAATAAATATTTAATATCACACTTTAAAATTATGGAATGTTACATCATTCCCTCCTTACAAGGATTCTGTCCTCAGAATCACAACTCAAACAAATCATTCGTTACAAACACATCGAGTGTCTGTTTCACCATATCAGAAAAGATGGACATCATACAACGCTAAAATGTTGTAGGAGCATTACATAGCCCGGAAGACATTTTTCAAAAGGAAAAGGTTCCATGTGGATGTGACGAACAAGAATTTTATAAATTATTTTAAATATTTATTGAGTTAAATAAATATTTTTCGATGATTTAATTATTAGATTTAATAATTAATTGATGCAATTGTGGTAGATTAATTTAATTATATGTGTTACATTTATTAAATTAATGTAGAGAATTTTTATTATTCGAGTATGTGATTGTGTGAGCTTATTGAATTAAATGAAATATTTAATTAAGCATGATGTTACTTTAATTAATTTAATTATTAATTAGAGATTTAATAAATTGTTATTATTTATTAATGAGAAAAATTAATCATGTGACTATATGAATTTATGAGAAAATATTATATTTTATTTATAATAAATTAAATAAAATATTAGAGTTATTTTATAAGGAGTGTGACATTTATTAAACTATATAATAAAAGGTTTATTAAAATAATGAGCTTTGAATTTATTTGCTAAGCCAAACATGGAACTAAGAGAGGTTATGGGCAGTTAACCCATGACTGGGCAACTGACCACATCGCGTCAGTTTTATTTCTTCGACGCTTCCTCCTTCTTCTTCATAATTTCCAAAGTCTGACATTATTTTTCAGAGAGAGTTCAGAGAGAAGGTGAGAATTTTTGAGAGAATTTGTGAGTGTGTAATTACAGGTTATTGCAAAAAGGGTTATCTGATCATCTTAGGTGGGGGAACAACCTTAGGTAGTAATCTTATAGAAAGAAGATAGTAAAGGAAGACTCTTATCGAGTTCTAAGAAATGAATTTTTTGAAATTCATTGAAGATAATAAAATACATTATGTGTTTATGTGTTAAGTATGCGTTAGATAGTATGACTTAGTAACTAAAAGTTAAAATTTTGTTGTCAGGATGACGAATGTTGGAGAAGCTAGTCAAGCTGAGGAGGGACCCCATTTACCTATAGTACCTACTGAGGAGGGATCTCGTGTACTTGTAGGACCGACTGAGGAGGAGCCCCGAGACATTCATGTCGTTAGGGAGCAGCTGGTGCAGAGGGTTTCATCTCTATTGATCACCGTTGTTGGTCAGGAGCATGAACCTGAGATTGATCCTGAGGAGGGTCCTGAGGAGGAGTTTGATGTGGAGGAAGAAGATGAGGAGCTACCACGGTACACTGTTGATGCTGAGATGTATGACACACTATATGATCGTAACGTAGAGTTACAAGACGAGGTTCAGGAATTGACTGAGCGAGCAACTGTTCAGCAGTCTACTTTAGAGGAGAAGGATAGAGAGATTGTGACCCTTCATACACGTTTAGGAAACGTGGAGTGGGATCTGGTTCACGAGAAGGGTCAAACCGAAGATAAGATTGAAGAGATAGAGAAGCTGAAGAAGGAACTGAAAGAAACCTCCGGAAGACTGAAAATAGCAGAGGAAGGATGGGTAAGAGAATCACATCGAGCAGATCGTGCAGAAAATGATAGTCGTGCAAAGAAGGCAAAGCTTGAAGACACGTACGCCACACTTAATCATACGATGGATGAGGTTCAAGAGCGAGTGTTAAGGTACCCCATCCAGTTTGAAGGACTTCCATCGTATATGTTGGATCGCAGGACGATGTCTCGTATCATGAATGAGGAGCGTGGCAAGGCTATTGAGCACCTTGGAAGACAGGAATAGAATCTGTTTATTTATGTGAAAGACTTATATAGTTTTATGTAAATTTCGATGTGTTTATGAACTAAGGAATATGTTAATATTTGAATGTTTTAAATCCTGTGGATTCTTTATTCCAGGATAGATGATGTAAATAGCAGTATGCTATAGTTTAATGTTAAAACTTTTTATTTGAATGAAAAGATATCAAGTTGTTTTAGATGATGTGTTAAGTGATATGTTAAATTGTTGAGTAATGTCTTAACTATGTAGAGAAATAAATAAAGTACCAATAAACGTTTACTTAACAGAAAAATGCTGCCAAGGAGAAGACAACAACGTCAACCGGCTCAGGAAGGGTCAACCAATAATAACAATAATGCCAACGTTAATCCAGTTCAACAGCTAGTTAATTTACTAACTGGAGTCATGAATAACCAACCGCAAGCTCCACCTAGCACAACGTTTAAAGATTTTAAGGCGGTGGGACCGCCAGAGTTCAAAGGTTCCAGAAACCAGATCGAGGCTCAAACGTGGGTGATGGAAATGGAGAAGGTTTTTGACGTTGCTAGGGTTCGAAAAGATCAGAAGACCGTTTTTGCGACATTTATGCTGAAGTCTGAGGCTAGCTACTGGTGGCAGGCAAACAAGATGCGAGGAGGTGAAGGTGTAATTACGTGGGAGAGATTCAAAGAGATGTTTTTTGAAATGTATTTCCCAGCTAGTTCGCAGAATCAGATGGAGGTGCAATTTCTGGAACTGAAGCAGGGAAACATGAGTGTGCCTGAATACGCGGCTAAATTCGATGAGTTGGCAATGTTTGCCCCGTATCAAGTACACACTGACGAGAGGAAAGCCAGACGATTCGAACAAGGACTGAAGCCTTGGGTATACAACAAGGTATCAATGTTTCAACTTAACACGTTTGCGGGAGTTTTGGAAAAGGCCATTCTCGCGGAAAGAGGAAGTGATGCAGTGACTAAGTACAACCAAGAACAGAAAAAGAAAAAGAGTGAGAATGAAGGTAATAACAAGACTGGTGGAAGTAATACTGGGAATAATAATAATCAGAAGAGGAAGTGGACGGATAACTCGACAGCTGGAAGTCAACACGGAGGGCAGAAAAAGAAGATAGAAGCATGTACGACTTGCGGCAAGGCACATCTAGGAGTTTGTTTGAAGGGAAATAGAGTGTGCTACAATTGTGGTCAGGAAGGCCACATAGCACCAAATTGTCCAAACCCAAAGAATGGTGCTTGTTTCAACTGTGGTTCGAAAGATCATTTAGCAAGAGACTGTCCCAAGAAGAGATCAGGAGGATCAGGACAAGGAGGAAACCAGGGAAATAGCAGTGGAAATACCTTAACCATCACCGGACCACCTGCAACAAATCGACCAACCGCCAGAACTTTCAATATGACGGTGCAGGATGCAATCCAGTCTCGTGAGGTGGTGTCAGGTATCATTCCGATCAATGAAATTAATGCTTATGTTTTGTTTGATTCGGATGCTACTTGTTCCTTTATATCCGAAGACTTTGCTAATAGTTTAGATTTGCTTATGGATGAATTGGATTACCCCATGAACATAGAAATTGCGAATAGAGAAATAATCCCTGTTAAGTACGTGTTTAAGAACTGTAGGGTAGATATTAAGGTTAATATCATGAATGTAGATCTTATCCCTATTCGATTGGGAGAATTCGACGTTATATTGGGTATGGATTGGCTATCCAATTATGGGGCTGTAATTGACTGTCAAAAGAAGCGTATTAACCTTATGACTCCGTCAAAGGTTATGTTTTATGGTAGCAAGTCGCCTAGACAAGCGAGTTGTCTGACGATGTTGCAGGCCAGGAAGTTATTAAAACAAGGCTGTGTAGGATATTTAGCTTACATAGTCGACAGTCGAAAAGAGAACCCGAAGGTAGAGGAGATACCGATTGTGAGGGACTTCGTCGATGTATTTCCAGACGATTTGCCAGGACTTCCACCAGATAGAGAAGTAGACTTTGTGATTGATTTGGCGCCCGGAACTGCTCCAATATCGAAGGCACCATACCGAATGGCGCCAGTAGAGATGAAGGAATTAATGGTACAACTACAAGAATTGTTGGACAAAAAGTACATTCAACCGAGCGTATCGCCGTGTGGAGCACCGGTGTTGTTCGTGAAAAAGAAGGACGGATCGATGATGCTCTGCATTGACTACAGATAATTAAATAAGGTCACGATTAAGAACAGATATCCATTACCGGGGATCGATGATCTGTTTGATCAATTGAAGGGAGTAAAATACTTTTCCAAGATTGACTTGAGGAGTGGTTATCACCAACTGAAGGTGAGGCCAGAGGATGTACCGAAGACAGCGTTCCGAACGCGATATGGTCATTATGAGTTTTTAGTAATGTCGTTTGGTCTTACGAATGCTCCTGCAGCATTTGTGAGACTAATGAATGGTGTATTCAAGCCGTTTTTGGACAAATTCGTGGTGGTATTTATAGACGACATTTTGGTATATTCCAAAACCAAAGAGGAACATGAAGAACACTTGAGGTTAACGTTGGAAGTATTGAGAAGGGAGAAGTTGTATGCTAAATTTTCGAAATGCGAATTCTGGATCGAGAGAGTACAATTTCTTGGTCACGTAATCGATAAAGATGGAATTTCGGTAGATCCATCCAAAGTAGAAGCTGTGATTAACTGGGATCAGCCGAGAATGCCGTCAGAAGTAAGAAGTTTTCTTGGATTAGCAGGATATTATAGAAGATTCATACAAGATTTTTCTAAGATCGCAACTCCGTTAACGAATTTAACTCGAAAAGCTGTGAAATTTGTTTGGACGGAGAAGTGTGAGGAGAGTTTTCAAGAATTAAAGAAGAGGTTGAGTACAGCGCCTGTCTTCCGGATGATACAGGAAATTTTATTGTTTTTAGCGATGCGTGGACTTGGCTGTGTGCTGATGCAAAATGGCAAAGTCATTGTGTATGCATCACGGCAGTTGAAGGATTACGAGAAGGGTTACCCAACTCATGATTTGGAGTTAGCTGCAGTTATTTTTGCTTTGAAAATTTGGAGGCACTATCTATACGGGGAGAAGTGTGAAATATATACGGACCATAAGAGTCTGAAATATATTTTTACACAGAAAGATTTGAATATGAGTCAAAGAAGATGGTTGGAATTAATCAAGGATTATGACTGTGAGATTTTATACCATCCGGGTAAGGCTAATGTGGTTGCCGACGCCTTAAGTAGAAAGGGTCGTGAGAAATTGATGATGTTGACTGCTCAGCAGGAGCTAATTGCAGATATGGAGAAACTGGAGTTAGAAGTTAAGTATCCTATGAAGATTGATGAGAAGCTATTTCAGATGCAATCTGGTACAACTCTACTAGATAGAGTGAAGGAGGCTCAGCTTCAGGATGATGAATGCAAAAAGGTAACATCGAAGATATCTGAAGGAACCGAACCAAGATTTAAGATGGATAAGGAAGGAATATTGAGATTTGAAAGCAGAATTTGGGTTCCGCCAGTACAAGAAATTAAGGAAGAAATTTTGAGTGAGGCTCATAGTTCAAGATATTCGATTCACCCTGGTAGTACAAAAATGTACCAAAATCTTCGACAATATTTTTGGTGGCCGAATTTGAAACGTGATGTTACAGAATGTGTTGCCAAATGCCTGACATGTCAGAAAGTTAAAGCAGAACATCAGAGACCGAGTGGATTGCTACAACCGTTGGAGATCCTAGAATGAAAATGGGAACATATTACGATGGACTTCGTGGTTGGCCTTCCGACGACTCAGAAAGGCTACGACGCAGTATGGGTTATCGTTGACCGACTGACGCAATCCGCGCACTTCCTTCCTATCAAAATAAGATTTAACTTAGATCAGTTGGCAAGATTATATGTGAAAGAGATTGTTTCGAGGCACGGAGTACCGGTGTCTATTGTTTCCGATAGGGATCCGCGCTTCACATCAAATTTCTGAAAACGTCTTCAGGAATGCATGGGTACACAACTGCGAATGAGTACAGCTTACCACCCTCAAACAGACGGACAGAGCGAACGAACGATTCAAACACTGGAAGATATGTTACGAGCCTGTGTAATGGACTTCAAAGGAAATTGGGATGATCACCTACCGTTAGTAGAGTTCGGCTACAACAACAGTTACCACACTAGTATTGGTATGCCGCCTTACGAAGCGTTATACGGCAGAAAGTGCAGAACTCTGCTTTATTGGGATGAAGTTGGTGAAAGAAAATTGTTAGGACCAGAATTAGTACAGCAAACGGCAGAAATAGTCAAAGTGATCCGAGCACGACTGGTAGCAGATCAAGATCGACAGAAGAAATACGCTGATCCACATCGTAAAAATATCGAGTTTGAACCAGGTAGTTATGTTTTCTTGAAGGTCTCTCCCTGGAAGGGAAAGATCAGGTTCGGAAAGAAAGGAAAATTGAGCCCAAGATTTATTGGACCCTTTGAGGTACTACGAAGAATTGGAGAAGTTGCGTACGAGGTAGCCTTACCTCCAGCACTCGAGAATATCCACAACGTCTTCCATGTTTCTGTGTTACGACCTGACAAACCTGATTACAAGCATGTAATTGAATATGAACCCCTGCATTTTGAGAAAGACTTATCTTACGAAGAAATTTCTGTCCAGATTGTCGACCGAAAAGAACAAGTTCTGAGAAATAAAGTAATACTTTCTGTTAAGGTAATTTGGAGGAACCACAACGCTGAAGAAGCTACGTGGGAACTTGAAGAGAATATGATGAAGAATTA
Organism: Panax notoginseng; assembly: GCA_016801055.1. Lineage (NCBI taxonomy): Eukaryota > Viridiplantae > Streptophyta > Magnoliopsida > Apiales > Araliaceae > Panax > Panax notoginseng. Next base: position 92,565,642 of record CM029018.1, read on the forward strand.
CCCTCATTTATTTACTTAATTATGTGTATGCTATTCTGGGGACAGAGTCTTTGTAAGGGGGGAGAATGTAACGGGTCGAAATTATTGAGTCGTGATTCTGGGGACAAAATTCTTTTAATGGGGGAAAGATGTAACGAACGAGAATTTTGTAAATTATTTTAAATATTTATTGAGTTAAATAAATATTTTTCGATGATTTAATTATTAGATTTAATAATTAATTGATGCAATTGTGGTAGATTAATTTAATTATATGTGTTACATTTATTAAATTAATGTAGAGAATTTTTATTATTCGAGTATGTGATTGTGTGAGCTTATTGAATTAAATAAAATATTTAATTAAGCATGATGTTACTTTAATTAATTTAATTATTAATTAGAGATTTAATAAATTGTTATTATTTATTAATGAGAAAAATTAATCATGTGACTATATGAATTTATGAGAAAATATTATATTTTATTTATAATAAATTAAATAAAATATTAGAGTTATTTTATAAGGAGTGTGACATTTATTAAACTATATAATAAAAGGTTTATTAAAATAATGAGCTTTGAATTTATTTGCTAAGCCAAACATGGCACTAAGAGAGGTTATGGGCAGTTAACCCATGACTGGGCAACTGACCACATCGCGTCAGTTTTATTTCTTCGACGCTTCCTCCTTCTTCTTCATAATTTCCTAAGTCTGGCATTATTTTTCAGAGAGAGTTCAGAGAGAAGGTGAGAATTTTTGAGAGAATTTGTGAGTGTGTAATTACAGGTTATTGCAAAAAGGGTTATCTGATCATCTTATACTCTATGTAATTCTCTCCAAACCCAATTTCTACAATTACGTCTTTTGGTTTTCATGAATTGGCTTTCATATGTTTCTGTAAATCTCTGTATTTGGGAGATGTGAGATGATTATAATTTTATGTATGGCTTAATATGTATCAAATCGTGTTTAATTATATATATTGTGTAAACCATAGTATCAGTTTCAGGAAATTACGTAGTATATAATTTTTTCAAAATAAACATAGTACGTGATATGGCCATATGGCCTTATACGTGATAATTGATGTATTGATCATATATTATCCCTAAATTTTACACCCTTACATTATTGAGCATGTCGATACGGGGAGATTGGAGTTTAAATGAACGGATTCGGTGTTATAACGAATCCGTAGGGAGAATTTTCATATAAAGTTTTCTAAACTTCACGAACATCAAAGTCAGTAATTTTGTTAGGCTTTAAATCTGTTAATAAGTGTTTAAAATTGGTTTTGTCAGTATATAAATGTTGGGTAATGATTATATATAAATTATAGCATATGGGTATGTTTAATTTCGAGTAGAACTTTAAGAAATTTGGAGAAATTGGCAAGTTCTGCGATTTTCGCGAACTGCCATTTCTGTACCTGTTACGCAGCGCCGGCTGCCTGTTCATTTCTCGAGCCACGGCGCCACAGCGCCGCAGCGCCAAGGGCCCGGCCACAGCGCCACCGCGCCGCAGCGCGACTCCTTAGCACATTAGTGGCGCCGCAGCGCCACTCTCCAGAAAATGTCAGAAATGTATTTTTAAAATGTTAAAGTCTAACAAGTGTTAGTGGATTGATGTAATGAACATGTAATCATGTTAGGGGTATTATGAGATGATAAAATAGTTGTTTAACATGTAATAAAATATTATATGTGAATTGAATTATTAAATACATAATTAGTTTGATAATTCATGAAGTATAAATTATGTGATAACGTGATAATTTGACTAAGTTTAGTCAATAATTAAAGTAGACAATGAGAATGAGTTTATATTGATTAGTTAATTTATAATTAACTGGTATTGTGTATATGAATGGTATGTAGGATTTAATTCAAAGAACGTGCTTAGTTAAAGTGTAATCTACACACGAGGCAAGTATCCTATCCCTAACTCCATTCTATTGAGCAAGTTTCTTAACCCTACTTTTTAATATCTTTCAAGATTATTAATTACCTTGAATAAGTTATCATTTCTATTATTCAAGTTCAAGTATGATATTACAGATTATTTATATTGTCAAAGCATGATTCAGTTATACAATAATTATTCTATTGTATACGTTTGAGATTATTATTCAAATTGAATATCGTTATTGTTGAACCTTATTAGACTAGTGAACCTTATTGATTCAACTAGTCCATAGTTGATGAGCGTTCTAAATTTCAGAACCCTTGATGAATTTATCCAAACCAAACTTCCTTTGGTGCGGACTCGAATGTCAAACTGAGATGAACAACCCTATATAGGGGATTATTTACGCTTTAGCGCTAAGATATTGAGCACAGTATGGTACTAAGGGCTGATCCCCCTAAGTACGAGAAGAAGGTCCATAGTCTTATGACTGTTAAAGGTTTCAAGTATAACCCTTGTTAACCTAGGACATACTTCAAGGTCTTATGACCCTCAGTATTCTTTTAATTCATGTTATTTATTCTTGATTCAAAAGTTGAGCTTTATTCAGATGTCTTTGATTATTTGTATATTATTATACTGTTGTTTCATTTTTTATACTTGTGGGCATTTGTGCTCACTCTTGCTTAATAATAACATTGCAGTTAAGAATGAAAGAAGCGATGAACCCTCCACTAGTAAGGGCAAGTGCAAAGTTAGCAAATGATGAAGACCTGTTATTTATTAACTGATGTATTTGTTTAAGACTTGAGTTATGTTGATGTTAAGACTTATTTGTTTAGAATTCCGCATAGATGTTTTAAGGTTAGAGTAACCTGGGATATATTTATGAATCAGTTGATGTAACCCTTAAGGGAAGGGATTTTATTATGATTTCTATCTATTATATGGTTTGATATTATTTATGGGTAGATAGATAGATGATGCTTGTACAGTGAACACCAAATCCCGTGTAATCGAAGTACCCGAATTTGGGGGTGTCACAGTGGACATGTAAATGTTATTTTCTCCTGATCTTCGGGTGCTATAGCAATTTGATTGTAACTCGAGTACCCATCCATAAAACAATAGAATTCATGCCTGACGAGTCTATCGAGTATTTGGTCAATGAAGGGCATAGGGAAGTGATCCTTACAAGTGGACCTGTTCAGTTTCCTATAGTCCATACATACCCTCCATCCAGTCACCGTTCGTGTGGGAATAAGCTTATTATTCTCATTAGGCACCACTTTCATGTCGCCCTTCTTTGGCACACATTGTATTGGACTAACCCATGGACTGTTAGAGATCGGGTAGATAATGCCCGCATCCAGTAACTTGATTATTTTCTTTATGACCACCTCCTTCATGATGGGGTTCAACCGCTTTTGATGTTCAATAGAAGGCTTATCCCCTTCCTCAAGGAGGATTTTATGCATGCAAAATGAGGGACTGATACCCTAAATATCTGAGATAGACCACCCCAAAGTTATTTTATATTGTTTAAGAACTTGAAGGAGCTTCTCTTCCTATGCCTGATCTAATGATGGAGAAACTATAACTGGCAAGGTGGATGATTCACCTAGATAGGCGTACCACAAATGACTCGGCAATAGATTAAGATCAAGTACAGGTGGTTCTATAATTAAGGGCTATGACTGGGAGGTATATGCTTCTTGTACATTTAAAGATTCAAAATTTCACTTGAACTGATTTGATCTCGGGGGTTAGCTCTTCCACATTACTTGCAGCAGTCAAAGTGGCCTCAAGCGAGTCAGAAAGGCAGTTTTTAGAGAATACTTCTCGCACAGCTTCGTTAATCACATTGACTCATAAATAGTCTTTTGAGGCACATGGGTACTTCATAGACTTGAAGATATTGAAAGTTACTTCCTGGTCTTGTACTCTCATTATGAGTTCCTAATTCTGCACATCTATTAATGTCCTACCTGTTGGTAGAAATGGTTTGCCCAAGATAATAGGGACCTACCTATCCTCCTCGAAGTCCAGAACAATAAATTCAGTGGGGAAGATGAACTTGTCTACTTTGAAAAGCACGTCTTCCACAATCCCCTTCGGATAAGTAACGGATCTATCAGCCAGTTGCAGAGTTCCACTGGTAGGCTTGGCCTCATTCAACCCCGACTTCTTGTAGATAGATAGGGGCATCAGATTGATGCTAGCTCCTAAGTCGCATAGGAATTTTTCCGATGAACTGATCCCTTATAGTGCATGGTATAGTTAAGCTCCCAGGGTCTTTCAACTTAGGTGGAAGCTTATTTTGTAGAATTGCACTACATTCCTCAGTAAGTGCCACTGTCTCATAGTCCCCAATTTTCCTCTTCTTGGATAAGATGTCCTTCATGAATTTCACATAGCTGTGCATTTGTTCCAGCGCCACCGCAAACGGGATATTGATGTGAAGTTTCTTAAAAATTTCTAAGAACATCGAGAATTGTTTATCAAGCTTTTGTTTTTGAAGGTGTTGGGGAAATGGTAACTGTTGGACTACAAGACTAGGTTTACTAACAGTCGGGGTTGGTATTGTGGTTTCTTCCTTCACATTCTCTTCTCCCCCAAATTTGTTACAAATTGGCTCAACATTGTTTTCCTTTACAACAACTTCCTGTTGCATTGTTAAGGTCTCTCCTCCATTTTTTTCACTATCTTGCCACTCTAGAGAGTGACTACCTTGCACTATTCCTTGCCATCCCGTTTTGGGTTGACATACGTGTCACTTGGCAAGGTGCATAGAGGACGACTATTTAAAATAGTTGCCATTTATCCCATTTGGACTTCTAAATTTCGGATGGACGCCCTTTAATTATTGCTCCTTATTTCATTCTAAGCAATGTATCTCGAGAGGAGATCTTCCAAACTAGGCTTTTTGTCCTGTAGAGGTGGGGGTTGGTAAGAGCCTTATGGATGTTGTTGGTGTTAATTATAAGATTGAAAAGCGGGAGGATTTAAATATGTTGGTCTAGCAGTAGAGGTTTGGGCTTGGTTGCTGTTATTATTTCTCCATGAGAAAGTTGGGTGATTTCTTAGTCCAGGGTGGTAGTTGTAGGAAGATTTGAATTCTGCTGTCGCCCATAATTTGAGAAAAATTGAACTGATTCAGGGCTAATGGCGCACTGATCAGTAGGGTGGCTCCCCACACATAATTCATATGGCAATGCTACACTTTGCACAATTTGCACCCCATAGCGTCAAGCCTTTTAGTAAGAGTAGCAACCTGAGCAAATGGTGCCTTAATTGTATCAACCTCGTACACCCTTACCACTTTTCGTGGTGCTTGCCTATCGTTAGGCCACTAATAATTGTTCGCAGCCATGATCTCCACTAAGTCATACCCTTCAACATGGTGCTTCGACATAAAGGCCCACCAGATGTGGCATCAATACTCGAACGAGTAGAACTAGATAATTCGTTATAAAAGGTCTGAATTAGAAGTCATTCGGGAAATCCATGGTGTGGACACCATTTTAATATGTCCTTAAATCACTCCCACGAGTCGTAAAGAGATTCAAATTCAAACTGTATGAAGGATGTGATATCATGTCTAAGCCTTGATATTTACACAGGCGGAAAGAACTTCGCCAAGAATTTCTGAGCTAAGTCAGCCCATGTGGTAATGGAGCCTGGAGGAAGTGAATGTAACCAACTCTTGGCTTTGTCCCGAAGAGTAAAAGGGAACAGTTTGAGTCTGATAGCATCATCAGATACTCCGTTACATTTGAAAGTATCACAAATTTACAAGAAGTTTATCAAATGATCGTTCGGGTCATTATTCGACATCCCTCCAAATTGAACATTGTTTTGTATCATTTGAATTGTACCCAGTTTGATTTCAAAGTTATTTTCCTGAATCCTGGGTCTTAGAATGCTCGCTTTAATATATGTGATGTGAGGCATGGTATACTCCCATAGAGATTTTTGGATTTCCTCGGCCATTATAATTGAATTAGGTATTTCTCGAGTTCTTTCTCTTTTCAATCGCCTAAAAGTTCTGTCAACCTCATGATCAAGAGGTATTATATTTTGATTCCTGCGAGGTGGCATACACAGTCAAAAGTACATGAGAAAAAGCTTAAACAGATAAATCAGTTTAAATTAAGATCGTTTTGAATTAGTATTAATATTGAAAGACAAATAATACTAAGTCCCCGACAACAACGCCAAAAACTTGTTAGTCGTTTTCATGATCAATAAACTCGTGCAAGTATACGCAGTCTAACAAGTAATATACTCGAAAGCATAGTGTCAAACCCACGAGGACAACGTACTAATCACTACTCAAATACTAAAATTATATCAATTCGGCCTTATCTAAACAAGTAAATAAGGATGGCGTGTCTAAAACTATATAACTAAAATAGTAAAATATGAGATTGAATTGTTCCAAATATGGCAAACTAGGATTACAACTCCCCTAATGCTTCGTCTAATCTCCTAACTCTCCATTTAACTAACAAGTCACAAGAATGGCCAACTAAGAACATTAAGTACACATGAGCCTTTTTCAATGGTCAAATACAAATCCCTTAGCTAGATAAATTATGATGGCCCCAAATTTAAACACTAATATCTCAAATTTGGTGCTTCACGATCTAATTCTAATAATGCACTAATAAGTCATATACAGTGGAATAATAAAATAACTTACATTGATTTATTATAATTATTCTTGTCCCAAGGTTTCGCAACCATTACTAGTAATATTACATAACTTAAGTTCAAACATAACTTAATACATAATATTAAATAAGTCTTATTACAATCAAATAATAATAAACTTTTAACTTAAAGGAACAAAGCTACTCCATAGACTTGCCCTTACCCTTATCCTTGCTTGATGTTTTACCATGTTCTGCCTTTACTGAAAGGTGTAAAGAAAGCAAGATTGAGCAACAAATTTACCCAGCAAGTAATATAGAAATAAGGGATAACAAGTATAAAGTTCGAATTTTAAGGGTATAATAGTAAATGATAGTTCAAGAATAACAAGAAATATCAATTGTTCTAAATAAGAGTCACTATGGACTAAAAGATATCATCAAGATTCGAAAGTTTAATCATTTTAAAGTTTAAGAAGAATGAACACTGAGTAGTCACTATAGACTGAGAACTCCTGCTTGAATTAATAGTATTATACTGAAATTCCAATATAAACAAGTACAATAGGTGATCAGCCTAAAGTACCCTACGTTATGCAAAACATTTAATCATGCTTAAATGTGCTCACGTCAGTTCCCCAATAGTTATATAATTTCCCCTTCAATGAGTACCCTACGTTATGCATAACATTTAATCATGTTTACATGAATGAGGTTGTATGATAAGAAGATGTAAGGATGATGGTTAGAAGACTTAAACTATAATAAGTCATGTGAAATGAAATCATAATGAGTTTATACTTTTATAAGTTATAAACTCATGAAGAACAAGTAATAACTTATCATGTAGATAAGTTGATGTAATATGTATGTTAAGATGTTAGTATGATGAAAAGAATGCATTTGAAACGATGAACAAATCATAAGAAATGAAGTCATGCCGGAATTCACACGATTAGATGATAATCATCGAATTCGTGAAATTCTTGTAATAGAAGTCGAATTTTGGCATTAAGCTCGAAAATGTTGGTTTTCGATGGGAACAAGTCTTATTTGGCATTATAGAGTTACGAACTAAAAAATGACCAAATTCTGACTTAGAACGAAGAAATGAGCGTTGAACGATCATGAACGTTTATCGTTTTCGTTAAAAATGGACTAATAGCTGAATTTTAAGTTAACGAAGTTAAAAATATAAAATTCTTGCATAAACACGTAGAGTATATAATTTATGAGCTAATGGCTTTTGAACGAGCCAATTTGGACTTAAAATGATCAAATTTGGAGTCTGGGAAGTTCGCAATGTAAGAAAATTATTTCTGGTATCTGGTGCACATAGCTGGCATCGCGGCGCCAGCCCAGGGCTAAAAGGAGGCGCTGCAGCGCCGAGCTGTGCCCATAACCTACTGAAGTTTAGCACTACAGTGCCACCTTTTGAACTGGAGTTGGCGCTGCAGCGCCGGGACCGGGTAAAAGCCACTGAAGAGTGGCGCCGCAACGTGGCATAGAGAAGGGAAGCTGGCGCCGCGCCATCCTTTGGGTTTGCACAGTAATAACGGTTTATGAAGATAAAAGAAAAGGAAAGGCAATTGATTAATGATGAAACAAAACATTATTAAACCTAAAGTAACATCCTTAAATGATGTTAAAGACCTTAAGTATTACAACCGAAGGTTGACAAAAGATTAATTGACTGTCAGCGCAACGTAATGTGATAAGCCGGAACCAATAATAACAAATCTAAGTCATGATTAGATTGAGAAGAAGGGTAAGATATAGTAGTAACCATACTTGATTATATATGATCTAATGTGTTACGTTATGTGATCATATATTGTAGAGACCTTAAAGACTTAAAGGGAAAGTGTAATACCCATAGCAGACGCTGAAGGCAAGTTTTCTAACCCTTGTCTATGCTCAAACTAGACAAGCTTTGTGATTCATGTATCTTACGCATGAGTTGATATATGATGAAGTCGAAGCCAATTCCTTCGGCTAGACTTAAGAAATTTTATGGATTTCTTATAATCTATTGTCAATGTTGTTAAGTTTTGCCAAACTATTTGGTGTGGTTTTCAAAAGAAGATTGAGTATGCTAAACAAATGTTTTGTCGTCAAACGACAGGCACGTGAGGTTGCCAAACCTTAAACGTACCTACATTTAAAGAAAGTAGTGTTGTACAACATAGAGTACTATAGGCTGATCACCTAGATGTGCTCGTAAGTAATGCCGGACTTACGGACTTAGTGTCGGATTGTCCTTATCAAAGAAAGTATGAAATGCTCACGGTCTTGGACCGAAATTGATGTTTTACTGAATAATATTCATTGTGAAACGTTTTAAAGAAAATAGAAGTGCTATTTTGAATTATCGATAGTACTTTATAACTATTGTTTAGTTATTTAAGACATACGATTCCTATGTTTCAAGTATTTTATTTAAATGGAATTGTCATACTTGCTGAGCTAGTTATGCTCACTCTTGCTTGAACCATATGAATGCAACTAAGACCGAACGGATCGAAGGATTCGGCAGCTAATAGTATAGGTTTAATGTTGTAATGTATTTGATATTATGACAAAGAACTTATGTATTGGTTATAAAGAACTTGGGAAGGGAATATTGTTTGGAATATATATAAAACATATTCGTTCTTTTGAGGAATTTCAATTGAATGTATATGTGAACTGTAGCACCGTGTAGCACCATATGTCAGGTTGGAAGATGCCCAGATTTGGGGGTGTCACAGGTTGGAGGCGTGCAAGACCTGTGGAAAGACTCACTCAGGAGTCTATCTTAAGGGGAAGGCCGTATGCTACAGCTGTGGACAGGAGGGGCACATTTTGCCTAACTGTCCAAGTCCAAAGAAGAATCACAGATGCTTTGTATGTGGATCAACTGACCACATAGCAAAGAATTACCCGAAGAAGGGGACGGACGGGAATAAGGGCACTAATAGCAGTAAGTTAGCTATTGGTGGTCAAGTACAGCCGGGTAGGCCGATGGCCCGTACCTTTAACATGACGGTCCAAGATGCAGTTGCATCAGGGACGTAGTTGCATGTAGTATCCCGATCAACGACATAAATGTTTACGTGCTATTTGATTCAGGTGCTACATATTCGTTTATAGCATGTGATTTTGCTAGACGATTAGGAGTACTTCCTAAAAAGTTGCCTATACATTTGAATATAAAGGTAGCAAATGAAGAAATAATTCCTGTTGAAGATATTCATAGGAGTTGTGGTGTAGATATACGTGGATATAATTTATTGGTAGATATGATACCGATAAAGTTGGGAAAATTTGATGTAATTCTCGGGATAGATTGGTTGTTTAACTATGGGGAAATTATAGATTGTCAAAAGAAGTGTGTAAACATTATGACGTTGAGACAACCTCCTGTAATATTTTAAGGTAATAAATTGTCGGGACGTTCGTGCTGTCTTACGATGACCCAAACTACGAAATTGTTGAGGAAGGGATGTGTAGGTTATTTGTGCCATGTTGTTGATACCTAGAGAGTGGGAGTGACCATGGAACAAATATCTATTGTGAGAGAATTCATAGATGTATTTTCAAGTGAATTGTCGGGTCTTCTGCCGGATAGGGAGATCGAATTCGTAATAGACACTGTGCCAGGAGCGGCACCAGTTTTAAGGGCACCGTATTGTATGGCGCCTGTAGAAATGAAGGAGTTAATGGTCCAGTTACAAGAACTATTGGATATAAAGTACCTTCAACCAAGTGTTTCGCCGTGGGGAGCACCGATAATGTTTGTAAAGAAGAAGGACAGATCGTTAAGACTTTTGTATCGACTACTGAGAGTTGAACAAGTTAATGATAAAGAATAAATACCCATTGCTCAGGATCAATGATCTTTTTGATTAGTTGAAAGGGCAAAATATTTTTCTAAGATAGATTTACGGATGGGGTATCATCAGTTGAAGGTTAGGAAGGAGGATGTACCAAAGACGACATTCATGACTCGTTATGGTCATTACGAGTTTCTGGTGATGTCATTTGGGTTAACTAATGCACTAGCTGCATTTATGGATATGATGAACAGAGTGTTCAAATAATACTTGGACAAGTTCATCGTTGTGTTTATTGATGATATTCTAGTCTATTCTAAGACATCAGAAGATCATGCTGAACACTTAAGAATAGTGTTGGAAACACTAAGGAAGGAGAAGTTATATGTGAAGTTCACTAAGTGTGAATTTTGGCTAAAAAGGGTGCAGTTTTTAGGTCATGTCATTGACTATGATGGGATTTCAGTAGATCCAGCGAAGGTGAAAGCAGTGATAAATTGAGAACAACCGAAAATGCCGACTGAGGTGTGCAGTTTCCTAGGGTTAGCGGGATACTATCGGAGATTCATCTAAGATTTTTCGAAGATAGCTACACCGTTAACTAACTTGACAAGGAAAACAGTGAAGTACGTGTGGACTGAGAAGTGCGAAGACAGTTTTCAAGAACTGAAGAAAAGATTGAGTGAGGCGCCTATTTTTATGACGCCCCCAAATTCTGACCTCCACTTGGTCACCCGAATTCGATTCGTCACGTTCTCATGGAATCACCATAATAACTAAAATTACACATTCACAACGAAAGATCTAATTTAGAATAATGTACAATGATTTATTATAATTATTCCCCCAAGTCTCGTAACCTACAGTGCTTAATAGATTACATAATAATATCGAATAAAGACTTATTACAAAATCCTAGTTAAGCTTAAACATAGTCTGGAAATAGTCTTAAAACAACATAATAGATTAAACATGAAAGGGACATGCTAGTCGGTAGCCTTGCCCTTGTCCTTGTCTGTTCCAGAGACACCTCCCTGCTCTTCCTTAACTGAAAGGTTTTAATTAAGCAAGGATGAGCACAAATTGCCCAGCAAGTAATATACAACAAGGGGTAAGATATTATATCACAAGGTTTGAAATATCGAAGTGCCATTTCTAGGATAGTTCAAAGTTTCAGAATAACATCACGGATAAAAGATATGATAATTCAATATAAATCAATATAATATAAATATATATATATATATATATATATATATATATATATATATATATATATATATATATATATATATGAATTAAAAGGCTAACAATGTATCCAACTAGATAAGGAATTTACACTGAGCAGTCACTAAGGACTATTGAACTTCCACTAGAGTTACCAATATTAAACTAATAACCAAAAATATCAAGTATTATAGATTATCAATCTACAATACTATACGTTATGCATAACACCACAGTAATAATATACTCATGTGTTGGGGTTTTCAACAACATACAATCCCCTTACCATAGGGGTTGTCCAACTCAGTTTTCAAGATTTTCGCACCAATCAATTAGTTAGGATAGTTTTTATAAATATACATATAGTCTAGCCGAATCTAATGGCATCGACTCTTTCACAATATTCAAGGACAATACCAATTTCAACATGAATAATAGCTTTTCACAAGGGTTTAACATGCTAGCTCATTTGAACGAGAAAGTAATGTAACTTGTATTCAAAGGGGTAAGCTTACGGTATTTGTCGAATAAAATAATGCAATGGTATTGCACAACAATAATAGTAGGGTTCGGATACTTGCCTTAAGCGTAGTTTATCCACGTTTAATAAATCAACACTTTCGAATCCTATTTATAGAGCATTATAAGTATACAATGTTCATTTGCTAACACAGTCTTTAATAAAGCTTGACACGATTCAAGTATGCACATATAATACAAAATCAGTTCATAGGTCATCATGAATTAAATACTTAGTTATAAGCGAATCAAGAATGCTCAAGGTTAAGACTTTCTCTACTCATGGACTTTCCATTTCAATACAACACCAACTTAACAACTAAGCATCACACATATATATGTACATCAGTAGGTTTTAGATCACATTTAGCATCATACGTACCATACAAGTTACTGTCCAAAAGTCAGAACTCACCATCTGAGGTTCCACACTGGTGTAGCTGCGCCATGGCTAAGCCTAGGACTGGCGCAGCTGCGCCGTCCTCTGGCCAAGCAAAGATGCAGCTGCAGCCCTGTGGTTCCTATCCTATTTGCCCAAAATAATCATACATGATCTATTTTATCATGTTAAGAGTCTTTTCATGCTCCTCAAGTCAATCTAGGTTCCCTTTTATAATATTTTTCTAAATTAAACATTTCAACCATTTAAGGCCATTCAAGGTCATGAATTTACAAGGTCTAGCATGCTTGTTTTCTAAACATACGAGATAGTTATAACACTCATATTAAGCATGCGTACTAGTATTCATAACATGTATGTGAAACTAACACCGATTTAGTTGAAAATAGGTTTTGTTCATGCTTTTCTTGAAATATGCTACACAAGCATGGTATATATATGTTTATGCTACAATTCTAAACTTACTAGTAAGTCCAACTTGTTCATGTTTTTTTGTTAATTACATAAACATAAGCTAAATGTTTATTCATGCATTTACAAGTTATATTCACATGCTTTCAAAGTCAGAATATTCATCATGTAGAAATCATACAAGTTAGCATACTAGGCTAAGTCTTTCCTTGAAAACATTTCTATCACTAGGCTTAATAAGTTTGTTCATGCTCAAAAGGACTATGTACACTACAACATGTTCATCTATGTGTAAAATCAGTCATGTATAGCTTGCTAGGTTCACAATTTGTAGAACGTGATCTTTAACATAGTTGGTTTTCAAAACTTAAGGTTCAAATCTCCATTTAAACCATATGTCTCCATTAATCACGCAAGTCTATGAAAACATGCTCACATTAGGTTAACATATACATATATACGTCATACACATGCTTACATGTTAGCTTGAGTCAAAACAACTAGCTAATCATGATCAGATTTGAAAACAGATTGCTTAACTGAGTTCAGCAACCGGCGCAGTTGCGTTGCGCCTCAATACAAATGTGGCACAGCTGCGCCGTGCCTGGTTCAGGCGCAGAACAGTCTGCTTCGGCAACTGTCTAGCCAAATCTCAAAATTTATTCACCAAATGGATTCTAGACACTCATAAACCAATTGCAACATACGTATATGATCATATAACATCTATATAACCAACACCCACCCTTATTGACATCCAATTCCACCAAATCAATAATTTGATATTTCAAGAATTCAAAACTTAGTTTTACAGAGAATGAAATTAAAAATATAGAATGAAATTATACCTTTGCAATATGATTGAAACTTGCTACTACTTGAACTCCTAAGCTCTAAAAATTGTTGTAAGCTCTCGCCCTCACACTTGACAATTCTCAGACAATTCAAGCAACATATATAATGAAGGGAAATGTCTAATTTATAGAGAATTCCTTGACCATGCCAAGCCATTGTGTGACAACCGACATTTTGTAATTTAATTTTAATAATTATTGGATTGAATAAATATTTTTTTGATGAATTAATTGTTAGATTAAATAATTAATTGATGAAGTTGTGTTAGATTAATTTAATTATATGTGTCACATTTATTAAATTAATGTGGAGAATTATTATTATTATTCAAGTATATATTTATGTGAGCTAATTGAATTAAACAAAATATTTAATAAGCATAATGTTATAAGTAATTAGAGATTTAATAAATTGACATTATTAATAAATAAGAATTTAATTATTTGACTATGCGAATTAATGAGAAATTATTATATTTTATTTAAATTAAAGTAAATAAGATATTTGATTATTTTGTAATTGGGTGTGACATGAAATAAACTATAGGATAAAAGAGTTATTAAATTAAATGGGTTGGAATCTTTTATTTTCAGCCAAACGAGGCCCTAAGAGGAGTTGGTGGCAGTTAACCATTTCTGGGTAACTGACCACCACTCAGCGCATCAGTTCTTTATTATATACGCCTTCCTTTTTGTTTTATTATTTGCTAAGTCTGGAAAAGCAAAACAGAGAAGGAAAGAGAGAGTTTATGGAATTGTCAGAGAGAATTGAGAAATTATTGAGGAATTTGGGAGTTGAGTAATCGAATTAGTATCCAAAAAGGGTTTCTCCATTAATCTGCACTCTATACTCTGGGTAATTCCTTCAAACCCAATTTTTTATTACGTCGTATAAGTTTCTTAGAAAATGGCTTTCAAAATTCATTAAAGTCTCTGTAAATGGGAAATTGTGTTGTTATATGGATATATGTAATAATATGATTAGCATAACATGTTTATTTATATGTTATATAGGTTTCCATATCATCAATTCATAATTTTATAACGTATGTTATTTACAGAGTATAGAATAGGGCCATATGGCCCTTATACGTAAAATTATTATGTCAAACATAAATTATTCTGTAAAATTCACACTGGTATATAATTATGCATGTTAAAACGAAGGAAACGAAACTTGAATGGATGGAATTGGTGTTATAACAAATTCGTGGCGTTGAATTTTATGATTTATGTTCAAAACCTTCAAGAACATCAAGAATAGTGAAAATTTCATATTTTAATTCTGTAATTATGTGTTTTAATGGGTTGAAATCATTCTAAAAATGTTGGGTAATGATTATGTATGAATTCTAGCATGTGGGTATGTTAAATTGGTGAAATAAATGATCATGTAGGGTTTATTTTGCTGAACTCTGTGTTCTTCGCGAATTGAGAATCAAAATCTGGAGTTTCGCGCCGCGGCGCGAATTCCAGAACTGAAGTCCCGCACCGCAGCCACAAGTATCCCGCCGCAACGCGAAGACCATGTATAATTGTGGCGCCGCAGCACCACTTAGCAGAATGTCTAGAAATGCAAATTTTTTTAAGTGTTCAAGTATAAAAATGTAATAGTAACTCAACCTAATGAATATAAAATTAGGTTAAACATATAATGAGATGTTAAAGTAGATTCTTAACACATCCATAACACAATTACGTGTGAATTGAATGATTGAATGCATAGTTGGCTTATTGTTCGTGAGATGTAAATTATGTGACAATGAATGTAGTAATTTGACTAAGTATGGTCATAATCAAAGTTATACAAAGAGAATGAACTCGTGATGACTAGTACGTTATAATTGACTGGTATTATGAATGTAAATGATATGTAGGATTTCAATCAAGGAACGTGTTTAACTAACATGTAATCTACGCACGAGGCAAGTTTTCTATCCCTATTTAATTTCATTATTCAAGTTTATAAATCAAGTTCATTTGTTATGTTAAAGATTTGCTATCTTTTCAAAGTATGACTCTGTTATACAATAATTGTTCTATTGTATACCTATCGCAACTGTTATTCATTATAAATAGCATTTATTGTTGAACCTTGTTAGGCTAGCGAATCCTTATTGATTCAACTAGTCCATAGTTGATGAACGTTCTAAATTCAGAACCCTTATTAATTTATCCAAACAAAACTTCCTTTGGTGCGGACTCTAATGTCAAACTGAGATGAACAACTCTGTATAGGGGATTACTTAAGCGTTAGCGTTAAGATATTGTGCACAGTATGGTACTAAGGGCTGATCCCCCTAAGTACGAGAAGAAGAGTTCGTAGTCTTATGACTATTAAAGGTTTCAAGTATAACCCTTGATAACCTAGGACATAGTTCAAGGTCTTATGACCCTCAGATTTCTTTTGATTCTTGTTATTCATTCTTGATTCAAAAGTTGAGCTTTATTTCAGAAGTCTTTGATTCACTCACATGTTATTATATAGTTACTTTCATTATTATACTTGTGGGCAATTGTGCTCACTCTTACGAATAATAACTTTGCTGTTAAGAATGAAAGAACAGACGAACCTTCTACTAGCAAAGGCAAGGGCAAGATTAACAAGTGATGAAGACTTGTTGTTTATGTGATGTTGAATTTATGTGTTAAGACTTATGCTAATGTTGTTTAAGATTTATTATTTGTTTATGTTTCCGCACAGATGTTTAAGGTTAGTATGACCTGGGATTGTATTTACTATTCAGATGTTTTAAACCCATAAGGGGAGGATTTATTTCTATCTATTACATGGTTTGTACTTATTATGGGTAGATAGATATATGATTTTGTATCATAAACACCAACTCATGTGGGAATGGAAGTATCCAGATTTGGGGGTGTCACACATTGCCCAAGAAATCAAACCAAAGGATGGAAGAATTACATGAAGGTTATCAAGGAGTTGGTAATTGGTAGTTGGTTTGCATCATTATTCCCACTCCCCCCATAATCATCACTTAGATTGCTACCTTGAGCTTGGAAGAAGGAAGAGATAATAGGCCTTAGCCTTTTTGAAACTCATGTGAATGAAGTTTTGGACTAAGTGACCTTCTCTTCCACAATTATAACATTCTTTGGACGGCATCGCGTAATTTGGACTGATGTGTCCATCCCCTCCGCATTTGAAGCATATGATAGGTGGTCGTTCTCCTTCCTTAACAACGGGTGCTGGTGCTGACGTCTTTCCATCATTGTTGAATCTCCTCTTCTTGAAATATCCATTCTTATTGTTTTGACCATGATTACCACCGAAGTGGTTACCATTTCTGGCATGTTGATTCCCTTCATGCTTATTGTCACCGCTTTGATGTCTATTATCACCAGTATTATCATTTTGCCGGCTGCTCTCTTTTGGTTGCGTTGACTCGTTATCGTGCTCCACTAACTGAGCCCTGTTTACAACATCTGAATACAAACAGAGTTTATGAGAAATAAGATATTGGCGTATCTCCGGCTTCAAACCTCTTAAAAACATCTGCGTCATTCTCTCTTCATTATCAACCAAGTGGGATGCAAATCGGGACAACTCGGTAAACTTGGCTTTGTACTGCGACACGGTCATGTTGTTTTGCTCCAACTTGATAAATTCCACCTCCTTAATGTGACGAATGCTTTTAGGAAAGTACTTGTCATTGAATAGCTCCTGGAACTTCTCCCAAAACATCTTGAGTGTGTCAGGTTGGGTACGTTTCATAGATTCCCACCAGTGATCTGCCTCTTCACGTAACATAAAGGTGGCAAAGGGAACCTTGTGCTCCTCAGAGCATCCCAAGACATCAAATATCTTGGTGATCTACTTTAACCACGTCTCCGCCTTAAGTGGTTCTTGCTTTTCCTAAAACTCCGGTGGTCCCAGCTCCTTGAATTACTTAGCGGTGACCAACCGTGGGTTGCCATTATTTTTACCTGCATTATGAACAGGAGTCGCCTTCGCCTGATGTTGCATGAATTGTAAAAAACTTATAAACATACCGACGTTCGTCAATTGATCAATGTTGTTGTTTACAGGAGGATTATCGCCATCCTGTTGCATATTGTCCTGATTATTGATCGGTGGAGACTCAACGGTCTCTTGTACTCCATTGCTTATCTCAATATTTTCAGATGCCATTTTCAAATACTGCCACAAAACAAGGGTTAATTAACATATCACATATTATCTCTATACTCTGACTGACCAATTAAATAACAAGTAAACTTAGGTAGGTCATACTAGCGAAGTAATTTACCATCTCTCCCCTCCTAGTTCTTATCTCACATCTCAGCTAGGGATCATATCCCTAAGCTCTGATGCCAACTATGATGCCCCCAAAATAGGTATACATCACCTATTCTGAGTCGCCAAATACATGGTACAGAATACAAATAAAAACTTAATTATACAACTATCGTGTAAAATACGACAAAACATAAGCTGTGAGTTTTAATACAATATTGTCTTCTAAAAAATATTCAAACTCAAAATAAGTCCTCAATACATTTATTTTCACACTATTTCATAGAATAGTGAGGACTACTAATGCTATCATCTGAACCGTCACTCCGTTTCCCGACTAGTCCCCTCTACGTTCTCATTTCTTGAAGAGAACAATGAAAGAAAGGGGTGAGCTCAACTAGCCCACTAAGAAATATTATGACTAAGATAATGCAAAATAAATTTATCATTAGCCTTCAACAGTGTTAAACTGATAAAATATAATAAACAACAAGTTTTAGATCAAAAACTGTAGCGGAATAAGCAATCCATTAGAGGAGTCAAGTAGATAATAAAATCTACTATCTTCTATGATTTAAAAGGTTTTCATCACTTTTATTGTTGGGACTCAGCTTAATAAATAATTCACATCATTGAATCACCCCTGCACTACGGCCAAGGATATTCTTTAGTATCAAGACCACAAATTATCCATGCACTACGGGCCAAAGATAATCGTGTTCTCATCAACGATCCTGCTCATGCCATAAAACAATTCATCTTTGCACTACGACCAAAGAGAATACATAGCCATAATCATACCAAAAACTGTCCATCAATGCACTACGGGCCAATGAGGACTTTTTTCACATAATTTGTAACATTACGGTCATGATTACACCGAATAATCTCTGGTCATAACCATACCAAGTCCATCTATGCACTACAAGCCACAGATGACTTTCAACATAATATAAACATGAGGATGATGATAATGATATAAGAATTCAATAAAACAAGTTCAAGATTTAATTTATCCGTGAACCAATAACGTCCAAATTGTCAACATGATACTTCTTTGTAGAGTAAAATTCAAGAATGCTCAGAAGAATATTTCCATGAAAAGATACTGGATGAATCGCAAATATCAACAATATTCCACTAATTTCATGTAGTATAGAAGTCAAAACTTTAACCAACTAAGTTTAATAACGAATGGAATAACAAAAGAAAACATCATGCATGCGGTACTTCGTATAGACAGGTTATTCCAACAGAATAATAAGTAACGGAACCAGGTCAGGCGAAATTCGCACCGACAGGATGTTCCAACAGAATAATAAGTAATGGAACCAGGTCCGGCGTAAACGCACAGACATGATATTCTGACAGAATAATAAATAATGGAACCAGGTCCGGCGTAAAACGCACAGACAGGATATTCCAACAGAATAATAAAGAATGGAATAACAGAAGAATTTCACCATGTATAGGGTAGTTCGCGTACACAGGTTATTCAAACAGAATAATAAATAATGGAATAACAGAAGTTCACTTCATGAATACAAAAGAAATAATACCCCTTACGAGTACAACAAATAATATCTGATACCTTATAAGAAACTGGATATTGGAGTAGTGAAGTAGCAGAACACTTTTCTTCTTTCTCTCTATATTTTCTCTCTCTAGAGTTTCAGTGAATTCGTAAGAAATAATGAAGGAATGAACTTCTATTTATAGGAGAATGGAAAGGATACTATACAATAAAATATTCTAATAAAATAAAAACTTTTAAATAAATTAAAATATATATTATATATATATACACAAGCTCATTATAAAATTCACGGGATGCATTCCCGTGATCATCTCCCTGCCAAAATTTCAAACCTGCGCATAATATATACTAGTACTCCTTCCCGTGCCCAATTATCATTTTGTTCTTCTTTATTTTTTTCTCCACCAAAGTCCAGTATCACCAATTATATATATATATATATATATATATATATATATATATATATATATATATATATATATATAAGTACTTCCCTCCTAATCATCATATACATATATAGAAAAAATTATATAGTATATATATTAACACATGCATATATACATATATGTATATTATATACAACTTCCTCCCGACCACTCCATTTCCCTTTCCCCCATTTTTCAACTTCCACCAATATATGGTCCCCACCTGTCATTATCATATATATATATAAATATAACACATTCTCTTACACACACATTATATATATATATATATATATATATATATATATATATATATATATATATATATATATATATATATATATATATTACCTCTCCTTGACAGAATTTCTAGACATCGTTAATATTGCAAATAATAATATTAATAACTTTGTCGTCTCAATTATTGATTTAAAAATATATAAAATATCGACAATAATTGAATCAAATAACGTGATATACTATGCAATAATTACTATAGCAATAATTGAAAAAAACTGAGTGACTTCTCACGTAAGCATCAATAATCAATACCGTGTGCTACTATGCAACCACGCGTATTACTGTACTTTTACTACCGAGTAGTTCAACAGTTTTAACGGTAAAACTTCCGCCATTATTTTCATAAAAATATTTTTGTCGTTTTCTCAATCCGACAATTATTCTGTTGCAGGGTCCACCAATGATTGTGCCGTCGTACGGATATTCCCCGACAAAAAGAATATTCTCCGACCAATCGAATATTATATAACAACTTGCATACTTTGTAAAATTTATAAATACTACCCGCAACTATAACATTATCTCAAATCCACACTATAATATTAAAAAAAATTATTTAAAAAAAATAAATATTTATTCATAAAATCCGGGGTCTCATAATCTCCCCTCCTTATAAAATTTCACCCTCAAAATTTACGTACGTACCTGGTATGCCGAACAGGTGAGGATACCTTAACTTCACTTCAAATTCTAACTCTTGAGGTATAACCTTTGAGTGTTGAATACGATTCTTCTACTCAACGAGTTAGTTACCATGTTCGCTTTTTCCTACGATGGTATTGAGTGGTACGATCATAATCTTCAACAACTCGAGTCAACGTCTTTGGCGCATGTTACGTTCATTTTAGTTGAAGAAATATTTGAGGGTTTAAGAAATGGGTTTTGTACTGGTGTCAATACAAAATTCGATTTCACGCTATGGGGTAGAACAGGAAGTCTTCAAAAATACGTCAAGAAATTTATTAACAATAGAAATATCATTCAAAACTGTGACCGTCATCCAAGAATTGGATAGTACGTCACATTGATACCTATCAACTTGCTATCGTCATTCACAACGTCGGCCACTGAAAGTCTGGCTTCGGTGTATTCCACACAAGGAAGTCAACAACGAAAGGAATAGGGCTCTTTACTTATGGCTTGATATGACAATGATTGACTTTAGTGGTTTGGTTGCTTGAATTCGCATAACAGGTTGGTTAGGAATATGAAAGCTAGCAGCCTTACGAAAAGCATGATGAGTAGTTAACCAATCGTTTTCAAAAATCACATCAAAGGAAAGTATTTTCAAATAGATAAGATCGACAGGTAACGTGAAAGTGTTGATTTGAATAAGATTTATAAATAGTAGAGGTAACGACGGTTTCTCCCAACTGAGTTTAAACAGATATATCAAAGTTTAACTTCTCCGGAGTTAACTTCAAACATTGAACACAACTAGGTGAAATAAAAGAGTAAGTAGAACCGGTATCTAACACGGTATAGACTTCATAAGAGTTTATGACTAACATACCCATGATAATTTTATCCAGGTTCCTTGTCACGAAAAAAAAACACACTCGCTTAAACTACCGGCTTTGAATTTGCTGGGACGACCTTTGGTGCCTCCATCCTAGCTGAACTTGTCTTCGGTGAACGACAAAATCGGACTAAGTGACCTTCTCTTCCACAATTATAACATGCTTTGGACGACATCACGCAATTTGGACTGATGTGTCCCTCCCCTCCGCATTTGAAGCATATGATAGGTGGTCGTTCTCCTTCCTTAACAACGGGTGCTGGTGTTGACGTCTTTCCATCATTGTTGAATCTCTTCTTCTTGAAATGTCCATTCTTATTGTTTTGACCATGATTACCACCGAAGTGGTTACCATTTTTGGCATGTTGATTCCCTTCATGCTTATTGTCACCGCTTTGATGTCTGTTATCACCGGTATTATCATTTTGTCGGCTGCTCTCTTTTGGTTGCGTTGACTCGCTATCGTGCTCCACTAACTGAGCCCTATTTATAACATCTTAATATATAAACACAGTTTATGAGAAATAAGATATTGGCGTATCTCCAGCTTCAAACCTCTTAAAAATATCCGCGTCATTCTCTCTTCATTATCAACCAAGTGGGACGCAAATCGGGACAACTCGATAAACTTGGCTTCGTACTGCGACACGGCCATGTTATTTTGCTCTGACTTGATAAATTCCACCTCCTTAATGTGATGAATGCTTTCGAGAAAGTACTTGTCATCGAACAGCTCTTGGAACTTCTCCCAAGACATCTTGAGTGTGTCAGGCTGGGTACATTTTACAGATTCCCACCAGTGATCTGCCTTTTCACGCAATATAAAGGTGGCAAAGGGAACCTTTTGCTCCTCAGAGTATCCCAAGACATCAAATATCTTGGTGATCTACTTTAACCACGTCTCCGCCTTAAGTGGTTCTGGCTTTCCCTAAACCTCTGGTGGTCCCAACTCCTTGAATTGCTTAGCGATGACCAACCGTGGGTTGCAATTATTTTTACCAGCATTATGAACAAGAGCTGCTTTCGCCTGATGTTGCATGAATTCTAAAAAACTCCTAAACGTACCGTCGTTCGTCAATTGATCAGTGTTGTTTACAGGAGGATTATCACCATCATGTTGCGTATTGTCCTGATTATTGATCTGTGGAGACTCAACGGTCTCATGTGCTCCATTGCTTATCTCAACATTTTCAGATGCCATTTTCAAATACTGCCACAAAATAAGGGTTAATTAACATATCACATATTATCTCTATACTCTGACCGATCAATTAAATAACAAGTAAACTTAGGTAGGTCATACTAGCGAAGGAATTTCCCGTCTCTCCCCTCCTAGTTCTTATCTCACATCTCAGCCAGGGATCATATCCCTAAGCTCTGATACCGACTGTGACGCCCCCAAAATAGGTATACATCACCTATTCTGAGTTGCCAAATACATGGTACAAAATACAAATAAAAATTTAATTATACAACTGTCGTGTAAAATACGACAAAACATAAGCTGTGAATTTTAATACAACATTGTCTTCTAAACAGTATTAAAACTCAAAATAAGTCCTCAATACATTTATTTTCACACTATTTCATAGAATAGTGAGGACTACTAATGCTATCATCTGAACCGTCACTCCGTTCCTCGACTAGTCCCCGCTACGTTCTCATTTCCTAAAGAGAACAATGAAAGAAATGGGTGAGCGCAACTAGCGCAGTAAGAAATATTATTACTAAGATAATGCAGAATAAATTTATCGTTAGCCTTTAACAGTGTTAAATTGATAAAATATAATAAACAACAAATTTTAGATCAAAAACTGTAGCGGAATAAGCAATCCATTAGAAGAGTCAAGTAGAGAATAAAATCTACTATCTTCTATGATTTAAAAGGTTTTTCATCACTTTTATTGCTAGGACTCAGCTTAATAAATAATCCACATCATCGAATCACCCCTACACTACGGCCAAGGATATTCTTTAGTATCACGACCACAAATTATCCATGCACTACGGGCTAAAGATAATCGTGTTTTCATCAACGGCCCTGATCATGCCATAAAACAATTCATCTTTGCACTACAGCCAAAGAGAATCCATAGCCATAATCATACGAAAAACTGTCCATCAATGCACTACGGGCCAATGAGGACTTTTTTCACATCATTTGTAACATTACGGTCATGATTACACCGAATAATCCCTGGTCATAATCATACCAAGTCCATCTATGCACTACAGGCCACAGATGACTTTCAACATAATATAAACATGAGGATGATGACAATGATATAAGAATTCAATAAAACAAGTTCAAGAATTAATTTATCCAGGAACTAATAACGTCCAAATTGTCAACATGATACTTCTTTGTAGAGTAAAATTTAAGAATGCTCAGAAGAATATTTTCATGAAAAGATACTGGATGAAGCGCAAATATCAAGAATATTCCACTAATTTTATGCAGTATAGAAGTCAAAACTTTAACCAACTGAGTTTAATAACGAATGGAATAACAAATGAAATCACCATGCATGCGGTACTTTGCATATATAGGTTATTCCAATAGAATAATAAGTAACGGAACCAGGTCAAGCGAAATTCGCATCTATAGGATGTTCCAACAGAATAATAAGTAATGGAACCAGGTCCGGCGTAAACGCACAGACAGGATATTCCGACAGAATAATAAATAATGGAACCAGGTCCGACATAAAACGCACAAACATGATATTCCAACAGAATAATAAAGAATGGAATAACAGAAGAATTTCACCATGTATAGGGTAGCCCGCGTATACAGGTTATTCCAACAGAATAATAAATAATGGAATAACAGAAGTTCACTTCATGAATACAAAATAAATAATACTCCTTACGAGCACAACAAATAATATCCATTGCCTTATAAGAAACTGGATATTGGAGTAGTAAAGTAGCAGAACACTTTTCTTCTTTCTCTCTATAGTTTATCTTCCTAAAGTTTCAGTTAATTCGTAAGAAATAATGAAGAAATGAACTTCTATTTATAGGATAATGGAAAGGATACTATGCAATAACATATTCTAATAAAATAAAAACTTTTAAATAAATTATAATATATATATTATATATATATATACACATGCTCATTATAAAATTAACGGGATGCATCCCCGTGATCATCTCCCTGCCAAAATTTCAAACCTGCGCATAATATATACTAGTCCTCCCCGTGCCCAATTATCATTTTGTTCTTCTTTCTTTTTTTCTCCACCAAAGTCCACTATCACCAATTATATATATATATAAAAGTATTTCCCTCCTAATCATCATATACATATATATAAAAAATTATATAGTATATATATTAACACATGCATATATACATATATGTATATTATATACAACTTCCTCCCGACCACTCCATTTCCCTTTCCCCCATTTTTTAACTTCCACCAATATGTGGTCCCCACCTGTCATTATCGTATATATATAACACATTCTCTTACACACACACACACACTATATATATATATATATATATATATATATATATATATATATACACTCCACCTTTTCTACCATCTTATACCTCTCATTGACAGGATTTCTAGACATCGTTAATATTGCAAATAATAATATTAATAACTTTGTCGTCTCAATTATTAATTTAATAATATATAAAATATCGACAATAATTTAATCAAATAACGTGAGATACTATGCAATAATTACTATAGCAATAATTGAACAAAACTGAGTGACTTCTCACGTAAGCATCAATAATAAATACTGTGTGCTACTATGCAACCACGCGTATTACTATACTTTTACTACCGAGTAGTTCAACAGTTTTAACGGTAAAACTTCCACCGTTATTTTCATAAAAATATTTTTGTCGTTTTCTCAATCCGACAATTATTCCGTTGCGGGGTCCACCAATGATTGTACCGTCGTACGGATATTCCCCGACAAAAAGAATATTCCCCGACCAATCGAATATTATATAACAACTTGCATACTTTGTAAAATTTATAAATACTACCCACAACTATAACATTATCTCAAATCCAGACTATAATATTAAAAAAAATATTTTAAGAAAATTAAATATTTATTCATAAACTCTGGGTTCTCACATTAATAGTTCATGGTATATTATTTTAATACCTACCCACAAACATATTGTCACATAGATAATATATTTATAACATATAGTTCTAATATATTTAGTCACAATGCCCATACAATATAGTTTTATACAACCTAAGATATATAGTCGCACTGCACTATATAATATAGCTGTATATACACATAACCGTATGTATAATACTATTATATTATTAACTTAGTTATGTTAAATAAATAAATCACGCACTTCCTTAATTAATTAACACCAATATTAATTAATCCAACCATTGATTAATATATTTATGGACTTCCATAATCATTATTCATCTTTATAATATATTGCAAATAAGAGTAATCACACATTATTAGTTAATTACTAAAATTCAATCTTCTACCACAACCATCATCAATTAATTAATATAATCGTTATTAATCCTCATTATTAAATAATTAATCTACCACGCATCAATTAACAACTAATAGTATACTACAACAACAATTTACAATTAATATTACTTAATTTCTCATCTTATAGTTACTTCGCTAATTAACATTACTATTAGTATTTCCCATCACCATGTCACACAAGGCTTTCAACGAGTTTACCACAACCTCCACGCATTCTCTATTATTCAATTACTCAATATAACTGAGTTATCTAATTTCATTACATGAAATTGTTCATGTTCAAATAATTATTCATTTCCATTAATATTTCACTTAAATAACACAAGGAAATTCTCGGGTATTACATCCTCCTCCCCTTATAAAAATTTCGTCCCGGAATTGCTACAAGGTTACACAAATAGATGGGGATAATACCGCATCATCCTATCTTCTAACTCCCACGTTGCCTCCTCGACATCGTGGTTACGCCAAAGCACTTTTATAGAAGAAATAACTTTATTCCTTAAGGTTTGCTCTTTCCTATCAAGGATTTGGACAGGAGTTTCTTCGTACGCTAAATTCTTCTCCACTTGAATGGGCACATAAGAAATCACGTGTTTGTAGTCAGGCTTGTACCGACGCAACACAGATATGTGAAACACGTTATGGATGTGCTCCAACTCAAGTGATAGTGCAACTTTGTACGCTACCTCGCCCACTCGCTTGAGTACCTCGACCGGACCTATTAATCTTGGACTCAGTTTCTCCTTCTTGCCGAAATGGATCTTTCCCTTCTATGGAGATACCTTCAGGAATACAAAACTGTCGATTTCAAAATCTCGGTCTTGTTGATGCAAATCTGCATACTTTTTCTGGTAATCTTGAGCTACCACTAGTCTGGCCTTTATCACTGTCACCTCATCCGCGGTTTGTTGTACTAACTCTGGTCTGAGTATTCGTCGTTCACTGACTTCATCCCAACATAATAGCGTTTTGTACTTCCTCCCGTAAAGAGCTTCGTACGGTGGCATGCCGATACTCGCATGGTAACTATTATTATACGCAAATTCGACTAAGTGTAAGTGGTCGTCCCAATTTCCCTTGAAGTCCATCACGCAAGTCCTAAGCATGTCCTCTAGCGTTTGTATCCTCTCTTGCAAACTTTTCCAAAATTTTGACGTGAAACGCGAGTCTCGGTCAGAAATAATCGACACTGGCACTCCATGTCGTGAAACGATTTCCTTTACATACAGACTCGCTAATTGATTTAAATTGTAGCAGATCTTGATAGGTAGAAAATGTGCAGTCTCCGTAAGTCGATCCACGACAACCAAAACGGCATCTAACCCATTTTACGTGACTGAAAGTCCTACTACGAAATCTATCGTAATATGATCCCATTTCTACTCTGGTATTTCTAACGGTTGTAGCAACCCACTCGGCCGCTGATGCTCTACTTTTACACGTTAACACATAAGGCATCTACTAACGTACTCTGCAATTTCTCGTTTCAAATTTGGCCACCAAAAATGTTGCTTCAAGTCCCGGTACATCTTTGTGCCTCTCGGATGAACAGAATATGTCGTACTGTGTGCCTCTTGTAAATTCTCCTCTCTCAACTCAGTTACCGCCGGTACACACATTCTCCCTTCGAATCTTAAAATACCGTCTTTATCTATTCGAAATTTTTCTTTCTCATTTTCCATGATCCTTCTCCTGATTCTCTCACATTCTCAATTATAATTAATTTCTCTTCAGACCTCTCGGGTCCCTTCACTTCTATTTCCAACTTCTCCATATCCCTTATTAACTCCTCCTGAGTTGTTAGTTGAAACAATTTCTCTCTTCCCTTCCTGCTCAAAGCGTCGGCAACTACGTTTGCCTTCCCCGGGTGATAAAGAATCTCACATTCATAATCTTTGATCAATTCTAGCCATCTTCTCTGACACATATTCAACTCCTTCTGTGTGAAGAAATATTTTAGACTTTTGTGGTCTGTGTATATCTCACATTTTTCTTCGTACAAATAATGCCTCCATATCTTCAACGTGAAAACTACGGCCGCTAACTCTAGGTCATGAGTAGGGTATCATTTTTCGTAATCCTTTAATATCATGATGCATACACAATGACTTTGTCGTGTTGCATAAGCACACAACCAAGTCCTCTATGCGACGCATCACTGTACACAACAAATCCTCCTGTATCATCTAGTAAAGATAATACAGGCGCCTCGCTTAATCTCCTCTTCAACTCTTGAAAACTCTCCTCACATTTGTCGGTCCATATAAATTTTATTATTTTCCTTGTCAGATTAGTCAACGGGGTCGCTATCTTAGAAAAATCTTGGATGAATCTTCGATAGTACCCAACTAACCCTAAGAAACTTCTCACCTCCGTTGGTGTTCTAGGTTGTTCCCAACTACTTACTACTTTGACCTTTTCGGGGTCTAGTGAGATTCCATTCTCATCCACCACATGGCCTAAGAATAGAACCTTCTTCATCCAAAATTCACATTTTGAAACCTTCGCATACATTTTCTCCTTTCATAGTGCCTCCAAAACAATCTTCAGATGTTCGGTGTGTTCTTCCTCTGACTTCGTGTAGATAAAAATGTTGTCGATGAAAACTACTACGAATTTATCCAAATATGGCTTGAAAACTCGATTCATCAAGTCCATGAATGCTGCCGAAGCATTAGTTAAACCGAATGACATTATAAAAAACTCGTAATGTCCATAACGGGTTTGAAACGCAGTCTTTAGTATATCTTCATCCCAAACTTTTAGTTGATGATATCATGTCCGTAAGTCGATATTCGAGAAACATTTTGCTCCCTTCAATTGATCAAATAAGTTGTCTATCCTCGGTAGCGGATATTTATTCTTGATCGTTACTCTGTTCAATTCGCGATAATCGATACTGAGCCTCATCGATCCATCCTTTTTCTTCACGAATAACACTAGTGCTCCCCAAGGAGATACACTCGGTCGAATGTAACCTTTATTCAGTAACTCTTGAAGTTGTATCATCAATTTCTTCATTTCTACTGGCGCAATACGATATGGAGTTTTCGAAATCGGTGTCGTTCCCGATGCTAAGTCTATTACGAATTCGATTTCTCTGTCTGGCTGAAGGCCAGGCAGATCGTTCGGAAACACATCCAGAAATTCACTCATTACGAGTATATCTTTAATTTCTAGTCCCTTTTTCCGAGTATCCACAACGTAAGCTAAATAACCTACGCATCCTTTCTTTAACAATTTCCTGGCTTGCATCATAATAATATAACATGATTTCTTAAGTGATGAGCTACCATAAAACACTACTTTAGACTTACTCGGAGTCTGAAGGTTCACACATTTGTTCTGACAGTCAATTACTGATGCATGGTTATAAAACCAATCCATCCCCAGTATTACATCGAATTCTCCTAGTCTAATAGGAATCAAGTCTATGCTCATTTCATGTTCTCTAATGTTTGCGCGACAATTTTGATAAACGTATTCTACATGGATTATTTCCTTACTCGCAACTTCTATGTTCAAAGGATCTTCTAAACGTTCTTGGGGTGTACTAAGTTTACTAGGAAATTCTTCACATACAAACGAATAGGTGGCACCCGAATCAAATAATACATAAGCATTTATATTATTAATTGGGATTATACCTTACACCATGTCCTTTGCAGCTACGGCATCTTGGACGGTCATGTTAAAGCTTTGAGCGGTCGATTGGTTGGGTTGCGTAGGTCCACCAATCATCAACTTACTTCTTCCCCCTGGCTTCCGCCAGCTCCACCGCTTCCTTTCTTTGGGCAGTCCTTTATCTGGTGCCCTGTTGATCCACAAGCAAAGCATCCTCTGATTTTCTTCGGCTTCGGGTAGTTTGGCGATATGTGCCCCTCTTGGCCGCAATTATAGCAAGTGTTTTTCCTCTTCCAGCATTCTCCCTGATGGCTTCTTCCATATTTGTTGCAAGCTTCGGTCCTTTTCTTAAAGTTTCCCTGGTGATTCCCACCTTGATTATTGTTTTTGTTGTTGTTATTATTTTTCCATTTCCTCTTTTTAGAGTTACTTCCTCTGCTGCTGCTCCCTCCACGATGCTCACTACGAGTGTTCTTGTTCTTCTTCTCTTTATGATACAGACTTAAGGCCTCACTGCCACCTTCCGCAATGATTGCCTTCTCCAACAATATTGTAAAGGAATCAATCTAAAAGACCGATACCTTATTATACAACCACGGCTTCAACCCCTACTCAAAACGTCTCGCTTTCCTCTCCTCATCCATAACTTCGTGTTCTACAAATCGCGCTAGTTCATTGAACTTAACAGCGTATTGCGCCACCGTCATATCACCTTGTTTCAACTCTAGGAACTTCACTTCCATTCTACTCTTCATACTCTCCGGGAAATAATTCTAGAAAAATAGCGTTGTAAACCTCTTCCAAGTTATTGTTCTTTCCCCCGCTCTCTACTGATTAGTTTCCCACCAATAGTTCTCTTCGCCTCTCAGCATGCATGTGGAAAATACGGTCTTCTGGTCTTCACCCACGCGAGCTATAGTGAAGGCCTTCTCGAACTCCTTGATCCAGGTTTGCGCAACTATCGGGTCAGTAGTTCCTGTGAACTCTGGGGTTCTTATACTCTTAAAGTTTTTGAAAGTTGTTACTGGAACAGCTTTAGGAACGAGTGGTGCGGATTCGTTTATTCCCCTCAGAGCTTCTCCCAATAAATCTACAAGTCTCTGTATCAGATCTACAGGACCTCTCTCATCATTAACTGACTCTTCTGGGACAGTTATTCTACGTCTGGGCGGCATTTTCTGTATCACAAAATTTTCATTTTATTATCTAGTTATAATAATTAGACATTTCTCAATAGAAAAGAACTACAAGTTTATAACACGTTTCTGAAATAGAATCATTTATTTTCATATGCCAAAGGGTTACATTACACGTTCTTTTCTAGCGTATTGTTATAAATGATAACACATATCACCTAGTATCATAAAAGACGGGGACCACACTAACTTACTACCCATGTAACATTTTTCAAAAGTGTGGGGTTTCCACTGTCTCACATCTTACACAAAAGACGGAGATTACAACAACATATTAACAACACATAAATAAAACTACTACACTACTGAGCTTTTCCCTCTAGACTCAATCTAACATCCCACGCTCCACGGCGCTCTGATACTCCTTCTGCATAATGAGTGCTACCATATCCTGACTTATGGTATGTCGGGTCTGTCCTTGCTTAGCTGGGTAGTGATTTACCCCATCAATCAATCTCTCCATGGCCGTGCGTAGAGCATAACCCATCTGGTTCATCTTCCTTCTCTTGCATCGCACCTCGTCCTGTAGGTCATTCACCCTATCATTGGAATCCTCCCACTTCTCCTCGAAGTGAATCATATCCATCACCTCCATCTCTAACTGAGTTCGGGGAGATTCCTTCTCCATCCTCTCACTCAAAACCGCCTGCTCCATTTCCTCTAACTTTCCTACCAACTCAACATTCTTCGCCACCGATCGGTGAAACAAGGCTCCCATCTGGACCCCTGCCTCCTTTCGGTGAGCAATTTCCACCTCCATCTCCCGCATCACTAGTTGCCTCTCAAGAGACTAGGTCTCTAACTCCTCGACTCTACACCCTAATTCTAAAATCTGCTCTTCGTACTCTCGTAACATCTGATCTTCGAAAGTAGTCCCGTCGGAGTCTTCCATGGGCTCGGTTTCCTCCTCCACGGGTTCCTCCTCCATAGGCTCCTCCTCCGGATCAGATTCCTCAAGTAGAGGCTCCATCTCCTCCTCCTCATCATCATCATCATCAATAGGGGCAACTACTGAAATAGGCTCTACTATCAAGGGTGCCTCATAGACTACGTGGATATCATGCGGCTCCTCCTCTACTACTCGGCTAGGTCCTCCCATGTCAGCCATCCTACAAGCACCAACATAAGACAAGACAAACAACAACTACATCAGAATGTTAAATAAACATAAGTTCATTGTATAGAATGAAGTTACATTTCATAACACACTAAGTCTCTTAAAGAAAACTCTACATAAGTTTTATCCCCTTCTTAACTTCTAAGTTTTCCTAAGTTATAATCTAAGGACACTTGCTCCTAATGTTTATAACGAAGGCTTTGATACCAACCTATGACGCCCCCAAATTCTGACCTCCACTTGGTCACCCGAATTCGGTTCATCACGTTCTCATGGAATCACCATAATAACTAAAATTACACATTCACAACGAAAGATCTAATTTAGAATAATGTACAACGATTTATTATAATTATTCCCCAAAGTCTCGCAACCTACAGTGCTTAATAGATTACATAATAATATCGAATAAAGACTTATTACATAATCCTACTTAAGCTTAAACATAGTCTGGAAATAGTCTTAAAACAACATAATAGATTAAACATAAAAGGGACAAGCTAGTCGGTAGCCTTGCCCTTGCCCTTTTCTGCTCAAGAGACACCTCCCTGCTCTTCCTTAACTGAAAGGTTTTAATTAAGCAAGGATGAGCACAAATTGCCCATCAAGTAATATACAACAAGGGGTAAGATATAATATCACAATGTTTGAAATATCGAAGTGCCATTCTAGGATAATTCAAAGTTTCAGAATAACATCACGGATAAATATGAATTAAACGGCTAACAATGTATCCAACTGGATAAGCAATTTATACTGAGCAGTCACTAAGGACTATTGAACTTCCACTAGAGTTACCAATATTAAACTGATAACCAAAAATATCAAGTATTATAGATTATCAATTTACAATATTATACGTTATGCATAACACCACAATAATAATATACTCATGTGTTGGGGTTTCCAACAACATACAATCCTCTTACCATAAAGGTTGTCCAACTCAGTTTTCAAGATATTCGCACCAATCAATTGGTTTGCACAGTTTTTATAAACATGCATATAGTCTAGCCGAATCTAATGGCATCGACTCTTTCACAATATTCAAGGACAATACCAATTTCAACATGAATAATAGCTTTTCACAAGGGTTTAACATGCTAGCTCATTTGAACGAGAAAGTAATGTAACTTGTATTCAAAGGGGTAAGCTTACGGTATTTGTCGAATAAAATAATGCAATGGTATTGCACAACAATAATAGTAGGGTTCGGATACTTGCCTTAAGCGTAGTTTATCCACGTTTAATAAATCAACACTTTCGAATCCTATTTATAGAGCATTATAAGTATACAATGTTCATTTGCTAACACAGTCTTTAATAAAGCTTGACATGATTCAAGTATGCACATATAATACAAAATCAGTTCATAGGTCATCATGAATTAAATACTTAGTTATAAGCGAATCAAGAATGCACAAGGTTAAGACTTTCTCTACTCATGGACTTTCCACTTCAATACAACACCAACTTAACAACTAAGCATCACACATATATATGTACATCAGTAGGTTTTAGATCACATTTAGGATCATAAGCACCATGCAAGTTACTGTCCAAAAGTCAGAACTCACCATCTGAGGTTCCAGACTGGCGCAACTGCGCCATGGCTAAGCCTAGGACCGGCGCAGCTGTGCCGTCCTCTGGCCAAGCCAAGATGCAGCTGCAGCCCTGTGGTTCCTGTCTAGCTTGCCCAAAACAATCATACATGATCTATTTTATCATGTTAAGTGTCTTTTCATTCTCCTCAAGTCAATCTAAGTTCCCTTTTATAATATTTTTCTTAATTAAACATTTCAACCATTTAAGGCCATTCAAGGTCATGAATTTACAAGGTCTAGCATGCTTGCTTTCTAAACATACGAGATAGTTATAACACTCATATTAAGCATGCGTACTAGTATTCATAACATGTATGTGAAACTAACACCGCTTTAGTTGAAAATAGGTTTTGTTCATGCTTTTCTTGAAATATGCTACACAAGCATGGTATATATATGTTTATGTTACACGAGTGAGTCTAAGAGCATCATTAAATATGACCCCAAATGTCAGATTCTAGTCTTCAAGATATCATGACAATATTCATATTCTAAACTTACTAGTAAGTCCAACTTGTTCATGTTTCTTTGTTAATCACATAAACATAAGCTAAATGTTTATTCATGCATTTACAAGTTATATTCACATGGTTTCAAAGTCAGAATATTCATTGTGTCGAAATCATACAAGTTAGCATACTGGGATAAGTCTTTCCTTTAAAACATTTTTATCACTAGGCTTAATAAGTTTGTTCATGCTCAAAAGGACTATGTACACTACAACATGTTCATCTATGTGTAAAATCAGTCATGTATAGCTTACTAGGTTCACAATTTGTAGAACATGATCTTTAACATAGTTGGTTTTCAAAACTTAAGGTTCAAATCTCCATTTAAACCATATGTCTCCATTAATCATGCAAGTCTATGAAAACATGTTCACATTAGGTTAACATATCCATATATACATCATACACATGCTTACATGTTAGCTTGAGTCAAAACAACTAGTTAATCATGATCAGATTTGAAAATAGGTTGCTCAACTGAGTTCAGCAACCGGCGCAGCTGCATTGTGCCTCAATACAAATGTGGCGCAGCTACGCCGTGCCTAGTTCAGGCGCAGAATAGTCTGCTTCAGCAACTGTCTAGCCAAATCTCAAAATTTATTCACCAAATGGATTCTAGACACTCATAAACCAATTGCAACATACTTATATGATCATATAACATCTATATAACCAACACCCACCCTTATTAACATCTAATTCCACTAAATCAATAATTTGATATTTCAAGAATTCAAAACTTAGTTTTACAGAGAATGAAATTAAAAATATAGAATGAAATTATACCTTTGCAATATGAATGAAACTTGCTACTACTTGAACTCCTAAGCTCTAAGAATGCTTGTAAGCTCTCACCCTCACACTTGACAATTCTCAGACAATTCAAGCAACATAGATAATGAATGGAAGTGTCCAATTTATAAAGAATTCCTTGACCATGCCAAGCCATTGTCCAAGAAATCAAACCAAAGGATGGAAGAATTGCATGAAGGTTATCAAGGAGTTGGTAATTGGTAGTTGGTTTGCATCATTATTCCCACTCCCCCCATAATCATCACTTAGATTGCTAGCTTGAGCTTGGAAGAAGGAAGAGATAATGGGCCTTAGCCTTTTTGAAACTCACGTGAATGAAATTTAGGAGTAAATGTGACTCTCAATTTGGGACAATCCCATTTATCTCAGCATGCTTGCAACACTTAACCCACATACTTATACACAACCCTTATTCTTATGTTATATTTTTAATACACATCTCAACCAAATATTATAATTAAATGTCACACTTAATAATAAAGGTTTCAATGTAGTAGATGAAATATGGAAATGTAATATACATATAATCCATGTACATTTTATCACACTCATATACTATAATAGTTCATATATATTATTTTAATACCTGCCCACATACATATTGTCACATAGATAATATATTTATAACATATAGTTCCAATATATTTAGTCACAATGCCCATACAATATAGTTTTATACAACCTAAGATATATAGTCGCACTACACTATATAATATCGTTGTATATGCACATAACCGTTTATATAATACTATTATATTATTAACTTATTTGTGTTAAATAAATAAATCACGCACTTCCTTAATTAATTAACACCAATATTAATTAATTCAACCATTGATTAATATATTTATGGGCTTCCATAATCATTATTCATCTTGATAATATATTGCAAATAATAGTAATCACGTATTATTAGTCAACTACTAAAATTCAATCTTCTACCACAACCATCATCAATTAATTAATATAATCGTTAATTAATCCTCATTATTAAATAATTAATCTACCACGCATCAATTAACAACTAATAGTATACTACAACAAAAATTTACAATTAATATTACTTAATTGCTCATCTTATAATTTCTTCGACAATTAACATTACTATTAGTATTTCCCATCACCATGCCACACAAGGCTTTCAACGAGTTTACCACAACCTCCACATATTCTCTATTACTCAATATAATTGAGTTATCACATTTCATTACACGAAATTGTTCATATTCAAATAATTATACATTTTCATTAATATATTCAATTAAATAATACGCGAAAATTCTCGGGTATTACATCTACCCCCTTATAAAAATTTCGTCCCGGAATTGCTACAAGGTTACACAAATAGATGGGGATAAACCCGCATCATCTTATCTTCTAACTCCCACGTTGCCTCCTCAACAGCATGGTTACGCCAAAACACTTTTGTAGAAGAAATAACGTTATTCCTTAAGGTTTACTCTTTCCTATCAAGGATTTGGACAGAAGTTTCTTCGTACGCTAAATTCTTCTCCACTTGAATGGGCTCATAAGAAATCACGTATTTGTAGTCAGGCTTATACGGACGCAACACAGATATTTGAAACATGTTACGGATGTGCTCCAACTCAAGTGGTAGTGTAACTTTGTACGCTACTTCGCCCACTCGCTTGAGTATCTCGAACGGTCCTATGAATCTTGGACTCAATTTCCCTTTCTTGTCGAAATGGATCTTTCCCTTCCATGGAGATACCTTCAGGAATACAAAACTGCCGATTTCAAAATCTCGGTCTTGTTGATGCAAATCTGCATACTTTTTCTGGCGATCTTGAGCTGCCACTAGTCTGGCCCTTATCATTGTCACCACATCCGCAGTTTGTTGTACTAACTCTGGTCCAAGTATTCATCTTTCCCCGACTTTATCCTAATATAATGGCATTCTGCACTTCCTCTCGTAAAGAGCTTCGTATGGTGGCATGTCGATACTCGCATGGCTAATATAGATCAAATGAAGGAACCAAACCCGGTAGATTCAAGTTGAACGCGAAAAAGATTGGAGGTGAACTTGTACCGGAGGAAGCTCGAATCTTCAAGTGTATGATTCATGTTCTTCATATTTTCGTTTAATTAATAATTGAGCATAAAGGATGATCAATGTATATGTTTTGTAAAATTTTAAACTCTGATTTTTCATGCTTCCGCTTATTTTATACAATTTGATTGCGCTCATGAATATTACAAACATAACAGTGACATCAGAGCCAAACCTGTATGCAAATTATTAATTGTCCAGATTTTATATGTATATTGATATGTATTTAGAACAATTTAATTGGGCATAATTTTTTGTATAAAATTTATTTAAAAAAACAAAAACTAAACTTGATTAAAATAAAACTGCGTGTGTCGGTTTGGTTAATATATATATATATATATATATATATATATATATATATATATATATATATATATATATATATATATATATATATATATATATATATATATATATATATATATATATATACTTGTTATTACAGGAGAATGTGAATCATGTTGTACTGATATATATGGTTAATAATCATGATTCATATTACGCTATATATAATATTCTTAATTATTTTATAATTAAAATAAAAAGTTTATTTTAATATTAAAATAAAAGAATTTATTTTAATTTTAAAATTGAATTCTATGCTAACAAATTAGAGTTGAAATTGAATTCCATGATAACTAATTGCAGTTAAAATTAGATTCCATGTTTCCTTAAATAAAAGAGTTTATTTAGATATGAAATAAAATTTCATATTATTCAAAATAAAAGAGTTTATTTGTGAATAGTAAAGAGAATTTGTATTTTCTTAAATTAAGGAGTTTATTTATATATGGAATAAGATTTCATATTATTCAAAATAAATGAGTTTATTTGTAAATAGGAAAGAGAATCCATGTTTCCTTTAATAAAGGAGTTTTTTTTTACTTGGAATTTGTTTCCATAATTAATTAAAATAAATGAGTTTATTTTGATTAAAGAATTTGATTAAAATAAAATAGTTTATTTTATTCAAAATTGGATAAATTAAAATAAAAGAGGTTTATTTTGATTTAAATTTGGATTAAAATAAAGGAGATTATTTTGATTCAAAATTAGATTTTATGCTAACTAAATTTGTCCATTAAATGATATCAGTATATATATTGAATGTTTGTTATTCATGAGATGAATGTTATTTATTGATGCATATGTAGATATGTATGGTAATAAATGAGATTGATTATGGACTATTGACCAATGTGATTGGATTTTATTTTAATTAGATACATGAATGTATGAGTTTTATTAAATGGGGTATGCGTACCTCGTCTTCTCTAATTTTTTTCTTAATGTAAATTTTAACTCCCTCTTATGTATCTCTCCTTGACTGTTGATCAAGGTTTCTATTTATTTTAAATAGTTTTCTAATAGGAATAGTTAGAATTAATTTTGAAGAATTGGAGATCAAGGAGCAAGGAGCGCTTGAAGACCCGTTTGTAATGGAGCCCGGGTTTAAATGTAATAGTTATATTTAACTATTAATTCTTGCACCCCTAGGGTTTGACCTTTCGGGTCACTTGGTGACTCTAGTGAACCAAACTAGAATAAAAGTTCATAATCAATCCGGATATAATATAATATTCTATATCTGCATGCTTATACTATATATATATATATATATATATATATATATGTGTGTGTGTGTGTGTGTGTGTGTGTGTGTGTGTGTGTGTGTGTTTGTGTGTGTGTGTGTGTGTGTGTGTGTGTGCATTCGCGCTAAACAAGATGAGACAAATTAATAACAAACCCATCAAAAATTTTATATTAAGTCCTAAACAAGAGTTGTCTACCTATTTATTTATATATAGTTTGTTGTGTCACCACAAGACTATATACATTTGAAATGGGATCCTTATTCTCTCTAGCAAATTTTTAATTAGATATTGCCAAACTATATATATTGAAGGCATTATAGTTTGAAGAAAATAGTGGGAGATACCAATTTAAAACAAGACCTATTTTATTTTGGTAATTAATAAAAAAAGGTATGCTAAAATGTTGTTAATTACAAATTCATTTACAGAAATTTACAATGTCTAAATTACTATCACTGCGAAACATATTAGATGTTATTTAATCGAACCGAATTAAACGGATTGGTAAAGGAATTTGAGAATAGTTCTCATGGCTGAAAAACTATCTTATGTTCTTAATACGC
The DNA here is from genome assembly GCA_016801055.1 of Panax notoginseng. Taxonomy (NCBI): domain Eukaryota; kingdom Viridiplantae; phylum Streptophyta; class Magnoliopsida; order Apiales; family Araliaceae; genus Panax; species Panax notoginseng. The sequence goes on from CM029018.1 coordinate 92,605,063, forward strand.
TTATCCCTGCAATGGTTGCAGACAATGCCTCTGAGGAAGAGATTGCTACTTTTAGAAAGTGGCAAGACGGTGCCTAGTTGGCTTAATGCATCATGCTCGCTTCCATGAGTAACGAGCTTCAGCGTCAATATCAAACTATGGATGCTCTTACTATATTTCTGCACATCAAGTAGTTGATGGTGAGGAAAGTAGGACTAATAGATATCAGATATCTAAGGAATTCATTCGATTTAGAATGACCAACGACACTACAGTACATACATATTTCCTAGACATGGTCAGTTTAATTGAACAATTAAGACAACAGGTTTTGTCATGGATGGGGAGTTGTGCCAAGATTTAATCTTGCACTCACTCCTGGACTGCAACCATGAAAGACCAAGTCTTATTGGTAGGAGCCAAAGGATCTTCTGAAAAGAAAAACGATTCTGAGAAGGTATATAAAAAAGGCCAAAACAAAGGATAATAAGAAGAAAACTGATACGGATAGCAAAGGAGTTTGTTTCCACTGCAATAAGTCTGGACACTGGAAAGGAAACTGCGAAAAGTATCTTGTAGAGGCTAACTAGAAGAAACTTAGTGAAGTTTCGGTTCCAAATATAGTTTGTGTTCATGATTGAAATAAATTTTTCTTTAAGTCAAGGTTCTACTTGGGTATTGGATATCGGCTTTGGTTATCATAAATATAGATTTATGAAGTGTGATAATCCCAAAATAGGCCCATTTCACCCAACCTATTCTGACTCGCCAAATACATGGTACAGAAAATAACTACAACATTATTACAACAATTGTCGTGCAAAATACAACATCACATATGCTGTGAGTTTTGATACAAATATATACCAACTGTGACTCTCATCCCAACCTTGGATAACACGTCACATTGGCACCTTACATAAATGTATAGTCAAAAATTGTTTTAGAAATTAAAATTTTTGGGAAGTGCTCAAGGAAACCTTCGTACATGGGTGGCCATGCATCTAGGTTATGATAGATATCATATGTCCACAGAATTATCCTTGGTTGACCCAATAGACCCCAAAGAAAAAATAAGAAGATTACTATCATATTCTTTCCAATGGTGAGTCTTCTCTTGATATATCATTATCTCCACTTTCTCTACTTGAGAATTATACTTTAACCAAACACCAAGATTATATAGGTAGTCCTCGTAGATATACTCAGCAAGTGGATGTGCATAACCCTGTCTTATGATGACACGAGGTTGTATGTCATTAGACATCTTATATGATAGTGACAAAACACCCTTCCAACGTTGGGTTCGCCTCACCCTATTTGATTCACAAAATATAACTACTAAATGATGACCACCGTTCTGTTCCCCTGTTACCCCTGCTCGATCCAGCTACACTCTTATTACCTGAAAGGAATTATGAAATAGAAGGGTGAGCACAACTAGCCCAGTAAAAAATATCATGACTAAAGGTAAATAAATTATCAATAGCCTTCAACAGTAATAAATCAGAGATTTAGAACATATGGTAGATGATAAAAATTTTCAACCATAGTTGCAGCGGAACGAGCAATCCATTATAAGAGTCAAATAGACCATAAAATCTATTATCTTCTCCATGTTAAAAATCCATCGACAATGTTTTATCCCTGTAACATCAATCAATAGTTCTGGTCCACAATCATATAAATAACTCATACTCCTAATTGTGATTCTAAATTCCTCTTCGCAAATAGGACGAAGATATTTTTCATCACATGTCTGTACCTGAAACATCAAAGATTATGGTTATACCAAATCACAGTTCCTGTTCATAATCATACTAATAAATTCATCTTTGCACTATGGGCCAACGATATTTGTCAACAGTTCATATTTGCACTACTGGCCAAAGATATTCAACAACAGGTCATCTTTGCACTACGGGCCAAAGATATTCATCGGCAATTCATCTTTGCACTACAGGCCAAAGATATTCCTCAATAGTTTATATTTGAACTACATGCCAAATATATTCATCAACAGTTCATATTTGCACTACATGCCAAATATATTCATCAACAATTTATATTATAACCATTTCAATTATAAATATATAATCATTTCAGAATTTATATAAACAATAATTATAACCATGTTGATCATTTCACCTTTGCACTTAAGCTAAAGATATTCAATTATAAATTCAATAGTCATGATAATGCCAGTCAACAATTCAACTTTGCACTACTGCCCAAAGGGAACCCATAGTCATGATCATATCAAAAATCTACTCATCTTTACACTCAAGTCAAATAGAAATATCATCATTATGGTTATAAAAATGTTATATATAATAGTAAAATCAATATAATCAAAACATCTAGATTTAATCTCAAAAGTAATATTCATAAATCAACTATAATTTGGTTAGAAAAAGAAACTAATTTTGTCATGAATAGTAACTCGTGAATAGTAACCCATGAATAGTAACTTTGTGACTAGTAACTCATGAATAGTAACTCATGAACAGTAAACTCGACACAAAAAGGTAGAAATTCCACAATAAAATCTATACCAATATTTCGGTATAATGATATTGAAATAACATTTCTTAAACTTATAAACAATTTATTTTAATTGTTTGCACTTTACTAAATAATGAATTTCACCATCCTAAAATTCCATACTCATAAGATATCATCGCCAGTAACCAAAACCCTCATAAAAAATCTGCATATACCTCATACAGGATTCTCAAGCCATAAAATCTTATTTTCTAATTTTCTTATTTCACATAACATATTTAATTTATTTACTCATAACTAGTCTATTTTCATAAAAAATACCAAATCAGTACAAACAAAATTTCTTTTATGAGATTTAGTAGAATATAGTCCCATATTGAACATATATTTTTCTCAGAATTTTAAAAAATCATTTACTATTTTTCATATGGCCAAAACAGCTGAATATTTAGATATTTATCAAAAATTATACTTTTATCCAAAAATTTTGAAATTTACAGAGTATACTTTTATCATATATATGTACTCTCAATAAAAATTTCACCAATTTTGGAGTTAACCACAAGGAGTTATAAGCGTATACTTTTAAAAGAGTCTTTTCTCATAAAATTCACAACTCTTAATTTATACATCCAAAAATCAACATTTTTGGACACAATCAAGAAAAATCATCAAATTAACATTACAATTTTTTTCAAAATTTTTGAAGGTCAGAAAAATTACGAAACTGAAAAACATAACAACCCTTAAAATCTCTTACTATCCCTTACCTCAAAAGAACAGCACTTCTGACTGGATATCAGATATGACGCTGAAGAAAACTTGTACTGATGAATAGCAACTCACCAAGTATCTAAATACTCATAAAATACACTCGATAATTTAGAGAGAGAAAGAGAGAAACCTTATAAATTCTGGTGTGATTTTCAATTCTAACTGAGCCCTCTATTTATAGGAAAATGTTAGCACGCCAAAGCAGACTTGACCTGCTACCTGATGACTTTACCTGCTACTATTTCACCCATCAAAAATCATCCATCTTCCCCAACAACCAAAAGTGGGGCCCACCCATTTCTAGAATTTTTCACCAAAATCATTTGTAAACCTAATTTTCGAATCAGTCACCTCTTAAAATTCATAACAAATCATTCGTTCATTTTTAATGGTTCAAAATTTGTGAACATATACTCAACTTATATATGTATAACATATCCAAAAATCACAACGATCCAACGGTCAGATTAAAAATTATAACTCACACAATAAAGCTGTCAGAACACTGATTTGATCTTTTAATATCTCCAATCCGACAAAATACTGATAAAATACCTCAACATTAATTCCTTCATTTATAACCACATAAATAAATCCATCATTTATATCTACGTCAAATAAATATTTCATTATCATATAGATCAATAATTAATTATTCACAAATAATATTACAGAATCACAATAATGACAATCAGGCAGTTCCCAGAAAAGAGGGGGCTTTCCGATAAGGTTTTTTCCTTACTAGCGCGCAATTAGGTGACCAAACCTCTCCTTGACAGAACTTTCTAGACATTGCCAATAATGCTATTTAATAATATTATTCAAATAATATGAATTATTGATCTGATAATGGAGATACTGTGCAATGACAATTATAAAAACAACAATGATATAAAATATCAACGCAGCAATTATTGATTTAATAAAATAAAATATTGAACAGAAATTACTGTAACAATTATTGAGTAGTGTCTTCTCACGTAAGAATCAATAATTAAAAAAATATTGTGTAATACCGTGTGCTACTGTTCAACTGCGCGTATTACTGTATTTTAACCACCAGGTATTCTAACAATGTTAACGGTAACAACTACGCCGTTATTTATAAAAACTCAAATTTGTCGTTTTCTTCATCCGACAGTTATTCTGTTATGGGGCCCACAAATGGCTGTGCCGTCGTACGAATATTCCACGACTAAACGAATATTTCCCGACAACAATGAATATTTTATACCCACTTGCGTATTTTGAAAAAAATTTCATATATCACCCTTAACTTTAACTTTTATCAATTTAACCATTTACTGAATAGTAATTATAAGAAAAATTGAATACTTTTATTTCATAAAATTCGGTGTCTTACAATCTCCCATCCTTATGAAATTTCGTCCCCGAAATTTACATACCTGGTATTTCGAAAAGTTGAGAATACCATGCTTTCATTCAGATTCTATCTCCCTGGTCACCATGATTTCTCCATTGCTCATTTCCTGTGATAACTTCATTTGGGTTCCTCACTTGTTGGGAAGTCATGACAATCGCTATCCCTTGAACTACTCGGCTTTGACTTGTCTGGGGCAGCATTTGGTGTCATCACTACTTTTGGAATATACTTTTCTATAGGGCATATTCCACCCTCAACTATTACGTCGTACTCCTGATTCATGATCTGAATCATCAATCTTCGATCCATATCGAATTCAGGTTGATCGCTCTGTACAGGCTTATTTAGAACTCGATGCTGGGTTCTCCCAATTGCTGTCCAAAAAGAGAAATACATATAATCTATTTTAGCCTTCTTAGATCGGACATCTCTTTCCACAATATTAATGTGTCGTGCGGCTTTTCCCCATGCATCACTCACTCTTACTCGTTCAGTTTTTTCGTCTTTCAGCTCAAATTCTAGCTTTATCATCTTATACTCTGCCAAAGAATGCTTCTGTTCAAGCATCACATATCGGGTAACACAAGCTTGAATTGTTGCATCCTTTTGCTCCACGACCGCCTGTCGTTCTTTAGCATGCTCTTTTAATTCATGAATACAATTTTACAATTCTACATTTTGATCATATAATACTTCTAATAAATTCTCCTCAGGTACCTCTTCTTCCTCTTCTTCCTCACTCTCAGCTGTTACCTCTGCGACCATGTCGGGTGCAACTATCAATTCTTCACTCACCACATGAATTTCTCTAATTCCTTCTTCGCCTGACATCACATTATCCTGGTTGGTGATTAGAGGTATCCCCATGGTCTCATTCACTCCATTGTTAACATTCTCAGCAGCCATTCTCAAATACGGCCATAAAACAAGGGTTAATTAAACAAATTAACATATCACATAATATCCCGATATTATGACTGACCAACAAATAAGCTTAGGTAGGACACACCAGCGAAGGATTTACTCATCTCTCCCCTCCTAGTTATATTCCTCGATCCCGCCAGAGACCATATTTATAAGCTCTGATACCAAATATGGCAATCCCAAAATAGGTCAATTTCACCCAACCTATTCTGAGTCGCCAAATACATGGTACAGAAAATAACTGCAACTTTATTACAATAATTGTCGTGCAAAATACAACAACATATATGCTGTGAGTTTTGATACAAATATATACCAATTGTGACTCTCATCCCAACCTTGGATAGCACATCACAATGGCACCTTACATAAAGGTATAGTCAACAATTATTTTAGAAATTAAAATTTTTGAGAAGTGCTCAAGGAAACCTTCGTACATGGGAGGCCATGCATCTAGGTTATAATAGATATCATATGTCCACAGAATTATACTTGGTTGATCCAATGGACCCCAAAAAAAACAAGAAGATTATTATCATATTCTTTCCAATGGTGAGTCTTGTTTTGACATATCATTATCTCCACTCTCTCTACTTAAGAATTATACTTTAACCAAGCACCAAGATTATATAGGTAGTCCTCGTAGATATACTCAGCAAGTGGATGTGCACAATCCTGTCTTATGATGATACGAGGTTGTATGTTATTAGACATCTTGTATGATAGTGACAAAACACCCTTCCAACATTGGGTTCGCCTCACCCTATTTGATTCACCAAATATAACTACTAAATGATGACCACCGTTCTATTCCCCTGTTACCCCCGCTCGACCCAGCTACACTCTTATTACCTGAAAGGAATTGTGAAACAGAAGGGTGAGCACAACTAGTCTAGTAAAGAATATCATGACTAAAGGTAAATAAATTATCTATAGCCTTCAACAGTAATAAATCAGAGATTTAGAACATATGGTAGATGATAAAAATTTTCAACCATAGTTGTAGCGGAACGAGCAATCAATTAAACGAGTCAAATAGACCATAAAATCTATTATCTTCTCCATGTTAAAAATCCATCAACAATATTTTATCCCTGTAACATTAATCAACAGTTCTAGTCCACAATCATATAAATAACTCATAATCATAATTGTGATTCTAAATTACTCTTCGCATTTAGGACGAATATAATTTTCATCACATGTCTTTACCTTAATCATCAAAGATTATGGTTATACCAAATCATAGTTCATGTTCATAATCATACTAATAAATTCATCTTTGCACTACGGGCCAACGATATTCGTCAACAGTTCATCTTTGCATTACTGGCCAAAGATATTTAACAATAGGTCATCTTTACAATACGGGCCAAAGATATTCATCAACAATTCATCTTTGCACTACAGGCCAAAGATATTTCTCAACAGTTCATATTTGCACTACAGGCCAAATATATTCATCAACAGTTCATATTTGCACTACAAGCCAAAGATATTCATCAACAGTTCATACTATAACCATTCAATTATAAATATATAATCATTTCAGAATTTATATAAACAATAATTATAACCATGTTGATCATTTCACCTTTGCACTTAAGCTAAAGATATTCAATTATAAATTTAATGGTCATGATCATACCAGTCAACAATTCAACTTTGCACTACTGGCCAAAGGGAACCCGTAGTCATGATCATACCAAAAATCTACCCATCTTTACACTCAAGTTAAATAGAAATATCATCATTAGGGTTATAAAAATATTATATATACTAGTAAAATCAATATAATCAAAACATCTAGATTTAATCTCAAGAGTAATATTTATAAATCAACTATAATCTGGTTAGAAAAAGAAACCAATTTTGTCATGAATAATAACTCGTGAATAGTAACCTATGAGTAGTAACTTTGTGAATAGTAACTCATGAATAGTAAACCTGATACAAAAAGATAAAAATTCCACAATAAAATTCATACCAATATTTCGGTATAATGATATTGAAATAACATTTCTTAAACTTATAAACAATTTATTTTAATTATTTACACTTTACTAAATAATGCATTTCATCATCCTAAAATTCCAAACTAATAAGATCTCATCGCTAATAACCGAAACTCTCATCAAAAATCTGTATATACCTCGTATAGGATTCTCAAGCCATAAAATTCTATTTTCCAATTTTCTTACTTCACATAACATATTTAATTCACTTACTCATAACTAGTCTATTTTCAAGAAAAATACCAAATCAGTACAAATAGATTTTCTCTTATGAGATTTAGTAGAATATAATCTCATGTTGAACATATATTTTTCTTAAAATTTTTAAAAATTATTTACTATTTTTCATATGGCTAAAACAGCCGAATATTTAGATATTTATCAAAAATTGTACTTTTATCTAAAAATTCTGAAATTTATAGAGTATACTTCTATCATATACATGTACTTCCAATAAAAATTTTACCAATTTTGGAGTTAACTACAAGGAGTTATAAGCGGTTACTGTTAAAAGAGTCTTTTCTCATAAAATTCACAACTCTTAATCTATACATCCAAAAATCGCCATTTTTGGACACAATCAAGAAAAAACATCAAATTATCATTTCAAATTTTTTCAGAATTTTTGAAGGTCAGAAAATTTATGAAACTGAAAAATATAATAACCCTTAAAATCCATTACTATCTCTTACCTCAAAAGAGCAGTACTTCTGACTGGATATCGGATTTGACGCTGAAGGAAACTTGTACCGATGAATAGCAACTCACCAAGTATCTAAATACTCACAAAATACACTCGATAATCTAGAGAGAAAACTTATGAATTCTGGTGTGATTTTCAATTCTAACTTAGCCCTCTATTTATAGGAAAATGTTAGCACGCCGAAGTAGACTTGACCTGCTACCTGATGGCTTTACCTGCTACTATTCCACCCACCAAAAATTAACCATCTTCCCCAACAACCAAAACTGGGACCCACCCATTTCAAGAATTTTCTACCAAAATCATTTATAAACCTAATTTTCGAATCAACCACCTCTTAAAATTCATAACAAATCATTCGTTCATTTTTAACTGTTCGAAATTTGTGAATATTTACTCAACTTATATATGTATAACATATCCAAAAATCACAACGATCCAACGGTCAGATTAAAAATTATAACTCACACAATAAAGCTGTAAGAACACTGATTTAATCTTTTAATACCTCCAATCCGACAAAATACTGATAAAATACCTCAACATTAATTCCTTCATTTATAACCACATAAATAAATCCATCGTTTATATCCACATCAAATAAATATTTCATTATCATATAGATCAATAATTAATTATTCACAAATAATATTACAGAATCACAATAATGACAACCAGGCAGTTCCCAGGAAAGAGGGGGCTTTCTGATAAGGATTTCTCCTTACTGGCGCGCAATTAGGTGACCAAACCTCTCCTTGACAGAACTTTCTAGACATTGCCAATAATGTTATCTAATAATATTATTCAAATAATATGAATTATTGATATGATAATAGAGATAATGTACAGTAACAATTATTGAAACAACAATAATATAAAATATCAACGCAACAATTATTGATTCAATAAAATAAAATATTGAACAGAAATTATTGTAACAATTATTGAGTAGTGCATTCTCACGTAAGAATCAATAATTGAAAAAATACTGTGCAATACCGTGTGCTACTGTGCAACTACGCGTATTACTGTATTTTAACCACCAGGTATTCCAACAGTGTTAATGGTAACAACTACGATGTTATTTATAAAAACTCAAATTTGTAGTTTTCTTCATCCGACAGTTATTCTGTTATGGGGCCCACAAATGGCTGCGTCGTCGTACGAATATTTCTCGACAGAAAGAATATTTCACGACTAAACGAATATTCCCCGACAACAGTGAATATTTTATAACCACTTGCGTATTTTGAAAAAAAATTCATATATCACCCTTAACTTTAACTTTTATTAATTTAACCATTTACTAAATAGTAATTATAAGAAAAATTGAATACTTTTATTTCATAAAATTTAGGGTCTTGCATGAAGGGACCAAGCAGAAGTAGAAAGCTAAATAAAGATAAGTAATACTATGTGTGATAAATGAAGCAAAGATTGCTACATTAGCAATAGGAACTTATTGTTTAGCATTGCCTACTGACAAGTCTATTAAGTCAATAAGATGTTATTGTATGGCAGTTCTTGTTAGAAACATTATTTTCATTTTGTTGTTGGAGAATTGAATCTTTGGTATTATATTTAAGAACAATTTTTGTTATATTTATAATAATAATATTTTTATAGAACTGAAATATTACTTAATGGATTTTGTGTACTTGACTTACATAAAAAATTATTTTGTAAATTGAACAAACTAGTATAAGAAAAGAAGATGATCATTCAAAGAGTTGAATGTTTGTATTTGATGAAATACAAGTGTGAATTATTTGAATGGTTCAAAGAATTCAGAAGTGACACAAATTGGCAAAATATTAGGATTCTTTGATCGGATCAAGGAAGGAATACTTGTGCAATGAGTTTCTAGATCATCTCAAATGGTTTTCTTATAATGGACTCCTCCTGATACGTAATAATTGATTGATGTATCTGAAAGGAAAAATCATACATTGTTGGATATGGTGCGGTCTATAATGATTTTACCGACATTTCAGTATCCTTCTGGGTAATGTCCTAAAAATGGTTGCATATCTACGAAAAGGTAACCTTAAAATCTGGCCACAAGACTCCATAAAAGTTTTGGACATGAAGGATTCCTAATTTTAAATATGTTAAGGTAAAGGGTTGTCCAACTTATGTGAAAAGGTTTCAAAGGATAGGCTTGGGATAAGATTTGACAAGTACAGATTTATGGGACATCCTAAAGTAAGTTTAGGGTATATGTTCTATAAACCTACTTAGCAAAAGGTGTTTGTTGCGAAACATGCTACCTTCTAAGATAAATGTGTTTATCATTGAAGGGGCTAATGGGAGGATAATAGAATCTTGAAGAGTTCAAGAACCATAAAACACTATAAGTCAAATAAGAGGAACTTGTAGATAGACCTATTGTACCACAACCGAATCGTAAATCTGGAATAGTACCGAAGATACCTGGGGGGTATGGATTCATCATTGACGATAACGATGATGATGATGATGATGATGATGATGATGATGAGGTACGCATCATAGAAGATGATGATCTAGTTACATAAGATGAGGTAAGATTTGTAGACACTCAGAGAAATGGATTGAAGCAAACTTCTCAAAAAATAGAACATTCGTTTTGATGAAACAATCAAAAAACTTTGATTTTATCAAAAATAAGAATAAACCTAGTGTGTGCAAAAGGGTCAGTGGGAGCGTCATGACATTCCTAGTATTATATATTTATATACTATGGATAAAGAATGACATACTAATGCTACAATCAGTAAAAATAAAGTTGTCTAAACATTCCTCCATGAATGATTTGGGAAGAATATCTTAATTGGGAATACAAATCTATATAGATAGATTTAAGAGGATGCTCGACTTAACCCATGGAACGTATATTCATTTGATGCTAAAGTCGTTTAGCATGGCAAACTCCACGAGATGCCTCATGTTGATGAGCCATGGAGTGTATCTCTCTTAATAGTCCCTATAAACTCCTGAAAAGAGAGATCGCATGAGTGACAATTATGTATACAATAAAATATACGAGACCTGATGTTAATCGATCATATTCTGGAGAAGATCACTGTAAGATAGTGAAAAATATCTTAAAGTACTTAACCGATTCTAAGGACGTGATTAAAATTTATGGTGGGTCTAAATTAAAACTGGAGGGCTTAACAGACTCAAGTTTTTTCAGACAGACCAAGACGAAAAAAAATCAACTTTAAGGTAAAGGGTTACCTTGAACGGTGGTATAGTGAATTGAAAAGGTTCCAAATAGCAAAGAGTTACTGGTTTAGTGATAAAGACAAAGTATATAGCTGTAAATGAAGCTGGAAGTTGATTGTTTGGATGTAAAGTTCATTACAGAACTAGGAATAGTTCCTAAGTCTCATCTTGGATCTAAACATGTGTTGCGATACTTTCATTTGATTATAGGAATCATTGAAAGATGAGAAATCACTATAGAGATAGTACACTCTCAAGAACAACATTACATATCCATTAACTAAAGCTTGTTCAACAGCAGGATAATCGTCACTTAGAGAAGAAGGGTATGAGATACCATGGCGATTGACTTTAGTGCAAGTGGGAGATTGAAAGTAGTATGCACACAAGCCAATCATATTTGATGATAAAATATATACTTTGTAACAACATTATTTATTTATTAATAAAAAGTATTAATTTATTAAAGGCTTTTAATTATCTACATGATGCTGCTTTATAATATGTGATAAACCCATAGTTTTAAGCCATGGTTTTAGAATAATGATGATGATAATTCTAATGAGTTCTAAATTATAAGAAATCTTAAAACTAAAATAGTTCCCAATCGTTGAATTATTAAATTGGAGATTAGTGAATCCGGATAGATTGGAACATACGGTGCTTGCTCATTGGATGAGGATGATTGATCTAATGATCATTTGTTTGGACACACAAAAGCAAGTATGTAGGTGCTTATTAGAGAATAAGTTCACTGAACGTGACTCGCTAAGGAATACCTAATGGAGTTTTACTTGCTTGTCAATAGGAATTCATGTAGTGATAATAGTACAAGTGGTCCTTGGACTTGAGATCATCATAGTGTCTTGTGTATGATGAGTTATACTTTGACTTATTCCTTAAGACCTTTGGGATATATAAAAGGGTATGCTTGGGTATAATAAGATGTACATGGAGATAATGTATGATCAATAAAGAATCTACCACTTCTAGTAAAAGAAGAGAAATGTCCTATGTGATTCGATAAATAACAACCAAGTAGTCATCGGCCAAGGCAGGATGAAATTAGAAAGGAGTTTCTAATTTGTATTATTTAGAGTTGTGCATTTAAGAGTCGAGATACATATAATTAAATAAAATAAGACTTGACAGTAATTTCATGTCTTATATTTAATTGAGACATTATATGGTGGAAAGATTGAATTGTACGGTAACTATTTACTCAAAGATTTTTTTATGATTAATGTTAAAATCTATATTATCTAGAAAGTCGTTAATCGCTAGGGAGACTTATCCCTATTGTAGAATAAATATTATTTATTTAAATAAATTAATATTTTAATTTATTTATTTAAATAAGATTAGAATTGTTCTAATTGATTTATTCACAACCGGTTTAATATGGAGAACCTAAAGGGTCACATCATAAAATGAAAAATAATTATTTAAAAAGTTAATGGCATAATCGTAATAATAAATTAAGTATATTTAATTTAATCTATGGTGATAGAACAAATTAAATAGCTTAATATTTGTTATTTAATATTTTGGAAGTATTAAACATAAATTAATAAGAGGGGTCTTATTATTATTATTATTATTATTATTATTATTATTATTATTATTATTATTATTATTAATTAATTAATTAATTAATTAATTAATTAATCTAAAGGAGTTTGGAAATTAATTAATAAAAGTACTCTTATATGTCCTAATAAGATTATGAGACTAATTAATTAAAAAGTTTAATTAATTATTCTTAATAAGATTGGGAGCCTAATTAATTAAAGGAGTTTAATTAATTAAAAAAAAACTCAATTCCATAATTGTTAAGGAGGGTTGTCCACGTCTATAAATAAGAGGAGTCTTATTATGAGTGAGGGTTGTTGACTTTTTCACAATAGACATAATTCTTATAGTTGGGAGAGTACACCTTTTCTATAAGGGATAGAAAAACTAGGGTTTTGCCAAATACCCATCTTCTTGAATTTTTCTTCTTCCTTGGTGGATCACCTCTAGAGGTCAAACACTTGGGTGGCTAATATTGATCAAAGGAAGGAACCAAACCCGGTGGATTCAAGTTGAACGCGAAAAAGATTGGAGGTGAACTTGTACCTGAGGAAGCTCGAATCTTTAAGGGTGTGATTCTTGTTCTTCATATTTTCGTTTAATTAATAATTGAGCATAAAGGATGATCCATGTATATGGTTTGTAAAATTTTGAACTCTGATTTTTCATGCTTCCGCTTATTGATGCAATTTGATTACGTTCATGTGTAACATTTTAGATTTTTTTTTAATGTAAGTTATAAATATTTATTTATTTATATAAATATTTATTGGATGTGTTTATTATTGAATAAGTAATTGTTAAATTTGATTGAATTGATTTAGTTAATTATTTATTTGCTAAATAATTAATGTGATTAGTTAATTATTTATTTGTTAAATAAGTAATGTGTTATGTGGATTGAGTTATGTGATTAAGTAATTTATTTAATAAATTGTTATAACTATATTATAAGAGTTATTAAAAATAAATTAAAGTAATTTTACTTTTAATTTTGCCAAACAAAGTATAAGTATATTTATTCTATAAATGGTTTGCCAAACAAGACCTTATAGCTTTTGAAATTCTTGTTAATTGTAAATTATATTATTAATAGAATAAAATAAATATATAAATAAAATATATTTATAAGATTATACGTTATATGTTTGGTAACTGATAAGAGTAAATAGGCTTATTATTGCCATAACAGTTATTTTACGTGTATGATTTATCAGTTTTACGCTCAGTGTTAGTACCTAGTCTATTGCTGAGAGAATTAAGAAAAGAGAAAGGAAAAGTTCAGATTGTTTGAGAAGAAGTCAAGTGCGTGATTGTTCAAAACAGATTTTGTTAACAAGGTTTTCTTAACAACAAAAGGTAGGTGTTTATAACCTTAATATATGTTTTACGATATATTGTCTCTTTGAATTTGATAGTCGGTGTTCTTCAACTTCACTGTGTATAAGTTTTTACAAAATTCTTGTAATCTATGTGTTGGTTATTGTTATACTAGCGTATATATATATTTGTATATAATTGTATGCTTAATATATAAATATGATGGTATGCTAAATTACGTATTCAAGAAATTATTATTTTTTACAGTGGAAACATGTGAGTACGAACTTGGGTGTAGAATTTATCAAAGGTTATATATATATATATATATACTAACTGAGAAATTGGACTATACATGTTAATTGGGATATATATTGGTATACTTGTATTTCAAAGGAATCAAAATTGGTTGATAACAGTGTAAGTTACATCCACTGTAAATTGATATTTCGTCAATGGAGTTTAATTTTTAAAACACAGTGTTTTCAAAGAATTAGTCTATGATAATGTTAATTAGTGGTTGGTAATTGGTATATGGATGATTGTTAGCAATTATGTGTAATTTATATTAGTTATACATGTTGTTTTGGGTGAATCATTGTTAATATTTGAGACAGTAGCTTTGACTCTGTTCTTCGGTTTGGTTCTGTGAGTTTCACGCCCCAGCGTCAAAATCAGCGCCCCAGCCAGGCTTTGCGCCGCAGCGCCGAAGTCAGCGCCGGAGCGCCGAACTTCGCTCCGCAGCACCGAGTCCCTTTATAAATCTCGCGCCGGAGCGCCACATCAGCGCCGCAGCGCGGCCCACAGTTCAAAATGTGGCGCCGCAGCGCCACTTAGCAGAATGTTCTGAAATGACTTTTGTCTTGCACAGAAGTCTGAAATTTTGATAATAATACTACAAGACCAAATAAATTCTGTCATTATAGTGTTGTAATGTGTTGAACGAACTTGATGTTAATACCTAAACGAATTTATTATCGTTTAGGAATATGATTTGATTACATAGTTAGACAATTAAACCATACGTGATGTAGTGTTGATTATGACTAATCATGTCATGTTAACATATGTATATAGGATATTGTGATTTGGATTATAACGATTTAATCTACGCGCAAGGCAAGTTCCCTAAACTTTGCTACGTTATTACTAAGCAAGGTTACTTTTCACTATTATGTTATACTTAAGCAAATTCTCTATTTCTAATCTATTGTTTAATGATTTATTGTCATGCAAGTTCTCTAACTCAAAATTTCATTGTGCAAGTTCTCTAACTCTACTTTTATAATTGTGTAAGTATCTAGCTATCTTTAAACAAGTTTTCTAATCTATTATCTTGTTAATTCAAGTACTGTTTTCAATTCGATTATAATATAATAATGTAAATTATTCTGGAGCAAGTTATTCTTGTATTTAACTTGTTGTTTAGCATGCACAACTATATATGTCGAACATTTCTATATGTCAAGTTACTATGCATGCTTAGTAATCAATTCTAATTAACCTTGGCTTAGTATTGTTCAAGCAAGGCATGCTATAGTTATTCAAATTATATGCTATTAGATTATTCCTAAAGCATGACTTTGGTCTACTATGATTGATTCAATCATGATTATTCTATAATATAGTGTTATTGGTCTTATTCAACTACTCCTTAGTTGACGTTCATTGAATTCCAAATTTCTTTGAAAGCTTATCCAAACCAAACTTACTTTGGTGCGGACTTGTATTCTAAATATTGAGATGAACAACTCTTTTAATAGAGGTTTACGCTTAGCGTTGAAATGGTTGTGCACAATACATTGTACGAAGGGTTGATCCCCCTAAGTACGTGGAGTCTTATAGTCTTATGACTGTTAAAGTTAAAGTTTAAAGATTACTTATAACTGTGGACATGATTCGTGGTCATTAGACCCTCAGTGAATGTTATAATTTTTAGAAAGTTAATAGAATATATTGTTCAGTTCTATTGAGCCTAATATTGCCAATTGATGTGAAAGTTTAAAGATTTACTTATTGTTATTTCAAGTGGGCCTTGTTTGCTCACTCTTGCCTGTAAAAATTCTTACAGCTAAAGTTGAAACGGGTGACGTACCTAGCACCAGTAAGGGAAAAGGAAAGATGAATAAATGTTGAAGACTTGTAATAGTTTTGATAGTTTACTTTCAGAATTTGATTTAAAAATTGTAAGGAAGTTATTTAATTTTCTGCATTTGAATGATTGTTGTTAAAGGTTAGATAACCTGGGAGATTTTTATTTAAGTTTAATCTTGTATGGGCAGGTTTTCTTTTATTATTCAATTCTATTATGATTGGGTAGTTAGAAATGAATGTTTTAATTACGTGAACACCAAATCTTGAGGTAATGAAGTACCGGGATTTGGGGGTGTCACATCATGAATATTACAAACTTAACACGAGGTACTCGATTCATCCTGGTAGCATTAAGATGTATTAAGACCTTCGACAGATTTTTTGTGGCCGAACATGAACAGAGAGATAGCCGAGTATGTGAGTAGGTGATAAGTGGGTTTTATACCTACTTATTGGATATCAATTCACGAGAACTATGCCCATCTCAAGTACATTTTAGTATGTTTTTAGTTGCATTTAGTGTTATTTTGAATTACATATACTGAGAACTCCTATATTGTGAAAGTGTAGAAATGGCATAGCTCGGCGATGGTAGGTGGCAATAAGGCTAATGGAGGCATGGCAAGAGGAACAAGTGGAGATCAGGAATGGAACTTTGAGGAAGAAACAGGTGAGAAGCAGTGGAGCAATATGAAGCAGCAGCAGAGCACAAATTGTAGACTACAGGAGCCGCGCGGCTATAAAAGTTATGAAGCGTGCGCTCGCGCCACACATGCCTGCAGAGCTAGAAAGTCAATCGCGGGCCCGCGCCATGATAACAAAGGGACCACGCGCGTAGTTGACTGAAGCAGCTGACTTTATTTTAATTTGTGTAACTGAAAGGGGAGTTGAATTAGGGCTGATATATTTGACATATTATCAGTATGTATGGGACTCACCACCCCTTAGGGGATCACGTAGCTATTGTTACTTTCTCTCTTCAATTTCAATAATAGATTAAAGTAGATTAGTGTAGGTACTTTCTAGATTGGATTAGATCCGAAGACTTGAAGTAATTGGAAAGCATCAGAGATTCCATCTTGGATTAGGAAAACAGATTTGCACTACAATTCTCTACTCTTATTTTCTCTTTGATTCATAATTATATCTTACGATGTTTATTCTATATGTGGATGATAGATTTGATTCAACTATGATCTAAACTCTATTATGAGATTGTAATGGATTCTATGGACTAGTTATTTCTGATATATTACATTGTTAGCTTTATTGATTGTTATGAGATTGTCTATTAAGATCGTTCTTATTTACTTAGATGATTGGCCATCGATTATTGTGATAAC
The DNA here is from genome assembly GCA_016801055.1 of Panax notoginseng. Classification (NCBI taxonomy): domain Eukaryota; kingdom Viridiplantae; phylum Streptophyta; class Magnoliopsida; order Apiales; family Araliaceae; genus Panax; species Panax notoginseng. The sequence goes on from CM029018.1 coordinate 92,622,886, forward strand.
CCATATGAACTTGAAAGACGCAGTATGGGTGTAGATCTGATCTTATTAGCTTGTGATTGTATTTTCTACATTGTGTTGGGATATATGATTTGTGCTTAGAATAGACATATACCGAAGCACCACTCATAGTCAATCGAGGACTTGGGCTTAATCCCTAATTATTTGTAAATCACATAGACATATAGGGGTTTAGGTAATGTGGGTGTTCATGTGTATTCTTTCAACTGCGGATTAGATGTGATTTTTGTATGGTACATTGAGATATGGCTATACTTTACTTTTGTGTTCTCGACTAACAGTCCAGTTCAATTAGTTTGGCTTAACATGAAATGTGTAGATTTGAATGAGTTAGTAGATGAAATTGTGATCTTAGGTCTTCATTATCTAGTCTTATTCTAGGGGTAGTTAGTATTATTTAATTTCATAGTGTTAATATAAAACATTAAGTCATTCATTTAAATAAGACTGAAATGGTTATGGGCTAATGCTTGGTGAACTTTATTAGTTAATTCTCCGTGAGAACGATACTTTACTTACTCTTTATTACTTGTTGACCGTGTATACTTGCACACATATATTGATCGATAAAACGACCAACAAGTTTTTGGCGCCGTTGCCAGGGAATCAGCTTAATAAATTTTTGCCAACATTAATTTCAATCAAATTAGTCTGAATTTAAACATTTTATTTTATTTTATTTTAATTCTCTTCCTATATTTCTCTCTTTTCAGGTACCATGGGTGACTTTGCTTATCAACGGCCTTATGCGAATATGCCTCAACCAAGGGACATAAGCACTAAGGGACTCAATGTATTTTCTACATTGTCAGTACAAATTGCAACACTTTCGGAGAGGTTGGATGTTCTTGCAGCCCATCGTCCTCGTGAGATAGTAGTTACATGTGAATATTGTGCTGGCGAGCATCCAAGCTATCAGTGTAACATCAGTTTTGGACAAATACAGTATGGGGTGATTACTCCAATAGCTATGCTAATCCCAATTATCATCAAGGTTGGGGGTATCACCCAGATTATGAATGGAGTTATAACTATCTAGACCAAGAATGTGTTCCAAGTCCAACATATCCATCGAATTTCTCATATCTACCTCCAATGCAACAAGAGAAAAATTCAGAGTTGAAGGAATTCATGTCAAAAAGCATAGCAGACCATGAAGAGATGATGATGAGTCAGGTGTTATCAAGCCAAAATCTTAACAGACAGATGGAACAACTCATTAACTCCTCAATGAATGGTCCACAATACATGGATTTCGAAACTGAACAAGATAATTGAAGGTTGGAGGATTTGTGATTCAAATTTGTAGCATCAACTGAGGAGAAGATGATTGAGCAAGAAAGGTCAATTCAAAATCTTAAGAATCAGATGGATGAAATGTTCGAAGCCTTGAACAATCGCCCTCCAAACAATTGGTGCTATGACATGGACGATGAAACTGATGGAGAGCCAGAAGTGTACATGCCACTGAATGAACTTAAAGGAGTGGACATTGAGGAGACAACTGAGGGTATGGAGAATGAAGAACATGAAATGACTTGTATAATACCCCAACTGCCTTTTCAGTCAGAGTTAAAAAATCCAGTGAAATTTGCACACCCATCTCCTCTTGGTAGCCACGTTCAAAGTAAAGATCAAGATGATAAAGAGGCCTCTTATACACCATGGTGGGCCGAGGAAGAGAAAAAAGAAGGGGAAAAGTCCGTTATATTTTTCATGCCTCAATGCAACTATTTATTCACCAATACAACGGACGGAGCACCTAGCTATGCAACAGAAAATATGCTAGGTTGTTTCAAATCATAGACTCGCAAGATGGGGAATCTACTAAAGCACATAGCGGTTCTAATGGATGGAGGGTTCCTAGCCTTTTGTAGAGGAATTGGATATCGGTCAAGAAAAAGAGTCCAACTAACGGACTATAAACCGAGCGCTAGATGGGAGGCACTCCATCAAATCTTTCTCCCTCCTTGTTTAATTCTTATTTATATTTTGTAGATGTTTGATAGTTGTAAGTCTTAATAATAGTTTGAGTGTTTCTCCTCTCAGGTTCAATCCAATTGTTATAAGCATTCAAGATCAAACAGAAGTCAAAACAATTGAAGCTGCCAAGTTAGAAGCCCACACTCAGTTTCTGACTATAAAATATCTCGAACTTATCCATCGTCTGATATACCACTAGATTCACCACCCAACGAGGGTGGTGCAGCTGAGCAGTAGGGGAGTTTCTCTAACCCTATACCTTCATTCATTGGGGCGATGAATATTATAAGTTTATGGGTATTAGGGTCGTAGGGTAGGTTAGTGCATATAGTATTTGCATGTTTAGTTTACAGTTCCATGTTTATTTTAAATTGTGCATGTTTTATGTGTTAGAGAATATTTGCATATTGTTTTTATGTTTTCAGTCATTATTATTATATGTGTTAGTTTATGTTTAGTTATATTTGATGTTAAGTGCATGTCTCACAAATTCTATGTCTCACACATTCTAGCTTTATGGAAATTATGTCTAGCCGATGATGAACTTGAATTTTGAAGGATTGTGGAGTATTTTGGATAATATGCGCTTATATATAATGTTTTACACGATGTAATTCATGATGTTGTTTAGATGCTTTAGGTTTGCACTGCAGTGTTCACAATTACTTGTAGGCATAAGAATTATGTGTTGCATTGCTTGATAGGAAATGTGGTTTTAAAAAGAGAACTATGTGGAAAATGGACTTAGACTATGAAAAACATTGATAATCAAACTTTGGGAACACATGGGTATGCTTGCTATTAAAAAAAAAAGTTGATAACGTTGCTAGTCTTATTTCGGGGCCTTGGTTACTTGAGTAAGTACGCCCGTAGGGGTGTCTTAACACCTAGCGCCCTAAGATCTTTTATGGTCTGGGAGTCATTGGTCGAAAACTCGCTAAGGGGTAACAGTGTAGCCTAATGGAATGAGGCATTGCACAGTCATGTGAAAAAAAAGGAAAAAAAAAAGAAATAATAGCAATAAACACCGCGGGAAAGAGCGAAAATCGCCCTCGTGAGTAGACATAAAGTAGTTAAGCCGATTGTTGAACCTTAGTTTATTTATATATGTTGGAACAGTCTTTGTTGCATAAGTATACATGAGTCTTAATTTAGACTGCAATTTTCTGTTTAGAGTAGATTAGCATGTGTATTCTTTGCTTAAATCAAGTTTTGGTGAACACAACACACACACACAACATCTTTATAGAGTATATAAATTATTTGAGTGTATGATATTATGCCTATAGTTTGGTTTGAATTTGTATTCTCGAATCTGGATAATTCGCTGAGGTATGTTGGACTTAAATTCTGTTATAGCTGGAACAATGTGGGACTAGTTGCATCATAATTCAGTTGCATAGCATATAGTTGCATTTTCAGTGTTTATATAGTATGCATTGCTTGAGGGAAAGCAATAGTTAAAGTTTGGGGGTATTTGATAAGTGGGTTTTATACCTACTTATTGGATATCAATTCACGAGAACTATGCTCATCTAAAGTACATTTTATTCTGTTTGTAGTTGCATTTAGTGTTATTTTGCATTGCATATAGTGAGAACTCCTATATTGTGAAAGTGTAGAAATGGCATAGCTCGGCGATGGTAGGTGGCAATAAGGCTAATGGAGACATGGCAAGAGGAACAAGTGGAGATCAGGAATGGAACTTTGAGGAAGAAACAGGTGAGAAGCAGTGGAGCAATATGAAGCAGCAGCAGAGCACAAATTGTAAACTACAGGAGCCGCGCGGCTATAAAAGTTATGAAGTGTGCGCTCGCGCCACACATGCCTGCAGAGCTAGAAAGTCAATCGCGGGCCCGCGCCATGATAACAAAGGGACCACGCGCGTAGTTGACTGAAGCAGCTGACTTTATTTTAATTTGTGTAACCGGAATGGGAGTTGAATTTGGGTTGATATATTAGACATATTATCAGTATATATGGGACTCACCAGCCCTTGGGGGACCACGTAGATATTGTTACTTTATCTCTTTAATTTCAATAATAGATTATAGTAGATTAGTGTAGGTACTTTCTAGATTGGATTAGATCCGAAAACTTGAAGCAATTTGAAAGCATCAGAGATTCTATCTTGGATCAGGAGAACAGATTTGCACTACAATTCTCTACTCTTATTTTCTCTTTGATTCATAATTGTATCTTACGATGTTTATTCTATATGTGGATGATAGATTTGATTCAACTATGATCTAAACTCTATTATGAGATTGTAATGGATTCTATGGACTAGTTATTTCTGATATATTACATTGTTAGCTTTATTGATTGTTATGAGATTGTCTATTAAGATCGTTCTTATTTACTTAGATGATTGGCCACCGATTATTGTGATAACCCATATGAACTTGAAAGACGCAGTATGGGTGTAGATCTGATCTTATTAGCTTGTGATTGTATTTTCTACATTGTGTTGGGATATATGATTTGTGCTTAGAATAGACATATACCGAAGCACCACTCATAGTCAATCGAGGACTTGGGCTTAATCCCTAATTATTTGTAAATCACATAGACATATAGGGGTTTAGGTAATGTGGGTGTTCATGTGTATTCTTTCAACTGCGGATTAGATGTGATTTTTGTATGGTACATTGAGATATGGCTATACTTTACTTTTGTGTTCTCGACTAACAGTCTAGTTCAATTAGTTTGGCTTAACATGAAATGTGTAGATTTGAATGAGTTAGTAGATGAAATTGTGATCTTAGGTCTTCATTATCTAGTCTAATTCTAGGGGTAGTTAGTATTATTTAATTTCATAGTTTTAATATAAAACATTAAATCATTCGTTTAAATAATACTGAAATGGTTATGGGCTAATGCTCGGTGAACTTTATTAGTTAATTCTCCATGGGAACGATACTTTACCTACTCTTTATTACTTATTGACCGTGTATACTTGCACGCATATATTGATCGGTAAAACGACCAATAGTAGGTGCTTGACTTGTCAAAAAGTTAAGGCCGAGCATCAACGACCAAGTGGCTTGTTACAGTAATTGAAGATTCCGGAATAGAAGTGGGAGCATATCACGATGGATTTTGTGGTGGGACTTCCGATTACAACGAAAGGGTACGACGCGATTTGGGTAATAGTGGATCGGTTAATGAAGTCAGCTCACTTTTTGCCAATACGGGTTAAGTATAACTTAGATCAGTTAGCTAAACTTTATGTTAAGGAAATTATTTCCAGACATTGAGTACCAGTCTCGATTGTGTCAGATCGTGATCCACGATTCACATTGAAATTTTGGAGAAGTCTGTAAGAACAGCTGGGAGCACAGTTGAAGTTGAGTACGGCTTATCATCCACAAACTGATGGACAGAGCGAGAGAATAATTCAGATGTTAGAAGATATGTTGAGATCTTGCGTTATTAATTTCAAAGGTAGTGGGGATGATCATCTACCATTAGTAGAGTCTGCGTATAACAACAGTTATCATGCAAGCATAGGCATGCCGCCTTACGAAGCTTTGTATGGAGGAAAATGCAGAACACTTTTATGTTGGGATGAAGTGGGAGAATGCCGAATGTTAGGACCTAAAATGGTGCAAAAAATAGCAGATATAGTGAAGTTAATATGGATGCGTCTCGTACCAACTCAAAACATACAGAAGAAGTATGCCGACTTACATCGAGTGAATAGGTAGTTTGAGGTACGCTCAAATGTATTTCTAAAGGTATCTCCTTGAAAAGGAAAGATACGCTTTGGAAAGAAGGGAAAGTTAAGTCCAAGATTTATAGAAATCTTTGAGGTATTAAAACGGGTAGGAGAGGTAGCTTACGTGGTAGCGTTACCTCCAGACCTAGAATGAATACGTAATGTGTTTCACATATCTATGTTACGTCCCTATAAGCTGGATTATAAGCACGTAATCGAGTATGAGCCTATTCATATTGAGAAGGACTTAACGTATGAAGAATTGCCGATTCAAATCATCGATAGAAAAAAACAAGTTATGCGGAACAAGGTTATACCTTTAGTAAAGGTCTTATGGAAGAACCACGATGCCGAAGAAGCAACGTGGGAATTGGATGAACAGATAAAGAAGAATTACCCTCAGTTATTTGTTTAATGTAAGACGAGATTCTGGGGACAAAATCCTTATAAGGGGAGAATGATGTAACAACCGAGAAATTCGGATCTATTGTAAAATAATTTTATTTAATTAAATAATAAATAAAATTATATTATTTGTTATTATTATGTGTTAGAAAGATGAATGTTGTTCTATAACCTAGAAGCGTCGGAATTTCGTAGTATTTCGACTACGTGAAGGAATTAAAGTGTTTGAATTTCCAAGATGAAAATAAAATTTTTCCGAAAAATTTTCTGAAAAATACTATTCACTGATTTATGCTCAGGAATTATTTTTAAACTTCCGAGAAATACGTAACAATAGAATATCAAGGTGAGATGAATTATGTAAAATAATTAAAGTAAGGAAAACATAATTTTTAACATGCGGACTTAATTCGAGAAAGTTAGGAAAAGTAAAACCTTAACTAGTTAAAGAGATGATCGTATAATACGTAGGTATTGTATGAGGTAATGATTACGAGTATGATACGAAGTATTATACGAGTATGTATGAAGATGGTATGACGCATATGTTGAATAAGTATACGAGTTAGAATACTAGATTAATGCATAGAGAATACGTACTAAGGTTTTAAGCCATATGTAATGAACTTGTTAGATTATGTAGGAAGTGTATAGTTTAATTGGGAATTGGGATTAAGCCCAATGTAAACTATTATTAAAGCCCAAGTGTTGGTTAATGTAAAGTCCAAAGTGAATTAATGTAAGCCCAAAAGCATAAGTAAGCTAAATGAACTTAAAGCCCAAAGTAAGGATCTAATGGGTGAAGAAGATCCATGGGGCAACCCATGTGGGGCCATAATCAAATGGGTGATCTTGGTGGCCAAGCAAATAATGTGATGAGCAAGAAAAAGATTTGATGAGCAAGTTAACTTAATAGCTAGGTAATGAATTGTAAGGAGGTGATTAAGGAGGTGGGATTTGGCTATTGACTAAATTATCCTAACCTTAGCAATCCTATAAATAGAGAGCTTGGATTTCATTTGTTGCTTGTTCATTTCATCCAACAACTTTCAACTTATTTGTTAGAGAGAATAAATAAGAATAAGCTAGACTTTGATTAGTAGAAAAGAAGAAGAAAAGCTTGATCATCAAGGGTAAGGCTCTTGTCCATTAATCTTCCAACTCTTCAATACCAGTTTGATAGAGAAGTTGGGATTAGTGAAGTATGTATGCTAAGAAATAAAGAAAATGGTTAATCAAAGAACTTAAGTCCTAATAAGCTTTGAATAAGCACTTAGTTCATAGATAAGTTATGAACTAAGGAAGAACTTGTAATAACTTATAACATGTTTACATGAATGAGGTTGTATGATAAGAAGATGTAAGGATGATGGTTAGAAGACTTAAACTATAATAAGTCATGTGAAATGAAATCATAATGAGTTTATACTTTTATAAGTTATAAACTCATGAAGAACTTGTAATAACTTATCATGTAAATAAGTTGATGTAATATGTATGTTAAGATATTAGTATTATGGAAAGAATCCATTTGAAACGATGAAAAAATCATAAGAAACGAAGTCATGCCGAAATTCACACGATTAGACGATAATCGTCGAATTCGTGATATTCTCGGAATGGAAGTCGAATTTTGACATTAAGATCAGAAACATTGGTTTTCGATGGGAACAAGTCTTATTTGGCATTATAGAGTTGCGGACTTGAAAATGACCAAATTTCAACTTAGAACGAAGAAACGAGCTTTTGAACGTTCACGAACGTTTATCGTATTCGTTAAAAATGGACTAATAGTTGAATTTTGAGTTAACGAAATCAAAAATATGAAATTCTTACATAAACACATAGAGTATGTAATTTATGAGCTAATGGCTTTTGAACGAGCCAATTCGGACTTAAAATGATCAAGTTTGGAGCCCGGGAAGTTCGCAAAGTAAGAAAATTATTTTTGGTATCTGGTGCACAGAGCTGGCACCGCGGCGCCAACCCAAGGCTAAAAGGAGGCGCGGCAGCGTAGACCCATGCCTATAACCTACTGAAGTTTCACGTCGCAGGGCGGTCTTTTGAACTGGAGTTGACGCCGCAGCGTCGGGACCGAGTAAAAGCCACTGAAGAGTGGCGCCGCAGCGCGACATAGAGAAGGGAAGCTGGCGCCGCAATGCTAGCCTTAGGGTTTGCACAGTAATGAAGGTTTATAAAGATAAGAGAAAAGAAAGGCAATTGGTTAATGATGAAATGAAACATTATTAAACCTAAAGTAACATCCTTAAATGATGTCAAAGACCTTATGTATTATAGCCAAAGGCCGATGAAAGATTAATTGAATGTCAGAGCAACGTAATGTGATAAGCCGAAACAAATAATAACAAATCTAAGTCATGATTAGATTGAGAAGAAGGGTAAGATATAGTAGTCAAGTAGTAACCATACTTGATTATATATGATCTAATGTGTTACGTTATGTGATCATATATTGTAGAGACCTTAAAGTCTTAAAGAGAAAGTGTAATAACCATAGCAAACGCTGAAGGCAAGGGTTCTAACCCTTTTCTATGTTCAAATTGGAAAAGCTTTGTGATTCATGTATCTTACGCATAAATTGATATATGATGAAGTCAAAGCCAATTCCTTCAGCTAGACTTAAGATGTTTTATGGGTTTCTTATAATCTATTGTCAATGTTGTTAAGTTTTGCCAAACTATTTGGTGTGATTTTCAAAAAAAAGACTGAGTATGCTAAACAAATATTTTGTCGTCAAACGATAAGTATGTGAGGTTGCCAAACCTTAAACGTACATACGTTTAAAGAAAGTAGTGTTGTACAACATAGAGTACTATAGGCTGATCACCTAGATGTGCTCGTAAGTAATGTCGGACTTATGGACTTAGTGTCGGGTTGTCCTTTTCAAAGAAAGTATGAAATGTTCATGGTCTTGGACCGGAATTGATGTTTTTCTGAATATTATTTATTGTGAAATGTTTTAAAGAAAAAAGAAGTGCTATTTTGAATTATTGATAGTATTTCATAACTATTGTTCAGTTATTGAAGATATACGATATCTATGTTTCAAGCATTTTGTTTAAATGGAATTATCATACTTGCTGAGCTAGTTATGCTCACTCTTTCTTGAACCATATGAATGCAGCTAAGACCGAACGAATCGAAGGATCAGGTAAAGATAAGGGAACGGCTAATGTAAGACCCCAACTTTTATAAATAAAGATGAATTTTCTATAAATATCATTTTTGAATATTATGGAGTTAATTTGATATAATGTTATAGTTGTGGGTAATATTTATAAATTTTGTAAAGTAAGCAAGTGGTTATAAAATATTCGTTTGGTCGGAGAATATTCTTTTTGTCGGGGAATATTCGTACGACGGCACAATCATTGGTGGACCCCACAACGGAATTATTGTCGGATTGAGAAAACGACAGAATTATTTTTCTATAAAAATAACAGCTGAGGTGTTACCGTTAAAACCGTTAAAACTGTTGAATTACTCGGTAGTAAAAGTACAGTAATACGCGTGGTTGCGTAGTAGCACACGGTATTGATTATTGATGCTTACGTGAGAAGTCACTCAGCTATACTCAATTATTGCTACAGTAATTGCTGCATCATATCTCTTAAATTATTGTCATAGTATCATCTGTATAATATGTTATATTATTGAGACGTTGTGGTAAGTTTGGTTATTTTATGGGGGGCCATATGTCATCATCTAAGAGTCTCTTCGTCAATAGTAATTACCGTCGTCAATAGTAATTACCGTCGTCAATAGTAATTACCTTCGTCAATAGTATTTACCTTGGTCAATAGTATTTACCTTGGTCAATAGTAATTACCTTCGTCAATAGTATTTACCTTGGTCAATAGTAATTACTTTCGTCAATAGTAGTTGTCCCTTCAATATTACCAAGAGTCATTTGACCCTTCGTTAAGACCAAGAGCCACCCTCGGTTTTTCTATAAATAGAGGCCTAGGGCTTCATTATTTTTCACGAATTCATTCAAGCTATAGAGAGAGAAAGTATAGAGAGAATAAGAGAGAGAGAATAAAAGTATTCTGCTACATCATTTTTCCAATATCCAGTTCTTTTAAGGTATGGAATATTATTTCTTTTATATTCATGAAGAGAACTTCTGTTATTCCATTTGTTATTATTCTGTTGGAATAACCAGTATACGCGGTCTACCCTATACTTGGTGACATTCTTCTATTATTCTGTTGGAACAACCTGTCTGTGTGTTTTACACCAGACCTGGTTCCGTTTATTATTCTGTTGGAACATCCTGTCTGTGTGTTTTACACCGGACCTGGTTCCGTTTTATTATTATTCTGTTGGAATATCCTGTCTGTGTGTTTTACACCGGACCTGGTTCCATTATTTATTATTCTGTCGGAATATCCTGTCTATGCGTTTACGCCGGACCTGGTTCCATTATTTATTATTCTATTGGAATAACCTGTCTGTGCGGTCTATCGCATGCATGGTGATTTCTTTTGTTATTCAATTCTTTATTGTACTTAGTTGGTTAAGTTTTGACTTCTATACTCCATGAAAGTTGTGGAATATCCTTGATAGTTGCGTTTCATCCAGTATCTTTTCAAGAAAATATTCTTCTAAGCATTCTTGAATTTTACTCCACAATGCAGTATCATGTTGACAATTTGGACGTTGTTAATTCCTGGATAAATTAATTCTTGAACTTGTTTTATTGAATTCTTATATCATTGTCATCATCCTCATGTTTATAAAATGTTGAAAGTCATCTGTGGCCTGTATTGCATAGATGGACTTGGTATGATTATGACCAGGGATTATTCGGTATAATCATGACCGTAATGTTACAAATGATGTGGTAAAAGTCCTCATTGGCCCGTAGTGCATTGATGGACAGTTGTTGGCATGATCATGACCATTAATGAATACACGAATATCCTTGGCCGTAGTGCAGGGGTGATTCGATGATGTGGATTATTTTATTAAGCTGAGTCTCAGCGATTACAGTGTTGAAAAACTTTTTAAATCATAAAAGATAGTAGAGTTTATTTTCTACTTGACTCTTTTAATGGATTGCTTGTTCCGCTACAGTTAAACTTGATGTCTATTATATTTTATCAGTTTAACATTGTTGAAGGCTAATGATAATTTATTCTGCATTATCTTAGTCATAATATTTCTTACTGGGCTAGTTGAGCTCACCCTTTCTTTCACTGTTCTCTTCAGGAAATGAGAACGTAGCTGGGACAAGTCGGGGTACGGAGTGATGGTCCGAATGATAGTATTAGTTAGTAGTCCTCACTATTCTATGTAATGGTGTGTTAATAAATGTAATGAGGACTCCTTTTGAGTATGAATACTCTCTAGAAGATAATATTTGTATTCAAACTCACAGTTTATGTTTTGTCGTATTGTACACGACAGATGTATTAATCAGTTGTATTTGTATTCTGTACTATGTATCTGACGACCCAAGATGGGTGATGTATACCTAATTTTGGGGGCGTCACAGTTGGTATCAGAGCTTAGGGATATGATCCCTGGCTAAGATGTGAGAATAGAACTAGGCGGGGAGAGACGGGGAATTCCTTCGCTAGTATGGCATACCTAAGTTTATTTGCATGGTATTTTTATTTTGTGGCAGTATCTGAAAATGGCATCCGAGAATGTTGAGAATAGCAATGGAGCACAGACGACTGTTGATTCACCACATATCAATAATCAGGATAATGTGCATCAGGAAGGTGTCAATCCTCATGCAAACAACAACACTGACCAAATGATGAATGATCAAATGTTCAGAGGCTTTATGCAATTCATGCAACAACAGGTGAAAGCGGCTCCTGTCCACAACGTAGGTGGAAATACTGGAAACTCTCAGGCGGTCACCGCTAAACAGTTTAAGGAGCTGGGACCACCGGAGTTTAAGGGAGAACCCAAACCACTTGTAGCTGAAACATGGATAAAGCAGATCACCAAGATATTTGATGTCTTGGGTTGCTCCGAGGAGCAAAAGGTTCCCTTTGCCGCCTTTATGTTGCGAGTAGAGGCAGATTACTGGTGGGAATCGATAAAGCGTACTCAACCTGCCGCACTGAAGATGTCCTGGGAGAAGTTCCAAGAGCTGTTTAACGACAAATACTTTCCCGAGAGTATTCGTCACATGAAGGAGGTGGAGTTCATCAAATTGGAGCAGAATAATATGACCGTGTCGCAGTACGAGGCAAAATTTGCGGAGTTATCCCGGTTTGCGTCCCACCTGGTGGATAATGAAGAAAGAATGACGCGGATGTTTTTAAGAGGTTTGAAGCCGGAGATACGTCAACATCTTGTTTCTCATAAACTGTGTTTGTATTCAGATGTTGTAAATAGGGCTCAGTTGGTGGAGCGCGATAACGAGACAACGCAACCAAAAGAGAGCAGCCGGCAAAATGATAATACCAGTGAGAGCAGTCATCGAAGCGGTGACAACAAGCGTGGAGGGAATCAACAGGCCAGAAATGGTAACCACTTCGGTGGTAATCAGGGCCAAAACAATAAGAATGGACATTTCAAGAAGAGGAGATTCAACAATGATGGAAAGACGTCAGCACCAGCACCTGTCGTTAAGGAAGGAGAACGACCACCTATCATATGTTTCAAATGCGGAGGGGAGGGGCACATCAGTCCAAACTGCGCGATGCCGTCCAAAGCATGTTATAATTGTGGAAGAGAAGGTCATTTAGCCCGATTTTGTCGTTTACCGAAGACAAATTCAGCTAGGATGGAGGCACCAAAAGCCGTCCCAGAAAAGTCAAAACCGGTTGTGCAAGGGAGAGCGTTTGTTGTGAACTCCCAGAGAGCAAGGAACCCGAATGAGGTCATCACGGGTAAGCTTATTATAAACTCTAAAGAAGTTTATACTTTATTTGATACCGGTTCAACCCATTCTTTTATTTCTCCTACTTGCGCTCATCGATTAAATTTGATTCCGGAGAAATTAGACTTTGACTTATCTGTGGAAACTCCGTTGGGAGAAACCTTCATTACCTCCACTGTTTATAAGTCTTGTTTGGTTCAAGTTGGTACCCACACATTACCTATCGATCTGATTTCATTAAAAATACTTGCATTTGACGTGATTCTAGGGATTGATTGGTTAACTACTCATTATGCAAAAATTGATTGTTTTCGTAAGGTTGTTAGTTTTCATATTCCTAATCGACCTATTATGCGAATTCAAGCAACCAAACCATTAAAATCAATCGCTGTCATCTCAAGCCATAAAACTATTCGTTTATTGAAAAACGGATGTCAAGCTTTCTTAGCTCATGTCACAGATCTAAACAAAAATACGTCAGTTTTGAATGATATTTCTATTGTTAATAAATTCCCTGACGTATTCCCTGAAGAACTTCCTGGCCTACCCCCAGAGCGTGAAATTGAATTTTGTATCGATCTTGAACCCGGTACAAAACCCATTTCCAAAGCCCCATATCGAATGGCTCCTATTGAACTTCAGGAGTTAAAGATCCAACTGCAGGAATTGTTAGACATTGGCTTTATTCGTCCTAGTACTTCTCCTTGGGGAGCTCCTGTTCTATTCGTGAAGAAGAAAGATGGAAGTATGCGACTTTGTATTGATTATCGGGAGTTGAATCATGTCACCATCAAAAACAGGTACCCATTGCCACGTATTGATGACCTGTTTGACCAGTTGCAAGGAGCACAATTCTTTTCAAAGATCGATCTTCGTTCTGGATATCATCAGCTGAAGGTTAGAACTGAGGATATTCCAAAGACGGCTTTTAGAACTCGGTACGGGCATTATGAATTCCTAGTCATGTCCTTTGGATTGACTAATGCTCCTGCTGCCTTCATGGATATGATGAACCGGGTATTCAAGGAATATTTGGATCACTTTGTGGTCGTCTTTATTGATGACATCCTTATTTATTCCAAAAGCCGTGAAGATCATGAGCAACACTTGAGGCTGGTACTCCAAAAGCTTCGTGAATACAAGCTTTATGCCAAGTTGAAGAAATGCGAGTTCTGGCTGGAGGAGGTAGCATTCCTTGGGCACGTAGTATCAAGTCGTGGAATATCGGTTGACCCGGCAAAGATTGAAGCTATTCAAAGCTGGGAGCAACCTAAATCAGTGACCGAGGTACGTAGCTTTCTTGGTTTAGCTGGTTATTATCGGAGATTCGTGGAAGGATTTTCTCGAATCGCTACTCCATTAACTCAGCTGACTCGGAAAGATACAAAGTTTGGTTGGAGCGAAGAATGTGAGCAGAGTTTTCAAGAACTCAAGAGGAGACTCATTTCAGCACCTGTTCTAACAATACCATCTGGCTCGGAGGGATTTGTCATCTACAGTGATGCTTCGAGCAAAGGGTTGGGATGCGTTCTCATGCAACATGGAAAAGTCATAGCCTATGCATCAAGACAACTCAAGGAATATGAGAGGAATTATCCTACTCATGATCTAGAGTTGGCAGCTGTTGTCTTTGCACTTAAAATTTGGAGGCATTACTTGTATGGGGAGAAAGTGGAGATCTTTACGGATCATAAAAGCCTCAAATATTTCTTCACTCAAAAGGAACTCAACATGCGACAACGACGTTGGCTTGAACTGTTGAAAGATTATGATCATACCATTCAATACCATCCTGGAAAAGCGAACGTGGTAGCTGACGCATTGAGTAGAAGATCATATGCGGGTACAAGTGCAATATTAACAACGCAAAGGCCCATTTTGTGTGACTTGCAAAGGATGGAGATAGAGTTGAAGACTCCAGGGACCCATGTGATGATGGCGAATATACGAGTAGAACCGACTTTAATCGATAAAGTTAAAGCTGCTCAAGCTACAGACCTGGAGCTGATGCGTATGAGGAAGAAAGTGCAAGAAGGTTCTATGCCGGAAGCAAGAATCGATGAAGAAGGAATACTTCGAGTCAACTCCAGACTTTGTGTTCCTAACAACCCTGATTTAAAGTATGAAATCATGATGGAGGCGCACAACACACCGTTTGCAATCCATCCTGGAAGTACCAAAATGTATCATGATCTTCGTCATACATTTTGGTGGAGCAATATGAAGAGAGAGATAGCGTTGTTTATCTCAAGGTGTCTAACTTGTCAACGAGTCAAAGCGGAGCATCAAGTACCAAAAGGTCCATTGCAACCACTTGAAATTCCAGAATGGAAGTGGGAGCACATTACCATGGATTTCGTTACCGGTCTTCCTAGGGTTTCTCAAGGTATTGATGCGATTTGGGTCATTGTTGATAGATTGACCAAGTCTGCTCATTTCTTACCGATACGAGAAACTTATACACTTGAACGTCTTGCTCGTATGTACATAAACGAGATTGTAAGACTGCATGGTATGCCAGTATCCATAGTTTCTGATCGAGACCCAAGATTCACTTCACGATTTTGGGTTAGTTTACAAAAAGCTATGGGCACGGAGTTACGATTTAGTTCAGCATATCATCCTCAGACGGACGGACAATCAGAGAGGACTATTCAAACTCTTGAAGATCTATTAAGACTCTGTGTCTTTGACTTCAAGGGAAGTTGGGACAAGTTCTTACCATTGGTGGAGTTTTCCTACAACAACAGTTATCAAGCAAGTATTGGCATGGCTCCATTCGAAGCATTGTATGGAAGAAAATGTCGTTCTCCAGTATGCTGGGATGAGGTGGGCGAAGCAACGTTGTTGGGACCGGAGTTGGTACGTATGACTACAGAAAAGATTCAAACGATCCGACAACGTATAAAAACCTCACAAGATCGACAAAAGAGTTATGCTGATCTTCATCGAAAGGACGTGGAATTTGATGTAGGAGATCATGTGTTCTTACGTGTTGCTCCATGGAAAGGAGTTACGAGATTTGGAAAGAGAGGAAAGCTAAATCCTCGATTCATCGGTCCATTTTTAATCCTCGATCGAGTAGGAACTGTGGCTTATAGACTCGCTTTACCGCCAAGTATGTCTCGTGTTCATAACGTTTTCCACATATCCATGTTACGCAAATATGTGGAAGACCCGAACCACATTATTGAGTTAGAACCGGACGAAATAGCGGAGGATTTGACGTATGAAGAAGTTCCTGTTCAAATCTTGGATAAGAAGGAACATATTCTACGCTCCAAGGTTATACCTCAAGTTAAAGTTTTGTGGAGAAACCACGATGTTGAGGAAATGACTTGGGAGTTAGAATCAGAAATGAAATCAAGGTATCCTTACCTCTTCGACATACCAGGTACGTACCCTAATTTCGAGGGCGAAATTTCATAAGAAGGGGAGGTTGTAAGACCCCAACTTTTATAAATAAAGATGAATTTTCTATAAATATCATTTTTGAATATTATGGAGTTAATTTGATATAATGTTATAGTTGTGGGTAATATTTATAAATTTTGCAAAGTAAGCAAGTTGTTATAAAATATTCGTTTGGTCGGAGAATATTCTTTTTGTCGGGGAATATTCGTACGACGGCACAATCATTGGTGGACCCCACAACGGAATTATTGTCGGATTGAGAAAACGACAGAATTATTTTTCTATAAAAATAACAGCTGAGGTGTTACCGTTAAAACCGTTAAAACTGTTGAACTACTCGGTAGTAAAAGTACAGTAATACGCGTGGTTGCATAGTAGCACACGGTATTGATTATTGATGCTTACGTGAGAAGTCACTCAGCTATACTCAATTATTGCTACAGTAATTGCTGCATCATATCTCTTAAATTATTGTCATAGTATCATCTGTATAATATGTTATATTATTGAGACGTTGTGGTAAGTTTGGTTATTTTATGGGGGGCCATATGTCATCATCTAAGAGTCTCTTCGTCAATAGTAATTACCGTCGTCAATAGTAATTACCGTCGTCAATAGTAATTACCTTCGTCAATAGTATTTACCTTGGTCAATAGTATTTACCTTGGTCAATAGTAATTACCTTCGTCAATAGTATTTACCTTGGTCAATAGTAATTACTTTCGTCAATAGTAGTTGTCCCTTCAATATTACCAAGAGTCATTTGACCCTTCGTTAAGACCAAGAGTCATTTGACCCTTCGTTAAGACCAAGAGCCACCCTCGGTTTTTCTATAAATAGAGGCCTAGGGCTTCATTATTTTTCACGAATTCATTCAAGCTATAGAGAGAGAAAGTATAGAGAGAATAAGAGAGAGAGAATAAAAGTATTCTGCTACATCATTTTTCCAATATCCAGTTCTTTTAAGGTAGGGAATATTATTTCTTTTATATTCATGAAGAGAACTTCTGTTATTCCATTTGTTATTATTCTGTTGGAATAACCAGTATACGCGGTCTACCCTATACTTGGTGACATTCTTCTATTATTCTGTTGGAACATCCTGTCTGTGTGTTTTACACCGGACCTGGTTCCGTTTATTATTCTGTTGGAACATCCTGTCTGTGTGTTTTACACCGGACCTGGTTCCGTTTTATTATTATTCTGTTGGAATATCCTGTCTGTGTGTTTTACACCGGACCTGGTTCCATTATTTATTATTCTGTCGGAATATCCTGTCTGTGCGTTTACGCCGGACCTGGTTCCATTATTTATTATTCTATTGGAATAACCTGTCTGTGCGGTCTATCGCATGCATGGTGATTTCTTTTGTTATTCAATTCTTTATTGTACTCAGTTGGTTAAGTTTTGACTTCTATACTCCATGAAAGTTGTGGAATATCCTTGATAGTTGCGTTTCATCCAGTATCTTTTCAAGAAAATATTCTTCTAAGCATTCTTGAATTTTACTCCACAATGCAGTATCATGTTGACAATTTGGACGTTGTTAATTCCTGGATAAATTAATTCTTGAACTTGTTTTATTGAATTCTTATATCATTGTCATCATCCTCATGTTTATAAAATGTTGAAAGTCATCTGTGGCCTGTATTGCATAGATGGACTTGGTATGATTATGACCAGGGATTATTCGGTATAATCATGACCGTAATGTTACAAATGATGTGGTAAAAGTCCTCATTGGCCCGTAGTGCATTGATGGACAGTTGTTGGCATGATCATGACCATTAATGAATACACGAATATCCTTGGCCGTAGTGCAGGGGTGATTCGATGATGTGGATTATTTTATTAAGCTGAGTCTCAGCGATTACAGTGTTGAAAAACTTTTTAAATCATAAAAGATAGTAGAGTTTATTTTCTACTTGACTCTTTTAATGGATTGCTTGTTCCGCTACAGTTAAACTTGATGTCTATTATATTTTATCAGTTTAACATTGTTGAATGTAAGACCCCAACTTTTATAAATAAAGATGAATTTTCTATAAATATCATTTTTGAATATTATGGAGTTAATTTGATATAATGTTATAGTTGTGGGTAATATTTATAAATTTTGCAAAGTAAGCAAGTTGTTATAAAATATTCGTTTGGTCGGAGAATATTCTTTTTGTCGGGGAATATTCGTACGACGGCACAATCATTGGTGGACCCCACAATGGAATTATTGTCGGATTGAGAAAACGACAGAATTATCTTTCTATAAAAATAACGGCTGAGGTGTTACCGTTAAAACCGTTAAAACTGTTGAACTACTCGGTAGTAAAAGTACAGTAATACGCGTGGTTGCATAGTAGCACACGGTATTGATTATTGATGCTTACGTGAGAAGTCACTCAGCTATACTCAATTATTGCTATAGTAATTACCTTCGTCAATATTATTTACCTTGGTCAATAGTATTTACCTTGGTCAATAGTAATTACCGTCGTCAATAGTATTTACCTTGGTCAATAGTAATTACCTTCGTCAATAGTATTTACCTTGGTCAATAGTAATTACCTTCGTCAATAGTATTTACCTTGGTCAATAGTAATTACCTTCGTCAATAGTATTTACCTTGGTCAATAGTAATTACTTTCGTCAATAGTAGTTGTCCCTTCAATATTACCAAGAGTCATTTGACCATTCGTTAAGACCAAGAGTCATTTGACCCTTCGTTAAGACCAAGAGCCACCCTCAGTTTTTCTATAAATAGAGGCCTAGGGCTTCATTATTTTTCACGAATTCATTCAAGCTATAGAGAGAGAAAGTATAGAGAGAATAAGAGAGAGAGAATAAAAGTATTCTGCTACATCACTTTTCCAATATCCAGTTCTTTTAAGGTAGGGAATATTATTTCTTTTATATTCATGAAGAGAACTTCTGTTATTCCATTTGTTATTATTCTGTTGGAATAACCAGTATACGCGGTCTACCCTATACTTGGTGACATTCTTCTATTATTCTGTTGGAACATCCTGTCTGTGTGTTTTACACCGGACCTGGTTCCGTTTATTATTCTGTTGGAACATCCTGTCTGTGTGTTTTACACCGGACCTGGTTCCGTTTTATTATTATTCTGTTGGAATATCCTGTCTGTGTGTTTTACACCGGACCTGGTTCCATTATTTATTATTCTGTCGGAATATCCTGTCTGTGCGTTTACGCCGGACCTGGTTCCATTATTTATTATTCTATTGGAATAACCTGTCTGTGCGGTCTATCGCATGCATGGTGATTTCTTTTGTTATTCCATTCTTTATTGTACTCAGTTGGTTAAGTTTTGACTTCTATACTCCATGAAATTTGTGGAATATCCTTGATAGTTGCGTTTCATCCAGTATCTTTTCAAGAAAATATTCTTCTAAGCATTCTTGAATTTTACTCCACAATGCAGTATCATGTTGACAATTTGGACGTTGTTAATTCCTGGATAAATTAATTCTTGAACTTGTTTTATTGAATTCTTATATCATTGTCATCATCCTCATGTTTATAAAATGTTGAAAGTCATCTGTGGCCTGTAGTGCATAGATGGACTTGGTATGATTATGACCAGGGATTATTCGGTATAATCATGACCGTAATGTTACAAATGATGTGGTAAAAGTCCTCATTGGCCCGTAGTGCATTGATGGACAGTTGTTGGCATGATCATGACCATTAATGAATACACGAATATCCTTGGCCGTAGTGCAGGGGTGATTCGATGATGTGGATTATTTTATTAAGCTGAGTCTCAGCGATTACAGTGTTGAAAAACTTTTTAAATCATAAAAGATAGTAGAGTTTATTTTCTACTTGACTCTTTTAATGGATTGCTTGTTCCGCTACAGTTAAACTTGATGTCTATTATATTTTATCAGTTTAACATTGTTGAAGGCTAATGATAATTTATTCTGCATTATCTTAGTCATAATATTTCTTACTGGGCTAGTTGAGCTCACCCTTTCTTTCACTGTTCTCTTCAGGAAATGAGAACGTAGCTGGGACAAGTCGGGGTACGGAGTGATGGTCCGAATGATAGTATTAGTTAGTAGTCCTCACTATTCTATGTAATGGTGTGTTAATAAATGTAATGAGGACTCCTTTTGAGTATGAATACTCTCTAGAAGATAATATTTGTATTCAAACTCACAGTTTATGTTTTGTCGTATTGTACACGACAGATGTATTAATCAGTTGTATTTGTATTCTGTACTATGTATCTGACGACCCAAGATGGGTGATGTATACCTAATTTTGGGGGCGTCACAGTTGGTATCAGAGCTTAGGGATATGATCCCTGGCTAAGATGTGAGAATAGAACTAGGAGGGGAGAGACGGGGAATTCCTTCGCTAGTATGACATACCTAAGTTTATTTGCATGGTATTTAATTGGTCGGTCATAATATAAGGATAATATATGACATATCAATTAATTTTTATTTTGTGGCAGTATCTGAAAATGGCATCTGAGAATGTTGAGAATAGCAATGGAGCACAGACGACTGTTGATTCACCACATATCAATAATCAGGATAATGTGCATCAGGAAGGTGTCAATCCTCATGCAAACAACAACACTGACCAAATGATGAATGATCAAATGTTCAGAGGCTTTATGCAATTCATGCAACAACAGGTGAAAGCGGCTCCTGTCCACAACGTAGGTGGAAATACTGGAAACTCTCAGGCGGTCACCGCTAAACAGTTTAAGGAGCTGGGACCACCGGAGTTTAAGGGAGAACCCAAACCACTTGTAGCTGAAACATGGATAAAGCAGATCACCAAGATATTTGATGTCTTGGGTTGCTCCGAGGAGCAAAAGGTTCCCTTTGCCGCCTTTATGTTGCGAGGAGAGGCAGATTACTGGTGGGAATCGATAAAGCGTACTCAACCTGCCGCACTGAAGATGTCTTGGGAGAAGTTCCAAGATCTGTTTAACGACAAATACTTTCCCGAGAGTATTCGTCACATGAAGGAGGTGGAGTTCATCAAATTGGAGCAGAATAATATGACCGTGTCGCAGTACGAGGCAAAATTTGCGGAGTTATCCCGGTTTGCGTCCCACCTGGTGGATAATGAAGAAAGAATGACGCGGATGTTTTTAAGAGGTTTGAAGCCGGAGATACGTCAACATCTTGTTTCTCATAAACTGTGTTTGTATTCAGATGTTGTAAATAGGGCTCAGTTGGTGGAGCGCGATAACGAGATAACGCAACCAAAAGAGAGCAGCCGGCAAAATGATAATACCAGTGAGAGCAGTCATCGAAGCGGTGACAACAAGCGTGGAGGGAATCAACAGGCCAGAAATGGTAACCACTTCGGTGGTAATCAGGGCCAAAACAATAAGAATGGACATTTCAAGAAGAGGAGATTCAACAATGATGGAAAGACGTCAGCACCAGCACCTGTCGTTAAGGAAGGAGAACGACCACCTATCATATGTTTCAAATGCGGAGGGGAGGGGCACATCAGTCCAAACTGCGCGATGCCGTCCAAAGCATGTTATAATTGTGGAAGAGAAGGTCATTTAGCCCGATTTTGTCGTTTACCGAAGACAAATTCAGCTAGGATGGAGGCACCAAAAGCCGTCCCAGAAAAGTCAAAACCGGTTGTGCAAGGGAGAGCGTTTGTTGTGAACTCCCAGAGAGCAAGGAACCCGAATGAGGTCATCACGGGTAAGCTTATTATAAACTCTAAAGAAGTTTATACTTTATTTGATACCGGTTCAACCCATTCTTTTATTTCTCCTACTTGCGCTCATCGATTAAATTTGATTCCGGAGAAATTAGACTTTGACTTATCTGTGGAAACTCCGTTGGGAGAAACCTTCATTACCTCCACTGTTTATAAGTCTTGTTTGGTTCAAGTTGGTACCCACACATTACCTATCGATCTGATTTCATTAAAAATACTTGCATTTGACGTGATTCTAGGGATTGATTGGTTAACTACTCATTATGCAAAAATTGATTGTTTTCGTAAGGTTGTTAGTTTTCATATTCCTAATCGACCTATTATGCGAATTCAAGCAACCAAACCATTAAAATCAATCGCTGTCATCTCAAGCCATAAAACTATTCGTTTATTGAAAAACGGATGTCAAGCTTTCTTAGCTCATGTCACAGATCTAAACAAAAATACGTCAGTTTTGAATGATATTTCTATTGTTAATAAATTCCCTGACGTATTCCCTGAAGAACTTCCTGGCCTACCCCCAGAGCGTGAAATTGAATTTTGTATCGATCTTGAACCCGGTACAAAACCCATTTCCAAAGCCCCATATCGAATGGCTCCTATTGAACTTCAGGAGTTAAAGATCCAACTGCAGGAATTGTTAGACATTGGCTTTATTCGTCCTAGTACTTCTCCTTGGGGAGCTCCTGTTCTATTCGTGAAGAAGAAAGATGGAAGTATGCGACTTTGTATTGATTATCGGGAGTTGAATCATGTCACCATCAAAAACAGGTACCCATTGCCACGTATTGATGACCTGTTTGACCAGTTGCAAGGAGCACAATTCTTTTCAAAGATCGATCTTCGTTCTGGATATCATCAGCTGAAGGTTAGAACTGAGGATATTCCAAAGACGGCTTTTAGAACTCGGTACGGGCATTATGAATTCCTAGTCATGTCCTTTGGATTGACTAATGCTCCTGCTGCCTTCATGGATATGATGAACCGGGTATTCAAGGAATATTTGGATCACTTTGTGGTCGTCTTTATTGATGACATCCTTATTTATTCCAAAAGCCGTGAAGATCATGAGCAACACTTGAGGCTGGTACTCCAAAAGCTTCGTGAATACAAGCTTTATGCCAAGTTGAAGAAATGCGAGTTCTGGCTGGAGGAGGTAGCATTCCTTGGGCACGTAGTATCAAGTCGTGGAATATCGGTTGACCCGGCAAAGATTGAAGCTATTCAAAGCTGGGAGCAACCTAAATCAGTGACCGAGGTACGTAGCTTTCTTGGTTTAGCTGGTTATTATCGGAGATTCGTGGAAGGATTTTCTCGAATCGCTACTCCATTAACTCAGCTGACTCGGAAAGATACAAAGTTTGGTTGGAGCGAAGAATGTGAGCAGAGTTTTCAAGAACTCAAGAGGAGACTCATTTCAGCACCTGTTCTAACAATACCATCTGGCTCGGAGGGATTTGTCATCTACAGTGATGCTTCGAGCAAAGGGTTGGGATGCGTTCTCATGCAACATGGAAAAGTCATAGCCTATGCATCAAGACAACTCAAGGAATATGAGAGGAATTATCCTACTCATGATCTAGAGTTGGCAGCTGTTGTCTTTGCACTTAAAATTTGGAGGCATTACTTGTATGGGGAGAAAGTGGAGATCTTTACGGATCATAAAAGCCTCAAATATTTCTTCACTCAAAAGGAACTCAACATGCGACAACGACGTTGGCTTGAACTGTTGAAAGATTATGATCATACCATTCAATACCATCCTGGAAAAGCGAACGTGGTAGCTGACGCATTGAGTAGAAGATCATATGCGGGTACAAGTGCAATATTAACAACGCAAAGGCCCATTTTGTGTGACTTGCAAAGGATGGAGATAGAGTTGAAGACTCCAGGGACCCATGTGATGATGGCGAATATACGAGTAGAACCGACTTTAATCGATAAAGTTAAAGCTGCTCAAGCTACAGACCTGGAGCTGATGCGTATGAGGAAGAAAGTGCAAGAAGGTTCTATGCCGGAAGCAAGAATCGATGAAGAAGGAATACTTCGAGTCAACTCCAGACTTTGTGTTCCTAACAACCCTGATTTAAAGTATGAAATCATGATGGAGGCGCACAACACACCGTTTGCAATCCATCCTGGAAGTACCAAAATGTATCATGATCTTCGTCATACATTTTGGTGGAGCAATATGAAGAGAGAGATAGCGTTGTTTATCTCAAGGTGTCTAACTTGTCAACGAGTCAAAGCGGAGCATCAAGTACCAAAAGGTCCATTGCAACCACTTGAAATTCCAGAATGGAAGTGGGAGCACATTACCATGGATTTCGTTACCGGTCTTCCTAGGGTTTCTCAAGGTATTGATGCGATTTGGGTCATTGTTGATAGATTGACCAAGTCTGCTCATTTCTTACCGATACGAGAAACTTATACACTTGAACGTCTTGCTCGTATGTACATAAACGAGATTGTAAGACTGCATGGTATGCCAGTATCCATAGTTTCTGATCGAGACCCAAGATTCACTTCACGATTTTGGGTTAGTTTACAAAAAGCTATGGGCACGGAGTTACGATTTAGTTCAGCATATCATCCTCAGACGGACGGACAATCAGAGAGGACTATTCAAACTCTTGAAGATCTATTAAGACTCTGTGTCTTTGACTTCAAGGGAAGTTGGGACAAGTTCTTACCATTGGTGGAGTTTTCCTACAACAACAGTTATCAAGCAAGTATTGGCATGGCTCCATTCGAAGCATTGTATGGAAGAAAATGTCGTTCTCCAGTATGCTGGGATGAGGTGGGCGAAGCAACGTTGTTGGGACCGGAGTTGGTACGTATGACTACAGAAAAGATTCAAACGATCCGACAACGTATAAAAACCTCACAAGATCGACAAAAGAGTTATGCTGATCTTCATCGAAAGGACGTGGAATTTGATGTAGGAGATCATGTGTTCTTACGTGTTGCTCCATGGAAAGGAGTTACGAGATTTGGAAAGAGAGGAAAGCTAAATCCTCGATTCATCGGTCCATTTTTAATCCTCGATCGAGTAGGAACTGTGGCTTATAGACTCGCTTTACCGCCAAGTATGTCTCGTGTTCATAACGTTTTCCACATATCCATGTTACGCAAATATGTGGAAGACCCGAACCACATTATTGAGTTAGAACCGGACGAAATAGCGGAGGATTTGACGTATGAAGAAGTTCCTGTTCAAATCTTGGATAAGAAGGAACATATTCTACGCTCCAAGGTTATACCTCAAGTTAAAGTTTTGTGGAGAAACCACGATGTTGAGGAAATGACTTGGGAGTTAGAATCAGAAATGAAATCAAGGTATCCTTACCTCTTCGACATACCAGGTACGTACCCTAATTTCGAGGGCGAAATTTCATAAGAAGGGGAGGTTGTAAGACCCCAACTTTTATAAATAAAGATGAATTTTCTATAAATATCATTTTTGAATATTATGGAGTTAATTTGATATAATGTTATAGTTGTGGGTAATATTTATAAATTTTACAAAGTAAGCAAGTTGTTATAAAATATTCGTTTGGTCGGAGAATATTCTTTTTGTCGGGAATATTCGTACGACGGCACAATCATTGGTGGACCCCACAACGAAATTATTGTCGGATTGAGAAAACGACAGAATTATCTTTCTATAAAAATAACGGCTGAGGTATTACCGTTAAAACCGTTAAAACTGTTGAACTACTCGGTAGTAAAAGTACAGTAATACGCGTGGTTGCATAGTAGCACACGGTATTGATTATTGATGCTTACGTGAGAAGTCACTCAGCTATACTCAATTATTTCTATAGTAATTACATTCGTCAATATTATTTACATTGGTCAATAGTATTTACCTTGGTCAATAGTAATTACCGTCGTCAATAGTATTTACCTTGGTCAATAGTAATTACCTTCGTCAATAGTATTTACCTTGGTCAATAGTAATTACCTTCGTCAATAGTATTTACCTTGGTCAATAGTAATTACCTTCGTCAATAGTATTTACCTTGGTCAATAGTAATTACTTTCGTCAATAGTAGTTGTCCCTTCAATATTACCAAGAGTCATTTGACCATTCGTTAAGACCAAGAGTCATTTGACCCTTCGTTAAGACCAAGAGCCACCCTCAGTTTTTCTATAAATAGAGGCCTAGGGCTTCATTATTTTTCACGAATTCATTCAAGCTATAGAGAGAGAAAGTATAGAGAGAATAAGAGAGAGAGAATAAAAGTATTCTGCTACATCACTTTTCCAATATCCAGTTCTTTTAAGGTAGGGAATATTATTTCTTTTATATTCATGAAGAGAACTTCTGTTATTCCATTTGTTATTATTCTGTTGGAATAACCAGTATACGCGGTCTACCCTATACTTGGTGACATTCTTCTATTATTCTGTTGGAACATCCTGTCTGTGTGTTTTACACCGGACCTGGTTCCGTTTATTATTCTGTTGGAACATCCTGTCTGTGTGTTTTACACCGGACCTGGTTCCGTTTTATTATTATTCTGTTGGAATATCCTGTCTGTGTGTTTTACACCGGACCTGGTTCCATTATTTATTATTCTGTCGGAATATCCTGTCTGTGCGTTTACGCCGGACCTGGTTCCATTATTTATTATTCTATTGGAATAACCTGTCTGTGCGGTCTATCGCATGCATGGTGATTTCTTTTGTTATTCCATTCTTTATTGTACTCAGTTGGTTAAGTTTTGACTTCTATACTCCATGAAATTTGTGGAATATCCTTGATAGTTGCGTTTCATCCAGTATCTTTTCAAGAAAATATTCTTCTAAGCATTCTTGAATTTTACTCCACAATGCAGTATCATGTTGACAATTTGGACGTTGTTAATTCCTGGATAAATTAATTCTTGAACTTGTTTTATTGAATTCTTATATCATTGTCATCATCCTCATGTTTATAAAATGTTGAAAGTCATCTGTGGCCTGTATTGCATAGATGGACTTGGTATGATTATGACCAGGGATTATTCGGTATAATCATGACCGTAATGTTACAAATGATGTGGTAAAAGTCCTCATTGGCCCGTAGTGCATTGATGGACAGTTGTTGGCATGATCATGACCATTAATGAATACACGAATATCCTTGGCCGTAGTGCAGGGGTGATTCGATGATGTGGATTATTTTATTAAGCTGAGTCTCAGCGATTACAGTGTTGAAAAACTTTTTAAATCATAAAAGATAGTAGAGTTTATTTTCTACTTGACTCTTTTAATGGATTGCTTGTTCCGCTACAGTTAAACTTGATGTCTATTATATTTTATCAGTTTAACATTGTTGAAGGCTAATGATAATTTATTCTGCATTATCTTAGTCATAATATTTCTTACTGGGCTAGTTGAGCTCACCCTTTCTTTCACTGTTCTCTTCAGGAAATGAGAACGTAGCTGGGACAAGTCGGGGTACAGAGTGATGGTCCGAATGATAGTATTAGTTAGTAGTCCTCACTATTCTATGTAATGGTGTGTTAATAAATGTAATGAGGACTCCTTTTGAGTATGAATACTCTCTAGAAGATAATATTTGTATTCAAACTCACAGTTTATGTTTTGTCGTATTGTACACGACAGATGTATTAATCAGTTGTATTTGTATTCTGTACTATGTATCTGACGACCCAAGATGGGTGATGTATACCTAATTTTGGGGGCGTCACATTGAAGGCTAATGATAATTTATTCTGCATTATCTTAGTCATAATATTTCTTACTGGGCTAGTTGAGCTCACCATTTCTTTCACTGTTCTCTTCAGGAAATGAGAACGTAGCTGGGACAAGTCGGGGTACGGAGTGATGGTCCGAATGATAGTATTAGTTAGTAGTCCTCACTATTCTATGTAATGGTGTGTTAATAAATGTAATGAGGACTCCTTTTGAGTATGAATACTCTCTAGAAGATAATATTTGTATTCAAACTCACAGTTTATGTTTTGTCGTATTGTACACGACAGATGTATTAAACAGTTGTATTTGTATTCTGTACTATGTATCTGACGACCCAAGATGGGTGATGTATACCTAATTTTGGGGGTGTCACAGCTAAGGCAGACTGTTGAACTGTCTATGTAATAGTATAGGTTTAATGTTGTAATGTATTTGATATTATGACAAAGAACTTATGTATTGGTTATAAAGAACTTGGGAAGGGAATATTGTTTGGAATATATATATAAGACATATTCGTTCTTTTGAGTAATTGTTGAGTAATTTCAATTGAATGTATGTGTGAACTGTAGTACCGTGTAGCACCATATGTTGGGTTGGAAGATACCCGAATTTGGGGGCGTCACAAGCACCAAGTTACTCGGCAGCTGATCAGTCAGGGCAAGCAAATCTCCTCTCCATTGTAACAAGGGATCAACAACGATTCCAAGGGAATAAAACTTGGAAAGAAAAACTTACAAGGAAAGCTAGATCTCAGGCTCATCGAGAGTATGCGGATAAAAGAACGTTTACTCCTTCAGGTCAACTAATGGAGGAGATCCTGTAGTTGTTGATCAATGAAAAGAAGATCACAGAACGGTACCCCCAACCAATCCCCATTCCAAGAGGTTTGATGCTACCGGGATATGTCAATAACACTCCAACACTCCTGGTTAGGACACAGAAAGTTGTTGGGCACTTCGTCACCTGATTCATAATATGATTGATATCGGTGACCTACAAATGGTAAATAGTGGTAATACCCTGCCTGAAGAAGAGGAGATATTTCCTCTTGGAACATAGAGATGGAGAGAAGTTATAGCAGTCATATCCTCTAAAGAAGACTTGTTTGCATCACCTCTAATAATTCAAGGAAAGGGGAACAAAGGAGGAAAGAATCCTTTGAAAGTGACTGCACCAGAACCCTTCATGTTGCCATTCAGGCCGCAATATCCCCTTATCAGCCTAAAAAAAGTCTCATGGAACTATGGAGAGAATAAGGGATCGACCTTAAATTATACGGCTTGTGTATCAAAGGAAAATCCATTGTATCTACCTCAGCGAGTGATAAAGCCAGTCATTAATACCAAGGGGTAAGTGCCCGAGGAGAAAATTGAAGAATTCCTCAGAAAAATGGGGCATAATGAAGCCAAGATAGTGCAGAGATTAAGGAAGGCGCCTCAACAGATATCCTTTCTGGACATGGTATTGTCTTCTAAAGATCATCGCAAAATCTTAACACAAGTGTTGGAAGAAGCACTTCTGCTTAAGGCGGTGGATACAAAAAAGTTTCGTCACTTGATAGATCACATTTTCAACAACAATGTGATATCTTTCACTAATGACGACATACCAGGGGAATGAACTGGTCATTACAAGTCATTGGATATAGTAGTGATATCCTCTGGATATGTGATAGGAAGAGTATTTGTAGATGGAGGATCTTCATTGAACATCTATCCATATGACACTTTGGAAAGAATGAAGATCAATCTAGGTTGAATGCGGAGTAGCCATATAGTCATAAGAGAATTTGACGGGTCTCGACGAAATGTTGTAGGAGAAATTGAACTTCTAGTGGAGATAAGTCCACATACCTTCTATATATCCTTTCAAGTGTTGAACATCACCACATGATATAATCTGCTGTTGGGAAGACTGGAGAATCATATAGAAGGAGCAGTCCCATCCACCCTTCATCAACAAGTCAAATACATCATCAATGGAAATCTGGTCATCTTCAATGCCGAACTATAATATCATGTCTATATACAAGGTGACATGCCTTTGATCAACCTCAGCGAAGGAGTTGAGCCAGCCAGTTTTTAAGCTTTAGAAGTGAGAAACACTTATTATCAACCTATCGTGGCTCCAGCCTTGAAGGCAAAGATTTCTTTCGAAGTGATGTCCGTCGGTAAAGAAATGATGTCTTTGGATTTCTGTCATGGCAAAGGCAATTCAGATACCGAGTTAGATTGGAAAGGTTAGATTAGGCTACAATCCAATCATAAGAACCCACACAAACATTAGTCGGTTCACACATCCATCATTTTACTACCAGATCTAATGGATACAAGATTCGTGAAACCAACAAGGAAAATCCCTGTGGCTGTATCAGGAATGATGATTCCTAAGGTTAAGCCAGTTAATGAAAAGGAAATCCAGACTCCTGTTGAAGAGAGCAAGGAAAGGAATGAAAGGTTCCTACAAGAAGTGCAAGATCGATTTGTAAATATGTATTTTCTAGCACATACTAAGGGTCTGAACGAGGATATCCTAGATGATAACTATTCAGAAGATCAAATCCTGACCCCTCGCATAAATAGGGCTAAGGAGAACCGTTCAAAGAAAAATACTAACTCTGATATGAATTCAGTTATGATGATTATAAAAGAGGAGGAGAACACCAACCATCCATTGATCATAACTGTCAATAAAGACCTGACCCTGGACAACTGGAGCAACACTCCTTGCATCTATTAAAAAGGGTAAAAGGGTAGAAAGTCCATCTACCCTAAAGTGTAGATATTATATACTGCTTACTTTTGTTGCATAGTACTAGCAGTTAGTTTTGTCATGCTTTCATTAATGCTTTGAATGATTAAACAGTTTCATATACTAAGTGAAAAAATTTTGTTTTAAGGACTCCCAATTTGGATTTGTTTAGCCGTGCTGGTGAAATGACAAGTCTCAGTAGTGACAACAACTTTGGTGTAAAGGTGAACTATAACTTGATGGGGATAGATCAAGAGGATACAAGGACTATGAGGTGCCTGGGGAGATCAAAGAATAGGTCAAGGACAAACCCAAACCAAACCTTGATCAAACCACCACCGTCAATATCGAAACCTCAAAAAATCCTAAAGAAATTCAAATAGGCAACAACCTTACCCCATACCAAAGAATCGACCTGATTGAACTCTTAACTCAATTCCAGGATGTATTTGCATGGTCACATGAAGATATGGTCGGCCTGTCTATTGACATTATCGTTTATGGACTATCCATTAAAGAGGGATTCAAGCCTATCAAATAGAAACTCAGGAGACTATAACCTGAATGGAGTTTAAAGGTCAAA
Source organism: Panax notoginseng (assembly GCA_016801055.1). Taxonomy (NCBI): domain Eukaryota; kingdom Viridiplantae; phylum Streptophyta; class Magnoliopsida; order Apiales; family Araliaceae; genus Panax; species Panax notoginseng. The sequence continues at coordinate 92,654,065 of CM029018.1, forward strand.
GAAGAAGTTTTCAAGCAATTTAAAGTAGGCATTATCATGGTATCAACCTACCCTAAATGGTTGTCCAATATAGTTCTTGTGTCTAAGCCCGGAGGAAAGGTACGAGTATGCGTGGATTACCGGAATTTGAACAAGGCTTATCTCAAAGACAACTTCCCACTACCTTTCATCCACATATTGATAGACAACACAGCGTAGTATGACATGTACTCTTTTGTCAACTATTTCGCCGGGTACCACTAAATCATGGTTGCCGAAGAAGATAGTGAGAAAACAACCTTTATCACCCCTAGGGAACATTCTGCTATATGCGTATATCTTTCGACCTTATCAATGCTGAGGCTACCTACCAACGAGCCATGATGGCCCTTTTGTAAGACCCCGAATTTTATGAAATAAAAGTATGCAATTTTTCTTATAATTACTATTCAGTAAATGGTTAAATTGATAAAAGTTTAAAGTTAAGGGTGTTATATGAATATTTTTCAAAATAAGCAAGTGGTTATAAAATATTCATTTTGTCGGGAAATATTCGTTTGGTCGTGGAATATTCTTTCTGTCGGGGAATATTCGTACCACGGCGCAGCCATTTGTGGGCCCCATAACAGAATAACTGTCGGATGAAGAAAACGACAACTTTGAGTTTTTACAAATAACGGCGTAGTTGTTACCGTTAACACTGTTGGAATACCCGGTGGTTAAAATACAGTAATACGCGTTATTGCACAGTAGCACACGGTATTGCATAGTATTTTTGAAATTATTGATTCTTACGTAAGAAGGCACTACTCAATAATTGTTACAGTAATTACTGTTCAATATTTTATTTTATTGATTCAATAATTGCTACGTTGGAATTTTGTATTATTGTTGTTCAATAATTGTTGCTACACAGTATTTCCCATTATCAGATCAATAATTCATATTATTTGAATAGTATTATTAGATAGCATTATTGACAATGTCTAGAAAGTTCTGTCTAAGGAGAGGTTTGGTCATTTAATTGCGCGCCAGTAAGGAGAAATTCTTATTGGAAAGCCCCCTCTTTCCTGGGAACGGCCTGGTTGTCATAAATGTGATTCTGTAATATTATTTGTGAATAATTAATTATTGATTCATATGATAAGGAAATATTTATTTTATGTGGATATAAATGAGAGATATATTTTTGTGGTTAAAAATGAAGGAGTTAATGTTGAGGTTTTTATCCGTATTTTTGTCGGAATGGAGGTATTAAAAATCAGGATTTTTGAGATATTTTGCGGGGGTTATAATTTTTAATCCGACCGTTGGATCGTGGTAATTTTTGGATATGTTATACATATATAAGTTGAGTATATGTCCATAAATTTTGAACCGTTAAAAATGAACGTATGATTTGTTATGAATTTTAAGAGGTGGCTGATTCGGAAATCAGGTTATAAATCATTTTTGGTGGAAAATTCTAGAATTGGTGGGCCCCACTTGTGGTTGGTGAAGAAATGTGCTGAATTATATTTCAAATGTGGTGGGTGGGAATAGTAGCAGGTAAAGCCATCAGGTTGCAGGTCAAACCTACCAAAATTTTCCTATAAATAGAGGGCTAAGTTAGAATTGAAAATCACACCAGAAACATAAGCTTTCTCTCTTTCTCTCTCTAGATTATTGAGTGTATTTTGTGAGTATTTAGATACTTGGTGAGTTGCTATTCATCAGTGCGAGTTTCCTTCAGCGTCATATCCGATATCCAATCTGAAGTGCTGCTCTTTTGAGGTAAGGGATAGTAAGGGATAGTAAGGGATTGTAAGGGATATTAAGAGATTTTAAGGGTTGTTATGATTTTCAGTTTCGTAATTTTTTTGATCTTCAAAAATTCTGGAAAAATTTGAAATGATATTTTGATGAGTTTTCTTGATTGTATCCAAAAATGGTGATTTTTGGATGTATAGATTGAGAGTTATGAATTTTATGAGAAAAGACTATTTTAAAAGTAACCGCTTATAATTCCTTGTGGTTAACTCCAAAATTGATGAAATTTTTATTGGGAGTACATGTATATGATAGAAGTATACTCTGTAAATTTCAGAATTTTTAGACAAAAGTATAATTTTTGATAAATGTCTAAATATTCGGCTATTTTGGCCATATGAAAAATAGTAAATGACTTTTAAAAATTCTGAGAAAAATATATGTTCACTATGGGACTATATTATGCTAAATCCCAGAAAAGAAATATTTTTGGAACTGATTTGGTATTTTTCATGAAAATGGTCTAGTTATGAGTAAATGAATTAAATATGTTTTGTGAAGAAAGAAAATTGGAAAATAGGATTTTATGGCTTGAGAATCCTATATGAGGTATATGCAGATTTTTGATGAGGGTTTTGGTTATTGATGATGAAATTGTCAGAGTTGGCATTTTATGATGATTAAATGCATTAATTAGTAAAGTGTAAACAATTAAAATAAATTGTTTATAAATTTAAGTAATGTTATTCTTTCAATATCATTATACCGAAATATTGGTATGGATTTTATTGTGGAATTTCTATCTTTTGTGTCGGGGTTACTATTCATGAGTTACTATTCACGATTTACTATTCATGAGTTACGAATATTACTCTTGAGATTAAAACTATATGTTGATCATATTATTTTTATCATCATATATAACATTTTTATAACCCTGATGTTGAAATTCTCTTTCACTGGAGTGTAAAGATGGGTAGATTATTGGTATGATCATGACTAGGGTTCTCTTTGGCCTGTAGTGCAAAGTTGAATTGTGACTGGTATGATCATGACCATTGAATTTATAATTGAATATCTTAAGCTTAAGTGCAAAGGTGAATTGATCAACATGGTTATAATTATTGTTTATATAAATTCTGAAATGATTATATATTTCTTTGAGATATGAATATATTTGGCCTGTAGTGCAAATATGAATTGTTGATGAATATCTTTGGCATGTAGTGCAAAGATGGCCTGTTGATGAATATCTTTGGCCTGTAGTGCAAAGATGAACTGTTGTTGAATATCTTTGGCCCGTAGTGCAAAGATGGTTTGTTGATGAATATCTTTGGCCCGTAGTGCAAAGATGGATTTGTTAGTATGATTATAAATAGGAATTGTGATTTGGTATAACCATGATCTTTGATGTTTCAGGTAAAGACAGGTGATGAAAATATTCTTCGTCCTGGGTGCGAAGAAAAATTTATAGTCACAATTATGATTATGAGTTATTCATATGATTGTGGAAAGGAACTGTTGAGTGATGTTACATGGATAAAATATTGTTGGTGGATTTTTAACATGGAGAAGATAATAGACTTTATAGTCTATTTGACTCTTCTAATGGATTGCTCGTTCCGCTGCAACTATGGTTGAAATTTTTATCATTTACCATATGTTCTAAATCTCTGATTTATTGTTGATGAAGGCTATTGATAATTGAATTATCTTTAGTCATGATATTCTTTACTGAGCTAGTTGTGCTCACCCTTTTGCTTCACAATTCCTTTCAGGTAATAAGAGTGTAGCTGGGTCGAGCGAGGGTAACAAGGGAATAGAACGGTGGTCATCATTTAGTAGTTATATTTGGTGAAGAAAATAGGGTGAGGCGAACCCAACGTTGGAAGGGTGTTTTGCCACTATAATACAAGATGTCTAACGACATACAACCTCGTGTCATCATAAGACATGATTGTGCACATCCGCTTGCTGAGTATATCTATGGGCACTACCTATATAATCTTGGTGTTTGTTTGAAGTATAATTCTCAATTAGAGACAGTGGAGATAATGATAAGTCAAGAGAAGACTCACCATTGGGAAGAATATGATAGTAATCTTCTCGTTTTTCTTTGGGGTCTATTGGGTCAACCAAGGATAATTCTGTGGCCATATGATATCTATCATAACCTAGACGCGTGGCCTCCCATGTACGAAGGTTTCCTTGAGCACTTTCCAAAGATTCTAATTTCTAAAACAGTTTTTGACTATACCTTTATGTAAGGTGTTATTGTGAGGTGATGTCCACGGTTGGAACATGAGTCACATTTGGTATATATTTGTATTCAAACTCACAGCATATGTGGTGTTGTATTTTGCACGACAATTGTTGTAATAAAGTTGTAGTTGTTTTCTGTACCATGTATTTGGCGACTCAGAATAGGTTGGATGGAATGGACCTATTTTGGGGTTGTTACACCTTTTCCATGACATAATGCACAAGGAAATAGAGGTTTATATGGATGATATCATCGTTAAGTCCAGAAAGAAAGATGACCACGCCGACCATCTTAGAAAGCTATTTAATCATCTTCGCAAATACAACTTGAAGCTAAATCCAGCCAAGTGTGACTTCAGTGCCAAATCTGGCAAATTATTGGGATTCCTGGTCAGTAACAAGGGCATTGAGCTAGATCTCGCCAAGATTGAAGCCATCACTGACATACCAGTACCCCAAATAGAAAAAGAGATATGGGGATTCCTTAGGAGAATCAATTTCATAAGCAGATTCATCTCCCAACTTATTGTAACTTATGATCCCATCTTCAGGTTACTGAGGAAAAATTCTACCAGAAAATGGAGTGAAAAATGTCAAAAGGCCTTCCTCTCTATCAAGAAGTAATTGGTGGAAGCTCATGTTTTGGTGCCACCGAGAGATAAAGCTCCCTTGTTCATGTACATATCAGTCAATGCCAATGCTATAGGATGTATGTTGAGACAGAAAGATGATAGAGTTAAGGAAAGAGTTATCTATTACCTCAACAAAAGATTTAGCAGCGCTGAATAGAAGTACACCTTAATTGAAAAGATCTGTTGTGCTTTAATGTGGGCCGCCATTAGATTACAATATTATCCCCATGGTCACACAACTTATCTCATATCTCGCATGGATCCTCTAAAGTACATATTCATCAAGCCCATTTGTGACACCCCCAAATTCAGGTACTTCGATTCCACGGGATTTGGTGTTCACTGTACAAGCATCATCTATCTATCTACCCATAAATAATATCAAACCATACAATAGATAGAAATCATAATAAAATCTCTTCCTTTAAGAGTTACATCAACTGAATCATAAATAAATCCCAGGTTACTCTAACCTTAAAACATCTGTGCGGAATTCTAAACAAATAAGTCTTAAACATCATCATAAGTCTTAAACATAAATACATCATCAATTAAAATAACAAGTCTTCTTCACTTGCTAACTTTGCCCTTGCCCTTACTAGTGGAGGGTTCATCGCTTCTTTCATTCTTAACTGCAATGTTATTATTAAGCAAGAGTGAGCACAATACCCACAAGTATAATAATGAAATAACATTATAATAACATGTGAATAAATCAAAGACATCTGAATAAAAGCTCAACTTTTGAATCGAGAATGAATAACAAGAATCAAAAAAATTCTGAGGGTCATAAGACCTTGAACTATGTCCTAGGTTAACAGGAAATATACTTGAAACCTTTAACAGTCATAAGACTATGGACCTTCTTCTCGTACTTAGGGGGATCAGCCCTTAGTACCATACTGTGCACAATATCTTAACGCTAAAGCGTAAATAATCCTTTATACAGGGTTGTTCATCTCAGTTTGACATTCGAGTCCGCACCAAAGGAAGTTTGGTTTGGATAAATTCATCAAGGGTTCTGAAATTTAGAACGCTCATCAACTATGGACTAGTTGAATCAATAAGGTTCACTAGTCTAATAAGGTTCAACAATAACGATATTTAATTTGAATAATAACCTCAAACGTATACAATAGAACAATTATTGTATAACTGAATCATGCTTTGACAATATAAATAATCTGTAATATCATTCTTGAACTTGAATAATAGAAATGATAACTTATTCAAGGTAATTAATAATCTTGAAAGATATTAAAAAGTAGGGTTAAGAAACTTGCTCAACATAAAAGTAACGTTTAAGTTTAAATAAACTTGCTCAATAGAATGGATTTAGGGATATGATACTTGCCTCGTGCGTAGATTACACTTTAACTAAGCACGTTCTTTGAATTAAATCCTACATACCATTCATATACACAACACTTGTTAATTATAAATTAACTAATCAATATAAACTCATTCTCGTTGTCTACTTTAATTATTGACTAAACTTAGTCAAATTATCACGTTGTCACATAATTTATACTTCATGAATTATCAAACTAATTATGTATTTAATAATTCAATTCACATATAATATTTTATTACATGTTAAACAATTATTTTATCATCACATTATTCTTCTAACATGTTTACATGTTCATTACAATAATCCACTAACACATTGTTAGACTTAAACATTTTAAAAATACATTTCTGACATTTTCTGGAGGGTGGCGCTGCGGCGCCACTAATGTGCTAAGGAGTCGCGCTGCGGCGCGGTGGCGCTGTGGCCGGGCCCTTGGCGCTGCGGCGCTGTGGCGCCGTGGCTCGAGTCATGGCGCTACGGCACGGTGGGGCTGCGGCGCGGGAAATGAACTGGTAGCCGGCGTTGCGGCGCGGCATACCAGACACAGAAATGGCTGTTCACGAAAAATCGCAGAACATGCCAATTTCTCCCAATTTCTTATTTTCTACTCAAAATTAGACATACCCACAAGTTATAGTTCATGTATATTCATAATACAACATCTATAAAGTAATTTTAACCCATTAAAACATATAATCACATATTTAAATCATGTAAAATTGGACTGTTCTTGATGTTCTTGAAGTTTTTGAACAAAACACATAATTTAGCCGTACGGATTCGTTATAACACCGAATCCGTTCGTTTAAGGCTTGATCTCTTCGTATTAACATGCTCAATAATATAAGGGTGTAAAATTTAGGGATAATATATAATCAATACATCAATTATCACATATATGGCCATATGGCCATATCACGTACTCTGTTTATTTTGAAAAACATACGTACGACATGCTTTCATGAATTTGATGTTATGGTTTGTGAAATATATATAATTAAACATGATTTGATACAACATAACACATATATAAACTTAAAATCATATCATATTCCAATCTACAAGGATTTACAGAAAACTGTGAAGCCATTTTATGAAGACTAAAAAGACGTAACTTTGAAATAAGAATTGGGTTTGGAGAAATTACCCAGAGTAATTTAGAAGAGGTGATCAATGATGATCCTTTCACAATAATTGATAAGTACGCACTCACAAATTCTAACTTTTCTCTCTGAAGTTCTTTCTATGATGCTTCCTAGACTTAGGCAATTATGAAGAAGAAATAAAAGAATACGTAACTAAATAATAAACAACTGACGCGTTGGTGGTCAGTTACCCAGTCATGGGTTAACTGACCCTAACCTCTCTTAGTGCCATATTTGGCTAGCAACTAAGTTAAAACTCTTTATTTTAATAACACCTTTACAATATAGTTTAATTAATGTCACACTCTTATAAGATAAATCTAATATTTTATTTAATTTACTTTAAATAAAATATAATAATTTCTCATAAATTCATGTAGTCACAATATTAATTATCTCTTTAATAAATAATAATAATTTATTAAATCTCTAATTAATAATTACATTAATTAAATAACATCATGCTTAATTAAATATTTCATTTAATTCAATAAGCTCACACAATCACATACTCGAATAATAAAAATTCTCTACATTAATTTAATAAATGTAACACATAATTAAATTAATCTACCACCATTGCATCAATTAATTATTAAATCTAATAATTAAATCATCGAAAAATATTTATTTAACTCAATAAATATTTAAAATAATTTATAAAATTCTCGTTCGTCACATCTTTCCCCCCCTTAAAAGGATTCTGTCCCCAGAATCACGACTCAATAAATTCGACCCGTTACATTCTCCCCCCTTACAAAGATTTTGTCCTCAGAATCGCTTACAAATAATTAAGTAAATAAATGAGGGTAATTCTTCATCATATTCTCTTCGAGTTCCCACGTAGCTTCTTAAGCGTTGTGGTTCCTCCAAATTACCTTAACAGAAGGTATAACTTTATTTCTCAGAACTTATTCTTTTCGGTCGACAATCTGGACAGAAATTTCTTCGTAAGATAAGTCTTTCTCAAAATGCAGGGGTTCGTATTCAATTACATGCTTGTAATCAGGTTTGTAAGGTCGTAACACAAAAACATGGAAGACGTTGTGGATATTCTCGAGTGCTGGAGGTAAGGCTACCTCGTACGCAACTTCTCCAATTCTTCGCAGTACCTCAAAGGGTCCAATAAATCTTGGGCTCAATTTTCCTTTCTTTCCGAACCTGATCTTTCCCTTCCAGGGAGAGACCTTCAAGAAGACATAACTACCTGGTTCAAACTCGATATTTTTACGATGTGGATCAGCGTATTTCTTCTGTCGATCTTGAGCTGCTATCAGTCGTGCTCGGATCACTTTGACTATTTCTGCCATCTGCTGTACCAATTCTGGCCCTAGCAATTGTCTTTCACCAACTTCATCCCAATAAAGCGGAGTTCTGAACTTTCTGTCGTATAACGCTTCGTAAGGCGAGATACCAATACTAGCGTGGTAACTGTTGTTGTAGCCGAACTCTACCAACGGTAGGTGATCATCCCATTTTCCTTTGAAGTCCATCACATAGGCTCGTAACATATCTTCTAGTGTTTGAATCGTTCGTTCGCTCTGTCCGTCTGTTTGAGGGTGGTAAGCTGTACTCATTCGCAGTTGTGTACCCATGCATTCCTGAAGATGTTTCCAGAAATTTGATGTGAAGCGCGGATCCCTATCGGAAACAATAGACACCGGCACTCCGTGCCTCGAAACAATCTCTTTCACATATAATCTTGCCAACTGATCTAAGTTAAATCTGATTTTGATAGGAAGGAAGTGCGCGAATTTCGTCAGTCGGTCAACGATAACCCATACTGCGTCGTAGCCTTTCTGAGTCGTCGGAAGGCCAACCACGAAGTCCATCGTAATATGTTTCCATTTCCATTCTGGGATCTCCAACGGTTGTAGCAATCCACTCGGTCTCTGATGTTCTGCTTTAACTTTCTGATATGTCAGGCATTTGGCAACACATTCTGCAACATCACGTTTCAAATTCGGCCACCAGAAATGTTGTCGAAGATTTTGGTATATTTTTGTACTACCAGGGTGAATCGAATATCTTGAACTATGAGCCTCACTCAAAATTTCTTCCTTAATTTCTTTTACTGGCGGAACCCAAATTCTGCTTTCAAATCTCAATATTCCTTCCTTATCCATCTTAAATCTTGGTTTGGTTCCTTCAGATATCTTCGATGTTACCTTTTTGCATTCATCATCCTGAAGCTGAGCCTCCTTCACTCTATCTAGTAGAGTTGTACCAGATTGCATCTGAAATAGCTTCTCATCAATCTCCATAGGATACTTCACTTCTAACTCCAGTTTCTCCATATCTGCAATTAGCTTCTGCTGAGCAGTCAACATCATCAATTTCTCACGACCCTTTCTACTTAAGGTGTCGGCAACCACATTAGCCTTACCCGGATGGTATAAAATCTCACAGTTATAATCCTTGATTAATTCCAACCATCTTCTTTGACGCATATTCAAATCTTTTTGTGTAAAAATATATTTCAGACTCTTGTGGTCCGTATATATTTCACACTTCTCACCGTATAAATAGTGCCTCCAAATTTTCAAAGCAAAAACAACTGCAGCTAACTCCAAATCATGGGTTGGGTAACCCTTCTCGTAATCCTTCAACTGCCGTGATGCATACGCAATGACTTTGCCGTTTTGCATCAGCACACAGCCAAGTCCTTTATGCGACGCATCGCTAAAAACAACAAAATTTCCTGTATCATCCAGAAGAGATAACACAGGCGTTGTACTCAACCTCTTCTTTAATTCTTGAAAACTCTCCTCACACTTCTCCGTCCAAACAAATTTCACAGCTTTTCGAGTTAAATTCGTTAACGGAGTTGCGATCTTAAAAAAATCTTGTATGAATCTTCTATAATATCCTGCTAATCCAAGAAAACTTCTTACTTCTGACGACGTTCTCGGCTGATTCCAGTTAATCACAGCTTCTACTTTGGATGGATCTACCGAAATTCCATCTTTATCGATTACGTGACCAAGAAATTGTACTCTCTCGATCCAGAATTCGCATTTGGAAAACTTAGCATACAACTTCTCCCTTCTCAATACTTCCAATGTTAACCTCAAGTGTTCTTCATGTTCCTCTTTGGTTTTGGAATATACCAAAATGTCGTCTATAAATACCACCACGAATTTGTCCAAAAACGGCTTGAACACACCATTCATTAGTCCCATAAATGCTGCAGGAGCATTCGTAAGACCAAACGACATTACTAAAAACTCATAATAACCATATCGCGTTCGGAACGCTGTCTTCGGTACATCCTCTGGCCTCACCTTCAGTTGGTGATAACCACTCCTCAGGTCAATCTTGGAAAATTATTTTGCTCCCTTCAATTGATCAAACAGATCATCGATCCTTGGTAATGGATATCTGTTCTTAATCGTGACCTTATTTAATTCTCTGTAGTCAATGCAGAGTCTCATCAATCCGTCCTTCTTTTTCACGAACAACACCGGCGCTCCCCACGGCGATACGCTCGGTTGAATGTACTTTTTGTCCAACAATTCTTGTAGTTGTACCATTAATTCCTTCATCTCTACTGGCGCCATTCGGTATGGTGCCTTCGATATTGGAGCAGTTTCGGGCGCCAAATCAATCACAAAGTCTACTTCTCTATCTGGTGGAAGTCCTGGCAAATCGTCTGGAAATGCATCGACGAAGTCCCTCACAATCGGTATCTCCTCTACCTTCCGGTTCTCTTTTCGACTGTCGACTATATAAGCTAAGTATCCTACACAGCCTTGTCTTAATAACTTCCTGGCCTGCAACATCGTCAGACAACTCGCTTGTCTAGGTGACTTGCTACCATAAAACACAACCTTTGACGGAGTCATAAGGTTAATACGCTTCTTTTGGCAGTCAATTACAGCCCCATAATTGGATAGCCAATCCATACCCAATATAACGTCGAATTCCCCCAATCGAATAGGGATAAGATCTACGTTCATGATATTACCCTTAATATCCACTCTACAATTCTTATACACATGCTTAACAGGAATTATCTCTCTATTCACAATTTCTATAATCATGGGATATTCCAATTCATCCTTAAGCAAATCTAAACTATTAGCAAAGTCATCGGATATAAAGGAACAAGTAGCACCCGAATCAAATAAAACGTAAGCATTAATTTCATTGATCGGAATGATACCTGACACCACCTCACGAGACTGGATTGCATCCTGCACCGTCATATTGAAAGTTCTGGCGGTTGGTCGGTTTGTTGCAGGTGGTCCGGTGATGGTTAAGGTATTTCCACTGTTATTTCCCCGGTTTCCTCCTTGTCCTGATCCTCACGATCCCTTCTTGGGACAGTCTCTTGCTAAATGATCTTTCGAACCACAGTTGAAACAAGCACCCTTCTTTGGGTTTGGACAATTTGGTGCTATGTGGCCTTCCTGACCACAATTGTAGCACACTCTCTTTCCCTTCAAACAAACTCCTAGATGTGCCTTACCGCAAGTCGGACATGCTTCTATCTTCTTTTTCTGCCCTCCGTGTTGACTTCCAGCTGTCGAGTTATCCGTCCACTTCCTCTTCTGATTATTATTATTCCCAATATTACTTCCACCAGTCTTGTTATTACCTTCATTCTCACTCTTTTTCTTTTTCTATTCTTGGTTGTACTTAGTCACTGCATCACTTCCTCCTTCCGCGAGAATGGCCTTTTCCAAAACTCCCGCAAACGTGTTAAGTTGAAACATTGATACCTTGCTGTATACCCAAGGCTTCAGTCCTTGTTCGAATCGTCTGGCTTTCCTCTCGTCAGTGTGTACTTGATACGGGGCAAACCTTGCCAACTCATCGAATTTAGCCGCGTATTCAGGCACGCTCATGTTTCCCTGTTTCAGTTCCAGAAATTGCACCTCCATCAGATTCTGCGAACTAGCTGGGAAATACATTTCGAAAAACATCTCTTTGAATCTCTCCCACGTAATTACACCTTCACCTCCTCGCATCTTGTTTGCCTGCCACCAGTAGCTAGCCTCAGACTTCAGCATAAATGTCGCAAAAACGGTCTTCTGATCTTCTCGAACCCTAGCAACGTCGAAAACCTTCTCCATTTCCATCACCCACGTTTGAGCCTCGATCGGGTTTCTGGAACCTTTGAACTCTGGCGGTTCCACCGCCTTAAAATCTTTAAACGTTGTGCTAGGTGGAGCTTGCGGTTGGTTATTCATGACTCCAGTTAGTAAATTAACTAGCTGTTGAACTGGATTAACGTTGGCATTATTGTTATTGTTGGTTGACTCCTGAGCAGGTTGACGTTGTTGTCTTCTCCTTGGCGGCATTTTCTGTTAAATACACGCTTATTAGAATTTTATTTATTTCTCTACATAGTTAAGACATTACTCAACACTTTAACATATCACTTAACACATCATCTCAAACAACTTGATATCTTTTCATTCAAATAAAAAGTTTTAACATTAAACTATAGCATACTGCTATTTACATCATCTATCCTGAAATAAAGAATCCACAGGATTTAAAACATTCAAATATTAACATATTCCTTAGTTCATAAACACATCGGAATTTACATAAAACTATATAAGTCTTTCACATAAATAAACAGATTCTAATCTTGTCTTCCAAGGTGCTCAATAGCCTTGCCACGCTCCTCATTCATAATACGAGACATCGTCCTGCGATCCAACATATACGATGGAAGTCCTTCAAACTGGATGGGGTACCGTAACACTCGCTCTTGAACCTCATCCATCGCATGATTAAGTGTGGCGTACGTGTCTTCAAGCTTTGCCTTCTTTGCACGACTATCATCTTCTGCACGATCAGCTCGATGTGATTCTCTTACCCATCCTTCCTCTGCTATTTTCAGTCTTCCGGAGATTTCCTTCAGTTCCTTCTTCAGCTTCTCTATCTCCTCGGTCTTATCTTCGGTTTGACCCTTCTCATGAATCAGATCCCACTCCACGTTTCCTAAACGTGTATGAAGGGTCACAATCTCTCTATCCTTCTCCTCTAAAGTAGACTGCTGAACAGCCGCTCGCTCAGTCAATTCCTGAACCTCATCTTGTAACTCCACGTTACGATCATATAGTGTGTCATACATCTCAGCATTAACAGTGTACCGTGGTAGCTCCTCTTCTTCTTCCTCCTCATCAAACTCCTCCTCAGGACCCTCCTCAGGATAAATCTCAGGTTCATGTTCCTGACCAACAACGGTGATCAATGGAGATGAAACCCTCTAAACTAACTGTTCCCTAACAACATGAACGTCTCGGGGCTCCTCCTCAGTCGGTCCTACAAGTACACGAGATCCCTCCTCAGTAGGTACTATAGGTAATCGGGGTTCTTCCTCCCCAGCTTGACTAGCTTCTCCAACATTCGTCATCCTGACAACAAAATTTTAACTTTTAGTTACTAAGTCATACTATCTAACGCATACTTAACACATAAACACATAATGTATTTTATTATCTTCAATGAATTTCAAAAAATTCATTTCTTAGAACTCGATAAGAGTATTCCTTTACTATCTTCTTTCTATAAGATTACTACCTAAGGTTGTTCCCCCACCTAAGGTTCATAACCTACAGCTTTGATACCAACTTGTGACACCCCCAAATCCAGGTACTTCGATTCCACGGGATTTGGTGTTCACTGTACAAGCATCATCTATCTATCTACCCATAAATAATATCAAACCATACAATAGATAGAAATCATAATAAAATCTCTTCCCTTAAGGGTTACATCAACTGAATCATAAATAAATCCCAGGTTACTCTAACCTTAAAACATCTGTGCGGAATTCTAAACAAATAAGTCTTAAACATCATCATAAGTCTTAAACATAAATACATCATCAATTAAAATAACAAGTCTTCTTCACTTGCTAACTTTGCCCTTGCCCTTACTAGTGGAGGGTTCATCGCTTCTTTCATTCTTAACTGCAATGTTATTATTAAGAAAGAGTGAGCACAATGCCCACAAGTATAATAATGAAATAACATTATAATAACATGTGAATAAATCAAAGACATCTGAATAAAAGCTCAACTTTTGAATCGAGAATGAATAACAAGAATCAAAAAAATTCTGAGGGTCATAAGACCTTGAACTATGTCCTAGGTTAACAGGAAATATACTTGAAACCTTTAACAGTCATAAGACTATGGACCTTCTTCTCGTACTTAGGGGGATCAGCCCTTAGTACCATACTGTGCACAATATCTTCACGCTAAAACGTAAATAATCCCCTATACAGGGTTGTTCATCTCAGTTTGACATTCGAGTCCGCACCAAAGGAAGTTTGGTTTGGATAAATTCATCAAGGGTTCTGAAATTTAGAACGCTCATCAACTATGGACTAGTTGAATCAATAAGGTTCACTAGTCTAATAAGGTTCAACAATAACGATATTTAATTTGAATAATAACCTCAAACGTATACAATAGAACAATTATTGTATAACTGAATCATGCTTTGACAATATAAATAATCTGTAATATCATTCTTGAACTTGAATAATAGAAATGATAACTTATTCAAGGTAATTAATAATCTTGAAAGATATTAAAAAGTAGGGTTAAGAAACTTGCTCAACATAAAAGTAACGTTTAAGTTTAAATAAACTTGCTCAATAGAATGGATTTAGGGATAGGATACTTGCCTCGTGCGTAGATTACACTTTAACTAAGCACGTTCTTTGAATTAAATCCTACATACCATTCATATACACAACACTTGTTAATTATAAATTAACTAATCAATATAAACTCATTCTCGTTGTCTACTTTAATTATTGACTAAACTCAGTCAAATTATCACGTTGTCACATAATTTATACTTCATGAATTATAAAACTAATTATGTATTTAATAATTCAATTCAAATATAATATTTTATTACATGTTAAACAACTATTTTATCATCACATTATTCTTCTAACATGTTTACATGTTCATTACAATAATCCACTAACACATTGTTAGACTTAAACATTTTAAAAATACATTTCTGACATTTTCTGGAGGGTGCCGCTGCGGCGCCACTAATGTGCTAAGGAGTCGCGCTGCGGCGCGGTGGCGCTGTGGTCGGGCCCTTGGCGCTGCGGCGTTGTGGCGCCGTGGCTCGAGTCATGGCGCTACGGCACGGTGGCGCTGCGGCGCGGGAAATGAACTGGTAGCCGGCGTTGCGGCGCGGCATACCAGACACATAAATGGCTGTTCGCGAAAAATCGCAGAACATGCCAATTTCTCCCAATTTCTTATTTTCTACTCAAAATTAGACATACCCACAAGTTATAGTTCATGTATATTCATAATACAACATCTATAAAGTAATTTTAACCCATTAAAACATATAATCACATATTTAAATCAAGTAAAATTGGACTGTTCTTGATGTTCTTGAAGTTTTTGAACAAAACACATAATTTAGCCGTACGGATTCGTTATAACACCGAATCCGTTCGTTTAAGGCTTGATCTCTTCGTATTAACATGCTCAATAATATAAGGGTGTAAAATTTAGGGATAATATATAATCAATACATCAATTATCACATATATGGCCATATGGCCATATCACGTACTCTGTTTATTTTGAAAAACATACGTACGACATGCTTTCATGAATTTGATGTTATGGTTTGTGAAATATATATAATTAAACATGATTTGATACAACATAACACATATATAAACTTAAAATCATATCATATTCCAATCTACAAGGATTTACAGAAAACTGTGAAGCCATTTTATGAAGACTAAAAAGACGTAACTTTGAAATAGGAATTGGGTTTGGAGAAATTACCCAGAGTAATTTAGAAGAGGTGGTCAATGATGATCCTTTCACAATAATTGATAAGTACGCACTCACAAATTCTAACTTTTCTCTTTGAAGTTCTTTCTATGATGCTTCCTAGACTTAGGCAATTATGAAGAAGAAATAAAAGAATATGTAACTAAATAATAAACAACTGACGCGTTGGTGGTCAGTTACCCAGTCATGGGTTAACTGACCCTAACCTCTCTTAGTGCCATGTTTGGCTAGCAACTAAGTTAAAACTCTTTATTTTAATAACACCTTTACAATATAGTTTAATAAATGTCACACTCTTATAAGATAAATCTAATATTTTATTTAATTTACTTTAAATAAAATATAATAATTTCTCATAAATTCACGTAGTCACAATATTATTATCTCTTTAATAAATAATAATAATTTATTAAATCTCTAATTAATAATTACATTAATTAAATAACATCATGCTTAATTAAATATTTCATTTAATTCAATAAGCTCACACAATCACATACTCGAATAATAAAAAAAATTTACATTAATTTAATAAATGTAACACATAATTAAATTAATCTACCACCATTGCATCAATTAATTATTAAATCTAATAATTAAATCATCGAAAAATATTTATTTAACTCAATAAATATTTAAAATAATTTACAAAATTCTCGTTCGTCACACCATTAAAGGTTAAGGAATTGCAAATCAATTGGCCGAAGCACTGTTAGGAAATTTTAAACCCTTGGAAACTTATTTCCTATATGATGGGATAATGACAATTCAGCAAAACCATCAAGAAGATATAGGCCAATTCTGGAAACTATACTTGGACGGGGCTGTAAACATGGATGGTGCGAGAGGGAGCAGGAGCAGTTCTTATATCTATCATGAGTGAATAGTATTCCATGTCCATCAAACTACAGTTTGTCAACACCAACAACACAATCGAGTGTGAAGGCTATATAATGGGACCTAGATTGGCCCAATCTATGGGTATCCAATAGTTATCATTCTTTGGTGATTCCGAGTTGGTCATCAAGCAAACCACCGGGGCATATCATACCAAAGAATTGCATCTGCTGCCCTACCATTGGCAAGTCATCAAAATGGCTATAGAGTTCAAAGAAATAAACTTCATCCACATCTCTCGAAATAGGAGTGAGTTTGCGGATGCATTAGCAACACTGCCCTCCTTGATCCACGTATCAAATAAGGGGAAAAAATCCCGACATCAAATTTACAAGCTAGAAGGCACCATCCTATGGGAATTACATCGGAGAAGTATCAGATGAACTGCCTCCCATCAAAAAGCCTTGGTATAAGGATATAAAAGAATATCTCCAATATAGATCTACGCCTGCTGGGGTAAGTCAAACTGAAAGAAAGTGAAACCATAGAATGGCTATGAAATTCTATCTAAGCGGAGATACACTCTACAAAAGAGGTGCTGGAATAGGCTTACTAAGATGCCTAGATAGAGACCAAGCCCAAATACTTACGGATGAAGTCCACGGTGGAGTATGTGGTTCTCCCATGAGCGGTCTTTTACTTGTAAAGAAAATACTACGAACAGAGCATTATTGGATGTCTCTCAAAGCTGACTGTGATGATCACGTCGGAAGATGTTATCAATGCCAAATCCTTGGAAATGCCATCCACACTCCTTTAAATGAACTACACAATATGAGTTCACCATGACCCTTTTCCATGTGGGGATGGACGTGATCGAACCAATCGAGCCCAAAGCCAACAATGGTCATCGGTTTATTTTCACCATGATAGACTATTTCACCAAATGGGTTGAAGTTGCATCCTTTCCTAAGGTTACTAATGAGGTAATTATTGGGTTCATCAGAAATAATGTAATCTGTCGATATGGACAACCGGAGGTGATCGTACCAGACATTGCCAAAAATATGAGCAACTAGATGATGAAGGAATTATGTAGCAAATTCCACATTAAACATCTTTATTTTTTTCATTTATCGTCCCTAGATGAATGGTGCGGTTGAAGCGGCCAACAAGAACATCAAAAAGATCATGCAAAAGATGTCAGCCAATCACAAAGGGTGACCTAACTTATTGCCTCTGACTCTGTTAGCTTACAGAACGTCAATGCCCATTTCCATTGGGACTACCCCCTACTCATTGGTCTATGACATGGAAGTAGTACTCCCCATAGAAGTGGAAATTAAATCATTAAGAGTGTTGATAAATGCCTAAATAGAAGAAGATCAATGGATGCAAGAGCAGTGCCACCAACTATCCCTGATATACGAGAAAAGGGTGGCATCCATCTTCTATGGTCAGCTATATCAACAAATGATGGCTCGGTCCTACAATAATAAGATCCAGGTTAGGTAATTCAAAGAAAATGATTTTGTTCTATAGAAGATCCTCATCAGTCAAGATGAAGCCAAAGGAATATTCTCCCCAAACTGGGAAGGCCCTTTCATTGTTAAAGAAGTGTTATTGGGAGGAGCACTCAGACTCCAAGAAATGGATGGGGAAGAATTTCTGCAGCTCATCAATTTAGACACCGTGAAAATGTACTATGTCTGAATTACCTATAAACCAACATCTTGGTTCTGAGAAAAAAATCAATCAAGCCAATTCAGGTTTTCACTACAAAGCCTGAACTACGAAAAACCTAATCTCCCCCCTCATCTATGAGAGTACGTAGGCAGCCATTTATGGTGCGGTCAAACCAAACAAAAAATAAAAATAGAAACCCAAATAAATGCTTCTAAAACCATTCAGGCCAAGCATGAACTACAAAAAACCTGATCTCCCCCCTCA
Source organism: Panax notoginseng (assembly GCA_016801055.1). Taxonomy (NCBI): domain Eukaryota; kingdom Viridiplantae; phylum Streptophyta; class Magnoliopsida; order Apiales; family Araliaceae; genus Panax; species Panax notoginseng. The sequence continues at coordinate 92,672,783 of CM029018.1, forward strand.
TCTATGGGAGTACGTAGGCAGCCATTTATAGTGTGGTCAAACCAAATAAAAAAACCAAACAGAAACCCAAATAAATGCTTCACAAACCGTTCATGCCAAGCCTAAACTACGAAAGACCAGATCTCCCCCTAGTCAATGGGAAAACGTAGGTAGCTATTTATAGTGCGGTCTAACCTTCAAAAGAAAAAGCCAAATCTTTACCTTCACTCAAAAACCCAATAAAATACCAGTCTCAAGACACCAAACCTTACATAAAGCCTCCACAATCAACGAGCCATTTTGAGAGACCCTCCGACATCTAAATGTCAGTCCATCAAGAAGGATCTCGTGATATATCAAGTTAGTTAGTCATAATGAAAATGGCTATCATCAAGCAAGATCAAAACATATGCAAAAAAAAAGTGAATCAAAATATATTTCCTTGCCATATAATACTATTTTATATATACAATGTATCATGTACATGACAAAAATGGCTAACCTAGTCTATGCAAGAAAATGAAAGCTAGTCTATAAATCTGAGGTCAAACGAAATAGCAAATCCAACATTGCATCCCTCTCTGAAGATAGAGGTGCATCTCTGAGCTCCTAGCCTGTAATCTCAATACGAGCTAAAAGATATGTGGCATCTTGCAGAGTACGACCATGATCATCCATAAATGCACTCATATCTATAATAATATCCTCCACATAGGATCTGAGAGCAGTACTATCAGCTACTGCAACATCCCTGGTAGCTCGGGCCTCATCTCTCTCAACAAAAGCAACATCCCAACCAAATAGGGTTGTCAACATCAATGTCCTCGCCTGATCCCTCTCAAAGGTCATAAGTCATATCATATGCTCTAAAGACTCTACAGAAGGTGGGGCAACAATAGCTAAAGAGCTGGGAATGTCACTGACCAAAGTTACTATCAAACCAGCAAAGAACTTATCCTTTGTGGGAGAAACAGGACCCTCCATAGGCTTCTCCTCATCCGAATCAGTGCTAGGATCTGAATAAACAACCATGGATGATGCAATGTCTACCTTTAGCCATACAGAATACTCCGAGGAATGACCTGGATGACTCGATGAAAAATCAGCCCTCTCCTGATGGGTCTAATAATCATAAACTATGCCTAGGTTATCCTCTGACAAAGATGAGGCTGATGATCGCTAACCTGAAGCTCCATCAAATGCATGGGCATCCTAATACTGGTCAAAATTATCCCATGACAGCCAACGGATGATATGTAGTCACTCTTCTTAGACCAGCCAATGACAAAAAGTCCATACCCGTGACACGAGTAATAAAGCTGTAAAGGGAACTGAACCTTGAGCAATGTAAGATGGAAAAATGATCCTCAATCACGGTCAGGAAGATAAAACAAGATGGTGCATCTACACAATCAGCCAGTAAAAAAGAATACGCTGAGATCTCATGTGTAAAGGAGTACTCGTGATGTCTAAAAATGCCTATCGGTCTCAGATGCATCATAAACCAGATGTTTAACAATACAACACTGCCTTTGAAAGACTCAATAGGATGGGTATGGCATAACGTAGCCGATGTCAAAGTCTTTGCTAAGATCATAGGAAGAATAGTACGACCCTCCCTCAGAGCCCTCACTATAGTGATCAAGCCAATGACCAAGTGATCCATGTAGAGCGACATGTACAGATAGGCTACAATGCACATCAACAAAGTGTCCACTCGGGCAACCCGCCACTCATCCTCATAAGTGGTAAAATCTCCTGAGTATACTGAGTAGTTGTCTGTCGACCCGAAATGATCAATCAAGAAATCTAGAGACACAACATGTCCTGAGGTGATCTCGTCTAAGACTAATGTACGGCGTAAACCTATCAATGTCATAAACTATCGTCTGAACTCACTAACAACCACTCTAGCATAAGGCCTGTCTAGCAGAAAATCCGTAATGCACTCATACTCCTCTAATGTAGGAGTCAACTCATGGATCCCAAATTTGAAGACCTACCTCTTTAGAATCCAGCAGAATAACATCTTCTCTGTAAAACCCACCGAAACCTGGAAGGGCACGAGGGATATGGAATGTCTCAGCATGTGATCAACGATCATAAGATCTGAATGAGGTAAACTTTCATACCAAGACCTCAAAGATGAGGTTATCAAAGTGGGCGGGCTATGCTCAATACGGGTGATAATAGATGAAGACATTTGTAAAACTGTATCATGAGACCATCCAGGGGTCAATGCTAAACTCATCAAATGCATATCCATAACATATAATGTATGCATCATGATAAATGACAATAATAAATGATAATATGATGCACGGAATAAAAAGCATTATATATACATTCCTAGATACATCATCATCTAAATAAAGATTAAATATATCATCTATGTTTACAACTTTAAAAAAAAAGTACAAGGAAATGGTGCATAACCGCCTAGTATCTAACAGAGGTTTTTCAAAAGAGATAACAAGCCTATCTAAAGAAATCTATGATGTTTACATCGTCTAGCCGATCAACTTACTGTAACTCATCCTGAGTCATTGTATCTCTTCCAGATGGAACATCGGGTCGATACAGAGGGGGATCTGCTCTAGTGAAACTATCAGAATATGGGCCACCTGAGGAGCCAACAGCAGACCTGGATGGATCAAAAGAATCTGCCTCCAACAGATATCTGCCGAGATGCCAAATGAAAAATAGTGCCTGGTCCAACCTTTGGGTCGAGCTACTACTCTGCTCTGAATGAGTGGGTTCTTTGATATAGGAAATCCAGTCTGTCATCATCACGGACTCGGGAACTATATCCCCCGTGAACTGAGTAGCACAGGTCTGAGTTCTAATGGTACGAGGTGTCCAGCAGCGACAAAAGGCATCCTGAGTACAAGGGCCCTCTAATAATGTAAATCCATCTAAGTCTACCAGAGGAATCTTGGTGAATGTTTGAGATAAAGACCAATGGTGTCTATTAGGAGGAAGATATGGAATGTGAATCTCCCTTGTAGTGCTCTTAATAGCACACTCTTCCAAGAAGAGCTCCTAGCCTCCCTCTATCAAGAAAGGGATCCGACGAGTGGATAATATATGCTCTAACCCGGTAGGAAAACCATCCTCAAAACCAACTGTCAGATGATTGGGGGTATAAGGAACTCATATGACGATACCGGCGGTCAACAACTCCAACTGCAAGTGAGAATGGGTATACCCTTCTACTACAGGGACCTCGACTAAGGTGGAATAATGCCAGTGTCGTCCTCGCGGATAGATCTCCAGACCTAGAATAGTAGCTTGGAGTAGGCAAGGGAGCCTCTCATATGCCAAAAAATATAAATACAAAGATCAAATATCCTTAGTCTTGAAGATTAACAACCCGAGCGAGGGAAAATAAAAGATAAAGAGAAAATACTCACCAACAAAAATAGGTAAAAGCCTAGCCAAGCCTCTGTCACGCCCTTTGAGCATAGGCGCATCCTTCAAAGGAAATAGGAAAAGGTGAATGAGCCCTAATCAAAATCTCTGATACGGTGCATATCACGAGTGACTGTAACGCCCGAGAAAAAGTGGATTTTTAGGAGAATTAAAATTTTATTTAATTATGAGGATTAAATGAATTTAATAGATTATTTAAGGGAGTAAGCTTTTTGAAGGTCGTTATATGACCTAGACATGTCAAAACATCGTAGTATTTTGGCTACGTGAAAGAATAAAAGTGTTTGAATTTCCAAGACGAAAATAAAAGTTTTCTGAAAAATTTTCTGAAAAAAAGTATTCATGTATTTCTGCTTGGGAATTATTTTTGAACTTCCAAGAAATACGTAATGATAGAATATCAAGGTGAGATGGAATATCCAATAATATTTCAGTTATGAAAAACGCAATTTTTCACCTGCGGACTTAAAACCTAACGACCAGGGGAAATGATTTACAAGAAGGAAATGTAATGCGATTAATGAAGTAATCAATGATCGTATAATATGTAGGTATTATATGAAGTAATGAATACGACTATAATACGAGGTATTATACGAGCAAGTATGAATGATGGAATGTCGTATATTAAATAAGTATACAAGTTAGAATACGAGATTAATACGTAAATTATATGTTATAAGGCTTTAAGCCATATGCAATAAATTGGTTGAATTGTGTAGGAAATGGTAATGTCCAATAGGGATAACAATAAAGCCCAATAAGAATTAATGTAAAGCCCAAATATTTGTAATCTTAAGCCCAATGTAACTTAATGAACAAGCCCAAGTGTTTGTTTAATTGCAAGCCCAAGTGTTTGTTAATCATGAGTCCAATCTATTTGTAGTATAAGCCCAATAAGAAATTAGCTAGATTAATTAACAAAGCCTAATGAATTAGCCATGATCCATGGAGCAATCCAAGTGTAAAGTGGGTAGACTTGATGGGCAAACAAATTGTGTGATGAGCACGTGTTGTGCTAGATAAGAAAGGAATAGTAAGGAGGTGGAAAGTGAGGAGGTTATTAAGGAGGTGGATTAAAGGAGGTGGGATGGCTTAATGTCTATAATACCCTCACTTTATGTTGCCTATAAATACCAAGCTTCATTTCATTTGTTGGTTGTTCAAATTTCATCCAACTTCTCTCAAGATAAACAACTTATTTGGTAGAGAGAATAAGCCACATAAGCACTTATAAGCCACTTCAACCTTTGCTAGATTTTCCAAAGTGAAGTGAAGTAATAGTCTTCAAGGGTAAGACTCATACCTTTTATCTTCATCTCTTCTATAATAGGATTGATAGAGAAGGGGGGATGGTTTGCTATGAACATGTTATAAGTCATTAATGAATGAACATAAGCCGAATAAGTTGAATAAGCAACTTGAACTTTAATAAGTTGATAGAATCATGAAGAACTTGTCATATGTCTGTCATATGATGTTAGTATGTTCAATATAGTATGAGAACATTGATTGATAGACTTAAAATTTATGGTAAGTCATAAGTATGAGAATTTGTAGTTAATAAGTTGAATAAGCCAAAATCTACTTTGATAATAAGTTGGTGTAATAGAGTAATTTAAAATGCTCATGTGTTGGTTAAAATCCATTTAGAACGTTTAGTAAGTTTTGCCGGAATTCACATGATTGGACGATTATCGTCGAATTCGTGAAATTCTCGGAATGGAAGTCATATTTTGTGTTTGAAGTCGGAAATGTTGGTTTTCGATGGAGACAAGGCATATTTGGCATTATAGAGTTGCGGACTCAAAAATGACCGAATTCTGACTTAGAACGAAGAAATGAGCGTTGAACGTTCACGAACGTTTATCGTTTTCATTAAAATTGACTAATAGGTGAAATTTTAGCAAACAAAGTAAAATAGATAAAATTCTCTCATGAACGCATAGAGTATGTAATTTGTGAACTGTAGGCTTTTGAACGGACCAATTCGGACTTAAAACGAAGAAGTTATGAGTCTGAGAGTTTCGTAAAATTTTTAAACTTTGCAAACTGTCTGAGGCACAGAGTTGGCGCCGCGGTGCCAACCCAAGGCCGAAAGGGTGGCGCTACAGTGCCATCACAGTGTCGTTACCTACTGCAAACTCGCGCTGCGGCGCGAGAAGGAGAGCTATGGCTGGCGCCGCGGCGCCAGTCATAAGAAATTGCTAGAGAATAATGTTTGCAAGTATAGAATGAAAGAGAACTCATATGTAATGAATTAAGGTGTTGATATGACATTGTTAAGACATTGTTAGACATGTAATGTATGATGATTAGAGTTAATAATCAATTAAACGTGAACGTAATGTGAATGACGGAAAGCCGAAACCAATAAATAACAAATCTAATACAGGATTAGATTGAGAAAAAGGGTAAGATTCTTTAGAAATCAGGTATGTTCATTCATGACCTAATTTGGTATGTTATGTGATTATGTGTTGTAGAGACCGTAAAGACTAAAAGGAAACGTAATTATACTATAGCGGACGCTGAAGGCAAGTTTTTCTTAAACGCTTGTCTAACCTTCGTGTTAGCCAGGTTTTTCAAATGATCCAAATTATGAGATGCATGTATGGTTTTGAAAAAATAGTCGATGCCAGTTTAAGCTCGACTAGACTAATCTTGATAGATTGATTGAACTATTTACAAGTCTTTCAATATAGCATTGTTAACACTATCCTACGCCGATTGTTTGGTGTAGGTTCAAGATAAGCCTGAACATGAATAAACAAATGTATTTTCATCGAGTATTCGATGGGCACGTGAGGTTGCCACAACTTAAACGTGCACACGTTTAATGGATGTAGTGTTGATCAACATAGACTACTATAGGCTGATTACCTAGAAGTGCTCGTAAGATATGCCGGACTTACGGACTTCATGTTGGGTTGTCCTTTTCAAAGAAACTATAAGACGTTCACGTCTTGAACCAGAGTTGATGTAGTACTGAATCTTGTTATTGTAAAATGTTTTGAAGGAAAAGAAAAGCTATTTTAAGTTATTTATAATACTTCGTAACTATCATCCAGTTATTGAAGATATATGATTCCTATGTTTCAAACATGCTTTTAAAATGAAATTATTATACTTGCTGAGCTTGTTATGCTCACTCTTGCTTGAACCATATGAATGCAGCTTAGATCGAATGGACTGAAGGATTTGAGAAGAATAAAGAGAAGGCTAAAGCGAAGTTGTAGATTACGTATGTAATAGTATAAGTTTGAAATGATAATATTTGATATTGTGACAAGAACAAATGTAACGGTTATAAATAACCTGGGGAATGGTAATATTGTTTTGGAATATATATAAGACATATTCGTTCTTTTAAAGTATTTTAATTGAATATTTGTGTGAACTGTAGCACCGTGGAGCACCATATGCCGGGTTAAAAGAGACCCAGATTTGGGAGCATCACAGCTTGGTATCATAGCATTAGGTTATAAAACTTAAGGGGGGAAGAACCTTAGGCAAATGACCTCGTTAAGGAAGAGAAGTTCGAAGGAAGTAAAACTCGAGCTTTACTTAAGTCAAATGAGTCAATAAGGTATTGAGGAAACTCAGTACCGGAAGATTTAAAAGATGGAAAGTAACCCTAAATAAATTAAATGTGATTGGTTCTTATACTATTGTGTGTTATGTACTAATCAACATGTTATGTGTTATTATAGTATGTCGATCGATAGCTTGATGTATAGAAATACACACGTGGTGAACGACGAGTTGGTGAACAGAGTAGAGCCTGTACCCATGCCAGTGGCGAAGGTACCATTAGTGATTCTAGAGGAGTCAGAATAAGATGAGTACTTTTCTGAGGAGAACTACTCCGAGGGAGAGATGGATATAGCATTATATCTTCATATGATGAACGATGTGGAGGAGGGAATGGAGGTAACGTCGGTTGGTACGGTGGTACCTACACCATAGTCATCACCACCAAATGCAATGAGATCATTGTATATGGCAGAGCTTGATAAGAATGCGCAACTGAGTACAGTTATGCAGAATCAGAATGAAGAGATTAGTGCTCTTTATGTCGCGAAGGAGTCTACAGAAGCAGATTTTGAGTTAGAGCACGATGAGAAGGTGCTCATGATAAATAAGGCTAAGGATTTTAAGAAGGAGGTCGATGAGCTTCATAAAGAACTAGGGGAGAAGGATCGGAGGATAGCACGGAAGTGGATTTTTAGGAGAATTAAAATTTTATTTAATTATGAGGATTAAATGAATTTAATTAATTATTTAAGGGAGTAAGCTATTTGAAGGTCGTTCTATGACCTAGACATGTCAGAACGTCATAGTATTTTGGCTACGTGACTGAATTAAAGTGTTTGAATTTCCAAGATGAAAATAAAAGTTTTCTGAGAAATTTTTTGAAAAACACTATTCACGTATTTCAGCTCGGGAATTATTTTTGAACTTTTGTGAAATACATAATGATAGAATATCAAGGTGAGATGGAATATCCAATAATATTTCAGTTATGAAAAACACAGTTTTTCGCCTGCGGACTTAAAACCTAATGATTAGGGAAAATGACTTACAAGAAGGAAATGTAATGCGATTAATAAAGTAATCAATCATCGTATAATACATAGGTATTATATGAAGTAATGAATGCGACTATAATACGAGGTATTATACGAGCAAGTATGAATGATGGAATGTCGTATATTAAATAAGTATACAAGTTAGAATACGAGATTAATACGTAAATTATATGTTATAAGGCTTTAAGCCATATGCAATGAATTGGTTTAATTGTGTAGAAAATTATAATGTCCAATTAGGATAACAATAAAGCCCAATAAGAATTAATGTAAAGCCCAAATATTTGTAATGTTAAGTCCAATGTAACTTAATGAACAAGCCCAAGTGTTTGTTTAATTGCAAGCCCAAGTGTTTGTTAATCATGAGTCCAATATATTTGTAGTATAAGCCCAATAAGAAATTAGCTAGATTAATTAACAAAGCCCAGTGAATTAGCCATGATCCATGGAGCAATCCAAGTGTAAAGTGGGTAGACTTGATGGGCAAACAAATTGTGTGATGAGCAAGTGTTGTGCTAGACAAGAAAGGAATAGTAAGGAGGTGGAAAGTGAGGAGGTTATTAAGGAGGTGGATTAAATTAGGTGGGATGGCTTAATGTCTATAATACCCTCACTTTATGTTGCCTATAAATACCAAGCTTCATTTTATTTTTTGGTTGTTCAAATTTCATCCAACTTCTCTCAAGATAAACAACTTATTTGGTAGAGAGAATAAGCAACATAAGCACTTATAAGCCACTTCAACCTTTGCTAGATTTTCCAACGTGAAGTGAAGTAATAGTCTTCAAGGGTAAGACTCATACCTTTTATCTTCATCTCTTCTATGATAGGATTGATAGAGAAGGGGGGATGGTTTTCTAAGAACATGTCATAAGTCATTAATGAATGAACTTAAGCTGAATAAGTTGAATAAGCAATTTGAACTTTAATAAGTTGATAGAATCATGAAGAACTTATCTTATGTGTGTCATATGATGTTAGTATGTTCAATATAGTTTGAGAACATTGATTAATGGACTTAAAATTCATGGTAAGTCATAAGTATGAGAATTTGTAGTTAATAAGTTGAATAAGTCAAAATCTACTTTGATAATAAGTTGGTGTAATAAAGTAATTTGAAATGCTCATGTGTTGGTTAAAATCCATTTTGAACGTTTAGTAATGAAGTTTTACTGGAATTCACACGATTGGACGATTATCGTCGAATTCGTGAAATTCTCGGAATGGAAGTCATATTTTGTGTTTGAAGTTGGAAATGTTGATTTTCAATGGAAACAAGTCATATTTGGCATTATAGAGTTGCAGACTCGAAAATGACCGGATTCCTACTTAGAACGAAGAAACGAGCGTTGAACGTTCATGAACATTTATCATTTTCGTTAAAATGGACTAATAAGTGAAATTTTAGCAAACGAATTCAAATAGATAAAATTCTTGCATGAACACATAGAGTATGTAATTTGTGAACCGTAGGCTTTTGAACGGACCAATTCGGACTTATAACGAAGAAGTTATGAGTCCGGGAGTTTCGTAAAATTTTTAAACTTTGCAAACTGTCTGAGGCACAAAGTTGGCGCCGCTGCTGTGACACCCCCAAATCTCGGTACTTCATTATCTCAAGATTTGGTGTTCACGTAATCAAAACATTCATTTATAACTACCCAATCATAAATAAAATTGGATAATAAACCTGCCCATACAAGAATTACATAAAATAATATCTCCCAGGTTATCTAACATTTACATACAATCATTCTTGCGGAAAATTTAAATAAACTTCATTTCATTCTTTAAACCAAAGTCTGATAATAAAACTATCAAAACTATTACAAGTCTTCAGTACTTGTTCATCTTTCCCTTTCCTTTACTGGTGCTAGGTACGTCGCCATTTCCATCTTTAGCTGTAAGGATTTTACAGGCAAGAGTGAGCAAACAAGGCTCACTTAAAATAACAATGAATAACTTTTACATTCTCTGCCCATTCAGGGGCTCAATAGAACTGAATAATAAGTTCTACTAACATCTTAAACATTCCTTGCCCATTTAGGGGCTCAATAGAACTGAACAATAAGTTCTATTAATACTTTAAACATTCACTGAGGGTCTAATGACCACGAACCTTGTCCACAGTTATAAGTAATCTTTCAACTTAAACTTTTACGGTCATACGACCATAATGACTTTAAGGTACTTAGGGGGATCAACCCTTCGTCTATGTATTGTATACAAACATTTCAGCGCAAAGTACAAAACTAAGCGTAACCCTTATAAATAGGGTTGTTCATCTCAGTATTTTTTGAGTACAAGTCCGCCCCAAAGATAGTTTGGCTTGGATACACTTCAAGGTAATTTGGAGTTCAACGGACATCAACTAAGGATTAATTGAATACAAGATAATAACACTATGTTATTGAATGATCATACTGAATAAATATTTCGTTCTAAGTTCATGCTTTAGGAAAAATCTAATAGCATAACAATTGAATAATTTATCATACCTTGCTTTGAACAACATTAAGCTAAGGTTACATCTTAGAATTTAATATCAAGCATGCACAACAAATAATAACTTGAACGATAAACTAAAGGTACTTGCATGCTAATATAACAAGTTTAGAGTTATGAAAACTTGCACAATTATAAAAGTAGAGTTAGAGAACTTGCATAAGTGTAACATAACAGTGAAAAGTAACCTTGCTGAATAATAAAGTAGCAAAGGTTAGAGAACTTGCCTCGTGTGTAGGCTAAACAATTACTATTCACGTTCACCCCAAGTCCTACACATACCATATGTATTGATAATACATATTAGTTACACTAACATTACCTTTATGAGTTACTTTATTACTCTTAGTATAGCTACTAACTAAGTTTAAGTTTAAACAACATCACATCTTTTCATGAATATTACTTTTTAGCTTTATTACAACTACTTAAATGATCATGTCATTGCACCACATGTACATTAACAACTTGATACAACATCCTATTACATGTCCAACATGTTATCATTAAGTTATACTAATACCTAAAGGGTTGCACTTGCATTCGTGCATCCCGACGCCCTACGATTGGCTCCAAATACACAATAGTCCTAAAGATGACCATTTTGACTACTGTTATAGACCTCAAATTAAAAAACTTAAAGCATGAAAGTTGTAGGTCTACTCCTCCTGTTTCCGAATCATCTTGAATTACCTCAATCGGAGTTCGTATGAAAAAGTTATGGCCATTTTACTACAGGAGGTCAAAACTGCCCAACTCGGATACTTTTCCGGCGCCAGAGCGCGGATCAGTGGCGCCGGGGCGCGAGTACCAGCACTGGGGCGCGAGTTACTGGCCCATGCTAGGCGTTGGGGTGCGAACTTTGGCGCTGGGACGCGAAAATTGGCGCTGGAGCGTGAAATTTGACGCTGGGGCGCCGAAACTCGCAGAACCAAAACGAAGAATAGAGCCAAAGCTACTGTCTTAATTTCTAACAACAATCAACGCCCAATAACATGTATAACTTCACATAAATTACACATGAATGTTAACAATCAACTATATACCAATTATCAACCACTAATCAACACCATCATAAACTAATTCTTTGAAAACACTCTTTTTAAAACAAAAACTCCATTGTTGATATATTTCTTGACACAGTGAACTAAAATTCCATACTTATAACCAAATTAATACCTTTAAAATACAAGTGTACTCACATATTAACATGTATAGTTCAATTTCATAGTAGTTCACAATTTATATAATCACATACCAATTTTTTTATTTTGCAAAACATACGTTCAAACTTGTTTTTAACTGTAAAAATCAAATTCCTCTTTCTTTAACACGTAATTAGCATCCAATCATATATATATATATATATATATATATATATATATATATATATATATATATATATATATATATATATATATATATACACACACACATGCTAGTGATAACAATTAAAATTACACATATTATCACAATTCTCTAACTAATTATACAAGCATGGTTTTTCAAGAGATTTTTGGTAACATTCTGATACACCGTGATTTTTTTAAGAAAACCGAGACCTACAATTTCACAGAGACTATATACTGTAAAACATATATGATAAGGTTTATAGAACATGTCTTTAGTTTATTCAAACGACACTTGTAAATCACTGACAAAAGTTAAAGAATCCAAAGACCTGTCTTTCTCTTGTTTCTCTCTTTCAGACTCTCCCTTTTCTTACTTAGGCTTAGGTTTAGACAAATGCGCAAACTAAAAAATCAACTGATAAACTATGCATACTCTAAAACTGATAAGCCAACGTAAATAAAAGAAACGCATGTGGTCATTATAATACTACTAAATACTATCAGTTACCAAAAACATATAACTTATATAACGTATAACTTATAAATATAACTATATTTAATTTATATATTTGTTTTATTTTATTAATAATTTTAATTCAAAAGAAATCCAAAAGCCATAAGGCTTCGTTTGGTAACCCATTTAAAAATTAAGGATTAATACTTAAGCCTTGTTTGGCAAAGAACTAAATTAAACTACTTTAATTTAATTTAATAACTCTTTATAACATAGTTATTTGTCACCCTTTATGAAATAACAATTTATTAAATAAATTACTTAATCACATAACTCAATCCACATAACACATTAACTATTTAACAAATAAATAATTAACTAATCACATTAATTATTTAGCAAATAAATAATTAACTAAATCAACTCAATCAAATTGAACAATTACTTATTCAATAATAAACATATCCAGTAAATATTTATATAAATTATTAAATATTTATAACTTACATTTAAAAATATGGAATGTTACAGCGGCGCCAACCCAAGGCCAAAAGGGTGGCGCTGCAGCGCTGACACAGTGTTGTTGCCTACTCCAAACTCGCGCTACTTCGTGAGAAGGGGAGCTATGGGTGGCGCCGCGGTGCCAGTCATAAGAAGTTGCTAGAGAAGAATGTTTGCAAGTATAGAATGAAAGAGAACTCATAGGTAATGAATTAAGGTGTTGATATGACATTGTTAGACATGTAATGTATGATGATTAGAGTTAATAATCAATTGAACGTGAACGTAATGCGAATAACGGAAAGCCGGAACCAATAAATAACAAATCTAATACGGGATTAGATTGAGAAGAAGGGTAAGATTCTTTAGAAATCAGGTATGTTCATTCATGACCTAATTTGGTATGTTATGTGATTATGTGTTGTAGAGACCGTAAAGACTCAAAGAAAACATAATTATACTGTAGCAGACGTTGAAGGCAAGTTTTTCTTAAACGCTTGTCTAACCTTCGTGTTAGCCAGGTTTTCAAATGATTCAAATTATGAGATGCATGTATGGTTTTGAAAAAAGAGTCGATGCCAGTTTTAGCTCGGCTAGACTAATCTTGATAGATTGATTGAACTGTTTACAAGTCTTTCAATATAGCATTATTAACGCTATCCTACGCCAATTGTTTGGTACGGATTCAAGATAAGCCTGAACATGAATAAACAAATGTATTTTCATCGAGTATTCGATGGGCACATGAGGTTGCCACAACTTAAACATACACACATTTAATGGATATAGTGTTGTTCAACATAGAGTACTATAGGCTAATTACCTAGAAGTGCTCGTAAGATATGCCGAACTTACGGACTTCGTGCCGGGTTGTCCTTTTCAAAGAAACTATAAGACATTCACGTCTTGAACCAGAGTTGATGTAGTACTGAATCTTGTTATTGTAAAATGTTTTGTAGGAAAAGAAACACTATTTTAAGTTATTGATTGTACTTCGTAACTATCATCCAGTTATTGAAGATATACGATTCCCATGTTTCAAGCATGCTTTTAAAATGAAAATGTTGTATTTGCTGAGCTTGTTATGCGCACTCTTGCTTGAACCATATGAATGCAGCTTAGACTGAATGGACTGGAGGATTCGACAAGAATAAAGAGAAGGCTAAAGCGAAGTTGTAGATTACCTATGTAATAGTATAGGTTTGAAATGATAATATCTGATATTATGACAAGAACAAATGTAACGGTTATAAAGAACATGGGGAATGGTACTATTGTTTAGGAATATATATAAGACATATTCGTTCTTTTGAAGTATTTCAATTGAATGTTTGTGTGAATTGTAGCACCGTGGAGCACCATATGCCGGGTTGAAAGAGACCCGGATTTGGGGGCGTCACAGTGACACTGACCAAAGTAAAAGAGACTATGACGCCCCCAAATCTGGGTCCCTTCGAACCACGGATCTGGTTCGCCACGATACTACTATAGTCAAACTATTTATATCTATTATTCATAACTTAATGAATATAACTTTGTTTATTACAATTTAGAATATAAATTCTTTCTATTTTCAGGATCTGTATAATGACCCCAAACTTTTATAAGTTTCAAATATTAGTCATTTAGCATCCCTGTCTTACATCTTATTCGATGTTACAAAAATATGCAGAATAATTTAAACTTTTTCAATCTCCTTTAAAAAATCTTTTATTGATTTCTTAACTTAAATCAATTACATATCCTTGAATCAAATTATGTTATGATTTATTCTATTCGAATTACAGTATAAATCTTTACATCTCGATTCGAATTCCTCTATGTATCACATAGTACAACTTAACATGTATTACACATCGTAAACTACTATCATATACATCTCCTAGAATCTAAACATGGTTCAAGAGTATATATTTAAATAAATGAATTAATCTCCTTTGATACTATTGAACTCTATTAATCAAGTAGCACGTAATCTTTATCGTGAGTCCTTAACCTGTAAAAATGGTTATTTATAAGGGTGAGCTCAACAGCCCATCAATTCTAAAAGTTTTCATGCAGCACATAACATATAATAACATACACAGTTAATGCATTCATAATCAATTAATATTTACTACACATGTTGCTTCCCACATAACAGGCATAGAGATTTACTTCACAAGTATATCATCAAAGATCAACTTTCAACTTTTATACATATCTCATATGCATTTCATATCTATGCATCAACATTCGCATAGCATAATATAGCTCAACTAACAATTATCAAATTTTTATACCAAATAGGAACTGAAAGACTTGCCTGATTCGTAGTTTATCAACTACGACTTAACTACTTAAAGCTTATCTGCACTGCGTGTATTCCTACATAGTTATATAATCATGGATTCATACCCATCAGTCATACATTTCATAAGCCCTTAATATAAGAACAATATGAAAAAGTTCTGAATCATCTTGAATCGCCTCAATCGGAGTCCGTATGAAAAAGTTATGGCCGTTTTACCAAACTAGGTTAAAGTAGTCACACTTAACACACATTGGGCGCAGCCGCGCCTAATTCCCTCACCATTCCAGTGCGCCCGTTCCATTTCCCAGTGCCTGGCTGTGCACCTGCACTCACGGGTGGTGCGCCCGCACGTGGTTTCGCACAGATTATAATTTTTGCCATAACTTCCTCATTTTAAGTCGAATTAGTTAATTTTCGATTCGTTGAACTCGTTAAATTCTTAGCTATTCATCTACAGACTAATTATAACAGTTCAAAAATATTAACTAACCCAAATATTAATCCAAAACTCATGTTCACACTAAATGTTCATGTTTTGACAAATTTAACAAATTATTCACTACGAATTCGTTTCTCAACCAAATTAGTTCGTTTAGCTTTCGTTGTTTTCGTATTGAACTATATTAACAACATCTAACAGAAATTCATGGATTACAACAAGTTTTAGCCATCAAGTTTGTGACTCAAAAGCAACTTTTTCTTGTCATTTCTAAGGAATTGAAAACTTAGGAATCGAAAGCATAAGCTTGCATTATTACCTCTTGAATGCTTGCAATTATTAACTATAGCTCCTCCATTCTTCCAATTCTACTGATTCTCCGATTCCACTAACTTTCAATAGCAAAACTCAGATATTTCTAACAACGGGAAAGGAGAAGAAGAAGGCTCTATTTATAGAGGATTTGTTTCCCAGTTTCTAGCTTTGCACCAAGGTTTGATTCAATGGAAAATGGAACAGAACAATGGACAAGAAGGAGTTGGTTACCTACTCTCTCTTCCTCCATTCCCTTAGCCATGATCACTGCTATACTAGCTTCAACCACTGACTTATTTTCACGTAATATAGAGTTAGGCCACTGTTCTTTGTACTGATAAGTGACACTTATTTTGGGACAAGGCTAATTCTCAGCACTAAAGCATAGTCTAGTTACTTTAATTCCAAAATGTAATTTTAATGTACAATTGTTACCATATTAAGAAAATTAGGGATTATTTACGTACCCACATCATATAATCTCTGTACATTAGTCCATATAATTTAATATTTATAACATGTGTGGACTTAATTTAATTGCTCATTAATAACTTAATATCTCCTTTTACTATTTACTTACACATCGGTATTGAAATAAATATTTTAATAACACATATTTATTTACTTCCATCTTTTAGAGTACACATATAATTGTCTCATCACATATGACGAGATAACAAAATTTATTTAAATCAACCTTATGTTTTAATTACTTTTACCATATGATTTTTGTATATCATTAATCCCAATTAAATGTCACACTTCATGTAGTCTTAAGCCATAGGTATTATATATTACTACTACCCACATTTTCCATATTACACATAGTAACCAGAAATACTATTTAATGATAATGTTCGCATTAATATTTTAATTGGGCTAAATATCATTCAGTTGGGTACTTTCAACCCATTATCACGTTTTAATATTACAACGATTAATTAATATTAATCATTTCATTTTCTTCATTTAAAGCACATATATTAATTCACTATTTTACTTGAGTGAATTATCCCTTCCATTCAATTTACTATCACGCCACTGCCACATAAGGCTTTACTATTCAAATTATATTATTGCGTAATATAATTTTCCACTTAATTTAAGTTAACTAATATTTATTCTTATTTAGTCAATTTCCATAACTAACTCTCATTCAATTCATGCTTTGCTATCTCAATCCATTCATGGACACAATACATATCAAATATGCCCCATATGATAACATATACCCACTAATATACAATTTCTATAGTTCAAATTACACAACTCATCAAATTACACAAACTCATCAAATTACACAAACTCATCATGAACTATTTATAGACCGGCGCGGCCGCACTGGTCTTAAGATTGAGAGTGGCACGGTTGCGCCACCTTAAGTTAGGACGCAGACATGTTATGCTTCAACAGAAACAGAACTTAACTCACAAATCCTTTAACATGCTCCATACATGTTATCTCATTATACTAACCAAAATAAATTTTCAATGACTACATTCTTCACTAATTTAGAGATTAAACTTCAAGTTCAACTCTTCTTTCTTTAACCTATACATTTAACCATATCCCAATATTAGTCAATAAATCTCTAACCAATATTTATCTAAAGATATATTAATTTTCTTCTCATGTCAACAACGTACATATATACAAGTCCAAACCTAGCACACATCGAGTCTTTAATGGTATTCAATACAGTACACTGAGTGGTTTCCCACAAACAACCAACAAATTAGTTTTCGTCTCGTCTACACTATTTTCACAATGAGTTAGATCGGTTACTAATTCGATATACCTCCGCTCTTTGAAGGAATTGTTTAGCCCAACTCCTATACATCCACTATTAAAGGGCACGGTTGCACTACCTTAGACTTGATACTTACTCGTACATATACTCAAGAAATTGGTGAATATCAAAGATATTTTAATGTCACCGACTTACTATGATAAAATAATTTCACATAAATTTTTTAATATCGATAGATAAATTTCTACCCATCTTCTTTACTAATTCATCTCTACAATATTTAACAAATATATAATAATGATATATATTACATAGCTCATATTACCCTATGTAACACAATACTACATACCTTGTATCACATAAATATTCTTGTTCGAACTCATCTCATGCCTTAAGAATTTTATTTACTAAATTCTTATTTTAATAATTTTTGAAAATTTAGGTTCTTACATCCTCTCCCCCTTATAAGGATTCCATCCTCGGAATCACCGAAACCTCGTCTACTCGGTTTCTTCAGAAGAATAAAAATCTTCCACGATTTTTCAATAATCGGGAAGTAGTATGAAAAATCTTATATCCAAATTATGCTGAGGGGTCACACAAGACCATGAACTCTTCTTTAGGTTTACTAGTGTTTCCACCCAATCCTTCACACTGCAAACCGGAGTGTTTATCAATCACAAAGACTGAAAACACCCTCCACACGTACACTAGGTGGCCAGCCTATTGTACCACTATGTTGGGCTGCAATGTAATGTTTTGTAACGATTATATACGTTACACTCGGAACCATTGTCCCCGAAAACATGTCCCCTTATAGGGTTGTTCACCTTAGCTTTTCACATCTGAATCCGCACCAGAACAATCTGGTTTGGCATAAATACTCAAGAATGCTTGAATTCCATAAATGTTTTTCAACAACCGTCTAGCCGAATTAAATAGCTTAGACTTTTATCAACAACTCGGACATCAATCGAAATAATTTAGCCAACTTAATTGACCTTCTTCATAATTTAAAAGAAAACCAAAAATGCTTTTATAACGTCATGATACCGTACTAGATTAGTAGTACGTTGAGGATTCCGTCATTATGTGACTTTGTCATATTACGTCATACCATAGTGGGCTGACGATCTTTCGATCACAACCAACACTAGGTTTGACTGCATTGATGACTCCATCGTTTACCATTTTCTACACCATATCAAATGATGCACATGGTCAGAAATATATTTTGAAAATTTTCAAATCATTTCTGTCTTAGCCGAAACAATTAGCATAGACATATAAACAACGGTATTATTTTTAAACATCATTGGTTCAATTACATGAATAAATGTTTTTCAAGAAAATAGATGTGCAAACATCAGCATGAAGTCAATAAATTTTGAAAATCTAGCAGAGCTAGAAGATTTAGAAAATTCATGTTTCTCCATCAACTTCAATCTTTACTCCATTGTTTCATTCTATCAATCTCTAACACCATCAATGCTTACTATACCAAAATTTCTTAATTCTTACCTCAGAAGTTTTCTATGCCCAATATAGTTCATCAAACTTACTACACTTTGGAAGTTCAGAAACTTACCACAATCATACGAGTTTAAGAACTTATCCTAGTCAGACCATAGGCGTCCATTCGCTAAGGAGTTCAAAACAGACCATATGATTATGAGTCACAAACTTACCATATACATGAGTTTGACTTACTCGCGCCTAATCTTAATAGTCTCTACCTTAATCCTAATAGTCTCTATCTATCCAATATGATATGAGAAAAAGAATCACTTTCTCACCATAAGCATATCGATAGTGCGACACCGACATTCCATTAATTATCATTATGAGGAACCGAGCGTTAGCACAAAACCTCCGCCCATATAAAGGTTTGTACAACTCAGCTCTCACATGAGTCCTCAACTGAAATCCCACTTAACTCTATCTCACTCTTAACTTGCTCTTTGCTCGATACGAATTTTTCGTATCTCATCATTTACAACTCCTCATGAGTTTATCTCGTACCATTTCATAGTACCTTCTCTTATAGCATCAAGCTATAGCAACTTAGTCTTTACAGACTATTTATCATTTCACATCCCATTTCGATCACGTCGTGATCATCGGTTCACCTTAGGGTTCTTTCCCATTATCAACTAAACTCCATTCGAGTTCATTCCAATTATCTTTGTCATCTTTATCTTTCTCTCTCTCCCTCAGGTTATAGCCTAAGGTACTCTTACCTAAAGTTTATAACCTACAGCTTTGATACTAACATGTGATGCCCCCAAATCTGGGTCCCTTCAAACCATGGATCTGGTCTGCCACGATACTACTATCGACAAACTATTTATATCTATTATTCATAACTTAATTAATATAACTTTGCTTATTACAATTTAGAATATAAATTCTTTCCATTTTCAGGATCTGTATAATGACCCCAAACTTTTATAAGTTTCAAATATTGGTCATTTACCATCCCTGTCTTACATCTTATTCGATGTTACAAAAATATGCGAAATAATTTAAACTTTTTTAATCTCCATTAAAAAATCTTTTATTGATTTCTTAACTTGAATTAATTATATATCCTTGAATCAAATTATGTTATGATTCATTCTATTCGAATTACAGTATACATCTTTACATCTCGATTCGAATTCCTCTATGTATCATGTGACGTCCCCAAAACAAGTATACATCACCCATCTTGGGTCGCCAAATACATGGTACATAAATCAATTATAAACTTAATTATACAACTGCTGTGTAACATACGACAAAACATAATCTAAGAGTTTTAATAAGAATATTGTCATCTAGAAAATATCCACACTCAATGGAGTCCTCATTACATTTATTGTCACACTATTTCACAGAATAGTGAGGACTGCTAAAACAACCATCTGGACTGTCAATCCGTTCCTTGACTCGTCCCATCGATATTCTCATTTCCTGAAGAGAACAGTGAAAGAAAAGGGTGAGCTCAACTAGCCAAGTAAAAAATAGTATGACTAAGATAATGCAGAATAAATTATTCTTAGCCTTCAACAGTATAACAACTGATAGAATATAATAGACAACAAATTTTAGATCAACAACTGTAGCGGAATAAGCAATTCATTAGAAGAGTCAAGTAGAGCATAAATTCTACTACCTTCTATGATTTAAAAAAGTTTTTCATCAACTTTATCACTGAGACTCAGCTTAAAAAATAAAATCGAATCATCCCTGCATCACGGCCAAGGATATTCATGTAATCATCAATGGTCATGATTATACCGAATAATCCCTGATCATAATCATACCAACAACTGTCCATCAATAAACTACAAGCCAACGAGGACTTTTACCACATCATTCGTCACATTACGATCATGATTATACCGAATAATCTCTAGTCATAATCATACCAAGTCCAACTATGCATGTAAGTCAAAGATGACTTTGATCACAATATAAGCATGACGATTATGACAATGACATAATAATTCAATAAAACAAGTTCAAGGATAAATTTTAAAGATTTATAATTTAATTTATCCAGAAATCAATAACGTCCAAATTGTCAACATGATACTTCTTTGTAGAGTAAAATTCAAGAATAATATTCATGTACAAAAAAAAATTTGGCCAGAAAAGAAATATATTTTTCAGGTGAATAGTACCCTGTAATGCCCCGAAATCCGGTCTACCTTCAGACCCAGACTCTGTGCGTCACGATCCCACTTCTTACCAATCATACGTCATTATATAGTTAAATATAACAACATATATTCCCAAATCCCAGGTTCCGGAACCCATAAAACCTCTTTCGTTATAAATAATGATAATTACATTATTTTTTTATATCGTACAAGAGTGACTTTCATCCGCCACCAAGGATACATAAATGTTCATTAAACTATTCTATAGTTCAATTCATCTTTCTACATTACAAGTCTTCACTTGATCTTCATGCACATTCACATACTGAATGACACTTCTTCTGGATACCGCTCAGCTTGATCTTTAAGGGATCCTTAAGTTCTTTCTAACATCGTACGCTGAAAATGTTTTTCATTTAAAGCTAGTGTGAGCATTCAATTGCCCATCAAGTCATAATAGTTGAACAAACAACTTCAAGAGTTTAAACATTCTTCAGAACTTCGATAACCGAACAAAGGTTATAAAGCAGCTTGAATAATAGGAATAGTCTCGATTCCTATCATTTTACAACACTCATCACATACTCTTTACACTACTTTCATTCTTCTACCTTTTTCCATACATATCCTGTCTGGCTAGAATCATTAGCACAAACTTAACAATAACGGTTCATGTATAAATAGAACATACTTATATTGAACAGTTTAATCACAGAACAGTTCATCTCAAAGAAACACCGAAGTGTTCACATTGTGGCACAATGCCTCATACATTCTACCACTTTCTACAAATATCACACATTCGTGCGCATACAAAACTTCTCAAGTTCAACATCTGAGAAGTTTAAGAAACTAACATTCATGTAAAATATGAATGAAGTTAGAAAAACTTGCCTTACGCACAGCTACAGCTTATAGTTTACGCTGAACTGCTCATTCCAATTCCTATGTAGCACATAAGAAAATAGCACGTATACCAATTAGTCATATACTTGACTTAAGCATTGGTTTACTTAACTTTACTTCTTAAGGTTCGTGTTCTTATAATTTAAGCTTACACGACTAACTTTCATTACTAGTTTACGGCTTTATGACATACGAAGATGTCTTATTCATACATTTATCATCTTGGATGATTTACATTCTTATTTTCTTCTTATAACTCTCCTAGGACTCAGCACACATCGTGTCTCTGCTAGTAGTCCATATGGTACTCTGAGTGGTTTTCTACAAACAACCAACAACCAAGTTCCCGTCTCATCTACACTGCCCACATAGTGAGTTAGATCGGTTACCAGTTTTGTATATACCTTCGCTCTCTAAAGGAATTGTTCAGCCCAGTTCCCATATGTCAACCATCAAAGGTTACGATTGTACCACAACCTAACTTCTCTTAACTTATTTGAACCATTAAACTATAATGTTCGTTAAGTTAAATTCTTATTCCTTACGGCTTTCTGGCAACTAATTGACATACCTTAGGATTCATTCTTTATCGTCTAAGTCATACAGTCCTTCGTATACTCAGAGCGATCATTCAATGTCAATACTATGAGGTCATAGCGTGAAACATTTTGCAATCCCTTATTCTTATCTTACCACGTCTGGTTTACTCGACTCAGAACGTTGTCCAAGTTAAAACTACTAACTCGGCTTCTTAACGTTATACGTTATTGTCTTCCATTAATTTTCTTCACCGTTCCCGGTTAAACAACTTCTTCATTACCTTACGGTCAAACCATACACGAAGTGTAGGTTCTGCCCGTTTAGTAATCATGTACACTAAACCCTTACGTTGGTTAAAGTGTTTTAACACTTACCTTTCATTCTAACAATCTCTATCCGACTCACCCTCGGACTTTCATTAATTTCATTACCATTCGTTACGGTTTTCATTGATAAATTATTTCTTCCTTACTACTTTCATCAACGTCTAAGTCGTACAACCATTGTATACTTAGAATGTTAGTCTGACGCGAATACGATTCACGAGGATCGTTTACGTAATCGATGTTTACGTTGCTCGTCTCTTAATCACTCATTCAACCTTTGCTCAAAGTTTTAATCGCTTTCATTCGTTATCCAACCCATGAACCCCATGTTCATTCTTCTTTCTTAATGTCGAAGTCATACGGTTCGTTGTATGCTAAGACCGATCGTTCATCGTAACAACGTTGCGTTCACAGCGTCTATATACTTTACACTCATCTCTCATTACCACATCATAACATCAAAATATTATACATCATCCTCGTCACTTAACGTCTAAGGAATCACAACCATAGCAATCCCTCACGTTCATTCATTACGACTACGGTCCCTGGATATTGGTTACGTAATCTAGCACTTAAATTCTTCATCTTTTAATCTCGTTTAGTCTTTCCGTTCAACCTTTACTAAAGGTTTAAGTCACTTGATTAAGTGTTACCTTACGTGAACTGCATGTTCATATTTCTTTCTTGCACATCCCCCAATAATTGAGCAATAAAAATCTCATTACTGGGCCTTGCCCTGCACCGGCGCTGCGGCGCCGTGTCCCTTCCTTTCTCTCACGCTGCGGCGCGACCCACGTCTCTCTCTTCCCTTTTGGTCTGGCGCTGCGGCGCCAAACCCTTCATTATATCTCGTGCTGCAACGCCAACTAACAGTACCTGAGGCTTCGAGCTCACGCTGCGGCGCCACTTCTTAAAGCTCAGCCGACGCTACGACGCCAAGCCTAAACCCTTGAAATTTTTCTAAGTGTTAAATCTGATTCGAGATGCTTACTTCCCATTCTCATAACTTCTTCGTTATAACTTAGAACGAGATCGTTCCAAAGCCATTCTCTTCCTTATCTTATGTACTTCAATACCCCTCAGACAGAACTTCGTTCTAGATCCGTTAATTTGCTATTCGATTGGCTTAATCTTCACCCTTCGGTCATTTTTACGCTTTTAACGTTCTTCACCCGTTCGTCCGTAATTTGGTCATCCGAACTCGGAACTCGTTCGTTCTTGAGTCCACGACTCACATTTTCTATATTCTCTTAATTTCTTATGAAACCCTACATGTCCGGGTTTATTTACTAACTTCCTAATTCTCGTTCCTCTTTTACGAAATTTTTTCCAAAACTTCGTTATAGCTACGTTTTAATCTGTTCTTCATGAACGTTTCTTCCGTTCCTAACCAAGCAATATGCAACTAACTTATACGCGATGGTTTTAAGCTTGTCCATCAACAACAATTATTCCTATGATGGTTTTAAACTTATCCATCAACAACAATTATCATACGATAGTTTTAAATTTGTCCATCAACAACGTTCTTCGTGTTCTTCGTTCGTTCTTCATTCTAATCAATATTTTGGATTACGATTCTACTTTCTCTTGGAATTTAATGTTATAGAACATCATTTCTTACTTAATTCACCTACTCTGTCATAAGATTCATTCGGATCGCTGAAAATCCTTACGAATCTTATACTTCCTTAAGAAATTTATAAAATAAACTTCTAACTCTTATTTCTTAATTTTCTCATGATTTCAACCATATGAAATCATTCCTAACTTCTTGTACTTTTTATTCTCCTTAAGCTATGTTTTAAACATAGAAAACTTAAAGAAAAATATTAGAAGAACTAGGGTTCGGATTACTGTTCTTCTTTATTCTTCTTCCGTTTATACAAAGCCGACAAATTGCAAGCTTTTCTATTTCTCGATCACTTTTGATCCGAGCCTTCATGCTCAATCTCTTCCTTCTCCCTCTTCATCCGAGCTCTCTCTCTCTCTCTCTCTCTCAAGTTATAGGATTTTCAAAATCCCAAAATAATGAACATAAGCTTTCTATTTATAGAATTTCAAGGCTAGGGATAGTTTGGTCATCATCCCCCACCTCCTTACTATTCACACCTCCTCCAACACTTAACCACCAAGTAAACTTGGCCTCCACCCTTACTTGGTGGCCAAGTGGCCGGCCCACATGCCCATGGGTCATCCCATGGGTTGCCCCAATGGTTCTTACCCATCCGTTTACCCATCGGTTCGATCCGCGATTTCTTTTCTTGGTTTGAGCCTTAACCCTAATTCTTATTGGGCTTATCTTGGGCTTGATTTCACAAATTATTGGGCTTGACATAATCCAAGTCCAATTAGATTCTACAAAGTCAATGAACTCAAAGTCCATTAAGACTAATCATATTCTACGCATTCCATTCTCGTATTCTCGTATTCTCTTCGTATATCATTCGTACGATATTCGTATTATACGTCGTACTAATCTTCGTACTATATTCGTATAATAACTAGTATTATACTCGTATCTCTCACGCATAATAACCTTAGTTATTATATGTACTCATTAAAATTCTCGAAAATAATTTTTCCTAACCCTTAGTTTTACGTCCGCAGGCGAAAACTTCGTTTTTGCCATAACTGAAATATTATTGAATATTTCATCACGTCTCAACATTTTGCGAAATCGTTAACTTCTCAGAATTTCAAAATAAAACTCCGAGCAGAAACTGATGAATAGTGCATATTTCGTCTTTTTCCCCGAAAATATTTTGCTCCCAAAAAAATTCTATTTTCGTCTTGAAAATTCTTACTCGCTTAAACTAGCTCGTAGCCAGAATACTCCCGACTTATAATCATCATAGGTTGTAGAACGATTAATAAACACATAGCACAGAATAATATTAATAAAAATTCATTTTATTAATAACAAATTCTTTAAACTTAAATTCTGGACAAACCGAATTTTCGGGTTGTCATATACCCCGTGAATAGTATTTCGGGAATAGTGCCCTATGAATAGTATCTCGACACGAAAAGTGTCCCGAATACTCGAGTGAATGATACAAGAGTGAATAGTAATCGGGTGAATAGTAACCCGCGAATAGTAACTCGTGAATAGTATTCCAGCACGAAAAGTGTCCCGAATGCCCGAGTGAATAATACTAGAGTGAATAGTAACTGGATAAATAGTAACCCATGAATAGTAACTCATAAAAGAAAAATACCAAAGAAAATGATATTCCATGACTAGTATAAAAGAAATGATATCTCATATGAGTATAATAGAATATACGAAACTGCAAATGGATTTTCACCCGCCATGCGGTAATCCACGTAGACAGATCATTTCCACAATTTAATAAAGAATGAATACGAAGGATCTTTCACCATGCATGCGGTAATCCACATAGACAGGTTATTCCAACATAATAATAAAGAATGGAATAACTAAAGCTCTCTTCATGAATACGAAAGAAATAATACCTCTTACGAATATTAAACAAAAAAAATATTCATACGAATACGAAAAATAATTTCTCTTCAGAATATGAAATAAATAATACCCCTTACGAGTATTAAATAAAAATAATATTCATACGAATACGAAAAATAATTTCTCTTCAGAATATGAAATAAATAATATCTCTTACCTTAGAAGAAAACTAGATATTGGAATAGTGAGGTAACAGACTTCTCTTTTTCTTTCTCTCTATAATAATTGCTCTATATCTTTAGTGAATTGGTGAGAAATGAAGGAAGAATGAGCTTCTATTTATAGGAAAATATAGTTTCAATAATTACACATTTTGGAGCTCGAAATATTACAGTATTATACCTTCCTCTTTTTCTTCATTTTTAATTTAGTCCTGCAAGTATTATCAAACTTGCACCACCTCCCCTAATAGTAAATCATGTAAATCAATAGTAAATCATGTGACTCAATAGTTCTAATCATGTGAAAAAAAATAATTACAGTATAGTACATTCATCTATACCTCTATTTTTAATTTAGTCATGCAAGTATTATCAATCTTGAACCAACTCCCCTAATAGTAAATTATGTGAATCAATAATACACACATGTGAACACAAAGTTATAAGCATGTGAATTAATAGCAATTAATTGCTCATTTATCCGGTTAATTACCCGATTGGTCAATATAACCTTCAGACATTAATTATTATCGAAATAAATGTCAATTTCCACTAACACTAATAATTCTCACACAATGGAACTATCAATTTCATCTTTAATCAACACAAACTTATTCATCATTAATATTATAACTCACAATATTTAACAACTAGGACGTTCCTAGGAACGAGGGGGCTTTCCGATAAGGATTTCTCATTATTGGCAAGCAATTAGGTGACCAAACCTCTCCTTGATAGAACTTCTAGATATTGTCAATATTGTAAATAATAATATGAAAAATTTTGTCGTCTCAATTATTGATTTAATAATATATAAAATATTATGCAGATGATACTGTGACAATAATTGAATCAATAATATGAGAGATATGATGCAGCAATTACTGTAGCAATAATTGAGTATAACTAAGTGACTTCTCATGTAAGCATCAATAATCAATACCGTGTGCTACTATGCAATCATGCGTATTACTGTACTTTTACTACCGCGTAGTTCAACAGTTTTAATGGTAAAACTTTCGCTGTTATTTTCATAAAAATATTTTTGTCATTTTCTCAATCCGATAATAGTTCTGTTGTGGGGTCCACTAATGATTGTACCATCGTACGGATATTCCCTGTTAAAATGAATATTCCCCAACCAATCGAATATTATATAACAACTTGCTTACTTTAAAAAATTTATAAATATTACCCACAACTATAACATTATATCAAATCCACACCATAATATTCAAAAAAATATTTCGAGAAATTTAAATCTTTATTCATAAAATTTGGGGTCTCACATATCACATAGTACAACTTAACATGTATTATACATCGTAAACTACTATCATGTACATCTCCTAGAACCTAAACATGGTTCAAGAGTATATATTTAAATAAATAAATCGATCTCCTTTAATACTATTGAACTCTATCAATCAAATAACACGTAATCTTTACCGTGAGTCCTTAACCTACAAAAATGGTTATTTGCAAGGGTGAGCTCGACAGCCCAGTAATTCTAACAGTTTTCATGCAGCACATAGCATATAATAATATACATAGTTCATGCATTCATAATCAATTAATATTTACTACGCATGTTACTTCTCATATAACAGGCATAGAGATTTACTTCACAAGTATATCATCAAAGATCAACTTTCAACTTTCATACATATCTCATATGCATTTCATATATATGCATCAACATTCGCATAGCATAATATAGCTCAACTAACAGTTATCAAATTCATATAACAAATAAGAACCGAAAGACTTGCCTGATTCGTAGTTTATCAACTACGACTTAACTACTTAAAGCTTATCTGCACTGCGTGTATTCCTACACAGTTATATAATCATGGATTCATACCCATCAGTCATACATTTTATAAGCTCTTAATGTAAGAACAAATATTATTTCCTAACTTGGTTTCATTTTTACTTGAACTTAGGATAACCATGAGACTAGCTCATTCTACTATCATATTTATTTAAACAATCTCGTTTCCTATCTTGTAGTCCTTAAGGGCATCATATAACCATAACTTAAGGTCATGTAGTTAACAAACTGCTCTTGGTCACTCTATAGAACGGCGCGGTCACGCTGCATATAAGCTTGGGAGTGGCGCGACCGCGCTATTCCCAACCAGAACCAGACTTGGGCTTTTTATTTCCAAACATAATTCCTAGCACGACATATATTCTAATACGTACTGTAAACATACATCAAGTAGGTTCTGATATTTCTTCAAGTTCACATTTCAAATCATTTAGTTTTGAATTACATAACTCTTTGTTGAATTATTTATGTCAACAAGGCTTAAAATCTTCTTTTAACAAGGCTCGTTATTTATCAGCTTTTAAACTTTATATTGGTGCTATCAAGCTTTTATTACGCATGTTCACATGTATCTATCTCATTTACATAGACATAACATAGTTCATACTTTTTAAAACATGCTTAAATAACGTATGTTATGCTTGACTGGTTGAGTGCACATATCATTCATGTTCAAAGTCATAAACAATTCTATCATGCTTGCTTATAAGGTCATAATGCAAGTAATATAATGCTCATCGAAGTTAGTTTCTAAAACTTTTAAATTCCTCTTTAAAACACAGGAGCATGCTAGGCTCCTTTCTCTTATCATAAGTACTCCACCACTTGCTCAAGAAAGTGAAACACTGGAGGAAAAGTTTGCAAGAAAAGTAAAAGCTAAAGCCTGTTGGGACTTTGCCAATAAAAGGGAATTCACCTATATAGGCCAACCGATGGAAGAAATATTGCAGATGTTGAACAATGAGGGAAAAATCACAGCACTGCTACCTCCAGTCAATCCATGCTCAAAACAGTTTGATGCTAATGGGGTATGTCAATACCACTCCCACTCTCGCAGTCACAACACTGAGGAATGCTGGGCACTCTGCCATCTTATTCAAAACATGATTGACATCGGTGACCTGTAAATGTCAAACAATGACACTATATTATCTGAGAGTGGGGAAACATTTCCTCCAGGATGGAAGGAAGTTGTAGCAATTATATCCTCTGAGTGAGATTTGGCTGCCACACCACTTACAATTCAACCAATTAAGCTCAAAGGCGTTGAAAACCCTTTGAAGGTGACTGCACCAAAGCCAATCATATTTCCATTCAGACCAAAGTATCCTAGTGTAGCCTTAATAAAGTCCTATGTAATTATGGAGAGGCTGAAGGATCAACGTCAAACACAACTGTTGCAATGTCTAAAGAAAATTCACTGTATCTCCCCCAACGAGTGATGAAGCCTATCATTAGATCTAAGGGGAAAATGCAGGATGAGACGATTAAAGAATTCCTCCGTAAGATGGGACACAATGAAGCCAAGGTGGTTCAAAGCTTGAAAGAAGCTCCACAACAGATCTCTATTCTGGACTTAGTTTTCTCTTCAGAAGATCACCGAAAGGTCTTACTGAGAATGTTAGAAGAAGCCCACCTGCTAAAGACAGTGGATGTTGAAAAATTTCATCATCTGGTTGATCACATCTTCAATTGCAATGTGATATCCTTCACCGACGATGACATACCTCCCGAATGGATGGGTCATTGCAAACCGTTGCACATAGCGATTTTGTCTTCTGGATATGTGGTCGGAGGAGTGTTGATAGATGGAGGATCATCCCTAAACATCTACCCCTATACCATATTTGAAAAATGAACATCAATCTCAATAGGATTCGAAGTAGCCATATAATCATGAAAGCCTTTGATGGATCTCGGTGAAATGTTGTCGGAGAGATTGAATTGCCCGTGGAAATCGGTCCACATACATTCTACATATCCTTCCAAGTGCTCAAAATCTCTGTAGGATATAATTTACTATTGGGAAGACCTTGGATTCATATGGCGAGAGCCGTCCCATCCACTCTTCATAATCAGCTCAAGTATATCATCAACAGTAATCTGGTCACTATCAATACCGAGCCAGAATGTCCTGTTCAAAGTGATATACCACTTATCAGTTTCAATGAAGAAGTTGAGCCTGTCAGCTTCAGACCCTTGAGGTGAGCAACACTCACTATCATCCCATTGGGGCTTCACCTTTGAAATCCAGAGTGTCTGCCGAGGTAATGTCGGCAATTTAAGAGATGATATCCTTGGGTTTTTAACCTAGACAAGGGTTAGGAAAGGGTCAACAAGGAAACAAATGCCTAGATCAAGTTCCCAGCCAGACAAGGACAGTCGGACTAAGCTACTCCTCTAGGTCCAATCACAAGAATCAGCACAAGCATAAACCGATTTCTTCATCTACAAGGTTGTTGCCTAAACCTAAAGGTGATAATCAAAGGTCAAGGAATTGCTGATCAACTGGCCTCCGCACCTTCAGGGGATTTCAAACCCTTGGAAATATACTTCCCGATGAAGAGGTAATGACTGTTCAGTAAAACCATAAGGACGATACACCCCAACTATAGAAGATGTATTTTGATGGAGCTGTAAACACGGAAGGCTCTGGAGCTGGAGCAGTTCTAGTATCCATTTTGGGGAAGCAGTATCTCATTGCAGTCAAATTACAGTTTGCCAGCACCAACAACACAGCTTAGTATGAAGGCTATATCATGGGGTTGAAACTCGCCCAATCCATGATCGTCAAATGGTTAACTATCTTTGGAGATTTTGAATTGATAATCAGACAAACCACGAGGATCTATCACACCAAAGAATTACATTTGTTGCCTTACCATTGGCAAGTTATCTAGATGGCTTCGGAGTTTGAAGAAATATCCTTCCTCCATATTCCTCGAAATAGGAATGACTTTGCTGATGCACTAACAACGTTGGACTCCTTAATCAACATACTTGATAAGGAAGACATGCCAAATATCACATTTGCCCGATAAAAGGCACCAGCCTACGGGAACTACATCGAATAAGTATTAGATGAGCAGCCTCCCATCCAACACCCTTGGTATCAACATATCAAGGAATATCTATGAGATGAATCTACACCCGCTGAGGCAAGTCAAGCTGAAAGAAAGCGGATCCATAGAATATCTATGAAATTCTACCTGAGTGGAGACACACTCTACAAAAGAGATGTAGGATTAGACCTTCTCAGATGTCTACACAAAGATCAAACTTAGAGGCTCATGGATGAGATCTGTGATGCCCCAAAATCTGGGTCCCTTTGAACCTCAGATCCGGTCCGCCACGATACTACTATCGTCAAACTATTTATATCTTTTATTCATAACTTAATGAATATAACCTTGCTTATTACAATTTAGAATATAAATTCTTTCCATTTTCAAGATCTATATAATGACCCCAAACTTTTATAAGTTTCAAATCTTGGTCATTTGCCATTCCTGTCTTACATCATATTCGATGTTATAATAATATGTGGAATAATTTAAACTTTTTCAATGTCTTTTTAAAAAATCTTTTATTGATTTCTTAACTTGAATCAATTACATATCCTTGAATCAAATTATATTATGATACATTCTATTCGAATTACGGTACAAATTTTTACATCTCGATTCGAATTCCTCTATGTATCATATAGTATAACTTTATAACTCAACATATATTACACATCGTAAACTACTATCATCTACATCTCTTAGAACCTAAACATGGTTCAAGAGCATATATTTAAATAAATAAATCTCCTTTGATACTATTGAACTCTATCAATCAAGTAGCATGTAATCTTTACCGTGAGTCCTTAACCTATAAAAGTGGTTATTTGCGAGGGTGAGCTTGACAGCCCAGCAATTCTAATAGTTTTCATATAGTACATAACATATAATAGCATACTCAGCTCATGCATTCATAATCCATTAATATTTACTACGCATGTTACTTCTCATATAACAGGCATATATGTTTACTTTACAAGCATATCATCAAAGATCAACTTTCAAATTTCATACATATCTCATATGCGTTTCATATATATACATCAATATTCTCATAGCATAACATAGCTCAACTAATAGTTATCGAATTCATATATCAAATAGGAACTAAAAGACTTGTCTGATCGTAGTTTATCAACTATAACTTAACTACTTAAAGCTTATCTACACTACGTGTATTTCCTACGTAGTTATATAACCATGGATTCATACCCATCAGTCATACATTTCATATGCTCTTAATATAAGAATAAATATTATTTTCTAACTTGGTTTCATTTTTACTTGAACTTAGGATAACCATGAGACTAGCTCATTCTATTATCATATTTATCCAAACAATCTTGTTTTCATATCTTGTAGTCCTTAAGGATAATATATAAATATAACTTAAGACAATGCAGTTAACAAACTACTATTGGTCACTCTGCAGGATGGCGCGATCGCACTGTATTTAAGCTTGGGAGTGGCGCGGCCGCACTACTCCCTGCCAGAACCAGACTTAGGCTTTTCATTGCTCAGTTTAGTCCTAACCTACTATGCATTCTGATACATACTATAACATACATCAAGTAGGTTCTGATATTTCTTCAAGTTCTCATTTCAAATCATTTAGTTTTGAATTACATAGCTCTATGTTGAATTATTTCAATCAATAAGGCTTAACAAGATTCGATGTTATAAAATTTTAAACCATATATTGGTACTAATAAGCCTCTAATACGCATGTTCACATGTATCTATCTCATTTACATAGACATAACATATTTTATTTACTTTTAAAACATGTTTAAATAACGTATGTCATGCTTAACTAATTGAGTGCATATATCATTCTTGCTTAAAGGCATAAACAACTCTATCATGCTTGCTTATAAGGTCGTAATGCAAGTAATACAATGCTCATCAAAATTAGTTTCTAAAACGTTTAAATTTCTATTTAAAACCCATACTAAACTGAGCTTGACAACCTTTTATGTGCAATATATCTTGAAATTACATTCCTTACCCATCCGCGCATATAACTAGGCTACATTTCTAAGACCCCAAATTATTAATAAATAAAATTTAATTTTCTCTATTTATTATTTTGAAATAGTAAGGGTTGAATTGATTAATGAGGTTAGTTATGAGTAAAATGTGCAAATATTTCAAATAAACAAGTGGATATAAAATATTAATTATTGTCGAGGAATATTCGGTTGGTCGTGGAATATTCTTACTGTCGGAGAATATTCGTATGACGCCGCAGCCTTGTGTGGGCTCCATAACGGAAAGCGATTGGATGAAGAAAACGACAAAAATAAGTTGTTTATAAATAACGGCGTAGTTGTTATCGTTAATACTGTTGGAATACCCGGTGGTTAAAATACAGTAATACGCGTTGTTGCACAGTAGCACACGGTATTGTACCAATTATTGATTCTTACGTAAGAAGGCACTACTCAATAATTGTTACAGTAATTACTGTTCAATATTTTATTTTATTGATTCAATAATTGCTATGTTGATATTTTATATTACTGAGTCAATAATTGTCACTATACAGTATTTTTTATTATCGGAGCAATAATTCATATTATCTGAATAATATTATTAGATAACATTATTGGCAATGTCTAGAAAGTTCTGTCTAAGGATAGGTTTGGTCATCTAATTGCGCGCCAGTAAAGAGAAATCCGTATTGGAAAGCCCCCTCTTTCCTGGGAATTGCCTGGTTGCCAATACCGTGATTTTGTAATATTATTTATGAATAATTAATTATTAATTTATATGATGAGAAAAATATTGATTTTATGTGGATATAGAAGGAGAAATTTTTTAAATGTGACAATTGTTGAAAATTAATATTTTATCTTTTTCTGATAAAATAATTCATTTAAATATATTATTTTAATAATATATTAATGATGATATTTTTACAATGAATGTGGGATATATGAGTATATGAGGAGGAAGAGTATTTTATGGCATTAAATGATTAACACATGTTTTGTGTGTCGGTGGACCCTAATAATTGACTGAAATTTGATTATAGCCTGTAAAATCGTCCGTTTATGGAATTCGGTCAATTTCTGTTTGGAATTTGGAAAAACTTTCTTCTGTAAAGTTGTAGAGAATTGAATTTCCTATAAAAACTCGCGAGATTCGAATTTTCTGTTAAAAGGACTATTTATTATGAATTATTGAAGTTCTGAAGTTCCAAAATATTTGGTTTTTGAAAGTTTTAATTATTCTTATTTACAAAATCATTTTTTTTTTGCTTGGTGGGCTGCATTAAACATGTGCAATGAGCAGAAATCAGATTTCAAGAGGTGGGCTTGACAATTTTATAAATATAAATATTATTATATTCAATTTTCTGCTTTGGTGTTCTAAGTATTTTCCTATAAATAGGGTGCTTAGGTTAGAATTGAAAATCACACCAGAAACTGAAATCTTCTCTCTCTTTCTCTCTCGATATATTGAGCGTATTCTTGTGAGTATTTTAATACTTTGAGTGTTGCTATACGGTGCAAGTTCAAGTCACAGCCTATATCCGGTGTTTCAACTAGAAGTACTGTCTTTACGAGGTAAGAGATGTTATTTTATTCGAAAATGATATTATTTCTTCAATATCATTATGCCAAAATATTGGTTAGAAATTTTTATCAAATTTAAAACTTTTCATGTCGGGGTTACTATTTATGAGTTACTATTCACGAGTTACTATTCACCGAAAAATAAAAATTTCTTTTTTTCGTCCAAAATATCTGTTCTGGATACTAGCTTTGATTGTATCCATGTTTTGATCATTCTTGAATTTTGCTTCACTATGATTATTTATGGTATTTTTGGACATGGATAAATCGAAATACAAATCCTGAATATTTGTTATTTTGTTTCACTGGATTCGTTTCCTTTAAAGTATTTTTCATCATCCTCAGTCCTAAGTGATTATATAACTGAATATCTTTGGCCTATAGTGCAAAGATGAATGATTTCTGATGAATATCTTTGGCCCGTAGTGCAAAGATGAACAGGTGTTGAGATGAACATGACCAACTGATGAATATCTTTGGCTTGTAATGCAAAGATGAATATTGATTGATGTTACAGGGATAAAATATTGATGATGGACTTTTAAATTCATAGATAATAGTATATTTCATTCTCTACGTAACTCTTCTATGAATTATTATTTTCCGCTGCGAATATTGATTTAAAATTTGTTGTCTATTGTATTCTATTTAGATTTTTCCCTGCTGAAGACTAACGATAATTTGTTCTGTATTATCTTAGTCATAATGTTCTTTACTGGGCTAGTTGAGCTCACCATTTTCCTTTTTGTTCCATTTTTCTCAGGAAGCGAGAATGTAGCGAGTACTAGTCGGGGTATGAAATGATGGTTCTACAAGTTATTTTAGTAGTCCTCTCCATTTTTGTGAAATAATATATCAATAATTGTAATGAGGACTTATTTGAGTGTGGATATTGTCTATATGACAATATTTGTATTTAAACTCACAGTTCTTATGTTGTAATAATAAAGATGTAGTTGTTTCTGTACCATGTATTTTGGCGACTCAGAATGGGTGTTGTATACCTATTTTGGGGGCGTCACAGTTGGTATCAGAGCTTAGGGATATGATCTCTAGCGGAGATCGGGGAATAGAACTAGGAGGGGAGAGACGAGTAAATCATTCGCTAGTGTGTCCTACCTAAGATTATTTGTTGGTCGGTTATAATATAGGGATATTATGTGATATGTTAATTTGTTAAATTAACCCTTATTTTATGGCAGTATTTGAGAATGTCGACTGAGAATGTTAACAGTGGAGTAAATGAGACGCTGGAGATGCCTATACTCACCAACGAGGAGAACGTGCAACAGGCTGGCAATGTTCCTCCTGTGAATAACACCAATGAGCAGACGATGAACGATGAGATGTTTAGAAACTTTTTACGATTCATGCAAAACCAAACGAAGGAGATTCCTATTCAAAATATAGGAAGAAACAATGGCAACGCACAGCTGGTCACAGCAAGCAGTTCAAAGAGTTGGGACCACCATAATTCTGGGGAAAGCCGGATCCGATTAAGGTGGAGACGTGGGTCAAGCAAATTACCAAGATATTCGATGTCTTGGGATGCATGGAGGAACAGAAGGTTCCATTCGCCACCTTTATGTTCTGTGGCGAGGCAGACTACTGGTGGGAGTCCGTGTAACGTACCCATCCAGCCGCACTCAGCATGTCTTGGGAGACATTTCAGAAACTGTTCAATGACAAGTACTTTCCTGAAAGTATTCGTCATATGAAGGAGGTAGAGTTTATTATACTGGAGCAGAATAACATGACGGTGTCCCAGTACGAGGCGAAGTTTGCAGAGTTGTCCAGGTTTGCACCACATTTGATGGAGAATGAGGAATGTATGACGCGGATGTTTCTGAGAGGTTTGAAACCCGGCATACGTCAATATCTCATTTCTCATAAATTTTCTCTCTATTCAGATGTTGTCAACAGGGCTCAATTATTAGAGCGAGATAACGAGTACGGTCAACCGAGGGACCCCAACCAGGATCAGATCGGTGACAGCAGTTATCAGAACAATGATAACCAGCGGAGAAAGAAAAATCCAGACAAGAACGGCAACCACTCTGGTGGTAATCGTGGCTATGAAAATAGAAGAAGCGAGTCGGGATGAGATTTTAAAAAGAGGAGATTCAACAATGACAATACGAAGATGTCAGCACCAGCAGCAACTGGTTCCAAGGGAGGAGAACGACCACCGGTTATATGCTAGAAGTGCGAAAAAGAAGGACATATCAGCCCAAACTGCCCACAACAATTTAAGGTATGTTATAATTGTGGAAAGGAAGGACATATTGCTCGAGATTGCACTGTAGCGAAACCAAGTCCAGCGGGGATGGTGACTCAAAAAGCTGTCCAAGAAAAGACAAAGTCAACGGTTCCTGCAAGAGCGTTTGTCGTGACTGGTCAACATGCGAGGAACCCAAACGAGGTGATCACGGGTAAGCTAATCATAAATTTATGCGAAGTTTATACCTTGCTAGATAACGGTGCTACCCATTCATTTATTTCTCCTGCTCGTGCTCAATGTTTAAACTTGACTCCGGAGAAGTTAGACTTTGATTTATCTGTGGATACCCCGTTAGGATAAACTTTCATCACATCCACTGTTTATAAATCTTGTTTGATCCAAGTTTGCACCATCACCTTACCTGTTGACCTTATCACTTTAAAGATACTTGCTTTTGATGTGATTTTAGGGATTGATTGGTTAACTACTTATTATGCCAAAATCGATTATTTTCGTAAGGTTGTTAGTTTTCATATTCCTAACCAACCTGTTGTGCGAATTCAAACAACTAAGCCATTAAAATCAATCATTGTTATATCAAGTCATAAAGCTATTCGTTTATTGAAAAACGGATGTCAATCTTTCTTAGCCCATGTTATGGATTTGAATAAAGACACGTCAGATTTGAATAATATTCATGTTGTTATTGATTTTCCTGACTTATTTCCTGAAGAACTTCCCGGTCTACCCCCAGAACGTGAAGTTGAATTCTTTATTGATCTTGAACCTGATACAAAGCCCATTTCTAAAACCCCATATCGAATGGCTCCTATTGAACTTCAGGAGTTAAAGGTCCAATTACAGGAGTTGTTGGACATCGATTTTATTCGTCCTAGTACATCTCCTCGGGGTGCTCCTATTTTATTCGTAAAGAAGAAAGATGGGAGTATGCGACTTTGTATCGATTACCGGGAATTAAACCATGTCACTATCAAGAATAGGTATCCGCTACCTCGCATTGATGACCTGTTTGACCAATTACAAGGAGCGCAATTCTTTTCAAAAATCGATCTTCGTTCTGGATATCATCAGCTGAAGGTTAAAACTGAGGATATTCCGAAGACTGCCTTTAGAACTCGGTACGGCCATTATGAATTCTTAGTTATGTCTTTTGGATTGACTAATGCTCCTGCGGCTTCCATGGATATGATGAACCGAGTATTCAAGGATTATTTGGATCAGTTCGTTGTTGTCTTTATTAATGACATCCTCATATATTCCAAAAGCCTTGAAGATCATGAGCACCATTTGAAGCTGGTACTCCAAACGCTACGTGAAAACAAGTTATATGCTAAGTTGAAGAAATGCGAGTTCTGGCTTGAGGAAGTAGCATTCCTAGGGCACGTGGTGTCAAAACAAGGAGTATCTGTTGACCCGGTGAAGATTGAAGTAATACAAAGTTGGAAGCAACCAAAGACTATGACCGAAGTACGTAGCTTTCTGGGCTTAGCTGGTTATTATCAGAGATTTGTGGAAGGGTTTTCTCGAATCTCTACCCCGTTAACTCAACTGACTCGGAAAGATATCAAATTCGTATGGAGGGAGGAATGCGAGAAGGGTTTTCAAGAGCTTAAGAGGAGACTTATTTCGGCACCTGTTTTGACAATACCATCTAGTTCGGATGGATTTGTTATCTACAGTGATGCTTCAGGTAAAGGGTTAGGATGTGTTCTCATGCAACGTGGGAAAGTCATAGCCTATGCCTCGTGACAACTTAAAGAATATGAGAGGAATTATCCTACTCATGATCTAGAGTTGGCAGCAGTCGTTTTTGCGCTAAAGATATGGAAGCACTATCTATATGGGGAAAAAGTAGAGATATATTCAGACCATAAAAGCCTCAAATATTTCTTTACTCAAAAAGAACTCAACATGCAGCAACGACGTTGGCTCGAGCTGTTGAAAGATTACGACCACACTATTCAATACCATCTTGGAAAAGCAAACGTGGTAGCTGACGCGTTGAGTAGAAGATCATACGCAGGAACGAGTGCGATGATGTCAAGTATATGCATATAACCAACTTTACTCGATAAAGTTAAAGTCGCTCAAGCCACAGACCCAGAGCTGGTGCGTATGAAGAAGAAAGTGTAAGAAGGTGCTATTCTAGAAGGAAGAATTGATGAAGAAGGAATACTTCGAGTCCACTCCAGACTTTATGTTCCTAACGATTCTGATTTAAAGAACAATATCATGATGGAGGCACACAATACACCATTTGTAATTCAACCTGGAAGTACCAAAATGTATCGTGATCTTCGACATACATTTTGGTGGAACAATATGAAGAGAGAGATTGCAAAGTTTATCTTGAGGTGTTTAACTTGTCAACGTGTAAAGGCGGAGCATCAAGTGCCAAAGGGTCCATTGCAACCACTTGAGATTCCGAAATGGAAGTGGGAACACATTACCATGGATTTTGTTACGGGTCTTCCCATAGTTTCTCAAGGCATAAATGCTATTTGGGTTATTGTTGATAGATTAACCAAGTCTGCTCATTTCTTGCCGATACGAGAGACTTATTCCCTTGAACATCTTGCTAGTATGTATGTGAATGAGATTGTAAGGTTGCATGGCATGCCAGTATCATTAGTTTCGGATCGTGACCCAAGATTCACTTCAAGATTTTGGGTTAGCTTGTAAAAAGTTATGGGCATGGATTTACGGTTCAGTTCGGCGTACCATCCTCAAACGGACGGGCAATCAGAGAGGACTATTCAAACTCTTGAAGATCTATTAAGACTTTGTGTCCTAGATTTCAAAGGGAGTTGAGATAAGTACCTACCATTGGTGGAATTCTCCTACAATAATAGTTATCAGGCAAGTATAGGTGTGGCTCCATTTGAAGCATTGTATGGACGAAAGTGTCGCTCTCCAGTATGTTGGGATGAGGTGGGAGAAGCAACGTTGTTGGGACCAGAGTTGGTACGAATGACTACAGAGAAGATCCAAACGATTTGACAACGTATACAAACGGCACAAGATCGACAAAAGAATTATGCGGATCTTCATCAAAAGGACGTGGAATTTGACATTGGGGATCATGTACTGTTGCATGTGGCTCCATGGAAAGGAGTTACAAGATTTGGGAAGAGAGGAAAGCTCAATCCACGATTTATTGGTCCATTTCAAATTCTTGACCGAGTAGGAAATGTGGCTTATAGACTCGCATTACCTCCAAGTATGTCTCGTATTCATAATGATTTTCATATATCTGTGCTTCGTAAATATGTGAAAGACCCGAACCTTGTCATTGAGTTAGAACTGGATGAGATAGTCGAAGACTTAACGTACGAGGAGGTACCTGTCAAGATTTTGGATAGGAAAGAGCATGTCCTACGCACGAAGGTCATACCACAAGTTAAAGTTTTTGTGGAGAAACCATGCTATTGAGGAAATGACTTGGGAGTTGGAAACGGAAATGAAAGCGAGGTATCATCATCTTTTCGAAACACCAGGTACGTATGTCAATTTCGAGGACGAAATTTCATAAGGGGGGGAGGTTGTAAGACCCCAAATTATTAATAAATGAAATTTAATTTGCTCTATTTATTATTTTGAAATAGTAAGGGTTGAATTGATTAATGAGGTTAGTTATGGGTAAAATGCGCAAATATATCAAATAAGCAAGTGGATATAAAATATTAATTATTATCGAGGAATATTCGGTTGGTCGTGGAATATTCTTACTGTCGGAGAATATTCGTATGACGGCGTAACCTTGTGTGGGCCCCATAACGAAAAGCGATTGAATGAAGAAAACGACAAAAATAAGTTGTTTATAAATAACGGCGTAGTTGTTGCCGTTAATACTGTTGGAATACCCGGTGGTTAAAACACAGTAATACGCGTTGTTGCACAGTAGCACACGGTATTGCACCAATTATTAATTCTTACGTAAGAAGGCACTACTCGATAATTGTTACAGTAATTACTGTTCAATATTTTATTTTATTGATTCAATAATTGCTATGTTGATATTTTATATTACTGAGTCAATAATTGTAACTACACAGTATTTTTTATTATCGGAGCAATAATTCATATTATCTGAATAATATTATTAGATAACATTATTGGCAATGTCTAGAAAGTTCTGTCTAAAGAGAGGTTTGGTCATCTAATTGCGTGCCAGTAAGGAGAAATCCTTATTGGAAAGCCCGCTCTTTCCTGAGAACTGTCTGGTTGCCAATACTGTGATTCTGTAATATTATTTGTGAATAATTAATTATTAATTTATATGATGAGAAAAATATTGATTTTATGTGGATTTAGATGGAGAAAATTTTTAAATGTGACAATTGTTAAAAATTAATATTTTATCTTTTTCTGATAAAATAATTCATTTAAATATATAATTTTAATAATATATTAATGGTGATATTTTTACAATGAATGTGGGATATATGAGTATATGAGGAGGAAGAGTATTTTGTGGCATTAAATGATTAACACATGTTTTGTGTGTCGGTGGACCCTAATAATTGACTGAAATTTGATTATAGCCTGTAAAATCTTCCGTTTATGGATTTCGGTCAATTTTTGTTTGGAATTTGGAAAAACTTTCTTCTGCAAAGTTGTAGAGAATTGAATTTCCTATAAAAACCCT
Source organism: Panax notoginseng (assembly GCA_016801055.1). Classification (NCBI taxonomy): domain Eukaryota; kingdom Viridiplantae; phylum Streptophyta; class Magnoliopsida; order Apiales; family Araliaceae; genus Panax; species Panax notoginseng. Next base: position 92,714,838 of record CM029018.1, read on the forward strand.
CGAGATTTGAATTTTCTGTTGAAAGGGCTATTTATTATGAATTATTGAAGTTTCGAAGTTCCAAAATAATTGGTTTTTGAAAGTTTTAATTATTCTTATTTACAAAATCATTTTTTTGCTTGGTGGGCTGCATTAAACATGTGCAATGAGCTGAAATCAGATTTCAAGAGGTGGGCTTGACAATTTTGTAAATATAAATATTATTATATTCAATTTTTTACTTTTGGTGTTCTAAGCATTTTCCTATAAATAGGGTGCTTAGGTTAGAATTGAAAATCACACCAGAAACTGAAATCTTCTCTCTTTCTCTCTCGATATATTGAGCGTATTCTTGTGAGTATTTTAATACTTTGAGTGTTGCTATACGGTGCAAGTTCAAGTCATAGCCTATATCCGGTGTTTCAACTAGAAGTACTGTCTTTACGAGGTAAGGGATGTTATTTTATTCGAAAAAGATATTATTTCTTCAATATCATTATGCCGAAATATTGGTTGAAAATTTTTATCAAATTTGAAACTTTTCATGTCGGAGTTTTTATTCATGAGTTACTATTCACGAGTTACTATTCACCGAAAAATAAAAATTTCTTTTTTTCGTCCAAAATATCTATTCTGGATACTAGCTTTTATTGTATCCATGTTTTGATCATTCTTGAATTTTGCTTCACTGTGATTATTTATAAGGTTTTTTTGGACATGGATAAATCGAAATACAAATCCTGAATATTTGTTATTTTGTTTCACTGGATTCGTTTCCTTTAAAGTATTTTTCATCATCCTCAGTCCTAAGTGATGATGTAACTGAATATCTTTGGCCTGTAGTGCAAAGATGAATGATTTCTGATGAATATCTTTGGCCCGTATTGCAAAGATGAACAGGTGTTGAGATGAACATGACCAACTGATGAATATCTTTGGCTTGTAGTGCAAAGATGAATATTGACTGATGTTACAGGGATAAAATATTGATGATGGACTTTTAAATTCATAGATAATAGTGCATTTCATTCTCTACGTAACTCTTCTATGAATTATTATTTTCCGCTGCGAATATTGATTTAAAACTTGTTTTCCATTGTATTCTATATAGATTTTTTCCTGCTGAAGACTAACGATAATTTGTTCTGTATTATCTTAGTCATAATGTTCTTTACTGGGCTAGTTGAGCTCACCCTTTTCCTTTTTGTTCTATTTTTCTCAGGAAGCGAGAATGTAGCGAGTACTAGTCGGGGTATAGAATGATGGTTCTAGAAGTTATTTTAGTAGTCCTCTCCATTTTTGTGAAATAATGTATCAATAATTGTAATGAGGACTTATTTGAGTGTGGATATTGTCTAGATGATAATATTTGTATTTAAACTCACAGTTCTTATGTTGTAATAATAAAGATGTAGTTGTTTCTGTACCATGTATTTTGGCGACTCGGAATGGGTGTTGTATACCTATTTTGGGGCGTCACAACATTCAAATGTTCACAAAGTCGAAACTTAAAAGACACAAAGTTCATCAAGTTTCATTTTCAAACTACAAGTTTTCTTTAAGAAATCATTGTTAAAGCATTCTATTATGAGTAAAGTAATCTTAGTTATATGACATGTTTATTATCATGCATATTCATGTTTTATCACTTAGAACAACATATTTTATCGTCGGGAGCAGTTCACTTGTGAATGTGCATGTTCGACGCCCTTCGATTGCCTCTTAATACACATCAGTCCTGAAGATGACTATTTTAACCCCTTCTAACAACCTCAAATTGACAAATATAAAGAACTAAAATTGTAGGTCTATTCGTCCTCATTCCGGATCATCTTGAATCGCCTCAATCGGAGTCCATATGAAATAGTTATGGCCGTTTTACCAAAATAGGTCAAAACAGTCACACCAGTCACACTTTGGGCGCGGCCGCGCCCATTTTCCTCACCATGCCAGCGTGCCTGTGCCATTTGGCAGCGCCCAGCCGTACGCCCACGCTCCTGGGTAGCGCACTCGGGCTAGGCCGTGCCCAGATTACAGTTTTCTCAATATTTTTACTTCAAATCTTCATAACTTCTTCATTTTATGTCAGAATTAGTTGATTTTCGATTCGTTGGATTCGTAACTCATAAAACTACAACATACCAATGAATCAACAATTAACATAAATATTAAATAACCCACATATTAATCCAAAACTCATGTTCATACTAAATTTTCGTATTTTGAAAAGTTTAGCGAATTCATTCACTACAAATTCATTTCTAAACCAAATTGGTTCGTTTAACTTTCGTTGTTTTCATTTCTCAGAGGGCTAACATAATCCATCATAAATTTTACCATTAACATAGTGACTTTGCTACTAATTTTGACTCCAAATCAAACCAAAGCAATATATTACTACCAAATCCAAACCCATTTCTTTAGCATACTCTTATGAATTCAATTACTCTAAAATTGATTGTATAATCTATAAAACAGATTAATCATACTCAAGAGTGCCAACATATAATCTACACACACTTCATCTACCAAATCTCTAATCATAGATAAAGTATTTTGAGAGAATATAACTAGAACTTGGAATTGGTTTAAGAATTATACCTTTGTGAAGTTGAATTACCAAGCTTGCTTCTAACTTCAGATTGCCCACTCTAATTTCCACTTACTCTCTATACAGAACTCATCAAGAACCCAAGAAACCCAATTAGAGAAGAGAAGACTCCAATTTATAGAGAATTTCTTACCCAGACCATGGTTTTACCTCAAAGATTGAATCCAATGGGAGATGGAAGAAGATGTTGGTTAAGGAGGAGTTGGTGGAAAGTGGCTAACCACTCCCTCCCTGCCATTCTCATAGACATCATCACCATCTTCTAGCTACTGAGTTTTGAGCATGGAGAGATAGGCTAGGCCAATGGCCTAGTCACGTGAGAAAGGAAAATGACTGATAAGGCTTTTTAAGAATGCTGCACTCTCCTTTTTAACCTTAACATTATTAATGTGATTTTCCTTTTGGGTTACACAAGTCACATTTGATAACTTAATATTATAACCTTATGATAAGTTAGGGTTACCTATAGTCATAATCATATAATTCATGTACATTTGGTTAACCCAAATAATATTTTAATTGAGTAGTGTCACACCACATTATCATGAACTTCATTATTTCAATTATACTTAATTCTTGAAATAATTATTAACAGCAGTTATTTATTTAGTTTAATTTAATATCCTTCATAAAGTACACACTAATGTACCACACATAACGCATTGTCACAGAGGTCCATTTATGTAATTCATGCAACTCATTCCACTTTGCCATATAGTTTCCTATATTATATAGTTACCCTTGAAGTGTCACATTTTATTTCATATCATATAGATGTAACTACTATATAATATATAATCATTGCACATACAAATCAATTCCTTCCATTATTCATTTATTAAATTATTTAATGAATGCTTATTCTATCACTTTGCCTCAATAGGCATATCTCACAAGCTTACATTAAGCTCATTCTCATTCTCATTACTTATTCATTTCCCACCACATTACTATTTATAACATGTTCAATTTACATCGAACTATTATATCACAAGGTTCACATATATAATTATATCGTGAATGGAAATATTTAAATATTCTTTATAACATTTGCGGGAATATAATAACTCAAGTTATTTAGTAAATTAAAATAACTTAGTTTTCTTTTATAACTTTAACCCTCTTGGAAATACATTACTATAATCAAAATTATGTATTTCTTCATAACATAACATAAGATGTTTTTATCATGTTTTCTCTAAATATAGGAATTAATCATAATAAAATGATTTACTCATTTTCTCAAGATATTACTCATAATATAATATCTATGTATTATTAAAATATTTACATGCACGACACATGTACACACTATATATAGAAAATAAGTTTATTTCTTATTATGATAAATTATTTCCATCCACTTATAAAGCAAATATGTTTTAATATATTTATCATATCACTTAATCATACACATTACCTCGTACAAAGTTATATAAGATAATATCAAAATAATATTCCCCCCTTTTATTAAAATAGTCAAATGCTAGAATTTATTTTAATATCCTTTATTAGAAATATACTATAATTATTTCTCTTTCCTTTCTATAGATTGTCTCAACACAATTTCTTTAATCTATACATTTAACCATATCTCAATATTAATCAATAAATCTCTAACCAATATTTATCTAAAGATATATCGATTTTCTTCTCTCGTCAACAACGTACATATATACAAGTCTAAACCTAGCACACATCAAGTCTTTAATGGTATTCAATATAGTACACTTAGTGGTTTTCCACAAACAACCAACAAATTAGTTTCCGTCTCGTCTACACTATTTTCACAATGAGTTAGATCGGTTACTAATTCGTATATATCTCCGCTCTCTAAAGGAATTGTTTAGCCTAGCTACTATACATCCACCATTAAAGGGTACGGTTGCACTGCCTTAGACTTGATACCTACTCGTACATATACTCAAAGAATTGGTGATTATCAAAGATATTTAATGTCACCAACTTACTATGATAAAATAATTTCACATAAATTATTTAATATCGATAGATAAATTTCTATCCATCTTCTTTACTTCAAATAACTCACCTCTTCAATAAACAACAAATATATAATAATACTATATTTATTGAACACATAAATCACTTATTGCATAGTTTATATTACCCTTTGCAACATCATACCATATACCACACAACGCATATATATATATATATATATATATATATATATATATATATATATATATATATATATATATATATATTCTTATTTGAACCCTTCACATGCCTTAAGAATTTTATTTACTAAATTCTTATTTTAATATTTTATGAAAATTCGGGTTCTTACAAGATCCATGGTGGAGTATGCAGCTCACACATGAGCGTCCCTCTACTTGTCAAGAAAATCCTAAGAACAGGGCATTTTTGGCTCTCTCTCAAGGCTGACTGTGACGATCACGTCAAGAGATGTTACCAATGCCAAATCCATGGGAATGCTATCCACGCCCCTCCAAGGAAGCTCCATAATATGAGTTCGTCTTGGCCCTTCTCAATGTATGGAATGGACGTGATCGGACCCATCGAGCCCAAAGCCATCAATGGTCATCAGTTTATCTTCACCATGATAGACTACTTCACCAAGTGGGTAGAAGCATCCTCTTCCCCCAGGGTTACTAAAGAGGTGATCATTGGTTTCATTAGAAACAATGTCATTTGTCGATATGGACAACCAGAGGTGATTGTATCAGACAATGCCAAAAACCTCAACAACCAAATGATAGAGGAGTTATGCAGTAAATTCCACATCAAACACCTCAACTCCGTCATCTATCGTCCAAAGATGAATGGTGTTGTAGAAGCGACTAATAAGAATATCAAAAAGATCATGCAAAAGATGTCCGCAAATTATAAAGGATTGCCTGACCAGTGGTCTCTGACTCTATTAGCCTACATAACGTCAATGCCCACTTCCATTGGGGTAACCCCTTACTCATTAACCAATGGAATGGAAGTAGTGCTCCCCATAGAGGTGGAAATAGAATCCCTCAGAGTGTTAATAGACGCTCAGCTGGATGAAGACCAATGGTTACAAGATCGGTACCACCAATTGTATCTGATAGATGAAAGGCGAGCCGCAACCATCTTCCATGGTCAATTATACCAATAGAGGATCTCTAGATCATATAACAAGAAAGTCCGACTACGGCAATTCAAAGAACATGACTTGGTCTTGAAGAAGGTTCTAGACAACCAAGATCAATCCAAAGGAAAATTTGCCCCAAACTAGGAAGGCCCATTTGTTGTCAAGGAGGTATTGACAAGAGGAGCCCTCCGATTACAAGAGATGGATGGTGAGGAATTTCCCCAACTCATCAACTCAGACACTGTGAAATGGTACTATGTCTGAAGTTACCTAAAAATCAGCATCCTGGTTCTGGATCATCAGATCCATCAGTCAATTCAGGTTTTCAAAATCTTTCTCAATCTTCACCACTTCAGTTTGTCCCCCTAGGGATCAAACATTTCGCACCTTTAGTTTGTCCCACTAGGGATCAAACATCTCTCACTTTCAGTTTGTCCCACTAGGGATAAAACTTTTCACAACATTGGTTTGTCCCACCAGGGGCGAACTACGCAGACCTGATCTCCATAATACACGGGAGAATGTAAGTACCCATTTTTATGGTCCGGTCTAACTACAGAGAAAAAAAAAATTTCACCCTCTTTACCATTTACAACTTTTAACCTTTTCACGCTAGGTTGGAACTACACAGACCTGATTTCCCCTCATCAATGGGAGTACGTAGGCATCCATTCATGGTTCGGTCTCACCCCCTACCGAAACACAAAAACTTGTCAATGGTACATGGATAATCCTTCCAACCACACCTCATCGGCTTAGACCAAAGGGATGGAACTACCTGGTCTCCCCATGCCAATGGGAGAACCGGCGACCATCTAAGCTGCGGTTGAGTCCTCGAAGAGAAACACCAATCCATAAGAGATGGAACTACCTGGGCTCCCCAATACAAAGGAATACCGACGACCATCTTTCGGGAGGTCAACCTCAAAGAAGAAAGCCACAATCCTCTCCATAACCACATACAGAAACCAGTCCCAAGACACCAAAGGGTAGGGAATACACAGATCAATGATCCATTTTGAGATATCCTGAGACATCTCAATGTCCATCCATCAAGAGGGAGTTTAGAATACATCAAGATCACAATCGCTGGAGAACATGTAACTATCAAGCAAGTATTAAGGCATAAAAGGGAAGTGAATCAAAACATATTTCCTTACCATATAATACTGTTTGATATATATAATATGTCCTGCACATGACAAAAAATGGCTAAGCTAGTCTATGCAAGAAAATCAAAGCTAATATATAAATCCATGGATAAGCGAGCCATCAAGTCTAACATGACATCCCTCTCAGAAGATGGGGGTAACTCTATGACCTCCTGCCCTAGGGTATCAACACGAGCTAAGAGATCTACATCCATCTGCATGGTGACACTATGCGCATCAATAAATGTGCTCATCTATGCAATGATATCAGTGGTGTCAGACCTCAATGCAGTACTATCTATGGTGGTAGCATCTCTTGCAGATATAGCACCATCTCGCTCTATAACAGCATCATCTCTAAATGATCTAGCCTTGTTCCGCTCAACAACAATGGTGTCCCTATGAGCTAAAGCATCATCTCTTTCAACTAAAGCGACATCTCTACTAGAAAGAGCTGTCAACATCAAGACCCCAGCCTGATCCCTCTCAAATGTCATCAAATGCAGATTCTGCTCTAAATTCTCTACAGAATATGGAGTCATAGTAGCAGTAATACTGGGGGAATCAACCAGAGCTGTTGTCAACCCAGCAAACAACTCATCCTCAGTGGGAAAGTCAGTGTCTCCATAGGCTCCCCACTGTCAGAATCAATACCCGGCTCTGAGGATACAACCCTAGATGACTCTGCCTCCAACCATGCAGAATACTTTATAGAACGACCTGGATGGCTAGTAGTAAAATCAGCCCTCTCACGCTGGGCCTAACATGCATAAACCCTGGATAAATCCTTTACTGACAAAAGCCGAGATGACAAACGCTGACAAAATACCCCGTCAAAGGGATGAACATCTTGAAACTGGTCAAACTGTGCCATCACAGCCAGTGGGTGATATGTGGTCACACCCCTCAAACCAGCCAGAGGAAGATAATCCATGCCAGATGCATGAGTGATGAAGCTAGAGGGAGAACTAAGCCCTGAACATGACAGAATATCAAATAGATCCTCGATCCCTAATAAGAAAACTGACCAAGAAGCAGCGTCTGTACACTCCTCAAACTGAAAGGAGTATGACATGGCTATCTCATGGGAAAAACAATGCACATGGCATCAGAATGTGCCAATCGGTCTCAAGTGTCTCATAAACCACACGTACAGCAAGACCGAACTGCCTATAAATACCCCTGCAGAATGGGACTGGCAATACATGGCCGACCTGAAGGTCTCTGCCAGAATCATTGGTAAAATGGTATATCCATCCCAGAGAGCCCGCACTGCCATAATCACGCTGATGTCTAAATGGTCCATGTACAATGGCATATACAGATAAGCCACCAGGCACATCAAGAGTACATCTACTCTGGCAACACGCCAATCTTCCTCCAAAGTGGTGAAATCCCTAGAGTACTGTACATAACTATCCAATGAGCCAAATCTGTCAGTCAGAAAATGCATGGACACTACATGCCATGAAGAGATCTCATCAAGGGCAACTCTGCACCTTAAACCTGTGATGGTCATAAATTGCCGGCTCATGTCACCGACAGCTATTTGAGTGCAAGGTCTATCCAGTGACAAATTTGTCAGACGCTCATACTCCTCCAAGGTAGGAGTTAACTCATGGGTCTCAAACCGGAACACCTGCCTATCCGGTACCCAATGCTCCAACATGCCCTCTACAAAACCCAATGGAACCTGGAACATCAGGAGGGTTATGGAGTGATGCATCAGCTGATCTACTGTCACCCGATCTAGGGAGGACAAGCTATCATACCACAATATCAAATAGGAGGCCACCAATACTGGTGGGGTGTGATCAATACGGCTAACTGTCGTTGAAGACATCTGTAGGGCCGTGTCATAAGACCATTCAGGAGTCAATACTGAACTCATCTCTGGAAATACATGTGCATAACATAATACATGCATGATAAACAATAGATGACAATATTATGTAGGGAATAGAAAACAGTATACATACATTCCTAAGGTCATCATCATATAATACATCATCTCTGTATACAGTTGGAAAATACAGGGAAATAGGGCACAACCACCCAACAACTAACAGAGGCCTATCAAAAGATATAACGAGAATAGGGCACAACCACTCAATATCTAACAGAGGCCTATCAAAAGATATAACGAGAAACACATCAGAAGAAGTCGATAATGTTGATATCTACATCATCTAACCTATCCATCTGATGTAACTCCTCTTGAGTCAATGTATCTCTGCCAGTAGTGATATCAGGCCGATACAATGGAGGATATGCACTGGCAAAACCATCTAAATATGGGCCACCTGAAGGGCCAGCTCCTGAGCTGGAAGGATCAAAAGAATCTACCTCGGAAGGATCTATGCCCAAATACAGGATGAGAAAATGTGCCCGGTCCAACTGTTGGGTCAAGTTATCAATCTACGTCAAATGAGTAGGCTCTCGGATGCAGGCCATCCAATCTGCCATCATGACAGAGCCAGGAACCATATCCCCCATAAACTGTGTGGCGCGGGTCTGAGCTCCGATGGTATAAGGGAACCATCAGTGGTAGAATGCCTCTAGAGTGAACGGTCCCTTTGACAAAGCACAACCAATAACTCCTACAAACAGGATATCACTGATCGACGGCTGCAACATAGACCAATAACGCCTAGAAGGAGGACAGATCTGTATACGAATCTCTCATGTGGTGCTCCTGATAGCACACTCTCCTAAATAGAGCTCCCATCCTTTATCTGTAAAGAGAGGAATCCGACAGGTGGACATCACATGCTCGACACCAGTCGGGAAATCGCCCTCAAAGCCAATTATTAAATGGTCCTCAGAATAAGGAACCCATGTAATGACATCGGCTATCAACAGCTCCAACTATAAGCGTGAATGGGTGAAACCCTCAGCTACAGGAACATCCACCAACGTGGAATGATGCCATCGCCGTCCCCGTGGATAGGTGTCTAAACCTAACATGCTAACGAGATGCAGACATGGAAGCCTCTCATAGGCCCAAAACTATCAATACAAGATCAAACATCTACGGTCAGTCAACACTCTTAACCCAAACAAGAGAAATTAAAAGAGAAATATTCACCAGCAGGAATGGGTAAAATTCTAGCCAAGCCTCTGTCAAGCCCTGCGAGCGTATACGCATTCCCTTGAGAAAATAGGTAAAGGTATAGGAGGCCCAATCAAACTCTCCAATACGGTCCACCTTCAGTGTGACGCTAACTAAAGCAAATGACACCGTGGAAGAGTTATCCGCTAGGAAAAAACCCCGGAGGATAATCAGGAACAATCGCCAAAGAATGTGATCCCTGACTCTCCTATCATCTGGTAATGGCTCACTCAACGCCCCACTCATGGCGTCTACACTCAAAGGAGCACTGCGAACTATCCTGCCTTTGAGCGTCGTAGCCTATACTCCTAGAAAGGATCTAATGACAGTCGGGGAAATGTCAGCCACACAAGGCACTAGCACCCCAAAAAACTCCATACCGGTGATAAACCACCAATCCATCGGCGTCATCATCACCTCGTAATCCAGCAAATAGAGATGCTGAGTCTGGTAAAACTAGTGCTCAGACAATGCCCTGAGGTAACCCCAGGGACAATGACGGGGAAGGATGGAAAAGAATGCCTCGAAACCCCAAGCATGCATAATCTCTCAGTACTCTGGGTGAAGAGTCTAGTACAGAAAATGTATGATGAACCAGTTCCCTCAAGGCTGCATAAAGCCGGGAACTTGCATCAGAATGTAAATCAACATCAGAACCCTTACTCCTCATCAATAGGAAAAAGGAAGATTAAACACATCTTTTACCTCGTTCGCATGCAAATAAATTGAGGGGTGGCGATTCAAATCATCCAGAAGCTCTGGAATTGTCACATTTATGGCTGGAAGATCCTTGCGGGGAATAGAAGCAGCAGGAGCAGGATCTGCAATCGGTACATCTTCCCCCTCGTCCTTAACATATGGTACATCAAACTGGATAAGACGAATCACTAACTCCATCAACTGACGAGGCTATCGGGCTTGACGAGGCTAAGGCACATCAGAAGCTCTCCTCCTCACACCTAAAGAGGTCCTACAGGAGCTACTCGACTGGTCTGGATCAATAGAGCTCATCAAATGCATTTCTGTCTATATGCATGCATGCATTACTTTAACATACGAGTACAATAGAGTTAAAAATGAATGATTCATTCAATGCCTATACTCTTGGAAAAATTTTGCCAGAGTCTCCTTTGTAAAAAGGACTATCCACATGCATGTAGGCATGACTAGGTGGCCATTCAGTAGCACACCAATTCATAGTCATAAACATCCTATATGCATGAAAACTATTAAAGTCATAATCCATAAGGGTAGCTTAATAACCATGATTACTTTACTTTTACAACCTTTGCTCATTTGTCCTCAAATAGGATAACAAATAGCAGAAAAAGGTGCCCAATTGACTATTTCAAAAGTTAATTTTTTTCACATCAATATGTTCAGCATGGTTAAATACTAACATTTACTATGCTGAATATTTTTTATCAAGTCATATGAGCATGCATATTCACTACTATGTGTTTAAAAACATTTTATGTGATAACTCACTTTCCAACGAATAAAACTAGAAAAGAAGACATGCATACGTTTCCAGGATAGTGCAGAACACTTGTACGGTGATGAATTTCACAAAAAATAGCCCGAACTCAGTAGATCTGAAGAACTCTCGGATTCTCTATGTGGCTTCAATTGAAAATGACTCGTGAAAGAGAAAGCTGCTTGAAATAGACCCACGGATGGCCGCGGGTCTACCTACGACTACCGCAGGTCGACCTACGACTACTGCAGGTCCACCTACGGCTATCCCAAGAGGTCCCTACCCCCTCCGGCTCGATCCAATTTGAGTTACAAAGGAGGTCCCACAATCTAAAAAGTCAAATTAGGAAAAAAGGCGCTACGCGATTAAGTTGAAAAGCCTGAAATCTTGATTTTCAGAGACCAAACTACGTGTTTACACATCAATCATTGGTATCAGCCTAAACACAGGGTTCACAACGCCGATGATCACATCTGTTGCAAGCTACACTGGGCAATACCTTGTGAAGGTCCAATGCCATCAACTTGATCGTAAACATACATTTCATCAAAAATTTCTCCCCAGCGGAGATTTTATACAACCTCATCCATTGAAGGACATTTCAACGAAGGTCAAGCAACCTTGATGTTTTTAGCGTTGGCAATTAAATCCAATGAAGCATCAAAGATGGTCCGATGATGTTCACCCGTTGAAGGACATTTCAACGAAGGTCAAGCAGCCTTGACATTTTCAGCCGTTGGCAATTAAATCCAGCGAAGCATCGGAGATGATCTGATGATGTTCATCCGTTGAAGGACATTTTAATGAAGGTCAAGCAGCCTTGATGTTTTTCAACCATTGGCAATTAAATCCAGCGAAACATCGGAGATGGTCCGATGATGTTTAGCCGTTGAAGCACATTTCAACGAAGGTCAAGTAGCCTTGACGTTTTTTAGCCGTTGGCAATTAAATCTAGCGAAGCATCGGAGATGGTCTGATGATGTTTATTCATTAAAGCACATTTCAACGAAGGTCAAGAAGCCTTGACATTTTCAGCCATTGGCAAGTAAATCCAGCGAAGCATCAGAGGTGGTCCGATGATCTTAGCCGTTGAAGGATATTTCAGTGAAGGCCTGGCAACCCTGACAACATAAAATGTTGGCAGTAACTCCAACAAAGTGTTGGAAAGACCTGAAAATACAAATTAGGGAAATCATCCTCATCGGGGAGGACCAATGATGGAATCTATTGTACAAATTTTCATCAGACAGATTGCAATTCCCCAAGAGTCTCTCGTACATGAGAAGTACATCTTCATTGGAAAGTCTGTGTTGAGGGTTAAGGACTTTGGTGATAACTCCAATTTCAACATCTGCTGGTCTCATTCATGGAGCAGCCTCCATTCGTTCATACACTCATCATAACATTTGTATTGTGCTGCATTACATTTGTATCATGATTATCTTGTCACATTTCAAGTGTCTAGTGGTATTTATCTTATCCATGCCATTACACTGAATAAATATGATAAAGAGGGGCATCTGTAGACACTCGAAATTTTGCATTCCTGTTACTAACCTTGCAAGAGGGTAAAATCATCTTTGGGAGACAACCCTAGAAGTCAAATCAGTTTCAACTTCAGAGACCACTCTAGGACACTCAGTTCAACCTCAGAGATAACACCGGAGATAACCCTGAGGACATTCAGCACTCACAGCAGCCCAATCTCGGAGATAACCCTGAGTAACGACTGTTACATCAATACAGAGCCGGAGATATCCCCGGTGAGGGGCAAAATAATCATTTTTCCACCTCGATACCACATTCACGTCATCTCAAAATCATTTTAATCTATATTTCATACAGAAGTGTCCCACAAGAACCATGACTCAAATCTCGAGTGACTACTACGCAAGACAGCACACCGGATAAAATTTGAAGACTTGAAGATCTGGTCATTGACCCATCTTCCCGGATTTGTACAACCTCTTATCCTATGTCATTGTATAGCTCTCGACAATAACATTCCAGAAAGGTATATAACGCCTCTATCGGATGCCCAAATAGAAAGTTATGATGGTTCGAGCGGACAACGCTTTATACGAGTGCACGTACTTTGAGACGACGGGATCCGCATGGCCCGGGGTAACTCGAGTAGCTGTAGGTAGACCCGCGGCCATCCGGTCTATAAATATGGGCATTTGGTTGCTCATTTGAAAAATAAATAGAAAAAGAAGAGAAAACTCTGTCCATTTCAACTCATAAATACTTCTAGAGTGCTCGAAACTGAGTTATTCTTCTTCCTAAACACTTGTAAGCTCGTGTTTTGCTACATACTAAAATTTGACTGGTGGAAACTGAGTTTTCAGGCATCAAAAGCTATCTGAGTCTTCTTGGCAGCCCACTGTAATATTTTTTAGATTTTTAAGCTTTTTATCAAGTTTGTACATACATATCTACTAACGTTGAGAGTTGCGTTGTGTGGGTATGCCCGGATCGTCGATCCGTGACTTTTATTACTATTATATATAAAAATACTTATATATATGTGTGTATATATATATATATATATATATATATATATATATATATATATAAGTATTTATATATATACGAAAGTAGTAAATGAATATATATATATATATATAAATACTTATATATATATATATATATATATATATATATATAACTGTTATTCAGTCTGTGGGCTAGATTTGTCTAAATCTGACTATTTCTCACTTTGACCGGTTCATGGTGACTAAACTGGAACCGTTGAAGATGGAATGCTTCCATTTATTCTAATCTAGTCCGGTTTCTAGCATTTGCATATATTGCTTTGTCACGTGAGCCTAGAAATCATGTGATCACAGATCAAGTTTCAGAATCTAGATTCGGTTTCCGTGATGGACATTTTCAGCTGCAGCCAACTTGTAAATTATTCACGGTGTCTGAATTTCCTTAGATGGCTCTCATATCGGATCTTTTCAAACTTGTTTTTTCAAACAAATCTCACCTAACATGAGAACACCAAAAGACAAGAATAGAAATGGACAAATAAAAATCCCGACGTCAATAACTACTACTATTGTAAGAAAATGGTGAAGAAGTTAGGTATTGGATACCAAAAGATTGATGCATTTTTGAACGATTGCATGTCATTTTATAAGGAAAATGAACAGAAGACAAGGTGCACGTTTTGCAGTTATGATCGGTCCAGGCTTAATAATAAGATTTTAAGGTATTTTCCAATTACACATCTGCTACAAAGATTGTACATATCTTCAAGAACAGTTGAATATATGACCTGTCATGTGAAATCTCTGGCTAAAGATGGAGAACTAAACTATCCCGTAGATAGGCACACTTGGAAAGATTTCAACTTAGGGTTTGCATTGGAACCTTGAAATGTGAGGCTTGGATTGTCCATTGATGGTTTTATCCCTTTCAACCACTCAATCGTTCCGTAATCCTATTCGCCTATGATTGTTACTCCGTATAACTTGTCTCCTTGGATGTGTATGAAACAACCATACTTATTTTTGTCACTCGTAATTCCTAGTCCCAAGAGTCTTGGAAAGAACCTAAATGTTTACTTGAAACCTCTGATAGACGAGTTAAAGGTATTGTGGAAGGATGCAGTACAGACTTGGGATGTTTCTACAAAAATAAATTTCTACCTTAGGGTAGCGATTATGTGGACTATAAGTGACTTCCATGCTTATGGTATGTTAGTTGGATGGAGTAAACACAGAAAGTTGGCTTGTTCGTATTGTATGGAGCATACAAAGTCTTTCAATCTAGCAAAAGGTCGAAAGCCTTGCTAGTTTGACTGTCATCGTCATTTCTTGCCAATAGATCACCCATTTCGAAGAAACAAAGAATACTTCAGGAAAGGGAAAGTAAATAATGATATGCCTGCACCGCGATTGTCAAGGACGGAGATGCGTGACCGTGTGATGAGATTATCGATCATCCCATTTGGTAAGATTGTTCCCTCAAAAATAATTAATGGGTTTGGTGAGTCTCATAATTGGGTTCGGAGAAGCATATTCATCATAATCTAGATGTTCTGCATATTGAGAAGAATATGTTCGACAATGTGTTTAACACCTAGATGAGTGTTACAGGCAAGACAAAAGATAATTATAAGGCATGGTTGGATATGAAAGATATTTATAAGTATCCTGGATTAGAATTTTATGAATCTCCTAATGGTAAGATGGTCAAACCGCATGCAAGGTACACATAGTTCAAAAAGTAGGTTGAAGATGTGTGCACATGGATTATATCTTTCAAACTACCAGATGGATATGCGTCAAACATTGCAATGTATATTACTAGTGGGAAATTACAAAGGATGAAGAGTCATGATTGTCATGTGTGTCATGGATAGACTCATGCATATAGCATTTCGGGATCTACTTGATAAACCAATATGGGATGCTTTGACTGATCTTAGTCATTACATCAAAGATATATGTTCAAAAACATTAAATGAAATGGACATGTTTGTACTTGAAAAGAACATCATTGAGATCACTTGTAAGCTTGAAAAAATATTTCCACCGGGTTTTTTTGACTCTATGGAGCATTTGCAAATCCATATTCCCTATGAAGCTCGTGTTGGTGGTCCAGTTCAATACAAATGTATGCATCCTTTCGAGAGGGTGATGGAAAACCTTAAGATGAAGGTGAATAATAGAGCTTACATCAAGGGGTTGATATGTGAGGCATATAGTTTCAGTGAGATATCTACGTTTGTCTCAGACTATTTTCCCGACGAAGTCTTGACAAAGGCCAATCGAGTTCCGAGACATGATGATGAGAGAAATGTTGAACTAAATGGTTATCTTTTTGTATTTGGTCTATCAGTCGCGCTTATAGAAAAGGGAAGTGAATATTCCTCTTTGAGCAAGAATTACATGCTGCACATACTTACATTCTTCTCAATAAATAAATTCCAATATGTTAATGTTTATAAAATTGAATAGATCATACGATGACGAGTTAAAAGTACATAAGCCCGACATAATTGATAAAGATATTTAACTCAGTCGTGATAAAAAAATTTCACTTTGGCTAAAGGACAAAGTAAGTTAATTTAATTAAGAACTACATATACTTAATTAATTTATGACTTCATTTAATTTAATAGAGTTTTTGTAGGCTCTTACTGAGGGAACGATTCCTCTAAATGTACAAGTCTTAGTTATGGGCCCAGACATGAACCAAATTTGTCGTAATGGTTACAAAATAAATGGTTGTGAATTTCTTATAAAGACAAATGATCGCGGTAAAAGAACAACTAACACTGGAGTGTGTATCCAAGGATATTGTTACAATGAGCTTGGTTGTGCTTTTTATGGTGAGTTGGAGGAAATCATAAAGTTATCGTATAAGGGTACTTATGGGGGTCAGATTAAATTGTTCAAGTGTAGCTAGTTTGAGTCAGAAAAAGGGATACGTGTTGATCAACATAGAATGGTTGATATTGGCCTCCATATGTCCACATATGTGACACTCCTAAAATAGGTCTACACAACCCATTCTGAGTCACCAAATATATGGTACAAAATCCAAATACAAACTTCCTATATACAACTATTAACTGTCGTGTAAAATACGACAATATATAAGCTGTTAGTTTCAATACAAATATTGCCCCTTAGATAATATCCAAACTCAAATAAAGTCTTCATTATAATTATTGTCACACTATTTTATAGAATAGTGAGGACTACTATAGTAACCATCTTGGACCATCACTCCATTCCCCGACTAGTCACAGCTATATTCTCATTTCCTGAAGAGAACAATGAAAGAAAATGGTGAGCTCAACTAGCTTAGTAAAGAATATTATGACTAAGATAATATAGAACAAATTATACTTAGTCCTCAACAAGGAAAAATTTAATAGAATATAATAGACAACAAGTTTTAGATCAACAATTGCAGCAGAAATAGCAATCCATTATAAATGTAAAGTAGAGCATGATGTCTAATATCTTCTATGATTTAAAAGTATGTCATTAATGTTTTATCCCTATAACTCCAATCAATAATTATTTCCAATCAACGAATTATCTATGCACTATGGGCCAAAGATAATCGTTTGTATCACCAGTGGTCATGATCATGCCAAACACCTATCCATCTATGAACTACGGTCCAAAGAGGGCTTTCACCATAAACCTCTATCTGTAACAGTAAAGGTCATGATTATATCAATACATAATTCCTGATTATAATTGTCGACGTTGGGAAAAATTTCCTTTTTTTGGAATTCCTCTTTTAGTCTTTCTACCTTTTATGTTTTATGTGTTAAATTTTATTTGAAAGGGTGAGTTTGAGAAAAGGGTCTGACACAAAATGTTGATAATTTTAAAAATTTAGAGTCGCCAGTTGATAGTAGTAAAATGGTTGTACCAACTCAATCGAATTTGAAAAGGTTTACACAAAGGCCCAATTATTGGATTCTGTTTAACAGGACTTAGAAACCTAGATTCATAGAGTTTGGGGGCTTAATTAAGCGGGAGGAATGTGTTAGGCACCCCTCGACTTCGGTGAAAACACGGTTAGTGCGTCTTTTCAATTCCTTAATTTATTTGAAGTGTGTGTGTGTGCAGTTAATTGGGCCTAAGTGCATTATTTAGGAGTAGTGCTATGCCTCGTTTGCACCTATATACAAAGGGTTTGTTTTGTATAAAATTTCAATTTTAATATAAGGTATATAAGATGATGTTTTGAAAATAGGTTTTCAAACCCTTATGCTCACATAGTAATTTAGGCATTTGATACTTCAATTTTATTCTATATTCGGCTTGTTTTGATTTTATTCTCGAGATGCAAAGTATCTTCGATAAAATAATATACATATAAGTGTCGGGCTTCTTGTGGGAAAGAAAGCCATCGAAGTGACCCGAGCACCACAAATATGATTTACAAGCTAACTGTACAACTAAAAAGTGTCCATCATGGGAACCAGATCTAGATCCGTTAGCTGGATCTTAGATCCCGTGGCTCCTAGGCTCACATAATATCATATGAATAGCCTGCATAACGAGGATATTGAAATAAAACAGACCTTTAATCTAAACGACACAAAATAAAGGATTCATCAGTTAAATCCCTGCCTGTGCACAGCCAAGCTTTCCGTTCCCTCTAGATACAGATCTAGTGTCACGTGGTTGCTTAATATTTATAAAAAAACTAGAAAGAAAACTAGATTTAAATAAATCTTAGTCAATCTAGCTTAACGGTTTCAGTTTTACAACTTTTGAATCGGTTAATAGTTAGATATAGCTAGATTTAAATAAATATAGTCCACAGATTCAAATATTACAGATTTACATTGACTGAACAGTAAAAATAGATATTTAATCATAGTAAACAGTTAATATATATATATAATCATGTTGTAGTATATATGTATACAAGTGTTTAGAAATAATATTGAAGTTTGGAACACTATAGAAGGGGTTAAGAGCTGAAATGGACGAAATTCCCTATGTTTTCTTATTCTTTTTTTTGAAAACTCAGTTTTCAGTGGTTAAAATTTGATATGTTGCAGTATATATGTATTCAAGTGTTTAGAAAGAAGAATATTGAAGTTTGGAACAATATAAGAGGGGTTAAGAGCTTAAATGGATGGAATTCCCTATGTTTTCTTTTTTGTTTTTATTTTGACTGATGGGGGGTTTATTTATAGACTAAAGTAACCGCGGGTCTACCTGCGACTGCCCGGGTGGACCCGGGCCCTGAGGCTCGCGTTGTCTCAAAGTACGTGCACTTGGATCAATGCAATGTCCGCTCGAACATTCATAACGTTTAATCTGGGAATCCGATTGAGGCATGATATACCTTTCCGAAAAGCACTTAACGAGAGCTACACAATGACATGGGATTTGACATTTTCTTAATCCAGGAAGATGGAATGATGACCAGATCTTCAAGTCTTCGCAATCCATCCGTTGAGTTGTTTTGTGCTATTTTCACTCGGGATTGATGTTATGGTTTTGTATGACTTCTTTTGCAGTGATTTCGGCTAAATTGATGTTGAGTTAGAAAAATTAATATTTTTCCGCTGCCAGGTTTGTTTCGGGTTTGATACAGTTGTAGTCGTGTTTTCTTAGGGTTGTCTTTGAGATTGGTCTGCTATTGACTTCAGACAGTTCTCAGGGTTGTCTCCAAGGTTGGTTTTATCTCCCGGGGTTGTCCCTAGGTTTTGGCTTGATCTCCCGAGGTTGTATTTGGGGTCTGACTTGATCTCCCGGGGTTATCACCGGGGCTTGGATTTGATCTCCCAGGGTTGTCATCGGAGCTTGGATTTGATCTCCCGGGGTTATCTCTGGGGTTTGACTTGATCCCCCGGGATTATCACCGGGGTTTGGATTTGATCTCCCGAGGTTATCACCGGGGCTTGACTTGGTAATTTAACTTCCAGGGTTATCTCTCGAAGATAAAAGATGATTCTGCCCTCCTACATGGTTCGTAATAGGAATGCAAAATTTTAAGTGTCTACAATAATCATACTAATATTACCCCGACATGAATAGTACCACAGATGAATAGTATCCCGACATGAATAGTGCCCCGGATGAATTGTACCCCAACATGAAAAGATTTAAATTTAATAAGAAAGTTTAGAACAATATTTCAGTGAAATGATATTAGATGAAGCGCAAAACTTAATGAATTTTTAATCATTTTAGGAATTATAGAAGCAATAATTATCATAGTAAGTGTATATTTAGGAATATGAAACGAAATAATATCACTTACATACTCTGGAGTATGGAAGAAAATAATATTCCTTACGAATATTGAAAGAAAATAATATCCCTTATAAATATGAAAGAATATACAAAACTGCAAATGGATTGTCACCCGTTATGCTGTAATTCACGTAGACAGATCATTTTCACAGCTTAATAAAGAATGAATACGAAGGGTTATTCACCAGACATGCGATAATCCGCGTAGACATGTTATTCCCATAGATTAATAAGGAATATAATGATAACCCTTATGAGTATGAAGAAAATAACATACTTTATCTTAATAAAAGACTAGATATTGCACTAGTGTTGTAGCAGAACTTTATGTTGGTGGTGTGTGCTTGTTTCTCGAATACTTTTCTTATTTCTCTCTTATTCTTTCTCGATAGTTTCTCTCTCTATAGCTTTAGTGAATTGGTGAGAATGAAGGAAGAAATGAGATTCTATTTATAGAAGAATTCTAGCTTGACCCTTACAATGTGAAGAGGCAAGTGGCTTGCTGCATGGTAATGTGAAAAGGAAAGTGGTTTGATGTCTGTAGTGTAAAAAGATACGTGGTTTGATGCTTGTAATGTGAAAAGCCAAGTGCTTTGAAGTCTGGTAAAGGAAAGTAATATTGGCGACAGTCACTCTTAGAGGATGACCTAAGGGTCCCATAGAATATGCCAAACTTACAACAAACGTCGATGTTGGGTAAATTCTAGATACGCTCTACACGCAAGTGTACGTGGTCAACAAGTAATATAATGATGAATAGAGTATCGTTCCCACAGAGACTAGTATGAAATTTAATCTAACAATTATCAGTTTTATATTATTTCAATTTTATTAAACTATTCAAATTTATGCTTATAATTAATAAAAACTAATAAATAAAAATCAAAGCAAATCATCCTAACTAGATACCACAAATTTCAATCAGATAATGGAGAATTAGGCTTATAATTTTACTTTAAGTTTCACTATGATTATCACACTTCTGTGATAACCAGAGAATTTATATGATTAATAAAATCATAATTGATTAAATAAAAGTTGAATAATAAGACCTAGACTGGAAATAAGGTATGGATTTAATATTTTTTTTGAAAGACTTATATGATTTTATGTATTGTTATATGTGAGTAATTGCATATGAATAATATGTGTTTATTTTAATTTGTTTATTATAAACAAATAAGAGAAACTAAGGTAACCTAATAATAAATTAGGAATGAAAAATTGAATAACTTAAGGATTATGATACGAGAGAATATTATTATATAAAATATATAATAATTCTAAGGATTTTATTTTATACATCTCAGTTAATTAATTTTATAACCTAATTATAGCAAGTCTAATTGGGTTAAGGAAATAAATATGCATGAGTAAGGATTTATGTTATAATTGAGGAAATTAAAATCCTAATTACATAATTAGGGAATGGGAATATTAAGAGTGTTGGAATATGTTATTTGTTATGGCCCAAAGAAACTAAATTTGCAAGCCCAAAATATTAAAGAAATAGCCCAACATTTAGCCCAATGGGAGAGGAGCATTTTAGTCATTTGATATACTAAATATTTCATAAAACAAAAATCAAACTTGGACAATCTAAGACCACTTGGCTGGACATTAGATGTGATAACCCGAGATTCTGAATAATCAAAATTTTACAAATAAATTTTTTATTATTAATATTAATATTGATTATTAATTTTGTGATAAGTTTCTGTGATACGAGTCTCGAGAAGGTCAATTTGTGTATTGACTAATAAATTTAGAGTAGAGTTTTGCTTAATAGCTTTAGAAACCCTAACCCTAATTTCTGGATAGGGATTTGATAGAAAATATAATTAAAATAATTACTTTGATAAGTACGTGTTTGTACTGTATAGAGATTTTGATCAATGATTGATCGGATAAGGTTTTAAATTTATAAACCCCAATAAGAGATTAGAAATCCTAATCTCAGCTTTAGGAAACCTAACGTACAGTTAGAAACCCTAATTGAAAGGCGGGAAACCCTAATTTCATATTCAGGAATCTTAAACCCTGAATTAGGAAACCCTAATCCTAATTGGCAAGCATGAGGTGTTTATTAAAATTAAAATATGATTAGAAAACCCTAATTATATTTTAGTATCTAAATTTCTATTTTACAAACCATAATTGTAATTTAGAATTTTTAATTTTTAATTTTTCTAATTAAATACCCTAATTAGAAAAATTTATAAGCTAAATATTTAAAACCCAAGGGGTAGAACCTTAAGGTTAAACCCTAAGGATTAAACCCTAAGGGTGTGTCAAATTCCTAGTATGCCATTAAATTTATTTTACAAAAGACCAAAATGTCCTTTTGTGTATTTTATTATTTAACTTGTAATTTTGCTAGCAACTTTAGTGGTTTACCAACTAAGTTGACTTTGGTGACACAAAATATCAACAACTTAGCCGAAAATCACAGATCTAGCAACAACATAAGCAATATATAAGAAATTGGGAGAGAGAGAAATCATAAAACTAGTCATTTTGCTCATTTGCTCTCACCAACTCCCTCTTTCACTAGAAGCTCCGAAATTTGCTAAGTATATCAGTCCTAAATACAGCCCTAGATCAACTAATAACAGATTGGAGAGCCAAGATCTAAGATTATTCAAGAAAATATATAAACCTAATTTTTATTTTTGATCCATGTTGCTAAGAAAATTTTGTGTTTAAGTGTTTAGAATCTTACTAAGGGATGCTTTATGAAGATCTATGATGATCTATCATGAATCCATAACATCAAAGTAGGTCAAAGTTGAGTTTTTCAAAATCTGTTCTTGAGCATTCTTAGTGGTCTGACAAGAAATGTCAGTGACCACAGATCCTTGCTCGTATATGATATGTGTTGTTTTAAAGTTGATATTGATAGCCTATTATGTTGTCTTCAATCTGAAAGTGGAATCAGTCTCATTCGATGTCTGGATCATGAGTTATTAACGGTCAAAACTCGTTGACTGGGCGAATTCTGGGTAACCCAGAAAGTCGTTTTCTGTGTCTGACAATGTTTTGTAGGGTTCGGATCTGTCCGTGTTGATGTGTATATGTTGATGTTAGAGTAGTCGTATTGTACTGTGTTGTATGGACGCTAGATCCATGGTTTTAATTTCCACAAACAGATGATAGATCGAGTATAATTAATGGTCAAACAAGGCATGACGAACACGGATCACGTTTCTAGAATTTCCAGAAACCGTGTAAGTTAGCTCTCTGACACGATTTGACCAAGCTTAATCTTGAACCTGTGATGTATTCGGATTGCTCGGTTGTTGTATTTATGTTCTATTACATGTGTACTGTAGATTTAAACCATAAGAATACATGTATCATGACCAGAACATTAAATTAATTGGGCTGGAAAGTAGTCACTCGGACTGATGGGTTTTTGGGAAAACCCAGAAACCGTTTGACAACAACTTTGGAGGCTTTGATCTCCTTGTTGTTAAGTCGTATGACTAAGTTAGTGATTGATAGTTGTAATACTACATTTCTACTACAATAACAATGTTCAAGTTAGCCCAGATCATACCTGAGCTAGGAATTAAATTTAGTCAAACGAGCAAGCTTGTTAACTGTCTGACAGTGTTCTTGAGGATCAAGAACACCTAAGATGGCAGACAAGTGTCGCTATAGGCTTTAGCGACAGTTTTCATTTATTTTAATTTTTGATTTTCCAGAAATTACTTAAAAATATAAATAAATTATAAAAATTACCAAATATGGTTTTAGAAATTATTTTAAAGTATGAAAAATATTTTCTGACTATTTGAAATATTTTTCATTAAATATTATAATTATTTGGATTTTAATGCTATTAAATTTATTTAATTAGTGTATTAAATAAATTAGCGAGAAATGATTTTAATATTATAAAAAATCATTTTAAATAAGAAAAATGTATATGAAAATATTTTGAGTTATAAAATGTAACTTTTAATATTTTTGAAGATTTTTCATTAATAAATTAATATTAATGATATTGGATTTGTTTAATTATTAAATTTAATAAATAAGATAAAAATGATTTTATTGATTTAAAAATCATTTTTAATAAGAATAAAGTGTTAGAAAATATTTTGAATTATAAAATATAATTTTCAATATTTTTGGAGAATTCTCATTAATAAACTAATATTAATGATATTAGATTTATTTATTTATTATATTAAATAAATGAATTAAAAATGATTTTATTGATTTAAAAATCATTTAAAAATGAGAAAAATGATTTAAAAATATTTTAAGTTATAATTAAAGACTTTTAATATTTGGATATTAATTTCATTAATATTTAGATATTAATGGTGATGATTTAACAATGATTTTAATTATTTTAAAAATTATTTAAGTGGAATATTGAAGATTTAAAAATATTTTAAGTTTTTAAAAATAACTTTAATATTTTGACAAGTATGTTATTAATATTTTTATATTATTAAATATTAATAATGATATGATTATTTGATAATTAGATCATTTAAAAATGGTTTCGATGTTTGAAAAATTATTATAAATTATAATAATTGCTTATAAATTATTAAAAGCTTCCGAAAAATATTATAATTGATAATTAAATTATCTAAATTAATATTGAAGCTTAGAAATTAAATTTAATTAACAATAACTGTGTTAATTATCGGATAGTATGACCAGAACACCAAGAATGGACCGAAGTCCAACCAGACTGAAATAGTTAGACTTAATAAGTGTTTATATATGTTATAAACACTGATGTGGCTATGTGGTAATGTGTCTAGGAGAAGTTTGACTGTGGAATACAGTGTTGTGTGTTATGAAATATTGTGCTAATTGTGAGACAATATTATTGGTTATAGGTCTTTCAAAAGCATATAAGTTTATTGTGTAGCTGTAATCAGCGGAAGAGGCAAGTTTCCTAACTCAACCTTGAGTTATATTCTATAACATTCTAGAATTTTAAAATGTAATATTAAATATTTATTGATTTACATAAGTATTTAATGGATATGTTTATTGTTGAATAAATAATTGTTCAATTTGAGTTTATGTTGTGTAATTATTTATTTGTTAAATAAATAATTAAATATTAAATAATAAATATTTATTTGCAATATTAAATATTTATTGAATTATATGACAAATTGAGTTGATGTGATTTAGTTATTTATTTGTTAAATAAATAATTAAGGAGATAAGAAAATTAGTTGTTATGAGATTATATAATAATTGAATTTATTAAGTAAGCTAGAGAGATTATAGTGATTTAAATAAACAATAATATTTTAAATGGGAAATTATAATTTAAAATATTAGTTGGTTAAATAGAATTATAAATATAAAAGAAATTATAGTTATGTGATATTAAATTATGTGTTAAAGTAATTTAATAGATTAATATTTTAATTGATTTATTAATTACATAAAAGTGTGACTAATAACCTTGCTATAAAAGAGTTATTTAAATAAATTAAAAGAGTGTATTTTAGTTTTGGCCAAACAAGTCTTATTGCATATTAAGTCTTTAATATAATTGTGTTTTACCAAACAATGCATAAGGATTTAATGGGTTATATTTTAATGGTTAACCAAACAAGCCTTATGACTTTTGATTTTCAAAATAAAAATAACTTATGTAAGTTAAGTTAGAGTTATATTATATATTTAATATATACATTATATCTATATACGTTATATTAGTTTACATATGTTAGAGTTAGGAAGAAAGAAAACTCAGAAGAAAAGAGAGAAGAAGAAGAATATCACAGAGAAAAGTTTGAGAAAATTTTAGAGAGAAAGGGAGTGATTCTAACAGGTTTTTGAGAAAAGAATTGGAGAAAAGAATAGTCATCATCTTCTTAATCAAAGGTAGGAGTTTAACCTTTTTCTTTAAAGTTTAGTTTTTTCTTTTTCTTCCAAAAAGTTCTCTGTGAAATTTTTATAAAGGATAAATTGTTGTTATGTGTATAGTTTGGTATGATTATTGATTATAAGGTTATTTCATGAGTTTATATATGATTATAGGCATAGTAATTCATGTATATATGTGTTTTGTGGAAGAAAGTATATTATAGTGTTTACAGGAAAATATATATGAATATGGCTTAATTTAAAATAGAAGTTAAGGTTTTATTAGTTGTTAAATTGATAATTGATTGTTGGAATTGATAGAGTATGTAAAATCATAACTATAATGTTTTGAAATTTCTATTTTGATTGAAAAACAAAATCGCAGTGTTGATTTTCATTAAAAATATCAAACATGGAGTTTTTGCCAAAAATATTGAAATTGGGTGTTGTATATTTGATGTTTAAGTTATTTTATGAGTAAAAACATGTTAGAAGTCTTCACAATATGTTTATAGGAAGTTTAGATGTAAATTACATGATAATCAGTCTATTAGATTCGAACTTTTTAGCCATTTTTGGCTTTTTCTTGCACGGTTGCCAAAGCTGTCAGTCGAAACTGCAGTTTCGCGCCACGGCGCCACTCCAGCAGTGCATTAGTGGCGCCGCAGCGCCATCACCACGCCGTAGCGCGGCTTCGTGGTTCATTCACCGCGCCGCAGCGCCGACTCAGCGCCGCAGCGCGAACCACAGTGTAAACTGTGGCGCCGCAGCGCGAGTTAGCAGAATGTTCTGACAGTTTTGTTTAAGTATACAAATTTTGAAAATAAATGTTATGTGTTAATAATATGAATGTTAAATGATGATTTCAGTAGTATTAGACTATATGTTACCAAGAGTTAATTAGTATTAACATAGTTTGATTATGTGATTGAATAATCAAACCTACGTGGTGAATGTATTGGTTATGTGATAATGACTAACTATGTCACGATGACATATGATTAGGGTATTGAAATTCAAGTGGTAAGGGTGTAGCTTGTGCTAAAGGCAAGTTTTCTAACTCTATTTTATAATTGAGCAAGTTTTCTAATCCTTTGTCTTATTGAACTATTTGATGTTGAACAAGTTATTCTTGTAATTCAATTTTTGGTTAGCATGCATAACTAGATTTCTATGCATGTTTAATATTCAGTTCTAATTAACCTTGGCTTAGTATTGTTCAAGAAATGTATGATATAGTATTCAAATTGTATGCTATTAGATTATTCCTAAAGCTTGATTTTAGTTACTAAGATTAATTTAATTATGATTATTCTATAAGTATAATATCATGGACTTTATTCAACTACTCCGTAGTTGATGTTCGTTGAATTCCAAATTACCTTGAAAGCTTATCCAAACCAAACTTACATTGGTGTGGACTTATATTCTAAATATAGAGATGAACAACTCTTTTAATAGAGGTTTACTGTAACGACCCCAAAACAGGTCCATTCCATCCAACCTATTCTGAGTCGCCAAATACATGGTACAGAAAACAACTACAACTTTATTACAATAATTGTCCTACAAAATACAACAACACATATACTGTGAGTTTGGATACAAATATATACCAAATGTGACTCATGTCCCAACTGTGGACAACACCTCACAATGACACCTTACATAAAGGTATAGTCAAAAACTGTTTTAAAAATGAGAATCTTTGGGAAGTGCTCAAGAAAACTTCCGTACATGGGAGGCCATGCGTCTAGGTTATGATAGATATCATATGGCCACAGAATTATCCTTGGTTGATCCAATAGACCCCAACGAAAAATGAAAAGATTACTATCATATTCTTCCCAATGGTGAGTCTTCTCTTGACTTATCATTATCTCCACTGTTTCTAATTGAGAATTATACTTCAAACAAACACCAAGATTATATAGGTAGTGCTCGTAAATATACTCAGCAAGTGGATGAGCATAACCCTGTCTTATGATGACACGAGGTTATATGTCATTAGACATCTTGTATGATAGTGACAAAACACCCTTCCAACGTTGGGTTCGCCTCACCCTATTTTCTTCACCAAATATAACTACTAAATGATGACCACCGTTCTATTCCCTTGTTACCCCCACTCGACCCAGCTACACTCTTATTACCTGAAAGGAATTGTGAAACAAAAGGGTGAGCACAACTAGCCCAGTAAAGAATATCATGACTAAAGATAAATAAATTATCAATAGTCTTCATCAGTGATAAATCAGAGATTTAGAACATATGGTAGATGATAAAAATTTCAACCATAGTTGCAACCGAACGAGCAATCCATTAGAAGAGTCACATAGATCATAAAGTCTATTATCTTCTCCATGTTAAAAATTCACCAACAATATTTTATCCTTGTAACATCACTCAACAGTTCCTTTCCACAATCATATGAATAACTCATAATCATAATTGTGATTCTAAATTTTTCTTCGCACCCAGGACGAAGAATATTTTCATCACCTGTCTTTACCTGAGACATCAAAGATCCTGGTTATACCAAATCACAGTTCATGTTCATAATCATGCTAATAAATCCATCTTCGCACTATGGCCAAAGATATTCATCAACAAACCATCTTTGCACTACGGGCCAAAGATATTCAACAACAGTTCATCTTTGCACTACAGGCCAAAGATATTCATCAATAATTCATCTTTGCACTACAGGCCAAAGATATTCATATCTCAAAGAAATATATAATCATTTCAGAATTATATAAGCAATAATTATAACCATGTTGATCAATTCACCTTTACACTTAAGCTAAAAATATTCAGTTATAAATTCAATGGTCATGATCATACCAGTCAACAATTTAACTTTGCACTACTGGCCAAAGAGAACTCATAGTCATGATCATACCAACAATCTACCCATCTTTACACTCAAGTGAAAGAGAATTTTAACATCAGGGTTATAAAAATATTATATATGATAATAAAAATAATATGATCAAAATATAGATTTAATTTCAAGAGTAATATTCATAAATTAACTATAATTTGGTCAGAAAAAGAAACCAATTTTATCGTGAATAGTAACTCGTGAATAGTAATTCATGAATAGTAACTCATGAATAGTAACCCCGACACAACAAGGTAAAAATTCTACAATAAAATTCATATCAATATTTTGGTATAATGATATTGAAAGAATAACATTTCTTAAATTTATAAACAATTTATTTTAATTGTTTACACTTTACTAAATAATGCATTTAATCATCCTAAAATGCCAAACTCATAAAATTTCATCACCAATAACCAAAACCCTTATCAAAAATCTGCATATACCTCATATCGGATTCTCAAGCCATAAAATCCTATTTTCTAATTTTTTTACTTCACATAACATATTTAATTCATTTACTCATAACTAGTCCATTTTTATGAAAAATACCAAATCAGTTCCAAAAATATTTCTTTTCTGGGATTTAGCAGAATATAGTCCCATATTGAACATATATTTTTTTCAGAATTTTTAAAACTCGTTTACTATTTTTCATATGGCCAAAACAGTCGAATATTTAGACATTTATCATAAATTGTAATTTTATCCAAAAATTCTGAAACTCACAGAGTACACTGATATTATATAGATATACTTCCAATAAAATTTTTATCAATTTTGGAGTTAACCACAAGGAGTTATAAGCAGTTACTTTTAAAATAGTTTTTCCCGTAAAATTCATAACTCTTAATCTATACATCCAAAAATCACCATTTTTGGACACAATCAATAAAACTCATCAAAATATCATTTCAAATTTTTCCAAAATTTTCTGAAGGTCAGAAGAATTACGAACTGAAAAACATAATAACCCTTAAAATCCCTTACTATCCCTTACCTCAAAAGTGCAGTATTTCTGACTGGAATGCAAAACCGAAGGAAACTTGCACTGAATAGCAACTCTTAAAGTATCTAAATACTCACAAAATATGCTTCATAATATAGAGAAAGAAAGAGAGAAAGCTTATGTTTCTGGTGTGATTTTCAATTCTAAATTAGCCCTCTATTTATAGGAAAATGTTAGCACGTCGAAGCAGACTTAACCTGCAACCTGATGGCTTTACCTGCTACTATTCCCACCCACCACATTTGAATAAAAATCTCAGCACATTTCTTCACCAACTAAGAGTGGGGCCCACCAATTCTAGAATTTTCCACCAAAATGATTAACTCCAAAAATTCAATAATTTCTGAACCAGTCATCTCGTAAAATTCATAACAAATCATACGTTCATTTTTAACGGTTCAAAATTTGTGGACATATACTCAACTTATATATGTATAACATATTCAAAAATTACCACGATCCAACGGTCGGATTAAAAATGATAACCCCACAAAATATCTTAAAAACCTTAATTTGATTTTTAATACCTCCGTTCTGACAAAAATACAGATAAAATACATCAACATTAACTCCTTCATTTTTAACCACAAAAATATATACCTCATTTATATCCACATAAAATAAATATTTCCTTATCATATGAATCAATAATTAATTATTCACAAATAATATTACAGAATCACATTTATGACAACTAGGCCGTTCCCAGAAAAGAGGGGGCTTTCCAATAAGGATTTTTCCTTACTGACGTGCAATTAGATGACCAAACCTCTCCTTAGACGGAACTTTCTAGACATTGCCAATAATGTTATCTAATAATATTATTCAAATAATATGAATTACTGATCTGATAATGGGAAATACTGTTCAGCAACAATTATTGAAACAATAATAATATAAAATATCAACACAGCAATTATTGAATCAATAAAATAAAATATTGAACGGTAATTACTGTGACAATTATTCAGTAGTGCCTTCTTACGTAAGAATCAATAATTTCAAAAATACTGTGCAATACCGTGTGCTACTGTGCAATAACGCGTATTATTATATTTTAACCACCGGGTATTCCAACAGTGTTAACGGTAATAACTACGTCGTTAATTATAAAAACTAAATTTTTGTTGTTATCTTCATTCGACAGTTATTCTGTTATGGGGCCCACAAATGGCTGTGCCGTCGTACGAATATTCCACGACCAAACGAATATTCCCCGACAATAATGAATATTTTATAACCACTTGTGTATTTTGAAAAAAAAATCATATATCACCCTTAACTTTAACATTTATCAATTTAACCATTTACTGAATAGTAATTATAAGAAAAATTGAATACTTTTATTTCATAAAAATCGGGGTCTTACATTTACGCTTAGCGTTAAAATGATTGTGCACAATACATTGTACGAAGGGTTGATCCCCTTGAGTACGTGGAGTCCTTATAGTCTTATGACTATTAAAGTTAAAGTTGAAAGATTACTTATAATTGTGGACATGATTCGTGGTCATTAGACCCTCAGTGAATGTTATAACTCTCAGAAAGTAAATAGAATATATTGTTCAGTTCTATTGATACTAATATTGTTAATTGATGTAAAATTTTAAAGATTTACTTATTGTTATTTCAAGTGGGCCTTGTTTGCTCACTCTTACCTGTAAAATTTCTTACAGCTAAAGTTGAAACAGGTGACGTACCAAGCACCAGTAAGGGAAAAGGAAAATGAATAAGTGCTGAAGACTTGTAATAGTTTGATAGTTTATTTTCAGACTTTGGTTTAATGATTGTAATGAAGTCAGTTAATTATCCGTATTTGAATTATTGTTGTTAAAGGTTAGATAACCTGGGAGATTTTATTTAAGTTTAATCCTGTATGTGCATATTTTCTTTTATTATTCAATTCTATTATGAATGGGTAGTTACTAAATGAATGTTTTGATTACGTGAGCACCAAATCTTGAGAAAATGAAGTACCAGGATTTGGGGGTGTCACATATTCATTCAATTATTATAGTGGTTAATTATTGCTAATTATACCATGTCTAGTGAAATTATTGTTGATTATTCGCAGTTAGTGTATGTTTAATAATTCAAATCAAATTAGTGATTCGAAAAATATACATTTGTAGAATAACTGTTGTTGGATATTTATATCCATAGAAGATAGAATTGACAGTACAGATAATTCTTGTTATTGTCGAATTATGTTGAGAAATGTCTTAGCTAATCATTCTGGCTAGACGAACATTTGTTAGAACTTGATACGTTCGAGAAGAGAATTTAATTATTATTGACAGATCGATGCCAATTATTTTGGCTAGATCGTGAAGTAATTAGAATTTGAAATAACAGTATTTCGTTGTTAAATCAAAATCTTGATTCTGAGACTGAGAAGAACAACCTTTTATATAAAGGGAATATTTTATTGGTCGTATGTAACACCCTAGTCCCATATCGAAAGATAGGGGAAAAATTTGTCTGCATATTAGGAAATAAGTTACTACCAATAGTACCTCCAAGTCATGACCTTTTGGGAGTCTGTGGTGGGCTAAGATGACCCAAGAAGATACGATTGGGCCAGTAGTTTGAGGCCTTATTTTCATGGATTCGATTCGGACTCGGGATTTGACCCGGGTTGTTACATATGGTATCAGAGCCGACTCTCGAAAGCTCCGGTCGGGTTACCCAATCGGGTTGCCGAAGGTGGGGACACGAAGGCTGGTGGTATTATCCCACAATGGAGAGATGGATGTCCGGAGGTGGGGACACGGAGCCTGTCGGTATTATCCCACAATGGCTAGAGAGGCAAAGATCTTTGGGCTCGTGTGTGTGATCGGTTCTGACGGGGACGTCGAAAATTTAAGTAGGGGAATTTGTAACACCCCAGTCCCATATCAAAAGATAGGGGAAAAATTTGTCTGCATATAAGGAAATAAGTTGCTACCAATAGTACCTTCAAGTAATAACCTTTTGGGAGCCTGTGGTGGGCTAAGATGACCCAAGAAGGTACTATTGGGCCAGTGGTTTGAGGCCTTATTTTAATGGAAATGATTCGGACTCGGGATTTAACCCGAGTTGTTACATCGTATATTCGGCCTTTGCGCGTGATTAAGTATTATGCATAATATAGGGTATACTAAAGCTGATCACTTTATATACTTGCAGAGGGGTATGATTTAATCTTTATGATTATCTGATACAACTGGGTATATCAAAGTATAACTTTGATAGTTACTCGAGAAGAGAAGTTCATGATCCAATAGATCACTCAGCATAAATCTGGAAAATATTCCACTTTGCTATTTCATAGAATATAATTCTTGATTATTCATTTGAATATCATAGAAAACCTTGAAAGCGTTGTACTCTTTCATTATTTAATTATTGTTGTGTAGAATGTGAGAAGGCTTGATATTGATTTCTATCCCTTTATTGTATGTCTTAACTTGTGGGGCAAACTTGTTGCTCACCCTTGCTAAATAAAACTTTTCAGCTAGGGACGAAGTTGCAGAAGGTGTTGCGAAGAAGAATAAAGGAAAAGACATAATGATAAATTAGTCTAATGCACTTTACTATTTTTATGTTGTATTCTAAATCCCTTTTTGTATATCTAAGTGGTATGTTTGTAATGTTAAGGTTAGTAAATCTGGGCTTATGTATTAACAACATATGTTAATGACTTATGTATTTCTATTTATAATTTGAATGGGTAGTTAGATTGTAAAACCCCAACTTTTATAAATAAAAGTTTAATTTAATTTATGACTATTATTTTTTAAAATTGTAAAATGTTAAATTAATAATTGATCAAACGAACATTTAATTGAATAAGTGAGTTAATTAAAGAGGAAAGGATATAATTTTTTAGTCATGTGGGGAGTATGCTGAAATTATTTTTCATATACTTCCAAGTCATTTCACATTTGTCTCACCAAAATTATTTGGTTGATTTATTGTGGGGGGAACATGTGGGGGAGATGAAAGAAACGGAGAAAGAAAGGGAAAGGAAGGAAACAAAAATAAATCATTCACGGGAGAATAAGAAGGAGAGAAAAGATAAAAGGAAGAAGAAGAAGAAGAAAGGAACAAAAAGAAAAACATCATCATTTTTATTTTCAGCACAGTTTCTCATTCTCTCATGCTCCCTTCCGTAGCCATGTTCAGAAGAAGAAAGAGAGAAGAGAGAAAGGAAAGAGAAAGAAAGGAAGAAAGAAGAAGAGTAAACCATGGAAGCATGAAGGTAGAATATGAACTCAAAGGTAAAACCAAAACTTTTCATCTCTTTAATTTTCCTAAGAGTTTGATTTGTTGAAAGTTGGGTTATAAGGGATCATGATGGATCCAAAGTTATAAGGGAGTATATGATAAAGATTTTATGTTTAATCCATATCATAATAGAATTTAAGATCAAAAAGTTAGTCATGTGTTTGAGGATGAATAAAAGTTATTTTGAGGACTTAAATCAAACTTGTAAAAGTGTTGATCGTTGATTTATGTGTAAAATCCGAGGAGGGTGATCTATAGATTTAGAAGTTATAGAAACATTCCAATTTGAATGAACTAAAAATGATTTAAATTGAAGTTGTGATGAAAGTTTTCGTAAAACATGTTAATAGATGAAAAACTTAGTCTTGGGGTACTTTGGAGCCAAATTTTGGAATAATTAATGAATCTAAAAAATTATGAAATCATGGGGGTTTTGTAGAGCATGTTACAAGCTTTCCATAGCCTTGAAAACGGAGTAATTTCGATAAAGGATGAATAAGTTAAGAAGATTTGAAGTATGCGCGTTAAAAGTTGCAAAAATCTAGAAATCGAAGTTAAGTGTCAAGGGTCGGGTGCCTAGGCGCTGGACTAGGCGCTTAGAATCTGGTCTTGGGCGCCTAGGTGCTTGCCCAAGGCCAAAGTTGGGCGCCTAGGCACTGGTCAAGTGTTAAGGCAAAATCTGTTCGAACGTCCTTTAGTAAATTGGGAATAACTTTTTCATACGAACTCTGATTGAGGTGATTCAGGATGATTCGTAAAGATAACGAGTATATCTAAAACTTTCATTCTTTAGGTTTTGAGATTTGAGGTCGGGATCAAGGCCTAAAATGGCTATTTTAGGGACTGATGTGCATTCAGAGGCAATCAGAGGACGTCGGGCATGCACGTATGCAACATGTAATGTTTTAGACGATAAATGATGTTATTCTAAGTTGTAAAACATGAACATTATTAAATATAATGATATTATGCGATAAATAAAGACAACTTAAATGAATAATGAATTATTAGTTGGTTTATATGTTATTCGAGAAAAATATGATTTGATGTTGATCCGTTTAAAAGAAAGGTATTGATTTGATTCTCACGTAAGAAGTCACTCGGTATTTATTTCAATAATTGCCACATTAATTATTACACAGTGACTCATATTATTTGATATGATATAATTAAACTAGTTGGCAGTATTGAGAGTATGTTAATAATTGTGAATAATGGTTCAAAGATTGAAAGGTTGTTGATTAAAGATAAGTATGATATACAGATGTTTGTTCAATTATTTTCTTTTTACAAAAGTAAGTTTGGCAGGACTTGTCGACACTCTACTTTTTCTAAAGTAGTATGGACCACAACTCTATTATTACACAAATTTTGTTAAAATGTGTACATGTTGATTTAATTTTCTTTGTGGGACCATAAATTCCACTACCAGTATTATATACCCCATTTGGTTATTTTTTCAAAGGAGGTGTGCCATTTGTTTACTAAATTTTTAGTATAAATAGGTTACTCGGTGGAGTAACTAAACACACCCCATCACTACATTAAAAATATAGAATTTTTTTACTTCAATATTGTGAGCATATTATTGTGAGTATTTCTATTGAGTGTAATGTTACTCCAAATGTAGATAAGGAATGCAAGCATTGTCTAAGTTGATCAATTTCACAGGAAGCAGAATCAAGTCACATGCTAAGGTAAGGGATATCATTATTGTGGTAAGGGGTATCATTTTTACAGTAAAGTGATATCATTTTCTTTCATACTCCATATTATGGTAAGATGTTATTATTCGTTTCTTCAGCTTGTCATTAAATGATGAAAGGTCCTGAAAGAATTAGAATATCCTTAATAGTTTGTGCTTCATCTATTATTATGTTATCAATTTGGACTCTGGATAATTAAGTTAAAAATTACTAAGATCTATGTTATCTTATTATTCTGATGATTTATGTTTATTCATTATATATATATATACTAGCGATAACCCGTGCCTGAAGGCACTGTATAATTTAAAAAAATATAAAAAAAAATTATGAACACAAAAAAATGAAACATCAAATAT
The DNA here is from genome assembly GCA_016801055.1 of Panax notoginseng. Taxonomy (NCBI): domain Eukaryota; kingdom Viridiplantae; phylum Streptophyta; class Magnoliopsida; order Apiales; family Araliaceae; genus Panax; species Panax notoginseng. The sequence continues at coordinate 92,751,116 of CM029018.1, forward strand.
GGACACACACTAAACTAAAAGTCTAAATTAATTCTTAATACACCCACACTTTTTCATACATACTCTACAAAGCATTTAAATGAAAATTTCTTATAAAGACAAAATTTTAATGAATAAATAAAGAATATCCAACTTTAATAGTTAAATTCTCATAAATTTAAACTAAGTTTAACTACATTTTAAGATTTAATTTTTATTAGGTATAAGCCTGCGAAATTGATTGTAACTTTTTAAATAGTACATTGACAATTAAAAATTATTGTTTGCTTGTTATAACAACTCCTTTTTTTGTCGCACGTAGATGGGTATACAATTTCGCAGAGCCGTAGTTTGATACAAAAACTGATTGCAGGTCATTATATAAATTTAGGATTAACTCAGCAACCAAATTTAAAAATGAAGAAGCATGACAAATAAGAGAGAGGGAGAGTTACGACTCTACGAAGTTGTATAAATGTATGAATTGTATAAATTATATAAATTTAGGTGTTATAAATGTATGAAACAAATATAAAGATTTTTTTAGCAATAGATTCATCTTAACTAATCATATGAAATGAGGTATTATATTCAAAGGCAACCTAACCTATTCCATTTTAAAGGAGAGACTTGGTCATCCGACAACACACACCGATACAACTAACATACAATGTGGTTGGTTCACATATATAATATTTAACAAGCTTTCTAAATTTTATTGGAATTTATAGTAAAAGAGAAGAGATGACTTCCAGTCATTAGACAATCTTAGTATAATGCTCAAACTCATCTTGCATTTTGAAAATCTCATCAGAGAATAACCACAAAGAAGAATGCCTATGCAAATATTGTGCACCAGTACAGCTCATTTCGACTTTTTCCCTTGTTTCTTCAGGAGGTTTACAACTCCGAACAGCAGCAGCAAACTGGTGTACTCTTGCTCGTGTATGAAGGCACGACGAAACGAAAAATTAAATTAAAATTTGAAAAGTAATGCATTACCTAAAGACTCTTTGCAACTTAAAATAACTTACAATCAAACATAATAATTATAATATTTCACCATACAACCACAATAATTAATACATACTCGATCATCAACACATATCCAACCACCAAAATATCAAGCTAGTCGCTACTAATTTTAATAAATTTCGACAGAGTTTCCTTTAAAAATAGATATCCAGAAAAATCTAAACCTGTCTACAAAACTTACAATCATAAATAAATATTCAAACCACCAAAACAACCATCATTCCATACCCAAAATCATCATAACCATGTAAAATTAGTTAACTTTACAAAAGACGGAACACAAAAAATATACACATGCAAAAAATAGAGAAACAACTTCGTATTCTTTATAGCTTACACCAAGTATCCTTCAATGTATACCTGAAAATACCTGAAAATATATGATCGCTTACAAAGTTTGATTGATGAAAACTTATAATGAGAGTGGAAATATATCACATGCCAAGAATTTTCCTGACATTTTCAGAAATCTATAAACATGGCTTCACCGTAGGACCAAAGTTACAATCAACAAAGCAGTGAATCTAACCTTATCAAGGATAATTTATAGTACACTACGCAAACGAATTAGCATACTTTCACTGTGTGCAACTGTTGCATTCCGTCTCATCCGACCACTGCAACTATGTAATTTTGCATAGCAAAACATCAATCAACATATATAATCATATACAATTTAGTTTATTTAAAGCAAACCTTAAAGTATTAAAAAAAATTAACAAATAGTACTCATGACAAAAAAAAAAGGTAGTTATAAGTTGCAATACTTGAATATTGATCCTCATTATCAAACAGTAATTAGATAAGACGGTGACAAAACTCATGTATAGGTTATTCATTGGCTTTATCAGTTACTTTATCTTTCCAAGCGATAATAGTTTAATCTGTTTGATTTTGATTTCGAAATTCAAAAAATTTAAATTAAAGTAAAAACATGATCACCATAATTAAAATACAATTCCCAAATTACGTTAAAGCTCATCACCCCAAAAAAATAATCAAAACTATATATCCAACAGACAAAGATTTAAATGTATTCACCTTGAAGAACATGTTTCCTTGCCTTCAGCAGCTTCAGAGACATATCCACCTGCACAATTTGGTTCTCGTGTTAACAATATATTTGATCAAACAAATAAAACAATTGAAGAAGATATTATTCCGATAAAAAAAATTAAATATTAAATCCAAGAGTGAAGACGTCTACAAAATAGAAATCTGCTAAGGTGGCGCTGAAGTATCCTTCTAGAAAGGAATTACAATTTTAATGAATATCAAAATTGAAAACCTTTGTGTTACTATTTTTGCTAGCTTTATTATAGATTTTTATTTTATAAGATGCTGAATACATTGTTTACTATGGAAAAAAAACTGTCAAAATCTAAGTGTTATTGCAATCAATATAATATGAAATCTAAGTGTAACATATTTTGGAAACTGTTTTTTTAGCATTAGAATCTCATAGTTCTGTACTTTTTCTTTTTTCTTTTAGAATTATTAGGTGTCATAGTTCTATACTTTTTCTCTTTTTTTTAGCAACCTGAAGGCATGGCGTAACAAAAAATTAGATTAAAATTCGAAAAATACTACATTACCTAAAATAACTTAAAACACATATCCAATCACCAAAATATCAAGCTAGTCGCTACTAATTTCAAGAAAATTCAGTAGAGTTTCCTTTAAAAATAGATATCCAGAAAAATATAAACCTGTCTACAAAATAATAAGTTATTCACATATAGAATACACAAAAATCAAAACTATATTCTAAACTATAAAACTTCATCACATTCAAAATGAGAACAATAACAATCATTACTGCAACACTGAATTGCTAAACAATCCATAAAAAACCTACAAAATTATTTGATGTGCATGGTTCCAATGAGAAGCTTACTGAATATTGTCATTTCAAGATGATTATGGAATGGATTGACAACTGAAGGCGACAAGCAAAAGAGCCCAATCTGCAAGAATTTAAGAGATTTTGAGGTGACAGGCAAATTTGAGTTTTCTTTATTGGAAAGGAGAAAGAAATTAGGAATCACGACATTTTAATAATTACCAATTCGATACGGATCATGATTGCCCCTCCGGTTCACATACCGAGAATTTGTCGCATTTGTAGATTTGTATGTATGTTATTCGAGGAAATCCTTCTGTTTTATGTTCCCTGAAAAATTGCATATTTGGTTTCACGCCAACATTCGCTCCTGTTATGCCATCTGTATACAGAACCAAGGGTATTAAGCAAATAGAAGAATTAAGCACATAAAAGATATACTGATGGAAACAATAACACGTTTTTCAAAATCATATATTGCAAAACCAAAATTCATCATTATGCATCATATCTACTCTTAGGTCTAATTCCCAAAGGTTTCCACAAAAAATAAAATAAAAAATAAAATAAAAGTGAGGGCATCCGAGGATTTACCTTATGTTGCAAAGCGTTTGATAGATTCAATAATGGCGGTATATCGTTTGTCCTACAAAATATTCAGTCATCCCACAAACTCCACACTTCGCAAGTTTGCAAACACTCAATTTGGTCCACCTAAAAAGCCCCAAATTGTTTGTCCTACAAAAGAAGTTTAGGGTAAATTAGAGATAGAGAAGAAGAGATTTGGGATGTATGTGGGAGGAGGGAGAGAAGGGGAAGAAACTGAAGTGATTGAAGAGGATGCAGCAAAGAGGAAGAGGAAGAGATTACACATTACTGTCTAGCAGCTTAACTATGCCGAATTTTCATGATAAGGTGATCTATAATAAGTACATTTCATTTTTACATGATCTACATAAAAACTAAACATAAAGAAGCTAACAAAAATGCAATTCAAAATATAAAAAAATGCTCAACCTAACAAAAACAATCTAAAAGCTACAGATAACATTCCTGTTTAATATCAGGGTAACCTTAGAAAAATCCCACAAAAGCATAGAAAAATAAAAAGCAAAACCCAACTAAAAAGAGGTAAACTGAATAGGGCCACAAAAAAATGAAATATTTTCATAACATAACATCTCAAAATAAACGTACACTACTTTATATGCAAGCATATGCACATATAAACGCGATATTCCCAAAACTCTTCTTCTTTACACCATACAGCAAAACCCCTATTCTATAACCAACTACAAAACTATTAATGGAATCTAGTAATGGCAAATTAGAAATTGTTCAACAGAAATCCCTAAGGAATAACTGAAATTAGGGTTCACAATTGAAGCCAATCTCATGAATTGTGACCGAGAAAAAGATTTAAATTTTGGTTTAAGTTTTAAAAACATAGAAATGCAATGCACGAGCTAGTATGAATAATGAATAATGGATTTAATATCGGATTTAAATTTTAAAGTCGGACATTCATGTCAAAAAAGGACTGGAAGTACTTAATCTATGTACTAACATTAACTCATATCCCACAATTTCAGATTAAGTAATGAGTTCAGTCAATATTAGAGAAAAAATTGAAGAGAGATGCATACCTTTAACATTGGTTAGCAAGGTCCTTATAGACAACTTCAAAAATCCTTACCCTGAATCAAAACCATGTAAATGAGACAACTTAAATTATTAATATGATGACAAAAAAAATAATTATCAATCTAATATTACAATGTCTAAAAATAGAAGACAATTAGTTATGTTTCATACGTGAGAAACTTTCAATGGTAAAATTGAGCTGGGATTATATCATTACTTATGACTAAAAACACCAATCATAGTTGATATCTTTATGACCCCCAATGAAAACTGAAGGAGATTATCAACTTTTGTCCCTAATACGAATACACAATATTAATCATATTGTTTATCTATAGCCCTGTCTCTATTTTCTTAGTAATATGAGTGAGCATTCAACAACTTGTTCATAGAATGTCTAACTCAGATCCCCAAATTTATTGTCGATCGAGCCGAGAAGAAAATGTTAAAAGCTTACAACACAAATTTAGATCCAAAATCACAAATTTAAAACTACGTAATCATGCAATTTCATCACTTAAACTAACTAATCAGAGCAAATTAGACAGACCGTAACATACCTTTTTACTTTCTCTCTGTAGATTTACTTTTTGGGTTGAAACGAATGAGATTGAGACTGAAAGAAAAATCATTTATGTATTATATAAAAACACAAATATATACATAGAGAAAAAGAAAGCCAAGAAAGGGGCAAACCTACCTGTGTTAGAAAAGAGAGAATTTCAGTAGGAGAAATGTAGATTATATACAGATTCCCTTACACATATATTTCGCTATTAATTAACTTAAAGAAGAAAATGAGCAGAATATTAATCAGCTCGACTTTGTAAATTACCTCTGCCGCCACCTCCACTATTTTCACCCAACTGCCCCAAAGTAGCATTGCTTTTTACAGGAAGAAAAAACAAGAGAGAGGAATGTCTGCACAAATGTGGACAATCTATGCTACTTGTAAAGTTTTCTGGACAGAGGAATATGGAACCCTTACATATCGTTTAATTATAAATGGAAAAACAAATTACTGTTCGAGTAAATTGATTAACATCCACATCAAGACTTTTCTTTTAGAACTCTTGAAATGGTTTTAATTGTATAAGGTGTGGTGCGACAACAGCCCCCAACATGCTTAGCTCCTGAGTAGTGCCATTTTGTAGCAAACAAATCAAACTTGTCATCGTCGAAACACTTGGAAAGATGTACACAAACAGCCATAATAAGCATTAGAGCTTTTCAAAAAGACCTTATAACTCACCAGCCATTTCTTAGCTATGCCATCCCATGTCTCACCACTGTTGGGATAAACAACAATCAACTTTCAAGTTATCTGTTAGGAGAAAAATTGACAAACATTTCAGATCATAGCAAATGGTCAAAAATCTGGAGATTAATGTGTTGCTTATTTAATCAGATCGAACCTTAATCTATGAATTCCTAATCCAAAAAACATGAAATTGGAAAACCCAAATAATTTCTCATTATAAAATAACAGGAGCAAAACATGAAATCCAAATCACAATAGAATCCTAAAAACCATACCGTCCAATTATGGGTCTTGGCTAATCACCTAGCAAGTGCATGTAAGCAGTATGAAACATCAGCTCGAGGCCGAATTGCGGATGGGGAAATCAAAATTTCTGCAAGAACCGCACAAAATATCAAAAACCCAAAATTAGAAAAACCGTTAAATAAGTGTAAAAACAATCGGATCTGCAAATAGAAAAATATCTCACTTCTGAGTTGTCGTTCTTTGGGTGGGCACTCAACATGATTCGTAGCTTTAACGATCGCAACATCCACATCCTAATTATAGACACCCAAAATCAAATCAAATCAGTAAAAAATACCCCAAGACAAGAATAAGACATATAAATTACATAATCATGGAAAAAAGAGAGACCTTGAAATCGCTATTAACATGGGCAAGGCAGACTTTGGTCTGGTCTTTGAGAGCACCATAGGCCTTTCTCCAAGTTTGAAGAGTGCCCATCTCTCTCTTTGTCCTATTTTCTCTCCCAAAAGACCATTGCCGCTGAGATCGCGATCTTGACTTTCTCTCTCTACACAAACCTTTATCTGTCTCTGGTCTCTCTCTCCCTGAACTGAAATACAAGTGCAGAAAATGGTTTTTTTGTTTTTTGTTTTTTGTTTGTTTGGTGCGCGCAGAAAATGGGTTGTTACAATTCGTCCCACTTCTTCTTTGATGAGTTATGAATGAGAAAGAAAGGCTTTTCTCCGGTCTGGGCGGCCCCTCTCCTCGTGTGTTTTGTTTTTGATTTTCAAGCTCCGTGTTATCTCTCAGCTACTGTGTGTCTAAGGACAGAGAGATAGATGGTTTGAAATTTGAAAGGAAAGGAATGAGGAAGAGCAGCTGACTGGATTTTGGATGTGACGTTTGTCTATTTTCTCTCTCTGCTCTGTTTTATATAATAGATATATATATATATATATATATATATATATATATATATATATATATATCATTGTCATCATTCTTATGCTTATATTGTGTTGAAAGTCATCTATGGCCAGTAGTGCATAGATAGACTTGGTATGATTATGACCAGGGATTATTCGGTATAATCATGACCGTAATGTTAAAAATGATGTGGTAAAAGTCATCTTTGGCCCGTAGTGCATAGATGGACTTGGTATGATTATGACTAGGGATTATTCGGTATAATCATGACCGTAATTGAAAACACGAATATCCTTGGCCCGTAGTGCATGGATAATTCGTGGTCGTGATACTATTAAGCTGAGTCTCAGCATTATTGGTTTTACAGTTGTATATCTTTGGCCTGTAGTGCAAAGATGGACTGTTGGTAATTGGTTTTACAGTTTATTATCTTAGGCACGTATTGCAAAGATGAAATGTTGATTTACTTGATTATAAATATGAATTGTGAATTTAACTATAATCTTTGATGGTTCAGGTGAAGACAGGTGATGAGAGTTCTCTTTGTCTTGGGTACAATAAAGAACTGTTGATGAGTATTACATGAATGAAATATTAACGATGAACTTTTAATTTAGAGGAGATAGTAGACATTATGTTCTACTTGACTCTTCTAATGGATTGCTTGTTCCGCTGCTATTATGGTTGAAAACTTTTATCTTCTACCATATATTCTAAATATCTGATTTAGTATTGATAAAGGCTATTGATAATGTAATTATCTTAAGTTATGATATTCTTTACTGGGCTGTTCGTGCTCACCCTTTTACTTCATCACCCCTTTAAGGTAATAAAAAGTGTAGCTGGGACTAGCAGAGAGAACTTGGGTATAAAGTGGTGATACGGATTAGTCACAAGCCTAATCAAAATATGAAACGGTGTGGCATAATAATTATGTTGAGAATAATAAAATGTGTGTGACATATTTTATACATCATTTACTAATTGGTTTTGGTGAACAACTATAGGGTGATGAGGACCCGACCTTGAAAGCGTCAAAAATACACCGCATTAGAATGATGAGAACAAAAATCTTCTCGTGTTTCTTCGGGACTTGAATTATTTGTTGTTGTACGTTATATGACATTGTAATAATTTAAATATGAATATTGTCGTATTATATACGTTACAATATTTGTATTGAAACTCGCAGTATATCTGTCGTCATATTTTGCACGACAGTTGTATACATGAAGTTGTATGTACCATGTATTTGGCGACTCAGAATGGGTGATGTATACTTATTTTGGGGGCGTCACATAGATGATATTATATTGTGGATCGTGAGAACCAAACTCAGGGGTCAGGTAACCCGAATTTGGGGGCGTCACAAGTTGGTATCAAAGCTGTAGGTTATAAACCTTAAGTGGGGTGGGGAAAACCCTAGGATTATAACCATAAGCGAGATAGATAAAACTCATTTAGAGTTCTAAGTGAGAGATTGCCGAAGTGCATCAATAGTGAGATATGTTGACACATAGTGTGAGAATATTGTACTGGTGAAGTACTAATCAAGTTGTTTAAACTGATTGTAGGATGTTTGGAAAAGATCAAATAAGTGCGGAGATGCTAGCGGCTGTTGCACCAGCGCTAGAAGCCGAGGTTCCAGTGCAGAGCAAATCAGTTGAAGAAGTAGGAAAAGATGAACCCATGGTCAATCTCGGGACTGATCATGATGATTATCCCGAGATGTATCTGAGTAGTGATGAGGAGGCGGAGTTTAAAGAAGCTAAGGTGGAGTTAAAGAATAAGATCAAAGTTGGAGAACAAGATCCGCTATCTGCAGAAGTCTAGGAACTCCGAAGTAAAGTGTTTCTTCTTGAGGAGTTGTGGTAGATGGAGTGGGCGTTATGCGAAATGATTGAAGAACGGAACGAGTTGAAGGCGCAGGTGGACAGAATGAAGGCGGAAGGTGGTGGATCATCTGAAGGAACCAGCAAGAAGGACAAGAAGAAGAGAAAGAGGGAAAATAACAGTGAAAATTCTAAAAATTCAAACCCGAAGAAGAAGCAATCCTGTATCAAGTGTGGAAAGACTCATGCTGGAGAACGCATGATATGGAAGAATGTCTGTTTCAACTGTAAATAGGAAGGACATATTTCTTTGCATTGTCCTAAGCTGAATTTGAGGAAGTATTTCTCATGTGGAAGAACGGGTCACAGATTCAACAAATGTCCCAACAAGAAGAAGACTGGTGAAGGGAGTGGTCGATAGACAACTTAGATATAAATGGTAGTATCTTTTTGGTAGAAGGTTATGATATTAAGTGTGTAATATCGAGAATGATGTATAAGCATATGTAAATATATATGTTTTTATGAATGAAATCTTTATTTTCTAAATGAATATAAGATTAAGATTAATTTGTGTGTTCTTAAAACTCATACTTATGGTAAGTTAATGACTCATAATTATATGAAATGTTCTGAACCCTCAGCGAATGGATGCCAAAGGTCTGACGAGGATAAGTTCATACACTCATATAATTGTGGCAAGTTACTAAACTCATAAGTGTGGTAAGTTTGATGAACTGGTAATAACTATGTGTGAATGGAGAATGGTAACTTTTTATGTAAAGTTATGTTGTTAATCCTAATATGATTTAAAAAGGGATAGTAATATGTGGAGTACTAAATGTACTATGTGTTATTTGAATAAATACGCGATTATATGAGAATTATGTGTTGAATTCTTATTGTATTAAGAATTTATATAAAGAAAGAGAATTAATATAAGATTTTTTATTTAAATCAGATCATGCCGCCTAGACGACAGAATTGAAACCAACGAGAAGAACATTCAGTGAATAACAAAGGAGGTCAAGCGGACCCAATGCAGAATTTCATAGATATGATAGCCGAAGCTATGGAAAATAAGGCTCCAGCAAGAGGAAGAGCGAGAAATCAGCCAGCTGATAGATTGGCTAACTTCAAGGACTTTAAAGCAGTAGGACCGCCGAAATTCAAGGGAACCATAGATCCGATTGAAGCCCAAACTTGGGTGAAGGAGATGGAGAAAGCATTCGTCAATGCGCGAGTGGCAGAAGAGCAGAAGATAGCTTTTACTACATACTTGATGAAGGGAGAAGCTAATTACTAGTGGGAGACTAATCAGGCAAGGGCTGGTACAGCGGTGGTGTTGTGGACCAGATTCAAGGAGTTGTTCATTGAGAACTACTTCCCGCAGAGTATGCAATCCAGGATGGAAGTTAAATTTCTAGAATTGTAGCAGGAGAACATATCGGTAACAGAATACGCTGCCAAATTCAACGAGTTAGCGAGATTTGCACCTCATCAGGTGGACACAAAAGCAAGAAAAGCGAGAAGATTTGAGAATGAGCTGAAGCCGGGAATATTCAACAAGGTAGCGGTACTGCAGATCAATACGTTCACGACGTTGATGGAGAAAGAATTAATTGCGGAAGGAGGGAGCGAGGCTGCATCTCGATTTCATCAGAATAAGAAGAAAAAGACCAATGATGGTGGAAGCAGTGGTGGTAGTAACCCAAATAAGAGGAAGTGGAGTGAGAATACTCAATCGGGTAGCAAGACTGAAGGAAATAAGCAAGGGAGGGAGCCATGTGCGACCTGCGGAAAGAATCATTCTGGAGTTTGCCTAACGGAGAAGGAAGTTTGTTACAACTGCGGATAAGAGGGGCACATGTCGCCCAATTGTGCCAATCCGAAGAAGATACAAAGTTGTTATGCATGTGGATCCACTGACCATATGGTACGGAACTGTCCAAAGAAGAATGCTGAGAAGGAAAGCGTCAACAAGGGACCTGGTGGTGGAACCTTGGCAATTCGAGGACCTACACAGCCAGGAAGACCAACGACCCGTACATTCAATATGACGGTGCAACATGTAGTGGTTACTCAGGAAGTGGCAGCATGTAACGATTTCATTTAGAAATTAAATTACGCGAGTAATATGAGTCAGATATTTCTGTGAACTATTTTCTTTTATAGATTCAAGTCACATGTTAGAATTTGAAACACAAATTAATATTGTGTTAATAAAAATGAATTGATGATACAACTTTAAAAGATTGTAGAGAATAAGAAAGCGGTGATTCCGAGGACGGAATCCTTTTAAGGAGGGGTGAATATGATAACCCGAGATTTCGAATAATCAAAATTTTACAAATAATTTTTTTATTTATTAATATTAATATTGATTATTAATTTTGTGACAAGTTTCTGTGATACGAGTCTCGAGAAGGTCAATTTGTGTATTGACTAATAAATTTAGAGTAGAGTTGTGCTTAACACCTTTCGAAACCCTAACCCTAATTTTTGGTTAGGGATTCGATAGAAAATATAATTAAAATAATTATTTTGATAAGTACGTGTTTGTACTGTATAGAGATTTTGATCAATGATTGATCGGAAAAGGTTTAAAATTTATAAACCCCAATAAGAGATTAGAAACCCTAATCTTAGATTTAGGAAACCTAACGTAGAGTTAGAAACCCTAATTGAAAGACGAGAAATCCTAATTTCATATTCGAGAATCCTAAACCCTAAATTAGGAAACCCTAGTCCTAATTGGCAAGCATGAGGTGTTTATTAAACTTAAAATATGATTAGAAAACCCTAATTTTATTTTAGTATCTAAATTTTTATTTTACAAACCCTTATTGTAATTTAAAATTTTTAATTTTTAATTTTTCTAATTAAAAACCCTAATTAGAAAAATTTAGAAGCTAAATATTTAAAACCTAAGGGTTAGAACCTTAAGGTTAAACCCTAAGGATTAATCCCTAAGGGTGTGTCAAATTCCTAGTATGCCATTAAATTTATTTTACAAAAGACCAAAATGCCCTTTCGTGTATTTTATTAGGTAACTTGTAATTTTGCTAGCAACTTTAGTGGTTTACCAACTAAGTTGACTTTGGTGATACAAAATATCAACAACTCAACCGAAAATCAAAGATCTAGCAACAACATAAGCAATATATAAGAAATTGGGAGAGAGAAAAATCATAAAACTAGTCATTTTGCTCATTTGCTATCACCAACTCCCTCTCTCACTAGAAGCTCCGAAATTTGCTAAGTATATCAGTCCTAAATACAGCCCTAGATCAACCAATAATAGATTGGAGAGCCAAGATCTAAGATTATTCAAGAAAAGGTATAAACCTAATTTTTATTTTTGATCCATGTTGCTAAGAAAAATTTTGTGTTTAAGTATGTAGAATCTTGCTTTGGGATGTTTTATGAAGATCTATGATGATCTATCATGAATCCTTAGCATCAAAGTAGGTCAAAGTTGAGTTTTTCAAAATCTGTTCTTGAACATTCTTAGTGGTCTGACAAGAAATGTCAGTGACCACAGATCCTTGGTCGTATATGATATGTGTTCTTTTAAAGTTGATATTGATAGCCTGTTATGTTGTCTTCAATCTGAAAGTGGAATCAGTCTCATTCGATGTCTAGATCATGAGTTATTAACGGTCAAAACCCGTTGATCGACGTTGACCGGGTGAATTCTGGGTAACCCAGAAAGTCGTTTTCTGTGTCTGACAATGTTTTGTAGGGTCCGGATTTGTCCGTGTTGATGTGTATATGTTGATGTTAGAGTAACCGTATTGTACTGTGTTGTTTGGACGCTAAATCCATGGTTTTAATTTCCACATACAGATTATAGATCGAGTATAAATAATGGTCAAACAAGGCCTGACGAACACGGAACACGTTTCTGGAATTTCCAGAAACCGTTTAAGTTAGCTCTCTGACACGATTTGACCAAGCTTAATCTTGAACCTATGATGTATTCGGACTGCTCGGTTGTTGTATTTATGTTCTATTACATGAGTACTGTATATTTAAACCATTAGAATACATGTATCATGACCGGAACATTAAATTAATTGGGTTGGAAAGTACACACTCGGACTGCTGGGATTCTGGGAAAACCCAGAAATCGTCTGACAACAACTTTGGAGGCTTTGATCTCCTTGTTGTTAAGTCGTATGACTAAGTTAGTGATTGATAGTTGTAATACTATATTTCTACTACAATAACAATGTTCATGTTAGCCCAAATCATGCCTGAGCTAGGAATTAAATTGAGTCAAACGAGCAAGCTTGTTAACTGTCTGATAGTGTTCTTGAGGATCAAGAACACCTAAGACGACAGACAAGTGTCGCTATAGGCTTTAGCGACGGTTTTCATTTATTTTAATTTCTTATTTTCTGGAAATTACTTAAAAATAGAAATAAATTATAAAAATTACCAAAAATAGTTTTAAAAATTATTTTAAATTATGAAAAATACTTTCTGACTATTTGGAATATTTTTCATTAATAATTATAATTATTTGGATATTAATGCTATTTAATTTATTTAATTAGTATATTAAATAAATTAGCAAAAAATGATTTTAATATTATGAAAAATTATTTTAAATAAGAATAATGTATTTAAAAATATTTTGAGTTATAAAATGTAACTTTTAATATTTTTGAAGATTTTTCATTAATAAATTAATATTAATGATATTAGATTTATTTAATTATTAAATTAAATAAATAAGATAAAAATGAATTTATTGATTTAAAAATCATTTTTAATAAGAATAAAGTGTTAGAAAATATTTTGAATTATAAAATATAATTTTCAATATTTTTGGAGAATTCTCATTAGTAAATTAATATTAATGATATTAGATTTATTTAATTATTATATTAAATAAATGAATTAAAAATGATTTTATTGATTTAAAAATTATTTAAAAATAAGAAAAATGATTTTAAAATATTTTAACTTATAATTAATGACTTTTAATATTTGGATAATAATTTCATTAATATTTAGATATTATTGGTGATGCTTTTAATTATTTTAAAATCATTTCTTTGCATTGTCCTAAGCCGAATTTGAGGAAGTATTTCTCATGTGGAAGAACGGGTCACAGATTCAACAAGTGTCCCAACAAGAAGAAGACTGGTGAAGGGAGTGGTCGGTAGACAACTTAGATATAAGTGGTAGTATCTTTTTGGTAGAAGGTTATGATATTAAGTGTGTAATATCGAGAATGATGTATAAGCATACGTAAATATATATGTTTTTATGAATGAAATCTTTATTTTCTAAATGAATATAAGATTAAGATTAATTTGTGTGTTCTTAAAACTCATACTTATGCTAAGTTAATGACTCATAATTATATGAAATATTCTGAACCCCTCAGCGAATGGACGCCAAAGGTCTGACTAGGATACGTTCATACACTCATATAATTGTGGCAAGTTACTGAACTCATAAGTGTGGTAAGTTTGATGAACTGGTAATAATTATGTGTGAATGGAGAATGACAACTTTTTATGTAAAGTTGTGTTGTTAATCATAATTTGATTTAAAAAGGGGTAGTAATATATGGAGTACTAAATGTATTATGTGTTATTTGAATAAATACGTGATTATATGAGAATTATGTATTGAATTCTTATTGTGTTAAGAATTTATGTAAAGAAAGAGAATTAGTATAAGATTTTTTATTTAAATCAGATAATGTCGCCTAGACGACAGAATCGAAACCAACGAGAAGAACATTCAGTGAATAACGAAGGAGGTCAAGTGGACCCAATGCATAATTTCGTAGATATGATAGCCGAAGCTATGGAAAATAGGGCTCCAGCAAGAGGAAGAGCGAGAAATCAGCCAGCTAATAGATTGGCTAAAATCAAGGACTTTAAAGCAGTAGGACCGCCGAAATTCAAGGGAACCACAGATCTGTTTGAAGCCTAAACTTGGGTGAAGGAGATGGAGAAAGCATTCGTCATTGCACGAGTGGCAGCAGAAGACATCTTTTGCTACATACTTGATGAAGGGAGAAACTAATTACTGGTGGGAGACTAATCAGGCAAGGGCTGGTACAGCGGTGGTGTTGTCGACAAGATTCAAGGAGTTGTTCTTTGAGAACTACTTCTTGCAGAGTATACAATCTAGGATGAAAGTTAAATTTCTAGAATTGAAGTAGGAGAACATGTCGGTAACAGAATACGCTGCCAAATTTAACGAGTTAGCGAGATTTACACCTCATCAGGTGGACACAGAAGCAAGAAAAGTGGGAAAATTTGAGAATGGGCTGAAGCCGGGAATATTTAACAAGGTAGCGGTATTATAGATCAATACGTTCGCGGCGTTGATGGAGAAAGCTTTAATTGCGGAAGGAGGGAGCGAGGCTGCATCTCGATTTCATCTAGAAAAGAGGAAGAAGACCAATGATGGTGGAAGCAGTGGTGGTAGTAACCCAAATAAGAGGAAGTGGAGTGAGAATACTCAATCGGGTAGCAAGACTGAAGGAAATAAGCAAGGGAAGGAGCCATGTGCGACCTGCGGGAAGAATCATTTTGGAGTTTGCCTAAAGAAGAAGGGAGTTTGTTACAACTGCAGACAAGAGGGGCATATGTCACCCAATTGTCCCAATCCAAAGAATATACAAGGTTATTATGCATGTGGATCCACTGACCATATGGTACGGAACTGTCCAAAGAGGAATGCTGAGAAGGAAAGCGTCAACAAGGGACCCGGTGGTGGAACATTGGCAAATCGAGGACCTGCACAACCAGGAAGACCAACGGCCCGTACATTCAACATGGCGGCGCAAGATGTAGTGGTTACTTAGGGGGTGGCAGCAGGTAACGATTACATTTAGAAATTAAATTACGCGAGTAATATGAGTCAGATATTTCTGTGAACTATTTTCTTTTATAGATTCAAGCCACAGGTTAGAATTTGAAACACAAATTAATATTGTGTTGATAAAAATAAATTGATGATACAACTTTAAAAGATTGTAGAGAATAAGAAAGTGGTGATTCCGAGAACGGAATCCTTTTTAACAATATAAAATTATGATCTTGAGTTTTAAAACCTTAGATCTATGTGTTTATGAGTGTTTCATGTTTAGATATACCCATATTGGGTGTTGTTTTAGTTGAAAATCAAAAGTAAAGAAAAGTGATTTTCTAGTTTATAAACCATAAAATTTGTATGTACTTTGGATTTCCACCGTTTTTGATCTACACCTTCTTTTTGCAATCCGTCGAAGGGAGGTGTTAGATATATAAGTTAACTACTAAACCTAAGTGGTAGCACTCAAAAATGTTGAGTACATAAATTGTAGTGACTATTTTAGCAAAAATAGTTTCGTTGTTAAAAAATCAAAAACAGACTATTTTTGGACAGTCAAGAGTAGGAGCAGTTTAGTCATTTTTCGGACAGTCAACAATTTTGGAAAAATATTTAGGAGGATACTATGATAAGTTTTCTAACATCTTCAAGTAGAATCACTGAAAAAGGAGTTGTAGATTTCCGTATGGATTATTTTTGACAAAGTAGGAAAAGTGAAATTTTTTCAAAAAGCTACTATCCAAATTTTTGTAAGGGCTGTTTTGGGCACTTAATTTATGAGAAAAATTCCGGCCTTTTGGGACATGAAAAAATATGGTATAAAGTACCTCCTGTCCAAAAATGAGCTCATTCCAACTCAAAATGACCAAGTTATGGCCATTTCAATTTTTGTGATTTTTTGACAAAAACGGCTATAATCGGAGTTCTATAACTTCGATGGCGACGAAATTTAAACTGGAGGTTCATGTTAACACGTATAAGATTATGCCAAGAGATGGGAATTTCTGGATCTAAGCATGATGGGGCTTAATTCTTAAGCTACACACTAAAAATGATTTTTGAAAAATACTAAAGGAAGTAGGAAAATTATGGAAAAATACTTTTTGTATATGAAATATATGTATTTGTGTTCGGACAAAGGATAGAAAAATAATAAGTTAATTTGGTGCTTTCGTGAAAAAAGATATGGAATCCAGCTTGCTGGATTGAATAATTTATGAATCAAGTTTACTAGATTGAAGGATAGTGAATCCAGTTTGCTGGATTAAAAAGTCTGATGAATCCAGCTTGCTGGATTGAAAAGCAGTTATTTGAATTAAAAATATGTTGAATCCAGCTTACTGGATTGCAATCTAGTTACTGGATTTGGAATCCAGTTTGTTGGATTGCAGTTTGGTTTATTGGATTGGCCGTCTAGATGCTGGATTTGGAATCTAGGTTACTAGATTTGGAATCCAGTCTGCTGGATTGGAAATTTGGTTGCTGAATTTAGAATCTAGGTTGCTGGATTAGTATTTAACTTATTAGATGTCAAAGAATAACTTATGAAATGAAAAAGCAAGTGTTAAATCATAATGTATATGATATTGTGATTACAGAATTATCAAATGCTGATAATAATGCTAATGTTGTAAGGTGTTATCTAATATTTAATTATGTGATTAAGTGTTAGATAATTGATTGATAAAGCAATTGTATTATGATACAAAGTATGATATGCTGAGTAAAAGACCAATCTTATTAATGATAGGTCTTACAAAAGAAGTTAACTTAAATTGTGTAGCAGTAGTCAACGAATCAGACAAGTTTTCTAACTCAACCTTGAGTTATATCTTTTAAATATTATGGTGGTTAATTATTGTTGATTAGACCACGTCTGAGAATTATTGTTGATTATTCGCAGTTAGTACATGTTTATTAATTCAAACTGAATTAATGATTCTGAGAATATACTTAAAGAATAATTGTTATTGGATACTCACATCCGTAGAAGCTATTAGTGATTGCAAATAGTACAGATAATTCATGTCTATTGTTGAATCGTGTTGAGAAATGTCTTTGCTAATTATTCTGACTAAACGAATATTTGTTAGAACTTGATAGGTTCGAGAAGAGAAGAGAAGAGAAATCAATTATTATTGATAGATCGATGCCAATTGTTTCGGCTAGATCGAAAAAGAAAACTTGATAGGTTTGAAAGAGAAGAGAAAAGAAGCGATTAGATATTGAAATCATTGTATTTCGTTGTTAAATCATATTCTAATTCAAAGACTGAGAAGAACAACCTTTTATATAAAGGGAACATATTTGGTCGTATATTCGGCCTTTGCGCACGTTTGAATATTATACATAATATAGGGTATAATAAAGCTGATCACTTTATATACTTGTTGGGCTGGGGGGTATGATTTAATCTTTATGGTTATTTGATATACCTGGGTATATCAAAGTAAATCTTTGATAGTTACTCGAGAAGAGAAGTTCAAGATCTTTAGGGATCACTCAGAATAAATTCTGGAAATTATTTCCATCTTGTTATTTGGGTATATCAAAGTAAATATGTGATAGTTACTCGAGAAGATAATTTCAAGATCCTTTGGGGTCATTTGGCATAAACTTTAGAAAGTAATTATATCTTGTTATTCAATAGAATATCGTAGAAACTTTGAAAGCATTTTACTCTTTCATTATCAAATATTGTGTTGCATAGGTTGCGAGAAGACTTGTTAGTGATTAACGAATTATTCAGCTATTTCAAAGTTCCCCGGACTTTGGTGTCATTTTATCAAAATAGATAGTCTGTTATTCTTTATTCTTATACATCTATTGTATATCTTAACTTGCGGGGCAAATTTGTTGCTCACCTTTGCTAAATAAAACATTTCAGCTAGGAACGAAGTTACTGGAGGTGCTGAGAAGAACAAAGGCAATGGCGTATTGCTAGAATAGTGTAATGAAACATTATTAATATGTTGTATTTTGTAAACCCTTTTTGTATATCTAATGGGACGAATGTATTAACAACATCTGTTAATGATATATGTATTGTTATTTATAAATGAATGGGTAGTTAGATGTTATTTATATTGTGGATCGTGAGCACCAAACTCGGGAGTTTGGTAACCTGGATTTGGGGGCGTCACAACTTCTTTCCAGTTTAATTTACTATCTCAGTTCATTAATCAAGAACACTATAGTAAAATTAGCCATCTCTCGATGCACTAACCCCGTATTAACTTAAATCCACAATTGATAGAATTAAGCCAAACACCCTAATTAACTAATTCACTATATCTCTATGTGAATTAAAATCAAATAAGGTTTAAATTTTAAGTTCTTTATATGATTACATGCGATGTTAGGTATATCTCTATCCTAAACATTCATCAAGATTCCATCAAAATGCAAAATTCAAAAACACATGCTATTGCAATTAGGTCTAGATTCATACATCATCTCTCGAGTCCATACAAATCCACATAAAATTAGTGATCAAGTAATTCATAAATTAAAGTACAAATCACAATAGATAAACTAAATTGATAGTATTATTAAACTGAAATTAAAGCATGACAATCATTGTTCAACACTAAAGATCCATTGCAAGCCTAAAAAGTAATTTTAGTTCATCATCAATGAATTAAATACTGAAAAAGATAGAAAAATTTATCATCCCAATTACAAAATTCTAATTGAAAGACAAAGAACAGAATTACACCACCCTTGTCCTCACTCCAATCTGCAATTTTTATGATCTTGACCTTCCTTGCTCTCCTCCAATGTCTTCTCTCAAAATTAGGGCTCAAAGAATGATTAATATTTATTTTTTTGTTAAAATATCTATTATGATTGATATATCCCAGCATAAATCGTGTAAAACACTGATAAAAGACGACCAACATAGTCCCAATCCATGCCAAAGTCCATCAGTTCAAGCTTCTGCAGAGTTTGCTTCACAATAGGATAGCTCTTTTCTGGCCGCGTACCCCCGCCCCGCCCCGGCTGGGGTTTTGTTCTTCATAAAGCCCTCCTCGGTAGGGTTCATTCTGCAGTTGTGTTATGTTTTCTTTCTTGCAATGCTACTTTCTAGCCACAATGCCACCATTATGCCACCATACCACGTAATGCAATCCTAAACACAAAACAAGTAAAATTGTACAGAAATAGACAGGATCAACACTTTTTAAGTCCAAATCAAAAGCCAATTCGTAAGTATAAAACCCACTCATCAAACTCCCTCAACCTTAACTGTGTTAGTCCTCGAGCACAACACAAAACATAATGTAATGCAATGTAATGCAGCTAACTACATGCCTACAAATCCAGCAGTAAGACAGAGACAAATCTATTCAACCGGCCTCAGAGAAATTAAATAAACATGACAGTATATCATATCAAGGCAAATCAATAACTTTCCAATCAATCATTAAATCTTAATGTGTTCTAACTGATATAGTGCGTGTGTGCTCAACAACCATGCTAACTGATATAAAGCTAAATACATCACATAATAGACCTCTTTGAAGAAATCATACAGTGTAAACTCTAGAAATCCAAAAACAAGTAAGATCCAACTAAAATCAAACAATAACCAGATTCAAGGGTCAAGACGGGATACTTATGCTTTATTTTTAACTTATGGAGGCTTTTTGCTCTATTTCCTATTTTATTCTCTCTTTTTTTATATATTTCTCATGGCTGTGTAATGTCTAATTTCCTTAGGCTTTTCAATGCTACCTTAACGAGCTTTCGACCAACGACTCCCAAACCGTTAAGGCTTTAGGGCGCTAGGTGTAGAGACATCCCCTCGAGCTTACTTATTCAAGTAACAAAGGCCACAAAACTGGACTAGCCACGATGTTTATTCATACTTTTTTCTTTACTTTTCTTTTATTTTTATATATAGCTTATATATCTCAAATATTCCTACAAACTTAGGTTCTTGTCTAATTTTAGCCATCACTGCCTATTCATGTCTTTCTTTCATTCAAACTAGCATTATCCTTTAGAGTTCCATTATGTGTCAATTTAGACTCAATTAGTTAACATAGCTGTTCTTTAATGTGCTAACCTGATTATACCAGTTTCAAACAGGAAAAGATTCAATTCACGACAAGAAATCACATTAAAGCCTTAATATTCAATACCATACTTGTCTACGAAATTCCATTCTCATTATTGGCCAAAAAAGGCTGTAACTATCTAATAGCTGGAAACATGCAAGAATGAACTAAATGCAATATAAACACGGTAAACTAACTAATATTTTTGTGATTTTTAAAATTTTCCATTTTTTTAATAATAACAAAACAAGAAACTGATTACATTAAACTATTCACAATACTACACTATGCAAACTACTATGCAACTACACTACATGAATGCATACATAATTAACATGACAGTAAAGAGCACATACTAACTAAACATAAACTATCAAATATAGAAACTAAACATTGAACATAATATTAAAACTAATCCCCCCAAACTTAATAGTTATAATGCCCTCATTGTAAAATATATAGCAGTAAAGAGCACGAGGACTTCCCTGTAAAGTGCTAAGCATGAGGTGATGGTGGTGACGGTGGTGATGGTGGTCGTGGAACAAATACTCTACGCTCCTCCGTATCTGAATCGGATGGAGGGTACTGTGGCATGGGCTCAGGCATTTGGAACTGGAACTGAGCGATCGCGATAGGGTTCAAGCTTTGTAATGATGCATTCAAGGCGGCAAAGGACCTATTCATGGCATTGAACATGTGGTCCTGCCTAGCCGTCAGTCTGGTTATCTTTCTATCAGCATCTTTATCTTGCTTATCAATATGTCACTGAAGACTATAAAATTGATTACTGAACATGAACTTGCCTGACCTGCTACTCCCCGCAGTCTCCTCATCTCCCAGCACCTCATCAGCTTGAAACTCATCATCCTCTGAGGTGTCCTCAGCCGCTTCTTCTTCCTCAAAACCCTTAGGAAATACAAAATCGACACCTCGTGGATGAGACTCCCATCCAGCCCATACTGAATATCGAGATATCATTCTGTGGTCTAATAACTGAAGGGGCTGCTGCACAGGTTCGTCACCTGACCATCGCACATCAGACTGCTGACCCAACCCACATATAAGAGATGGGTGTGGCAGTTCGCTTGAGAATGGCCCGCGTAGACAGCGTTGGATGGATAAGCTGATAATGGAGCTAATATTGATGTTGAAGTCCTTCACGATGGCATACAGTAGCAGCACCTTTTCCCTTGTCACCTTGCTGGTATACGTCGAAAGAAATAGCTTGCCGCATAGAAATGCATACCATATCTTCCCATACAAACTGTGGTCCTTGCTTAATAAAATTGTGCCGCCCTTTCTGCCTTTAACCCAAATTGTGCCCTGTTTAGATATCTCTGTCAAAATTTGGTTATAGATGGGATTACTGTCGCGTAACTGGGCATACTAGCATACTACGGGGGGTCGCAGACTATAGTACTCATTGATTGCTTTTGGACTGAACGGAACTTGTTTACTCCTCACAAATGCCCTATATGGTGCCCTGTCCTCATCATTAGCGTAGAATTCTTTCACCATGTTTACTATAGCTGGGTCAAGATCATATGTGAGCATCTTCCAGTCCTGCTCATGTATTTGCCTCCACATATACCCGTCAAAAGAATTCAGTGCCAAGCTCCTTTCTAGTGTTAGTGCTTTAGGCATTAAGTATTCATACTTGTCTGTGGCGTTTGCACTAGTGAACTTCCTTCTGTCAAATGCTCTGACTGGTGGTGAAGAACCTGAACCCTCGATTTAATGGAGTTTTAGGAGCCATGTCACTGTACTTATGTGTATACTCCCTTAAACTTTTATGTTGAACAATACGTCAAACACTTGGTGTGCAATCCCCTGACAATGCCCAAACTGAACAATTGAACCCACACTTTGAAGAAAATAGATAACAGTGGTTTACCCAAACTGAATTCTTCACTTGAGGATGATTGAGCAGTGGTTGATTGAGAACCTTGTTAAATTCCCCTTTTATTCCTTATTGCAACCCGAAATTGTTGAAACCCTAGCTTATGTTGACTGAAATTGAGAGGTTTGGTGAAGTTATGGTGTATAATTGATGATTTAGGGTTTATATTATATAGAGTAGAGGATGTGTGCAAAATCGATGGGTAGGAGATGAAATGAAGGGTGTTCATGGGGATTTCGTGGGGAAGAGAGTGGCTAAATTCGATTTTGGTAGGAGAAGTGGAGGAGATTATGTCAACAGGCGTTTAAAATTTTCTGCTCTGACTACCGTACCCTTGCTGCGCCGGGTTTGCCAGGCTGGGAATGGGCTCGCCGGGACAGGGCTCCCTTATTTGCTAGCTTTGAATTTTGAGCTTCTATGACTCGCTTCCGTGTCCAATTGCATCCTACGTACCTGAAATCCATTAAAATCACAAGTATGAGATAATGGCATGGAATTTGAGCACAAATGATGAAAATAAATAAAAATCAATAACTACTAAGTATGAATTGTACAAAATTAAACTAAGTGATACTAAAATTACGAACTAAACTACAAATTAAATAACATAAAGTAAAAATACTGTAATTGATACTAAAATTGGGTTGCCTCCCAATGAGCGCTTATTTTTGAGTCTTTCAGCTTGACTACTTTTTGTTTATGGCGCATCGACAAGTGTAATTGCAGTTGCTTCGTTGTCGATGTCGCCACCCCAGTAATGTTTTAACCACTACCCGTTGACTTTGAATGTTTCGAGAGGATTTTTGCTGTACAGTTCAACGACGCCATAAGGAAAAATAGTCTTGATCGTAAATGGCCCCGACCAACGGGATTTGAGCTTTTCGGGGAACAACTTGAGTCTTGAGTTGAATAGTAACACAGATTGTCCCGGTTGAAACTTTCTCTGCATAATCCTTTGATCGTTCCACTTCTTGACTTTTTCTTTGTACAATTTTGAGTTCTCATAGGCTTACAGTCGAAATTCATCGAGTTCATTTAATTAGAGTAATCCTTTTTCACCTGCAGCTGTTTGATCAAAGTTGAGTTTTTGAATTACCCAATATGCCTTATGTTATAATTCCACTAGGAGGTGACACGCTTTCTTGTAGACCAACTGATATGGAGACATCCTAATTGCGATCTTGTATGTTATCCTGTAAGCCCATAACGCGTCATCTAACTTTAGAGACCAATCTTTTCTAGTCGGATTAACTACTTTCTCTAAAATTCTCTTCACCTCTCTGTTGGAAACCTTAGCTTGACCACTAGTATGGGGATGATAAGCTGTTGCAACCCTATGATTGACTCCATACTTTGCCAAGAGAGTTGTAATGACCTATTACAGAAGTGACTTCCCTCGTCACTTATGATTGCTTTTAACGTTTAAAAACCTTGTAAAGATGTTCTTCTGTAGAAATTTTAGAACCACCTTGGCATCATTGGTAGGAAGTACTACAGCTTCAACCCACTTTAAATGTAATCCACAACTACCAGAATGTATAAGTTGTTATATGAAGGTGGAAAAGGTCCTATGAAGTCCATCCCCTATATATCAAAAACTTTAACTTCCATGATAGTGTTGAGCGGTATCTCATTCCTTTTTGATATATTACCCACCCTTTAGTATCTATCGTAGTTTTTCACGAACTGGTGGACATCCTTGAACACAATAGGCCAATAAAATCCTGCTTGAAGTACATTGACCGCTGTCAGCTTACTCCCATAGTGTTCCCCATACGCAGATGAATGGCATTCGTGCAAAATATTCTTTACTTCGCTGTAAGGCACACATCTACGAATTATTTTATCTGCACACTATTTGAATAGATAGGGCTCGTCCCACATGTACCACTTGACATCATGTAGGAACTTCTTTTTCTACTTATGTGTCAAATCAAGGGGACGGATTTTTCTCACCAAGTAATTGGCAAAATCCGCATACCATGGAAACTTGAAGTTTACTCCAAATAGATGTTTATCCGAAAACGACTAATTGATTAAACACTTATCTACCACGTCCTTATCCAAATTTTCTTATCTTAAAAGATGATCCACCACTTGATTTTCTGTCCCCTTTCTATCCTTTATTTCCAAATCAAATTCCTTAAGGAGTAGAATCCATCTAATGAGCCTAGGCTTAGCATCCTTCTTTGAAATTAGATAATGAATAGCTGAGTGATCCGTTATGCCACCACCATTGTTCCTATCAAATAAGATCTGAATTTGTCAAAGGAGTATATTACTGCAAGTAATTCCTTCTCGGTGGTTGTATAATTCAATTGGGCATCCGTGAGGGTTTTACTTGCATAGTATATGACATAAAATATCTTCTCTCGGTGTTGACCTAAAACAGCCCCTACCGCGTTGTCGCTTGCATCGCACATTAACTCAAGAGGCATTGTCCAATCCGGTGCTACTATCATGGGAGCTGAAGTCAATTTCTTCTTCAACTACTCAAACGCTGACATGCATTCTTCATCAAAACTAAAAATTGCATCTTTCTCTAATAGACTGCATAATGGTTTAGTAATCTTAGAGAAATCTTTAATGAACCTATGGTAGAATCTGGCATGTCCTAGAAAATTGCGGATTCCCTTGACTGTAGTCGGCGGTGTAAGATTCTCGATTGTGTCCAGCTTTGCCCTATCAACTTTTAAACCCTTTCCAGACACTTTGTGCCCCAGAATAATTCCTTCTTCAACCATAAAGTGACACTTCTCCCAGTTTAGCCCCAAGTTGGTTTCCACACATCGTTTTAAAACCATGACTATATTTTTAAGACACATATCAAAAGTGTTCCCGTAGGCTGAGAAGTCATCCATGAAAACTTTAATATTCTGCTCCACCATGTTTGAAAAGATGGCCATCATACATCTTTGGAAAGTCATCGGTGCATTACACAACCCAAAGGGCATCCTCCTGAATGCAAAGGTGTCATATGGGCACATGAAGGTGGTATTTTCTTGATTCTCAGGAGCTATGACTATCTGGTTGTACCCCGAATATCCATCTAGTAAACAGTAATACTCATGTCCAACCAACCGGTCCAACATCTGATCGATAAAAGGTAGAGGAAAGTGGTCCTTTCGGATTGCCTTATTAAGCTTTCTGTAGTCCATGCAAACCCTCCATACGATCACTGTCCTCGTCAGAATCAGTTCATTATCGTCGTTCGTCACAACTGTCATTCCACCCTTTTTCGAAACACATTGAATTAGACTTACCCATGTACTGTCTAAAATCATGTAGACTATTCCATCATCAAACCACTTCAATATTTCCTTCTTTACCACCTCTTTCATGATCGGATTTAATCGTCTCTGCTGTTCCATTGTTGGCTTTGAGTCCTCTTCCAGGAGTATCTTGTGCATGCAAAATGAGGGGCTTATCCCCTTGATATCAGCGATCCTCCATCCTATTGCAGACTTGTACTCTCTAAGCACCCTCAGTAACTTACTTTCCTACAATTTGTTAAGCACATATGCAATAATAACAGGTAAAGTATTAGAATTACCCAAATAAGCATACTTGAGGTGTTTAGGAAGAGGTTGAAGCTCAAGAGTAGGTGGCTCCTCCAATGAAGGTTTCATCCTTGCCGAAGCTTTTTCTGATGTATGTAGAGGCTCGAATGGCACTTTGAACTTGCTAACTCTAGGCAAAGAATCCAGCATATGCAAATAGTTTACAAACTCTGGATCATCCAAGTCCTCATCCCCTAGTAGAGAATTTCCCAACAGATCCCTGTCCAAACCTTTAACCAAGTCTTCATTAACCAATTTGTCTATCACATCCAATCGAAAACACTCCTCCTCGTCTGTAGGGAACCTCATGGCGTTGAACACATTAAATTTTATTTCTTGATCTTGCACCCTCAAGGTTAATTCTCCTTTTTGAACATCGATGAGAGTCCTACCAGTAGCTAAGAATGGCCTCCCTAAGATGATTGGGATATTTTTGTCCTCTTCGTAATCCAAAATTATAAAATATATCAAAAATATGAACTTATCCACTTTAACTAAAATGTCTTCCACAATCCCTCTCGCATAAGTCACTGATATGTCTGCTAACTGTAGTGATATATTTGTAGGCTTCGAAGCTGGCAAACCCAACTGAGTATATACTGACAAAGGCATGAGGTTCACACTTGCCCCCAAATCACACAAACACTTGTTGAAGGCCATATTCCCAATTGTGTAAGCAATAGTAAAACTCCCCGGATCCTTTAACTTCGGAGGCAACTTTCTCTGTAAAACTACACTGCATTCCTCCGTTAATGCCACAGTCTTGTAATCCTCTAACTTCTTCTTCCTTGACAGAATACCCTTTATGAATTTAGCATAACTCGACATTTGTTCTAGAGCTTCTGTGAAAGGAATGTTGATCTGAAGTTTTTTAAAAACTTCGAGAACTTCTTATCTAATTTCTGTTTCTGAACCCTCTACTGAAATAGTGGTGGAGGAGAAACAATGGGCTCAACATCTTGCTGACTCTTGTCCACTTGCTTGTCCTCACCCTATTTCTCTTTAACCACTTTGTCTTCACCTTGTTTAACATCTTTCTTCGCTGAATTTTCTGCATTCTGACCCTCAAGATGCTTTCCAGTTCTCAAAGTGATTGCTTGACACTGTTCATGATCCCCCTTCGAATTTTTCTCTATGTCGCTAGGTAAAGTCCCTTGAGGCCTGTTATTCAACACTAACACAAGCTGTCCCATCTGATTTTCTAAGTTTTTTATTGTCACTAATTGTGTTTTCATTGCCACCTCGTTACCTGATATGTACTTCAATAACAGCTCTTTTAAATTTGTCTTTTTCTCTTGATGTGGAGCTGTTTGTTGATGCTAATTTTGAAACCCTGGGGGATAAGATGGTCATGGAGCTTGCTAAATTTGATTATTATCCCCAAAAAATTTGGATTATTCCTATTCCCCGAATTGTATGCATTCTAATACATATTCTGTGGAATTCTATTATAGCTGCCCACATACTGTACCACTGCTAGGTTAATGGCTCACTATTCTGTAGGATGTTCCCCCGCACACAATTCACAAACAAAAGCAACCTGTTGATTCTGTGCACCTGTAAGAGCATCCATCTTCTTTGATAAAGCTAAAATCTATGTCGCTAACGCTGTTACCCCATCTACTTCGAACACCCCAGCTACCTTAGGTTGTGCCATTCTCGCTGTAGGGCACTGGTAGTTGTTAGCCGCCATCGTCTCTATCAGATCATAAGCTTCCTCATAACTTTTGGCCATGAAAGCTCCCCCAGAAGCTGTATCTATACTAGTCCAAAGATTACCACTCAACCCATTATAAAACGTGTTCATCTGCAGCCATTTATGTAGTCTGTGACGTGGGCACTTTCTAAGTAGTTCCTTGTACCTCTCCCAAGCTTCGTACAAAGACTCCTCATACTGCTGCTCAAATATAGTAATCTCGTTCCTCATCTTCGCACGAAGATAAATTTGAGAAGTGGATATCATCAATTGAAAGTCAGAAAGGAGGACGTATCGAAGACAACATTCAGACCTCGTTATGGTCATTATGAGTTTCTGGTGATGCCGTTTGGATTGACAAATGCACCTGCAACGTTTATGGATTTAATGAACAGGGTGTTTAAACCATATCTAGATAAATTTTTTGTGTTGTTTATTGATGATATTTTGGTTTATTCAAAAACTCAAGAAGAACATGTAGAATATTTGAGAATAACGTTGGAAATAGAAAAGTTGTACGTGAAATTTTCCAAATGTGAATTTTGCTTGGAGCGTGTGCAATTTTTAGGTCATGTAATTGATAAGATGGGATTTCAGTAGATCCTGAAAAAGTGGAAGTTGTAATAAATTGGGAAATACCAATGACGCCAACGGAGGTGAGGAGTTTCTTAGAGCTAGCAGGTTATTATTGACGATTTATCCATGATTTTTCTAAGATAGCAACACCACTGACTAATTTGACAAGAAAAGAGGTGAAGTTTGTTTCGGTAAAGAAGTTCGAAGAGAGTTTTCAAGAATTGAAGAAAAGGTTATGTTTGGCACCTGTGTTATCTCTACTAGATGATACGAGAAATTTTGTGGTGTATAGCGACGCAACACACACGGGACTAAGCTGTGTGCTTATGCAAAACAACAAGGTCATTGCATATGCATCGCGACAGTTGAAAGAATATGAAAAAAGATACCCAACCCATGATCTGGAGTTAGTCGTAGTAGTTTTTACTCTGAAGATTTGGAGACATTATCTTTATAGAGGGAAATGTGAGATATATACAGACAACAAAAGTTTAAAGTATATTTTCACATAGAAGGAACTGAATAAGCATCAAAGGTGATTGTTAGAGTTGATCAAAGATTATGATTGCAAGATTCTATACCATCCGAGGAAGGCAAATGTGGTGACCAACACCTTAAGCAGGAAGAGTCGTGAAAAGTTTTTAATGAAGCTCACGAAAAGTTAATAACAAAAATGACAAAATTGGAGTTAGAGGTAAAGTATCCAAAGGAGTCGGAGGAGAAGCTGTTTTAGATGGAAACTCGTTCAATCTTAGTGGACAGAGTAAAGGAAGCTCAGCTAGATAGCAAAGGATTATCATGGTTTGAAGGATGGATTTGGGTCCGTTAGTACCGAAAGTTAGAGAGGAAATTTTGCATGAGGCTCATAATCCAAGATATTTAATCCACCTTAGGAGCACAATAATGTATCAAGACCTTCGTCTTCATTTTTGGTGCCCGAATATGAAACGAGAGATTGCAGAATGTGTTACAAAGTGCTTAACTTGTCAGAAGATTAAAGCAGAACATCAGAGGCCAAGTGGTCTATTATAATACTTGGAGATACCAGAATGGAAATGGGATCATATTGCAATGGATTTCTAATGAGGTCAACAATAGTTCGGACTCAAATCGAGGACACGGATTGGATCCGGTGCAAGTTCCTATTGGACTTGTGATGAGAGGACGAGCTAAATGCTTCAAGGAAGGTCTTATGGGATTAGTATAAACAGTGTGGAAAGAGAATAACACGCGTACTTAGTCTAGGGAGGATGAGACTATGCCCAAATTTGTTAACATAATTCAAGGTTGCGTCGTCTCCGATCTGTTCAGAGCAAAACTAGAACATAATTCCGGTTTGGAGTTCCAGCACGCCCGCCTCAGAAGGTTTTTCTACCCAGGTACACCCGCCCTGGCGGCAACCTCTCTGCCAACACCCACCTCAGCGGACTAGGAGGCCGCCCTGGCACAAGGCTCTCTGTCAACAGCTGCCCGGGCGGGCTTTACAAGCTAAAAATGCCCGCCCCAGCGGGGTTGCCCAGAATGTGTTGGCGTATTTTTTGAGGCAAACACGTTTTGTTAGTTTTTGAGCATGGATTTGTTTCCTGATCTTAGTTTTTTCCATATTTTATCAAATTTCTATTATAGCTAGAATGTTAGATTAGATATTGATTCTAAAAACAATTGTTGATTGCTTTTAGGATTTATAGGGTTTCAATTCCTTTTATTTAAATACTCATGGTTGTAATTCAACATTATTACATTCAATAATATTCAGATTTAATTACTTGTGAGATTATTCTCTACTTTTAGTTCTTTAAAGAATTCTTAAGTATTTTTCTTAGTTAATTCTTTGAGATTCAATTTAATTTATCATACAACAATATATAGTTGTGTGTGGCGTCTTATACCGCATCAATCGTCGATTGTGCTGAGATTACTATTTCAATATAAACATGGGGTTTAGGCGTTGTTGGTGTTCTATTCAATGCTGATTTCATTTCTTGATCGATTGTACCAAGGTTCTCGTCTCAATATAGACGTTGGGTTGATGTGTCGAGAGAGTTTCATTCTATTAACTGTGCTAGAAACGATCCGGGCGACGACCACCTCACGGAAGCATGCCATGGAGTCTATCAATTTCGTGGTAGGTCTTCCAACTACTTAGAAAGGTTATGATGCAATATGGGTCATCGTGGATCGACTGACAAAGTTAGCACATTTCTTGCCAATTAAGATTAGATTTAAATTGGATCAGTTGGAAAAATTATATGTCAAAGAAATTGTTTAACGGCACGGTGTACCAGTATAGACCGTGTTTGATCGAGATCCACATTTCACATCAAACTTCTAGAAGAGTCTGCAAGAACGTATAGGAACGCAGTTGAGACTAAGCACAACATACTATCATCAAACTGATGGACAGAGCGAAAGAATGATTCAAACACTAGAAGACATGGTAAGGGCTTGCGTCATGGATTTTAAGGGAAATTGGCAAGACCACCAACCTTTAGTAGAGTTTGCTTATAATAATAGTTACCACGCAAGTATTGGCATGTCGCCTTACAAAGCATTGTATGAAAGAAATTACAGGACTCCATTGCACTAGGATGAGGTAGGGGACGTCGAATGCTCGGACCAGAATTAGTGCAACAGAATGCGGAAATCATCAAAGTAATCAGAGCGAGATTAGTAGCTGCCCAAGATAGATAGAAGAAATATGCAGATTAATATAGGAAGAAGCAAAAATTTGATATAGGAAGTTACGTGTTCTTAAAAGTATCTCCTTTGAAGGGGATGATAAGATTTGGAAAAAAGGAAAAGTTGAGCCCGAGAATTGTCGGACCTTTTGAAGTGCTAAAAAGAGTAGGCGAAGTGGCTTATGATGTAGCATTACCTCCTGAATTGGAACACATCCATAATGTGTTTCATGTTTCGGTCATTCGACCTTACAAACCTGATTACAAGCATGTTATAGAATATGAACCATTACAAGTTGAAAAAGATTTTACATATAAAGAAGTTCCAGTTCAGATAGTAGATAGGAAAGAGCAAGTTCTAAGAAACAAAGTCATACCTTTTGTAAAGGTAATATGGAGGAACTACAATATCGAAGAAGCTACGTGGGAACTCAAAGATAAAATGAGAAAGCATTATGCTCAACTTTTTGTTTAATCTGGTATTGCGATTCTGGGGACAGAATCCTTATAAGAAGGGAAGATTGTAACAAGTGTAAGTTTTGCGATTCTGGGGAGAGAATCCTTATAAGAAGGAAAGAATGTAACGATTACAAATTTTTGTAATAAGAATTATAATTTTTTATTGAATTGAATAAATATTTTGGTGAGAATTATTTTATTTGGTGTATTTATGTTACCTAAATATATGACATATTTTTTTAGCATAATTTTAGTACGCTAATGGATTAAGAATATAATTAATCTAATTAAAAGAACTAAATTTAATTTAATTGATAAAGGGTTAAATCGGAATTCTGGATTTATCTGATAAGTTCAAGCGTAAGGAATTAAATATTTTGATTATATTGGAAGTAAAATGTCCAATTTAATTCCATAATAAACCTAAAGTAAATCCAATTTGTGATATAAAAATTAGTTAAATGGGTAGATAAATGGGAAGTGGTAAAATGGAATAGTGTGTAGGCAAACAAGCCTTTGTGCAATCAGGCTTTTCCCCTCCCCATAATGTTGTCCGAATAATGCTCAATAAACCTCACCTTTATACTTCATTAGTTATTTTACGTTCCATGGAAAATAAGAGTACAGAGTGTGTGTGTGTGTGTGTGTGTGTGTGAGAGAGAGAGAGAGAGAGAGATTCACAGTGAGAAAATTGGAAGGGAAGCTCTGAGAAATCATGAAGAAGTCAGCAATTTACATCATCTAACTAATGTCGACGTCGGGATTTTTATTGTCCCTCTTCTGTTCTTGTCTTTTGGTGTTCTCATTTTAGGTGAGATTTGTTTGAAAAAATAAGTTTGAAAATGTCTGACATGTATATGTCGACGATTTGACTGTTAGAGTCGCCAGTTGGTATGTTTAAATGGTTGCACCAACTCAATCGAGAAAAGGTTTGCACAAAGACCTAGTGATTTGACACTATTTAACTGGTCTGAGAATCCAAAATTCGTTAGGGTCCGGGGGCTTGATTAATGTTGCCTCCTTTTTACTTTAACAAAAAGGACTCTAACTCATGCAAGCATACATGGGTCAACAAGTAGTACAGAGTAAGAAACGTATTGATCCACGGAGAAAGGTTTTAAATCTAAATTATCATATATCAACTACATCACTATTTTTATATACTTAAACAAACAACTCACAATTATATTTAATTCTAAATTTAATTCATGAAATGAAAATATAATACTAAAATAATGTAATCAAATTTGGAAAAGAATGGAATTCTAACTTCATTTAATATTTCATCTAAACTGCAACCATCATGTATTGTTTAAATATTTATCATGAAAAATTAGTCAAAAGCACAATAGTGGACATAACCATTTTTCAATGAACTATGATCAATTCACATAACCTCCACAAATGATAGAAATCATGTAAGCGACACTATTACCAAAATCACTACATGTCTATGTGAAATTGCAACAATAATGAATTAAAGTGCAGGCTCTTTTCATGACTACACATGGTGAAACGGTATATGTCTATCGGGTTCACGAATCACAAAACTTAACAAATCAGCCTCATAAACATATGTCATTATGATTTAATCCATACTCACATTTCATTTTACAAATCTATATAAGCATACAAGGTGAATGGTGATCAAACATTCATTTGTTACGCTCAATCATAATAGTTAATCCAATGATAAACATATAACAATACAATCAGATATATAAATTTAGATTACATATCAAAATCCATTAGAATCCCATAATGGAGTTTAGTTCATTTCTGAACCAAAAGCCATTATGGGATTGAAGCAACACATGGAATTAAGCAATGCAAATAAGAGATGTAAGAGAAATGATAAACAAATCTGTTAAACCCAGTTGTAGAATTTGTTCCAAGCCTGTTCCAACGCACCAACAATCTCCAAAAATGAAAGTAATGATTATTGAATAACAAAGATGAAGAGAGGATATAGAAATGTATCATAAGATGATCAAAACCTCCCTAGTCTAGTTAAAACTTAAGAACCCTAATACTCCTATGAAAACTGATAAAAGACTCCCCAAAATACACATCTGGTACCAACCATATCGTTCAGTTGAGCCTAAAGCATTCAAATTTCAAATTACAAAAAGTCAACAAAACTGACAGTAAAAGACTCGTGCGGTCGCGCGAGATTATACTGCAAAACAGGAGCGGGCGAGCGATATGTTTGTCTGACGAGGTGTATAGCAGTCTCTAATTATATATGGTGTGGGCGCGCAATTTAAGGCTTGATTAGCAGCGCGGCCGCGCGACTACTGCATGATGTCTTCTGTTGTCTTGTTGTTGCTGCTTCTTATTTATTGTTGTTTGATTTTCATCCCCTTCTATTCTACACAACACTCATTCACTGTTTCAGTTCCTCATCTATGCATGTCCATCTTGCCAAGCCTTTCATGCCACCATGCCAATACATGATAATGCCAATCCATGCCATTTCTTGCTTTTCCATGCCTTTCCTTGCCATAGGAGTTCTAACTACAAGTACTGCAAAATAAACATAAAATGTAACTAAAACATAGTAAAAACTACTTGAGATGAGTATCATTCTAGTGAGTTGACACCCAATAAGTAGGTATAAAACCTACTTACCAAATACCCCCAAACTTGAACTATTGCTTGCCCTCAAGCAAAACATACGAAAATAAATAATGCAATGCAACTACATGCTATGAAAACTAAACTATGATGTAACTGAGTCCCAAATTTTTCCAGCTAAAATATAATTCCAATCCAATGTGCCTCAGCGAATTATCCGTATTCAAGACTAAAGTTTCAAACCAAATTACAGACATAATATCATACAATCAAATAACTTATACTCGCTATAAAGATGATGTGTGTGTGCGTTATGTTCACAAATACACTTGACCAAGGTAAAGACTATACATGTTATACTGCTAAAAATAGAAAATTGAAGTCTAAGTCAAGAACTATGTATATTAATGCACACAAAACTACTCCAACACATCAATACAAACTAAGGTTCAACAATGGGTTTAATCTGCTTTATTTTTACTCACGAGACTGATTTTCGCACTTTCCCGCGGTGTTTATTGCTATATTTTTTTATGCAGCGAATGCGTTTTACGCTCCATCTCGCCCCTACCAAGGATTCAATAATTCAGCTCAGGAAGGTTCCAAGATGGATTTTTTTCTTTTTTTTAAACATACACAATAAGCATACCTATGTGTTCCCAAAGTTTGATTATCAATGTTTTCATAGCCTAAGTTCACTTTCTACATAATTCTATTTTTAAAAACCACATTTTCTACTAAGCAATAAAAACACATTACTCTTATACCAACAAGCATATGTGAACACGTATGTGCTAACCGAAAGCATCTAAACAATAAGCATGGATTGCATCATGTAAAACATTATAGCTAATCTCATATTATCCACTAAATTCAAAAATCCATCAAAATTCTATTTCATCATTGGCTAGACTAAACTCCATAAAGCTAGATATTTGGGACATGCAACTAAACACATAACGAAAAAAATATAATAACTACTAAAAATAGAAAAAATTTCTACAATTATTAATTAAACACATACTAAACAATTAAACATGCAAAAATTAAACTAAACATGCAAAAATTAAACTAAACATGCAAAAATATGCAAATTAACTAAATGCAACTACACTACTACCCAATACCCCCAAACGTAAACTATTCATTATCCCAATGAATGAAGGTATAGGATTTAAAAAAACTCCCCTAATGATCAGCTACACCACCTTCTTCGGGTGGTGAATCCGGTAGTGGAAATGGCGTTGCGGTCCCAAATTGTGGCCACTCAAGTATGGCACCCTGCTGCGTAAAAGCTTATGCTAGAGACCTCATCAAACCATTGGCAAATGCTGCAAAATTATTATACATAGCGTCGACCTTCCTCTCCAATCTTCAGAGACGACGATCGCCATGGACAGCAGTAGCTTGGATTGACATGCCTCCTTCAGTTGCTGGTGTGGCCTGTGGTGAAGGCACTGATGATGCGGGTTGAAGGATAAAGCCTTTTCCCCTCGGGTGTGGCGTACCTCCTGCCCAATCATCGAATTTGGCAATGTCGACGTCGGGATTTTTACTTGTCCCTTTTTCATTACCTGTTCTTTTATGTTCTCATATTAGGTGAAATTTGTTTGAAAAAATAATTAAAAAAGTTCCGACATGTGTAATGTCGACGATTGGACTGTGAGAGTCGCCAGTTGGTTTTTTAATTTGTTGTACCAACACAACCGAGAATAGGTTTGCACATTGACCCAGTGATGTGACACTGCTAAACGGGTTTGTGAAACCGAGATTCATTTAGGGTCTGGGACTAACTTATGCGGAGGGAAGGTGTTAGGCACCCCCCAACATCCGTGTTTCCACGGTGACCGCCAATTTTCAAGAAACTATTATATAAATGTGTGTGTGTGTGGGTCAATGTGCTGTTATTTAGAAATAGTGCGAGGCCTCGTTCGCATCTATGTACACAGGGTTTGAATTTATGTAAATATTCAGTTTTAAACAAGATATAACAGTGATGTTTTGTAAAAGAGGTTTTTAAAACCCTTATGCTCAATAGTAATTGAGACCTTTTACACTTCCATTTTACTATTAAGTGTTCGGCTTGATTGCTTTTATTTACGAGATGCGAAGCATCTTCGAGAAAATAATGTACAAAGCAGTGCCGAACTCCTCATGGGCATGAAAACCATCGGAGGAAATTCGAACACCGTAAATAAATTTACAAGTTGCTTACAGCTGAAAAATGTCCATCACGGGAACCGAATCTAGATTCAGTAGACTAAATATGTGATCACATGATTCCTAGGCTCACATGATACTGCAATTAATATAAACGCAGTAAGTAGATATATATATATATATATATATATATATATATATATATATATATATATATATATATTTAAAAGCTGTAAATATATATATATATACATACATGATCACCAGCCACGAAGCACCTCCATGGGGGATCAGAAATGTAAATAAAGCTGTAAAAGTGATAAACCGCGACGGAGGAAACTCCAGGCGGGACGAAATGTACATAAAGCAAAAAAAATGGTCAACCATCACGAAGTAAACTCCAGGTGGGACAAAATATAAATATATATATATATATATATAGAAGCGGTAAACGCACCGAATTTAAAATCCAGGATCATCGAACAAAGTCCAACAATAGTTAATATATATATATATATATATATATATATATATATATATATATATATATATATATATATATATATTAAAGCGGTAAACGCACCGGATTTAAAATCCATGCTCATCGAACAATGTTCGACACACAGTTCATATATATAAGTATATATATACGAAAGCAGTTAAATGCTCCAGACATAAGTCTAGGCTCAATCGAGGCATAACTCGATAATGTTAGTCCGTATATAAAAAATATATATATAAGTATATATATATATATATATATATATATATATATATATATATATATTTATATATATATATATATATTTTATATATACAAACTGAAATGAAACCACAGACCAAAGTCTGGGCATACACACGCAACACGACTCTCAATGTGAAGAACGATGTGTGCAAAAATGAAGAGAAAGACTTTAAAATGTATAAGAAGGCTTACATTGGACTGCCAAAGAAAACTTCAATAACTTGAAATGGATGAGCACTCGGCTCCCGCCGGTAAAAAGTAGCTATATATGAGCTTACAAGTGTTTAAAATGAGAAAGCACTCAGTTTGGGGTGTGTACAAAGTAAATTGGACAGGCCTTTCTCGCCTTTTTCTCTCTTAAAATGGCCACCCCAAGCCTTCTATTTATAGAGGGTGGAGCCACAGTTGTACCTGCGGCTGGGCCGCAGGTGTACCAGAGGCTACCCGGGGTGCCCCGCTCCTCACTGGTCCTGCAACGTGTTGTCCGCTCGATCTTTTAGAATTATAATTTGGGCATCTGACTGAGGTATATAGGACCTATTTCGGACTGCCGTTATCGAGAGTTACGTAATGACATGGAATTAGAGGTTGTACGAAGTCATGAAGATGGGACGATGCCCTCCGGTCTTCAGCTTCAAATTCTATCCGTTACCCTGCGTAATAGTCACTCGGGATTGATTTTCCTTGATTCTTGTGGGATATTGCTATGTAGAAATGTATGGTTGAAATGTTGAGATGGCGTGATGTGGCGTCAAGATGGCAAGATGACGACTTTACCCCTCACTGGGGTTATCTCCAGTTTAGGCTGATAAAGCAGACGTTGCTCAGGGTATCGCTGAGATTGGACTGCTACAGTTGTTGAATGTCCTCAGTATCATCTCTGAGGTGTGCATGTCTTCCTAGGGTTATTGCCAGGTCTCGTACTGAGTGCCTCGATGTAAGCGTCGAGGTTGAAGCTGATGGCATTTGAAACAAGCATTTTTGGGGTTATCTTTGGAACTGCCACTGCCTTCCTTGGGGTTATCTCCAAGGTTGGAATATGTTATTCTCAGTGTTAGGACTGAGACTGAACATCTCAGGGTTATCTCCGGGATGAAACGGTCTTCTCCGATAGAATTTTCAGAATCGGAACTGCAGGCCTCGGGGTTATCGCTGAGGTTAGAACTGTTACTCCCGGTGTGCATTCCGGGGTTGAGGCTATTACTCCCGGTGTATTCCAGGGTTCAAACTGAGCTTTCGATAGTATTCGGACTGGATGTAAGTTGTGTTCCAAGGTTATCTCTGAAAGACGAATCTGCCTTCTTGCAATGTTAGTAACAGGTGTACAGAAAATTTCGAGTGTCTACAAATGCCCCTCTTTATCATATTCATGCAATGCAATGGCATGGATATGATAAAGAATCCTAGACACTTGAAATGCAACAAAATAAATATGATGTAATATGGAGCAATATGATGCAAGTGTATGATGCATATGCATTACTTTCCAACATACTGGGGATGACTGCCGGCTCCCTGTGATGGTAATGACGGCAAGCTTGGATGTATGATCCAAACCTATCAGGATATTGACGTTGGGGCTATCACCAAAGTCCTTAATCCTGGATATAGACTTCACTCCAAAGATGTGCCTCTCGTGTACAAGAGAACTGTGGGGATAAAGCTTTGTTTGTTTGAGGATGTGTATAATATATTCCATCATCGATCCTCCTCGTTGATGTTGATCTTCCCTGGTTTGTATCTCCAGGGCATATCAATGTTCTATTGGACCATGCGTTGTAACCCCCGCCGGTGCTCCATTTGATCCTCTGTAGACGTGTATATCAACGGATGAATTCCCTGCTGGGGATAAATGCCAAGGCTGCTTGGACTTTGTTGATGTGTGTATCAACTTTGTTGAGATTGCGTTGTAACCCCCGCCAGGAATGTGTTAGATCATTGCTGATGTGTGTATCAGCAGAACATGCATTGGATCATCGTGGATGTGTTTATCCGCAGAACATGCGTTGTAACCCCCGCCGGGGATCTCTTTTTTGAGATTGCGTTGTAACCCCCGTCGGGGATCTCTTTTATGAGATTACGTTGTAACACCTGTCGGGGATCTCTTTTATAAGATTACGTTGTAACCCCCACCGGGGATCTCTTTCATAAGATTGCGTTGTAACCCCCGCCGGGGATCTCTTTTATGAGATTGGGGTGACGACCCTGCATTGACGGTATTGGACCTCTATGCGGTATTGCCGAAAGTGATCTGCAAAGATGGGGATCGTTGTAATAGTGTACCTTGTGTTCGGACGAATACCAATGAATGATATAAGAGTCATAGTTGGGCCCAAATAAACCAGGATTTTAGGCTATTCTGCTTAATCGCGTAGCGTTTTTATCCATGATTTGCCCTTTTCAGCTTGTGAGAACTCCTTTGTAACTCGAACTGGACCGAGTCGGAGGGGTAGGACCCACGTAGGGGAGCCACAAGTACATCTGCTACAGTAGCAGATGGGCCTGCAGCCAACCCTGGATGTTAAAATCCTACAGGTTGCTTTCATAAGTCATTTTCGAGTTGTGCCGCGAAGGAAATCCGAGAGCTCTTCTTCAGATCTGCTGAGTTCATACGTCTTTATGCAAATTCTGTCACCGTACAAGTGTTTTACACTGTCCTGGTAACATATGCATGTACTTTTTCCAGTTTTTATCCGTTAGAACATGACTTATCATATAAAATGCATCTAAACACATACTAGTGATTATGTATGAACAAATTACTTGATAAAAAATATTGAACACAGTAAATGTTAGTATTAAACCATGCTGAACATAATGATGTGAAAAAATTTGACTTTTGAGGCAGTCAAATTGGCTCCTTTTTTCTGCTATTTCTTATCCTATTTGAGGACAAATGAGCACAGGTAAAAAAGAAAAGTAATCCTGGTAATTAGGCTACCCTTATTGATTGATGACTTTGATTTTTGGATACAAATAGGATGTATATGATTGTGGGCAGGTGTGCTACTGAATGGCCACCTAGTCATGCCTATGTGCATGTGGATAGTCCTATTTATAGTGGAAACTATGGCAAAATTTTCCAAAATATAGGTATTGAGTAGTCATGCATTTTTAACTCTACTATGGATGTATGTTAAAATAATGCATGCATACATGTAGTCATTAAATGCATTTTGAAAAGCTCCAGATAAGAAAATACCACACCCTTTCTGAGGTGATTTGGAGACTTATTGTCCAGATATTATGGATCCGGATCAGCCGAGTAGTTCTCGTAGGACCACTTCTGGTGTACGGAGGAGGGCTTCAGAAGTGCCTCGACCTCGTTCCGTTAGACAGCCTCGTCGGTTGGTGGAGGCAGTGATACATCCAGTCTGGGTTGATGTACCGGACATCGAGGACGAGGAGGAGGATGTTTCAGTTACAAACCCCGCTCCTACTATGTATGTTCCCCATAGGGACCTCCCGAGTATTCAGGTGGAAAACCCAGAGCTTCTGGGTGATTTGAGCAGACATCCTTCGATGTATTTGCATGCCAACGAGGTATAAAGTTTAGATCTAAATCTTCCTTCCTTCCTATTGATGAGGAGTAAAGGATTCTGATGTTCCCGGCTTTACACAGCCTCAAAGGAACTGGTTCAGCATTCACTCCATGTAACAGGCGCTTCATCCTGACTATAAAGCGATTGTGCATGACTGGGGATTTGGAGCATTCTTTTCCATCCTTCCCCACCGTTGTCCCTAGGGTTACCTCAGGACATTGTTTGAGCGTTGGTTTCACCAGACCCAGTCTCTCCATTTATTGGACTGTGAGGTGATGATGATGCCGATGGATTTGCAGTTTATCACAGGTATGGAGTTTGGAGGGGCGTCAGTGCCTTGGATGGCTGATATTACCCTGACTACCATTAGATCTTTGTTAGGAGTTTCGACGGAGGCGCTTAAGGGCAGGATTGTCCGTGCAGGTCCTTTGAGCGTAGATGCTATGAGTGGGCTATTGAGTGAGCCCATACCAGCTGATGTCAGAGTCAGGGATCGTATTCTTCGGCGATTATTCCTGATGATCATTAGGGGCTGCTTCATAGCAGATAACTCCTTTACGGTGTTGTTCGCTTTGATTAGCGCCACTCGACATGTGGACCGTATTAGAGGGTATGATTGGGGTTCCTACACCTTTTCCTATTTCCTCAAGGGCATGCGTATGTGCTCGCAAGGCTTAACCGAGGCTTGGTTAGGATTTTACCCATTTCTGCTGGTAAGTATTTCTCTTGTCATTTACCATGTATAATTTAAGAGTGTTAACTGACAGCAGATGTTTGCCTTTGTGTTGGCAGTTTTGGGCCTATGAGAGGCTCCCATGTTTACGTTCAGTAAGTGTATTAGGATTGGATACCTACCCACGAGGACGGCGATGGCATCATTCCATACTGGCTGAGGTCCTTGTAGCTAAGGGTTTCACTCATTGTCGCCAACGGTTGGAGTTGTTGACAGCGGATATCATCACATGGATTCCATATTCTGAGGAGCATTTGGCCGTTGGATTTGAGAATGGGTACCCGACTGGTGTCGAGTACGTGATTTCCACCCGTAGGGTTCCTCTCTTCATAGATGGAGGATGGGAGCACTATTTAGGAGAGCATGCTATTAAAAGCACCACAGGGGAGATCCGTGTATCGGTCTTGCCTCCTATCAGGTGTTATTGGCATGTATCGCAGTCACCCGTCATTGATATCCTATTGTTGGGTGTTGACAGCTTTGTATTGTCAGAGGGTCCTTGCACTCAGGTTGTATTCTAGCATTGGTGGATCCCTCAAACTATTGGAGCCCAGACCCGCGCCACTCAGTTTATGGGGGATATGGTTCCAGGATCCGTGATGATGATGGATTGGCTAGCCTGTGTGTGAGATCCGACTCATGTGACATAGATTGACAGCTTGACTCGGTGACTGGACCAGGCACATTTCTTTATCCAGCATTTGGGCAGAGATCCGGGAGAGGCAAATTCATTTGATCCTTCCAGCGTGGGAGCTGGCCCCTCAGATTACCCATTTAGCTTTGCCGGTGCAGATTCTCCTTTATATAGGCTTGACATCCTTATTGATAGAGATCCGGTGACTCAAGAGGAGTTACATCAGGTGGACACGATTGATGATGTAGATATTGACACCATTGTCTTCTTCTAATGTGTATTCTCGTTATCTCTTTTGGTAGGCCTCTGTTAGCTATTGGGTGGATGTGCCACATTCTCGCTATATCTTTTGATAGGCCTCTATTAGTAGTAGGGCGTATGTGCCCCATTTCCCTGTATTTTTAGCTGTACAGAGATGATGCATTAGATGATGATATACTTAGGAATGTATGTACAATTTTTCCATTCCCTATATCATATTGCCATCTATTATCTATTATGCATGTATCGTATTATGCATATGTATGTATGTCCAGAGATATTCAGCATTGACCCCTGGATGGTATTATGATACGGCCCACACAGATGTCATCTTCGACAGTCAGCCGCATAGATCACACCCCGCCATTATTGGTGGCATCCCGTCTGAGATACTGGTATGATAGTATGTCACCCTCAGATAGGGTGACCGTAGATCAGCTGTTGCAGCATACCATGACCATTTTGATGTTTCAGGTTCCCACATGATTCGTGGAGGGCATGCTAGAGCACTGTATATTGGAGAGATAAGTTTTCCAGTTTGGGATCCAAGAATTGACTCCCACTCTGGAGGAGTATGTACGGTTGACGATGCTGCCACTAGATAGACCTTACGTGCATATGGCTTTAGGGGACATGAGTCGACGGTTCATGACCCTCACTAGATTGAGGTGTAGGGTGGTTCAGGATGAGCTTACATCTGGCCACGTGATATCCCAGCATTTTCTATTTGACAGATTTAGCTCTGAGGATAGTTATAGATGACATTCCGGGGATTTCACCACACCGGAGGATCATTGGCGTCTGGCCAGAGTTG
The DNA here is from genome assembly GCA_016801055.1 of Panax notoginseng. Taxonomy (NCBI): domain Eukaryota; kingdom Viridiplantae; phylum Streptophyta; class Magnoliopsida; order Apiales; family Araliaceae; genus Panax; species Panax notoginseng. Next base: position 92,794,109 of record CM029018.1, read on the forward strand.
ATGTACTGCTATTGTGCATATTATCATATGTCTACATGCCACGGTATATGGATGAGTTGGAGATAGGAGTTATCATGGCAGTGAGAGCTCTCAGGGAGGGTCGTACCATCGTACCGATGATTATAGTCGAGACATTGAGGTCAGCTACATACTATTGCACTTATTCGACAAGAGTATTTACGGGCAGTGCGGTCATGCTATACGTGTGGTTTATGTCACATTTGAGACGGATTGGAACTTTTAGACGGCATGGGTATTGTTTCACCCATGATATAGCCATGTCATATTCATTTCAGCCTACAGAGTGTACGAATGCTATTTCTTGGTTCGCTTTTTTAGTTGATATTATATACCTGTTTAGTATATTGCCGTGCTCAGGGCTCAGCTCACCTTACAACTTTGTTACTCATGCTCCGGGCATGGATTACATCCCTCTGGCTGGTTTGTGGGGTATAACTACTTACCATCCACTGGCCGTGATGTCGCAGTTTGACCAGTTTCAGGATTTTCATCCTTTCGAGGGGGCGTTGGGCCAGCATTTAGCTTCTCGCTATCTTTCAGCAGAGGACCGATCCCGTGTGTATGCATGTTGGGATCAGCGCGAGATAGCCGCTTTCTCCATTAGTCATCCAGGTTGTTCTGCAGAGTATTCTGCATGTATGCAGACAGAGACTGCACCGGCTGAGGTAGTATCCACATTGCCGAGTATTGATTCAAATGGTGGAGAGCCCATGGAGGACATTGATTCTCACATCGAGGAGAAGCCATCTACTGGGTTGCCAGTATTTCCTTTAGATTCTCTCAGTACTAGCACTGTCGTGATTCAGCATTCAACACAGTACTTTGAGTGGAGTCTTCATCTGATGACCTTTGAGAGAGTTCAGGCTAGATCCCTAATGTTGACAACTCTTGATGGGAGAGACGCAGCCCTGTTAGAGAGGGACGAGGCATTAGCTTGTAGAGAGGTCGCTGTTGTTGAACGGGATGAGGCCAGATCAACTAGAGATACAGTGATAGTTGAGCGGGACAGTGCCATATCTGCCCGGGATGTAGCTGTCACAGATAGTACTGCAGTGATGTCCCTTACCACTGGCATGCTTGCAGAGATGAGCACTTACATTGATGAGCATATGGTCACCATGCAGATGGCTACAGATTTGTTGGGTCGTGTAGATATCCTCGTACAGGACACCATAGCTTTGCCTCCTTCTTCAGAGAGGGATGCCATGTTGGGCTTGTTAGCTCGCATATACACCGATTTGTAGATGGGCTTGTACTTTCCTACACAGACTAGCTTAGCCATTTTGTCATGTACAGTTTACATTATGTATATCAAATAGCATTATATATAGCAGGGAAATATATATTTTTGATCACTTCCCTTTTAGATATGCTCCGATACTTGCTTGATATTTGCTTGCTTCTTCAGAGCTTGTGATCTTGATATATTCTGAATTCCTCCTTACTGGATGGACATTGAGTTGTCTCTGGATAGTTCAGAATAGATCATGAATTTGTGTGTATCCCTACCATCTTTTGTGTCTTGGGACTAGTTTCTGTATAGAAATGTGGAGAGGAGTGTGGCTTTCCTCTCTGAGATTGACCGCACCATAGATGGTCGCCAGTACCCCTATTTTGGAGGAGCCTAGTAGATTCCATCTCTTATGGATTGGTGTTGCTCTTCAAGGTACAACCGCAGCTTAGATGGTCGCCGAATCTCCTATTCGCGAGGAGAGGTTGGGTAATTCCATCCCTTTGGTTTGAAGCCAATGAAATGTGGTGAATTGAAGTTTGATCCCTGTACCATTGACAAGTATTTATGTTTTGGTAGGGGGTGAGATCGAACCATGAATGGCTGCCTACGTACTCCTGCTGAAGAGGAGATCAGGCTCGAACCTGGTGTAAGAGGTGCAACGCTGTTGATAAAAGGTAGATGGGTGTAGAAGCTTTGTTGACGAAGAAGGTTGTAGAAGTGTTTTTGTGATTTTTGTTTTTGTAGAAAAGGGTAGAAATGTTTTTGTTATTTTTTGTTTATTACAACCGGGCCATATAGAATATGGTTGCCTACGTACTCCCTTGTACCAAGGAGATCAGGTCGACGTTGTTCGCCCCTCAGGACGTGTTGAAAAGCTTGATCCCACGTGTAGGTCAGACTACGGGGAAGAGAAAGTTTGATCCTAGGTTGAGGATAAACTGCAAGTGTGAATAGTTTGATCCCATATTTGGGTAGCCAAACTGTAGACGTGAGAGGTTCAATCCATAGTGGAATGACCAAAGTTGTATGAGCGCGGTGAAACCAAGCTGCTGGCTTAAAGAGTATGTTTCTCTGAGGGGCAAAGTGTGGAAAAAGTTGTATGTGGTAAAGGGTTAAAGTACCGGAATGACTGGTGATCTGATGATCCAACACCAGAATATTTGCTTGATAGTAACTTCAGACATAGTACCATTTCACGGTGTCCGAGTTGATAAGCTGTGGAAATTCATCGCCGTCCATTTCTTGTAATCTGAGAGCACCTCTTGTCAATACCTGATTGACAATAAATGGGCCTTCCCAGTTAGGAGCGAATTTTCCCTTGGACTGATCTTGGTTGTCGAGGATTTTTTTCAAAACCAAGTCATGTTGTTTAAATTGTCGTAGCCGTACTTTTCTGTTGTAGGATCTGGTGATCCTTTGTTGATATAATTGATCATGGAAGATAGCCGCGGTTCGCCTTTCGTCTATCAGAGACAACTGGTGATACCTGTCTTGTACCCATTGATCTTCCTCCAGCTGAGCATCCATCAACACTCTGAGGGATTCTATTTCTACTTCTATGGGGAGTATTGTCTCCATCCCATACATTAATGCGTAGGGGGTTGCCCCAGTTGAAGTGTGCATTGATGTTCTGTAGGCTAACAAAGTAAGAGGCAACAAGTCAGGCCATCCTTTGTGGTTGGCGGACATCTTTTGCATGATCTTCTTGATGTTTTTATTAGCCGCTTCAATAGTACCATTCATCTTTGGATGGTAGATGACAGAGTTAAGGTGTTTGACGTGGAAGTTACTGAATAGTTCCTCCATCATTTTATTGTTGAGGTTCTTAGCATTGTCTGATACAATTACCTCTATATCGACAAATGACATTGTTTCTGAGGAAAGCAATGATGACTTCTTTGGTAACCCTGAGGAAGGAGGCTGCTTCTACCCACTTGGTAAAGTAGTCGATCATGGTGAAGATGAAGCGATGTCCATTACTGGCTTTGGGCTTGATGGGCCCGATCACGTCCATTCCCCACATTGAGAAGGGCCAAGGTGAACTCATAATGTGGAGCTCCCGTGGAGGGCGTGGATAGCATTCCCATGAATTTGGCATTGATAACATCTCTTGACATGGTCATTGCAGTCAGCCTTGAGAGATAGCCAGTAATATCTTGTCATGAGGATCTTCTTAACAAGGAGGGGCCACTCATATGTGGGCCACATACTCCACCATGGACCTCATCCATGAGTCTCTGAGCTTGATCCTTATCCAGGCATCTGAGGAGACCTAGACCTGCATCTCTCTTGTAGAGTGCATCCCCGCTCAGGTAGAATTTCATAGCAAGTCGATGAATCTGTCTTTGCTCTGTCAGGCTCGCCTCAGCGGGTATAGATCCATCTCGTAAGTACTCCTTGATATGCTAATATCAAGGCTGTTGGATGGGAGGTAGTTCAATTGATACTTCTCCAACATAGTTCCCATAGGCTGGTGCCTTTTGCAGGGCTAATGTGACGATTGGCATATGTTCCTTGTCAAGTATGTGAATCAAGGAGGCCAAAGTTGCTAATGCGCCTGCAAAATCATTCTGATTACGAGGAATGTGTAGAAAGGAGATCTCTTCGAACTTCGAAGCCATCTGTAAAACTTGTCGATGGTAAGGCAGCAAATGTAGCTCTTTGGTTTGATAGATTCCCGTGGATTATTTGACTACCAACTCTGAATCTCCAAAGACAGTTAACCGCCTAATACCCATTGAACGGGCCAGTTTTAGCCCCATGATACAGCCTTTATACTCAGCTATGTTGTTGGTGCTGACAAACTGCAATTTGACGGCAACGGGATACTGCTCCCCCGTACTGGACACTAGAACTGCTCCAGCTCCAGAACCTTCCATATTAACAGCTCCATTAAAATACATGTTCCATGTTTGACGTGTATCGTACTGATGGTGTTGCTGAATTGTCATTACCCCTTCATCGGGGAAGTATGTTTCCAAGGGTTTGAAGTCCCCTAAAGGTGCGGCGGCCAGTTGATTCACAATTCTTTGACCTTTAATGGACTTTTGCGTCACATAAACAATGTCAAATTGTTACAGAATCAACTACCATCTGGATAGTCGACAATTTAGTATGGGTTTACTGAACACATACTTGAGAGGATCCACGCGTGATATGAGATGGGTTGTGTGCCCATGGAGGTAATGTTGTAACCTCATGGCAGCCAATGCTAAAGCACAACAAGTCTTCTCAATCAGAGTGTACTTGTGTTCACTGCTGCTGAATCTTTTGCTGAGGTAATAGATAGCCCGTTCTCGGCCTCTATCGTCTTTCTGACCCAGCATGCAGCCCATGGCATTGTCACTTATGGACAGGTATATGAATAAGGGAACATCATCCCTGGGTGGTACCAAAATACGAGCTTTGACTAGCTGCTCTTTGATGGTAAGGAAGGCCTTCTGGCACTCATCATTCCATTTCTTGGAGGAGTTCTTCCTTAACAACTTGAAGATAGGCTCGATTCGAGCTGGATTTTGGTGGGATCCAGCTCGATTCCTTTATGACTAACTAGAAATCCTAGTAACTTGCCTGATTTAACGCCAAAGGCGCACTTGGCTGGATTCAAATTCAAGTTGTACTTACGCAACCTATTGAAAAGCTTTTTGAGATGGTCTAAGTGGTCCTCCTCCTTCCGGGACTTGATAATGATGTCATCCACGTAGATCTCAATCTCTTTGTGCATTAAGTCATGGAAATGAGCCATCATAGCTCTTTGATAGGTAGCTCCCGCATTGATGAGATCGAATGACAACCGTCTGTAGCAAAAGGTTCCCCAAGGCGTGATGAAAGCAGTTTTCTCATGATCTTCCTCAGCAACCATGATCTGATGGTACCCCACGAAGCAATCAGCAAAGGAGTACATGTCGTATTGAGTAATATTGTCAATGAGAATATGGATAAATTATACGAGAAAGCTATCTTTAAGGCAAGCTTTGTTCAGATCCCTATAATCCACGCAGACTCGCACCTTTCCTCCAGGCTTAGGCATGGGCACGATGTTGGATATCCATTCAGGATAGGTGGACACCATGTTAATACCAGCTCGAAATTGTTTCACAATTTCTTCTTTTACTTTTAAACTCCACTCAGGTTTCAATCGCCTGAGTTTCTGCTTGACTGGCTTAAATCCCTCTTTGATGGGAAGGCGATGAAGAACAATGTCAGTGGACAAACCCACCATGCCTTCATAAGACCAGGCAAACACATCCTGGAATTGGGTTAGTAGTGTAACCATGTCATTCCTTTGGTTTGGGGTAAGGTCTGAACCAATCTAGATTAACTTAGGGTTTTTTAAGGCTCTAAGATTGAAGGAGGTGGTTTAATCAAGGTTGAGTTTAGGTTTTTCTTCGACCCATTCTTTGATCTCGGGAGGCACCTCAATGTCCTCTTGTATTTCCAGCAAGTCTGAGTCCAACTTTTCATCAAAGTTACAATCCTTGTGGAGAAGAGGCATCTTATCAGTAAGTACAGGCACATCTAAGTTCAGAGTCCTGAAACAAAATATGCATTCACTTAATATATATGAAACTGTTTAATCATACATAATGTTAGCATGTACCAACAAAATAACAGCTAATACTGTACAGAAAAGTAAGCAATCATGATATCTACAGGGCAGAAAGAAGTCCTGCTCATTTTACCCTTGTCGACCAATGCAAGGAGTGTTGCTCCAATTGGCAAGGGCAAAGTCCTGGGGGACTGCAATGATGGAGGGGCTGTCATCGTCCTCCTTCTCCCGAATGATGACTATTACGTCCGGGCAATCATCGTCTAGGGTATATATGTTAGTATGTTCATCATGGACAATGATGCATACACCTGACATCATTCGGATGATGTCTTGTTTAATTCTCCATTCCTCTTCTTCCACCTTATGATCTGGAACAAAGACTTCCTTCTCCTTTACAGGTATCGGCTTAGGAAATAACATAGCCATTACGTTGGCTGGCACCTTTACTGGAGATTATGAGGACTCTGGATGTATAGGTGGAAATAATAGTTGTGTAGTGGAAGGAACCTGTTTATGCTTATGTGGATTCCTATGATTGGTACTGGCAGAATAGCATAGTCCAGTTGTCCCAGTTTGACTGGACACTTGGATCGGGTTCTTAATACCCTGATGATTTTTTCCCAGTCCTTGTCTAGGCTGGTGTCCCAATGACATCATTTCTTGAGTAGCTGCCATCACTTCGGTAGAAATCTTGGGTATGGGAAATGGCATCTCAATGGCATGATATTAAGGGTTGCTTACTTCCAAAGCATAAAAATTGACCGGCTCAACATCAGAATTGAAACTGATAAGCGGTATGTCACCCTGTTTAGGGCATTCCGGTTCAGCATTGACTGTAACTAGGCTATTATTGATAATGTATTTAAGTTGCTGATGAAGAGTGGAGGGGACTGCCCCAGCCATATGAATCCACGGTCTCCTAGCAGTAGGTTGTATACTGTATCTATTTTGAGCACGTGAAAAGATACACAAAATGTATGAGGACCAATCTCAATTGGCAGCTCAATCTCTCCGACTGAATTCCGGCGAGATCCATCAAAAGCTTTGATGATCGTATGGCTATTTCATATTCGATTGAGATTGACATTCATCTTCAGCAACGTAGCATACGGACAGATATTTAGAGATGAACCTCCATCTATCAAGACTCCAGCTAGCATATATCCATAGGACAAGACCGCAATGTGTAACAGCTTGCAATGATCGGTCCCTTCGGGCAGTATGTCATTATCAGTGAAAGATATCACATTGTTGTTAAAAATGTGATCAACCAAATGTTGAAATTTTTCTCCATCCACTGATATCGGTAAGTAGGCTTCTTCCAAAACCTTCAACAAAATCTTCTGATGATCTTCAGAAGTTAAAACCAAGTCCAAGATTGAAATTTGGTGTGGAGCTTCTCTTAAGCTTAAAACCACCTTGGCTTCGTCATGACCCATAGCACGAAGGAATTTTTCCCTCTTCTCTATAGGAATTTTTCCCTTTGATTTAACAGCAGGCTTTATCACCCGTTGGGGAAGATACAGTGGATTCTCCTTCGCCACTGCAACAGTTATATGAGATTTGGATCCTTCAACTTCTCCATAATTCTAGGGAACTTTCTGTAAGCTGACAATAGTATTATAGTCTGAAAGGAAACATGATGGGCTCTGGAGTAGCCACTTTCAAAGGATTGTCAATTCCTTTGAGCTGAATTGTGGTTGGTTTAAAAGTATCATCAGCCTCAGAGGATATAACTGCTACCAGTCCCTTCCATTTAGTGGGATAAACATTTTCATTCTCAAATAGCACAGTATCATTGTCTGCCAGTTGCAGGACACCGCTATCGATTAAGTTCTAAATAAGGTGGCGTAGTGCCCATCATTCTTCTGTGTTGTGACCACGAGAATGGGAGTGATACTGACATACTCCATCAGGGTTAAACAGTCCTGCACGGGGATTGATTGGAGGTAGAAGGGAAGTGATTCTTCCTTCATTGATTAGCATCTGAAGTATCTCCTCCATAGGTTGGCCCAAGTATGTAAATTCCCTTCTATTGGCAAATTCCCGATGGGCTTTGGCAGTAGCTCTCCTCGTCACTTTGTCCTCCAATGTTTCATTTTTTGAAGGTGACGATGGAGTATTCATAACCAAAGGGAGGAGGGTATCATGCTCCTGGCTAACTAATTGGCGTGTGACTTGATGCTGATAGATCACCAGTTCTGCCAATTGCTCAATTTGCTTGCATAGAGCTTTCATCTTTTGTTCCATCGTAAATTGAAACTTTGCATAATCTCATTTGTCAACACCGTCTTTGATGATTGGGGATGCTTCGCAGTTAAAATTGGAACTTTGTTCAGCGCTCCAATTAATCATGTTGACCTCTTCCTCTTTGTGTGGAGGAAGAGGGTTGTCTTGCACATGAGGTTGATCTGGTTTGGTTACCACAGTCTCACAGTTGTCTATTAAATCTTGGATCTTATGTTTCAAGGCCCAAAAATCTTGAGTATCATGTCCAGGTGCCCCGGCATGATAAGCACATTTTTGAGCAGCATTAAAACCCCGTCCATTAGGGCTGGCTGGTGGAAGAAGATGCGTGATTTTCTTCTACGTAGTCAGAAGAGTGAGAATATTCTCGAGTGAGTCCCCTAAGGATGTGAACACTCGAGGGCGTTTGACTTCTCCACCTTTTGGTATTGGAGGGTTTGAATATTGTGCTGGAAAGGGAGTATAATTTCTCCTCTGGATAGGCATATTCTAATTACCTTTTTGACCCTGTAGTATCAGGGAAACATCCTCATCTTTCTTTTTATGGACCCTCCGAGGGTTGTTTCCATAATTTTTGGATTGGATGTGCTCAGTAACAACTTTAAGGGCAGCTAGGTCTTGAATCTTTCTTGACTTCAATCCCATCTCAGCCATCTCCCCATGTTTAATCATCTCAAAAAATGGTTTACCGATGCCTGCTAAAACTCTCTCATAGAAAGGAGCTTCTTGTAAGTAGATAAAGGTCATCACCATCTCTGACTCTGTCATAGAAGGAGTTACTTGAGCAGCAAGGCACCTCCACCTTTGAGCATATTCTCTAAACGATTCATTGGACTGTTTCTTGACCTTGGTAATCTGGTATCGGTCAGGAGCCATTTGTGACTGGAAGCTGTATTGTGTGAGGAAGGCGTGAGCTAGCTCTTCCTAGCTATAGATCTTTGAGTTATCTAATCTGGTATACCATGAATGGGCTTCTCCAGTTAGACTCTTTTGGAACAACTGCATTCTGAGCTTCTCGTCCTCTGCATAAGATCCAAGTTCTCCAATGAACACCTTCAAATGTGTATAACGATCTCCTAACCCATCATATTTTTTGAAGTCAGGAGTTTTGAACTTCTCTAGATAATGAACACCAGGGAATATACAAAGGTCGGCATATGAAACACTCCCGTGTGCTCCAATTCCTTTGATAGCACGAAGGGTTTCTTCCATTTAAAGAATTTTCTTTCTGATGTCAACGGTGTCTGGATCTCCTGCGAGATGGGCGGCATCATGACTTTTGTTGGTTGTATCCAACTGCAGTTCAGGTATTGTAATGGCTTTATTAGAACCTTGAGTTCCCCCTTGTGTGGAGGATTCAGCATGTATGGGTATCTTTGAACCCTGAGTAGATTGATGTAGTTCTTTAAGTAGAACAACCAAATCTATAATTTGTTTACTTAATCCGTCAAATTCCTCATGAGAAACTGGATTAGACTGGTCAGATGAAGACATGATTGGCTGTAGGCCTGCGGCCTTTTGGGACTTTGACCGGGTAATAGGTCTGAATGCTTCCCTACGATAAAACTTGCATAGTTTAGTTTTAGGGAGGGTGTAAATGTTAACATGCTATGTGATGTGTCTGTTTTAGGAATTTTGTCCTGTAAAATGAATGTTAGCTATTTGTAATACAGGATAGCATGTTAATTTAAATATATATATGCACACATTTCTTCATATTTCTCATTACATGGAGATGAATATGGAATGTAAATTACAAGTAATTGACTTTACGAGTAATTTGAAATGAGAAAGCATGAAGAGACTTTTCTCCGCATTTGGTTTAGCAGAGGTTGACCTATCTTAGGTTTCTCTCACGGCTTTTTGGCATGAAGGTTCCCAAATCATCGCAATTTACTCAACGAGAAGTTAATCCGGTCATTTAACTGGAGCGAATTTGGGTGGTGCCTTTCCTGAATCTCGTTGGAATTTATCTTCCAACGAGTCCAGTAATCAAACACCAACAGGATAACCTCCTGGTGGAGGGACCACACAACATACATTAACATACAACGTGTCTCACCGTTTATGAAAATGATGACATGTGTGAAGCACTAATATCACAAGAAGATATAGTGTAAAGCATTAATCGCAATAAAGTTATGCATTTGTACACTTTCATCATAAATGTAAATGCAACATCCACACACAAGCATATAACAGTTATGAAAAGCTTGAAATAGCAGCTTAAGTCCTCTTACTGGAGTCCCCAACAGAGTCGCCACCTATCGATGTCGGGATTTTTATTTGTCCCTTTTTTCGTTACCTGTTTTTTTGTGTTCTCATATTAGGTGAGATTTGTTTGAAAAAATAAGTGAAAAAGGTCCAACATGTGTAATGTCGACAATTGGACTGTAAGAGTCGCCAGTTAGTTTTTTAACTGGTTATACCAACACAACCGAGAAAAGATTTGCACATTGACCCAGTGATGTGACACTGCTAAACGGGTCTATGAAACCGAGATTCATTTAGGGTTCGGGGACTTGCTTATGCGGAGGGAAGGTGTTAGGCACCCCCCGACATCCGTGTTGCTACGGTGACCGCCACTTTTCAAGAAACTGTTATATGAATGTGTGTGTGTGTGTGTGGGTCAATGTGCTGTTATTTGGAAGTAGTGTGAGGCCTCGTTCGCACCTATGTACACAGGGTTTGAATTTATGTAAAAATTTAGTTTTAAAAAAGATATAATAGTGATGTTTTGTAAAAGAGGTTTTTCAAACCCTTATGCTCAATAGTAATTGAGACCTTTTACACTTCCATTTTATTATTAAATGTTCCGCTTGATTGCTTTTATTTTCGAGATGCGAAGCATCTTCAAGCAAATAATGTACAAAGCAGTGCCGAACTCCTCATGGGCATGAAAACCATCGGAGGAAATCCGAACACCGTGAATAAATTTACAAGCTGCTTACAACTGAAAAATGTCCACCACGGGAACCGAATCTAGATTCAGTAGACTGAATATGTGATCACATGAGTCCTAGGCTCATATGATGTCGCAATTAATATAAACGCAGTAAGCATATATATATATATATATATATATATATATATATATATATATATATATAAGCTGTAAATATATATATACAGACATGATCACCAGCCACGAAGCACCTCCATGGGGGATCAGAAATGTAAATAAAGCTGTAAAAGCGATCAACCGCCACGGAGGAAACTCCAGGTGGGACGAAATGTGCAGAAAGCAATAAAAACGGTCAACCACCACGAAGTAAACTCCAGGTGGGACGATATATATATATATATATATATATATATATATATATATATATAGCGGTAAACGCACCGGATATAAAATTCAGGCTCATCGGACAAAGTCCAACAACAGTTAATATATATAAGTATATATATATTAAAGCAGTAAACGCACCGGATGTAAAATACAGGCTCATCGAACAAAGTTCGACACACATTTCATATATATAAGTATATATATACGAAAGCATTTAAATGCTCCAGACATAAGTCTAGGCTCAATTGAGGCATAACTCGATAATGTTAGTCCTTATATAAAAAATATATATATAAGTATATATATATATATATATATATATATATATATATATATATATAAACTGAAATGAAACCACGGACCAAAGTTCGGGCATACACACGCAATACGACTCTCAATGTGAAGAACGGTGTGTGCAAAAATAAAGAAAAAGGCTTTAAAATGTATAAGAAGGCTTACAGTGAGCTGCCACAAAAGACTTCAATAACTTGAAATGGATGAACACTCGGCTCCCGCCGGTAAAAAGTAGCTATATATGAGCTTACAAGTGTTTAAAATGAGAAAGCACTCAGTTTGGGGTATGTATAGAGCAAATTGGACAGGGCTTCCTCGCCTTTTTCTCTCTTAGAATGGCTACCCCAAGCCCTCTATTTATAGAGGATGGACCTGCGGCTGGGCCACAGGTGTACCAGAGGCTACCCTGGGTGCCCCAGGCCTCACGGGTTCCATCGTCTCGAAGTACATGCACGCATGCAACGTAATGTCCGCTCGATCTTTCAGAATTGCAATTTGGGCATCCGACTGAGGTATATAGGACCTATTTCGGACCGCCGTTGTCAAGAGTTATGCAATGACATGGGATTAGAGATTGTACAAATTCATGAAGATGGGACGATGCCCTCCGGTCTTCAGCTTCAAATTCTATCCGTTACCCTGCGTAATAGTCACTCGGGATTGGTTTTCCTTGATTCTTGTGGGATATTGCTGTGTAGAAATGTATGTTTGAAATGTTGAGACGGCGTGATGTGGCGTCAAGATGGAAAGATGACGACTTTGTCCCACACTGGGGTTATATCCAGTTTGGGCTGATAAAGCATATGTTGCTCAGGGTTATCGCTGATATTGGACTGCTACAGTTGTTGAATATCCTCAGTGTCATCTCTGAGGTGTTTCTGTCTTCCTGGTGTTATCGCCAGGTCTCGTACTGAGTGCCTCGATGTAAGCGTCGAGGTTGAAGCTGATGGCATTTAAAACAAGCATTTCTGGGGTTATCTCTGGAACTACCACTGCCTTCCTTAGGGTTGTCTCCAAGGTTAAAATATGTTATTCCCAGTGTTGGGACTAATACTGAACATCTCGGGGTTATCTATGGGATGAAACGGTCTTCTCCGGTGGAATTTTTGGTATTGGAACTGCAGTCCTCGGGGTTATTGTCGAGGTTGGAACTGTTACTCCCGGTGTGTGTTTCGGGGTTGAGGCTATTACTCCCGGTGTATTCCGGGGTTGAACTGAGCTTCCGGTAGTATCCGGACTGGATGTGAGTATCTGAAAGACGAATCTACCTTCCTGTAATGCCAATAACAGGTGTGTAGAAAATTTCGAGTGTCTACAGGCAATAGTCGCATGGGTGATATCTTGGCTAGGGTACTACAGTTGTTCATTACCCCAAGTGACTCCTTGTTTTGCACACAGACTCGCAATAACGGACGCATGTGGGATACTTCCTGTAGTGCTCCCCCTCATATAACGTAACATATTCTGATGAATAAGGTTGCCAACATCGATGTACTTTCCTGTGACTATTCTCCACAAAATATTTGCTCGTTCAGTTCTGATCTTGTGTTGATGCGATGATGGCATGAGCTTTGCACAGATAAACAAGTTCCAAGCTTTAGCACAGTACAAGAAAAAGGCCTATCAGCGACCAAGGATATCAGCGACCGCATATCCGGTCGCAGATAATACTTATAGCGACCAACATCAGCGACCATAATTGAATCTGGTCGCTATTTACTATCAGCGACCGCGTGTGGTCGCTGATTGGTCGCTGACATTAGTTTCCCTCCCAAAAATTGTTGCGAAAAGGTGGCGCGTTAATTTGTTGCGACCAATATATATCAGCGACCGCATTGCAGTCGCTAAAGGGGCCACGTCATAAAAAATCAGCGACTGGAAGCGGTCGCCGGACGCGGTCGCTGATCAACTAAAACTTATTCAGACTCAGGTTCGCGATATCAGTAGAAGAAAAAAAAAGAGGGAGATACACGAGGGAGTAGGGGGAAGAGAGGACCTGCACTGCCGCACCACCGCTGCACTATCCGCTTCACCACCGCCGCACCACCACTTCACCACACCGGTAAACTAATTTTGGGTTTAATTTGTTTGTTTAATATGCTAGAATTTGTTTTTAATTTAGGGTTTTAATATATTTTGTTATAAAAATGATGAATCCTCGAATGAATTAGTGTTCAATTTGAGTTTTGAAATTTAATCTAGGGTTTAATTTGTTATATATTAATCGAGGCTGAATTCAACTTGGGTTTGATATGTTGAAAATTTGGATTTGATATTTACTGTATTGTATACTGCAATTAGTGTTTGATTTGTGTAAATACATATTCTACAATTAAGTTTTAATTTGTATAAATTTGAGTTTGATATGTAATGTATGAACAGAAAAGAATGTATCAATTTTTGGTTTGTTTATGCATGTTTAGGTATAGTGTGTATATTTGATATATATACGGAATAGTAACATTTATCTCTGACTACTATTTCATAGAAATTAAGTTTCATGCCCTGACACGTATATCCCTAAACTTTTAGTTTCCCTATTCTGTTTTGCAATAGCAAATTTTGTAGGATTATTTTTTGATTTTATTTCAGTGTATTGATTCCTGGCAGTTTCCCCGCTAATCTTCCTATAAATTCCATTCCTAAAACCCCGTAGACTGCTTTGGTTTATCTAGTGTTGATACTATTTTACCCATTGATAGACACAAACCTAGATTGGATCTAGAGCTATAATTTGGTTTATTAGTGTGTTTTCTAGAGCTATAGTTTGGTTTATCTAGTCTTGATACTGATTTGTCGTTATTGTTTTGGTCTTATTATATTGGGAATTTGTATATTTCTCTTGGTTTGTGTCTTGGGAGCCTAGAAATGACTTTATATACATGCTGTCGTGCATGTGGCTAGTCCATATTATAGGGGAGACTCTGGCGAATTTTTTTTATTGGTCGGGTAGTTGCGAATATTTATACTATTAACGAGCCTATTGTTGATCCACTAGAGCCTATTAAGGGGCTATTAGAGTTGATGGGCTGGGCTTGGGGCCACGAGGCCACACGAGGCCACGCCAAGCTTAGCCAAGCCTCACGGGGCCAAGCCAAGCTTGGTTGTTAGCATGGTAAGCTATTGGGGGGCTGTTAAGCCAAAATAGGCAGTGCTAGGGAACTGTTAGTGCAACAGAGAAGGTAACTAGACACACATGGTCAATAAAGAGACTGTTTATCTTTTTAACAAGGGTATTTAACACTTATGTATATAAGAATAAAGTTACAAAATGTTATAGAAGCTATAAATTACTCAACCAAGTTGTGACTATCCCAAAACATAGAAAATTATAGAAAGGGACCGTGACGGGCATAATCTTAAAACATGTTAGGGGCCTTAACACACTAGTTGATATGAATGAATCTCCAAGATACTCAAAAGTTGTATAATATTTAAAGTTTCTCATACTACTTTAATTTGCATTCATTCGTTAACATCAAGTATGCTTAAATATTAATCATATAGTTACAAGTCTCAAGTCATATGATTATAAGTATGCTCTCAAGTCATATGATTACAAGTGTGCTCTCAAGTCATATGCTTACAAGTACGCTGAAATGTTAATCATATGCATGCTTACAAGTATGCTCAAGTCATATGGTTACAAGTATGCTCAAGTCATATGTTAATTAACATTTATAATGTTGTCTGTAGTAGGTATCATGGAATCATGGACCTCTATTCAGATCGTAGTTGGATGGCACGACGTAAGTCAAGTGCCCAGATAGGTGCTACAGCTGAATTTAGAGCTGGTTGCCAAGTGTTTTTGGAGTATGCGTATAGTCACCCAGAATGTATGAATGGTAAGTCGCAGATACGATGTCCATGTTTGAAGTGTAAGAATGTAAATTATATGGACAGAGACATGGTAAACTATCATTTACTTGTTTCTGGGTTCATGAGAAATTACGAAGAATGCTAGTGGGCACATGGGCAGAGAAGAGATGGAGGCATCACACAAGTACACAATTCGGGCAGTAGTACTCATCGTATGAATGAAATAGTTCATGATATTGCAGGGCCAGATTTTGATTGGGAGCAAGGCAGAGAGCAACCTATGAATTCTGATGCCAAAGACTTTTTTAAGTTGTTAGACGAGGGTAGCGAGCCATTGTGGCATGGTTGCACCAAACACACTATATTGTCTGCAGTGGCGACATTACTTAACATCAAGGCTGATCATAACATGAGCCATGAGTGTTTTGAGTCGCTCTTGAAGGCCATTAAGAGTATGTTGCCTGACGGTGAGAAATTACCTTGTAACTATTACTTTTGTAAGAAAATGGTGAAGAAGTTGGGTCTTGGATACCAAAAGATCGATGCATGTCCCAACGATTGCATGTTGTTTTATAAGGAAAATGAACAGATGACAAGGTGCACGTTTTGCAGTCATGATCGGTTTAGGCCTAATAAAGAGGGTGTGACTACAAAAAAATCAAGTATACCGTTTAAGATTCTAAGGTATTTTCCAATAACACATCGGCTAAAAAGATTGTACATGTCTTTAAGAACAGCTGAACGTATGAGTTAGCATGCGAAATCTCCAGCTAAAGATGGAGAACTAAATCATCCCGCATATGGGAAGGCTTGGAAAGATTTCAACGTAGCACATCCTGGATTTGCATTGGAACCTAGAAATGTGAGGCTTGGATTGTCCACCGATGGTTTCAATCCGTTTGGCCACTCAGCTGTTCCATACTCATGTTGGCCTGTGATTGTTACTCCGTTCAACTTGCCTCCTTGAATGTGTATGAAACAGCCATACTTGTTTCTTTCACTCGTGGTTCCTGGTCCTAAGAGTTCCTGGAAAGAACTTAGATGTTTACTTGAGACCTCTTATAGACGAGTTGAAGGTATTGTGGGAGGATGGAATACAGACTTGGGATGTTGCAACGAAAACAAATTTCAACCTTAGGGCAGCGGTTATGTGGACTATAAGTGACTTCCCAGCTTATGGTATGTTAGCTGGATGGAGTACACACGGGAAGTTGGCTTGTCCGTATTGTATGGAGCATACAAAGTCGTTTAATCTATCAAAAGGTCGAAAGCCTTGTTGGTTTGACTGTCATCGTCGGTTCTTACCGGTAGATCACCCATTTCAAAGAAATAGAGAACACTTCAGGAAAGGGAAAGTAGATAATGATGTGCCTGCGCCGCGATTGTCGGGAACGGAGATGTGAGATCGTGTGATGAGATTGTCGGTTATCCCATTTGGTAAGGTTGATGCCACAAACATAATCAATGGGTTTGGTGAATCTCATAACTGGGTTCGGAGAAGCATCTTTTGGGAACTACCTTATTGGTCTACAAATTTGATTCGTCATAATCTAGATGTGATGCATATTGAGAAGAATGTGTTTGACAATGTGTTTAACACTGTGATGAATGTTACGGGGAAGACAAAAGATAACGATAAGGCACGTTTGGACATGAAAGATATTTGTAAGCATCCTGGATTAGAACTTTATGAATCTCCCAATGGTAAGATTGTCAAACCGCATGCAAGGTACACATTGTCCAAAAAGCAAGTTGAAGATGTGTGCACATGGGTTAAGTCTCTGAAACTACCAGATGGATATGCGTCAAACATTGCAAGGTGTGTTACGGGTGGGAAATTGCAAGGGATGAAGAGTCATGACTGTCATGTGTTCATGGAGAGACTCATGCCTATAGCATTTTGGGAACTGCTTGATAAACCAATATGGGATGCTTTGACGGATCTTAGTCATTTCTTCAAAGACTTGTGTTCAAAATCATTGAATGAGAAGGACATGTTTGTACTTGAGAAGAACATCATAGAGATCACGTGTAAACTGGAAAAAATATTTCCACCTGGATTTTTTGACTCCATGGAGCATTTGCAAATCCATCTTCCCTATGAAGCTCGTGTTGGGGGTCCAGTTCAATATAGATGGATGTACCCTTTCGAGAGGGTGATGGGAAACCTTAAGAGGAAGGTGAAGAATAGAGCTTATGTCGAGGGGTCGATATGCGAGGCATACAGTTTCGATGAGATATCTACGTTTGTCTCAGACTATTTTCTGGACGAAGTCTTGACAAAGGCCAATCGAGTATCGAGACATGATGATGGGGAAAATGTTGAACTAAATGGTCGTCTCTCTATATTTGGTCTATCGGGCCGAGCTTATGGAAAAGGGAAGCGCATATTCCTCTCTGAGCAAGAATTACATGCTGCACATACTTACATTCTTCTCAATTGCGAGGAGATTGACGAATTTGTGAGGTACACATGTAAACTTGATAATTTATCTTTTAAGTTGAAAATTTATTCCAATATGTTAATGTTTATAACATGGTATAGATTGTACGATGACGAGTTAAAACTAAAGCATCCTGGCATAACTGATAAAGATATTCAAATCAATCGGGATAAAAAATTTACACTTTGGCTAAAGGACAAAGTAAGTTCAATTTTTAAGCACATAGTATATATATATATATATATATATATATATATATATATATATATATATATATATATACTCCATGTTAATTATGACTTCATTTAATAAGATGGAGTTTTTGTAGGCTTTAACTGAGGGATCAACGATTCCGGCTAATGTACAAGTCCTAGCTATGGGACCAGACAGGGACCAAGTCAGCCGCAATGGTTACAAAATAAATGGTTGTGAATTTCACACAAAGGCATATGGGCGCGGTAAAAGAACAACGAACTCTGGAGTGTGTGTCCAAGGAGATTGTTACAATGAGCTTGGTCGTGCCTTTTATGGGGAGTTGGAGGAAATCGTAGAGTTGTTGTACAAGGGCACGTACGGGGGTCATATTCACTTGTTCAAGTGCCGTTGGTTTGATTCAGAAAAAGGGATACGTGTTGACAGACATGGAATCGTCGATATTGACCTCCATAGGTCTACGTACTCCAACGAACCGTTTGTTTTACCAACTCAAACAGTACAAGTATACTACACTCCTAGTCCTATTAAGAAAAGGGATAGACCGCCTACAGATTGGCAAGTTGTAATTCATACTCCCGCGCGTAGTCGTGTAGAATTAGTTGATGGGGAGATTTACCAAGAGCAGATGCTTCAATGTCAAACTATAATAAATGTAGAAGACGACAATGAAGTAATCCAGTTAGATGGTGGAGATGAACCACATGAATTAGTTCCTGAGTCAATTCTTGTGTCAGATGACATTGATACTGAGGAGGAAGAGTTATTGACTGAATCTGACACTGAATCTGAAGCAGATGATGGTTATAAATCTGCAACACGTATACAAGATGATTCTGATTCAGACATTGACACTTGAAACAAATGAGGGAATCAATTAAAGCAGATATTGTTGTAATTAAAGCACGTCATCAATTTATGATACATTACCATTGTTATTGTTCTTCTGATGTACTTTTATAGAAGAGGTTCTACCTTGTTATTCTTATATTATTTTTGTTTAAAAAGTGAATGTATATTTGTTTGGAGTTGGGTGCAGTTCACTACATATGAGATTTTTTAATGGACTGTCATTTTATATTCATATATATATATATATATATATATATATATATATATATATATAAATCACTGTCATGTTTATGTACTAAACTATTTAAATGCAATTTTTGTTTATTGTCATTTTATATTCATATATATACATGTTTATATCACTGTCATGTTTATTGTCATATATACATGTAATCAAATATGACTCTACAAAACATCTTGAAAATTTGTAATATACAGATGGCTTCTAAAGCAGCGCAGAAAAAGTGCGGCTTGGGTAGGGGGCCTAAACATGTGCCCAAGGCCCCTACTAATCCGGATGATCGGATTCTTATTCAGATTCGCCTTCCTCCGAATAGTACGTACGTCCCGCATATATCAATTTTATATAAGCATTTAAGATTCCATTTATTATATATTGGTAATGTTTTGATTGATATTATATTGGTTTGTGTCTTGGGTGCCTAGAAATGTCCATATATGCATGTCGTCGTGCATGTGGCTAGTCCATATTATAGGGGAGACTCTGGCGAATTTTTTTTAAGTATTATATAAGTATAAGTTTGAAAAATATTCATAAGTATTATAACTTAGATGTAAATTAGTTTAATATATGCTAATTGATGTTGTATATTATAGTGATTTTTCAGATAATAAAATCGTCAAGTGCATATCACAGCTGTGTTTACAGAATTGGCCTACAGCTGTGATTACATGGGCAAGCACACCTATCGCCCACAAGGATGCTGTTTGGGCAGAATTTCAGGTATGTTTTTTTTAATTATGATAGATAATATTAATATAATATTAATATAATATTCAAAGGATAATTATTTAGTAATGTTATTGTTGTTGTTTTATTTGCAGAAAAGGTATAGATGGGAGGACGCACATGCTTCGGTGATTCAGACATTATTCTGGCAGAAGTGCACGATCCGCACCAAGGACAACTTGAATAAAGAACGACAAAAAGTCATTCACAATGCCGAGATCGACCATCCAGGCCAGGGAGAGGATTATATGCACGAGCATAGCCCCTGGTGGTGCACCCAGTCCATATGGGCTGAGATGTGTGCCCAATGGAGAGCTGAGAGCTGGGTGAAAAGATGAAAGACTGCCGCCACCAACAGAGCCTCGGGTGTATCCGATGGCACAAAGGCTAAAGGAACATACAAGGGCAGCAGTATTTCACAGTTGCAGCATATCACCGCCAGGGTACGTATTTACAAGTTTTAATATATTTTCAATCATGAATTGTAGAAAATATATACCATTTTTACTTAGTAATATTGTGTTATTTTTGTATAGGAGTCTCAGTCTCAAGGTCAGCCTATCCATTGGCTGGATGTGTACGTGGCCACCCGTGATGGTCTGCCTGAGGCTATCCAGATAGCGGTAATAAATTTTAACAACTTGATCTTTAATTAATGCTTACAGAATTAATTTATTTTTAACTGTTTAATTGTTAACATGATGACATGACACTTATAAGTGTTTATTGAATGAGCGCTATCCTGAAGGCACTCCACGTCCGTCTATCGATCAAGAGTTGTGGGAGAGGGCGTCTGTTGTGAAGAAGAACTACATTAAAGGTCAAGGACAACGACGACGCCCATCCTTCAGTGGCTCAGGCTGCTCTTCTACCCAGTCTACACAGTCATCGAGCCATCCAGCTGTTCATACTCCGGCTGACTGTGTGAGAGCTATATGTCAAGATCAGGATCTTCTGAAGATACTGGGCGGACATCTGGGGGCTCTGAGTGCTGAGGAGTTAGCTGAAGCAGTGGCGGCAGCAGCAGCATCACAACACGGGGATGGCGACGAGGTATAAAATCAATTTGTTGTATATTGTCGTAATATACCAATATTAACACAATTAGTATATATTTCTAACCTGTTTTATTATTTTGTTAATTACAGGGTGATCAAGGAGGCGGTGACGCTTGACGTACCTGCTTTAGATTAGTTTTATAGTTATAGTATAAGTTTGTACTTGTATATTCATTCTTAGGATGTTTGTATGTTACTTAAACAAGTTTTGAAATGTTATTATATTTATTCAAAATCATATTGGTTTTGAATGGTTAATATACTAGTTTGGTGTATGTGTTGGTGGACGATGGATGTTTATGTTGTTGTGTATGTTGTTGTTGGGTATGTGTGTTGGGATAAAACAGGTACAAAACAGGTACAGATTTTTGGGATTTCTGCAAAATAGCAAGATTCTGTTTTTTTATTTTTCCATATCAGCGACCGCATGCGGTTTCTGGTAGGGTAATAGCAACAGATACTATTTGTGGACAATAGCGACCGCATCCGGTCGCTGATATCGGTCGCTGACACGTGGAACACATCAGCTTTGGCCCTGGACCATGCTGACTAAGCTTAGCGGTCGGATTTGTTATTCCGGTTGCGCATAGCGGTCGCAAATATATTTGTCGCTAATAGTGGTCGCTGATGTGCATCTCAGCGACCAGATTTTGTACGACGCCTTTTAGCGACAGCATGCGGTCACTGATGGTTATCTGCGACTGTATGCGGTCGCTGATAGGCAGTCATTGATAAAGCTTTTTCTTGTAGTGGCATAGCGATTGAGGGCTGAGACTTGGCAAGTTCTAAGCTAATTCGTTCCTGACCTATAACTCCACTGTGTCCCTAGTATGCACAAGTCAGTGATAACTACATCCAAGTCAGTCTCAAAACGTGCTGCCTCGACCCAATTATCATATCCAGTTGCTGGTGTGTCAAGTATCCGAAAAACTGCTCTGATCTATTGTGGCCGATAATCCATTTGAACTCCTCTGACCATAGATATCCCACTCATAGTGTATTTGGCATTTGCATAAAACTCCCAAACAATTCCCACTGGTACATGCATAGGAGTAGCAGTGACTCCCCCCCAACCTCTTTCACGTATCATATCCCATAACTGGCCATCTTGCTTCTCAGGCTTAAAACCTCGTTCCTTTACAAATGTCTTCGCTATTATCCTGTAGTTTTCTATCTGAGCATCAAGGCTGATAAACTTTGTATGGTCCACTACATCCGCACTCTGACTGCTGGAGGAAGACGACGATGAAGTAAAGGAACGTGCTATTTTTGGCCCCATTATACTGAATGAAGAAGAACCTTAAATTGAAAAGAAAAATTGGGCTGAGAAACTTCGTGCACTAAACTCCCCCAAACTTACTATTTTCGCTCACCCTCTGAAGAAACCCTAGTTTCTCTATAACTGAATAGAGATAAAGATAGAAGTTTGAATGTGGATAGAAGTTTGAATGGGGTGAGGAGTTACGAATTTGAAAATGGAATGGTTCAAAGAGAGGAGAGTCATGCGTCTGTAGAGAGAAATTGATACACATGTTTCAAATGTAACTGATATAAGGAATGGGAGAATACACGTCTTTTAAAACACTTAAAAAAAATTTGGCTCTGGTTTCGAGCGTGACCGCACAGCTTTTACACTGAATAAAGGCGCGAGCGCGCAATAAGCTATGCTTCACAGAAATATGGCACGGGCGCGCGATTTAGTACTGTTTTCCTTACGCGGCTGAGCGGCCCTGTATCTTGACCATACTGATCTTCATCTTTAAAAATAGCGAAGCGGCTACTGATAATCTTCAATGCACCTACACAAATAATAAATATCAGTATGAGATATATCAATTCTCAAAAATCAAAACATAAACTAATTAATATGTATGAATGACTATCCAAAACAATGCTTTATATGCTACTCGTAATCATCATCATATGCACATTCAGCTCCACAAAACTTATACCGACACTTGCTATGCTATAAAAAACTAACATGAAAATGAAAAATAAATATGGTCAAAATAGAATTAAACAACAGATATGGATAGAAATAATTGGGTGCCTCCCATCAAGCGCTAAGTTATAGTCAATTAGCTTGATTATCTCTGACTCAATCATGTTGAAGAAAGAACGGAGGTGACTTTTTGCCTGTCAACCTCACCACCATAGTAATGCTTAAGCAGTTGTCCATTCACTTTGAACGGCTTATCTGGGAATTTGTCGAATACCTCTACTGCACTATATGGACAAACTATCTTCACTGTAAATGGCCCTGAACACCTTGATTTGAGCTTCCCAAGGAAGAGTTTAAGTCTTGAATTAAACAATAGAATTCTTTGTCCCAGTTCGAATACTCTTTCCATAATCTTGCGATCATGCCATTTCTTCACCTTTTCTTTATACAGCTTGGAGTTTTCATACGCCTGCAATCTGAATTCTTCTAACTCATTGAGTTGGAGTAGGCATTTTTTACCTGCAGTCTGCAAATCAAAATTAAGCTTCCTAATTTCCCAATACGCCTTATGCTCAAGCTCCATGGGAAGGTGACAAGCCTTTCCATAAACCAACTGAAAAGGTAACATGCCCAAAGGAGTCTTGTAAGCTGTCTTATAGGCCCATACAGCATCGTCAAGCTTTAATGACCAATCCTTTCTTGTGGGGTTCATGACTTTCTCCAAAATTCTCTTTACTTCACGATTCGAAACCTCTGCTTGGCCATTGGTTTGAGGATGGTAGGCTGTAGCAATGCGATGATTTACCCCATACTTAGCCAACAGAGCTGTAAATTGCCGATTACAAAATCCCCTCTGTCTCACTATATGGGATACATCTCTTTATCATCTGATCATCACATTGTTTGAACAAATACGGTTCATCTTATATAAACCACTTCACGTCATGCAAAAATTTCTTCTTTTGATGTCCAACTAAGTCAGAAAGGATTATCCTGCTCACCAAGTAGTTCACATAGTCTGCAAACCATGGCACTTCCCCTTTCACCACAAATAACTGTTCATCTAGAAAGGACTCATTAATCACAATCTTGTCATCTACCTCCCTTCCCAGATTTTCCAGTCTAGATAAATGGTCCGCCACTTGGTTCTCAGTTCCCTTTTTGTCCTTAATCTCCAAATTGAATTCTTGCAATAACAGTATCCACCTTATCAAACGAGGCTTTGCATCCTTCTATGCCACTAAGTATCGAATTGTCGCATGATCTTTGTATACTATCACCCTTGTCCCAATCAGATATGCCTGAAACTTGTCAAAAGCATACACAACTGCTAATAGTTCCTTCTCTATTGTGGTGTAGTTCAACTGAGCATCAGTAAGAGTCTTGCTCGTATAGTATATCACATGAAAAATCTTTTCCCTTCTCTGGCCCAAAATAGCCCCCACAGCATAATTACTGGCATCACACATCAATTCGAATGGTAGGTCCAAATTCGGTGCTGTAATCACTAGTGCCGAAGTTAACTTCCTCTTTAAATGCTCAAATGTAGACATGCAATCTTCATCAAACTTGAATTGTGCATCCTTCTCTAATAAGCTGCAAAGTGGCTTTGTTATCTTGGAGAAATCTTTAATGAATTTGTAGTAGAAGCCTGCATGTCCTAGAAAACTTCGAACACCTTTTATAGAAGTTGGTGGTGGCATATTCTCAATGATCTCTAATTTCGCCCTGTCCACCTCTAACCCTTTCTTCGACACCTTATGTCCCAAAATTATTCCTTCTTGTACCATAAAATGACACTTTTCCCAATTTAACACTAATTCGTCTCAACACATCTTTTCAGAACAATCACTAATTTTCCAAAAACAAATCAAAAGAATCACCAAATACTAAAAAATCATCCATAAAGACCTCCACATTATGCTCCACCATATCTTAAAAGATAGCCATCATACATCTCTGAAAATTGGCAGGGGCATTGCACAAACCAAAAGACATCCTTCTAAAGGCAAATGTACCATATGAATATGTGAAAGTTTTCTTTTTCCTGGTCTTCTGGGGCTATCACAATCTGATTGTAGCCTGAATACCCGTCCAGAAGGCAATAAAATTCATGACCCGCTAGTCTGTCCAACATCTGATCAATAAATGGCAGTGGGAAGTGATCTTTTCTTGAAGCTTTGTTAAGTCTATGTTAATCCATGCAGACTCTCCACCCCGTTATTGTTCTTGTCAGAATCAACTCATTATTTTTATTGGAGACTACGGTCATACCCCCCTTCTTCGGCACACACTGTACCGGGCTCACTCGCGAGCTATCTAAAATCGGATAAATAATACATGCATCTAGCTATTTCAACACTTCCTTCTTGACCACTTCCTTCTTGACCACTTCCTTCATGATTGGATTAAGTCTTCTTTGTTGTTCTACTGAAGGCTTGCTATCATCTTCCAGTAGGATCTTGTGCATACAGAAAGATGGACTAATCCCTTTGATATCTGCTATAGTCCATCCAATAGCTGACTTGAACTCTCTAAGAACTCGTAGCAGTTTTTCTTCCTGAAAAGATGTTAGTGCAGAAGAAATAATCACAGGTAATTTTGAATTATCATTTAAAAATGCATACCTCAAATGATCTGGAAGTGGTTTCAATTCAAGTTCTGGAGGCGTCTCAAGAGATGGCTTTAATTTTACTGATGACTCTCCAGCAATCTTTAATGGCTCAACAGGAGTCTTAAACTTCCTGAACTGTGGAGTTGTGTCAAGTATTTGAACAATTTCTTCAATCTCCTTATCATCTATTTCTGAACTTCCCAAAATAGCATTTCTCAAAGGTTCATGTTCCACCAAGTTCTCTACTTCATCATTTAGTACCTTTTCCACCAAATCAACCCTGAAGCATTCATCTTCATCTGTTGGAAATTTTATTGCCTTGAATACATTGAAAGTGACTTCCTTATCATGAACTCGCATTGTCAATTCCCCTTTCTGCACATCTATCAAGGTTCTTCTTGTGGCTAGGAATGGTCTTCTAAGAATGATCGATATACTTCGGTCCTCTTCATAGTCTAATATGATGAAATCAGCCGGAAAGATGAATTTATCCACTTTAACCAGTACATCTTCCACAATACCTAGTGGATAAGTGATAGACCTGTCAGCTAGCTGTAAAGAAATGTTTGTCGACCTTGGAGCCGGTAATCCCAATTAATTGAACACTGACAACGTCATCAAATTAATACTTGCCCCAAGATCGCACAAGCATTTGCTGAAACTCATCTTTCCAATTGTACAAGGTATCGTGAAGCTGCCTGAGTCCTTCAGCTTTGGAGGTAACTTACATTGAAGCACTGCACTACATTCTTCGGTCAAGGCCACTGTTTCAAAGTCTTCTAACCTTTTCTTCCTTGACAAAATACCCTTCATAAACTTTGCATAACTAAGCATTTGTTCCAACACCTCAGCGAAAGGTATGTTAATCTGTAACTTTTTAAATACTTCTAAAAACTTAATGAATTACTTGTCTTCCCTTTGCTTCTGTAGTCTCTGTGGATAATGATCAAGGGGATGAACAACTGGTATCTTGGTCACTGGTTTCTCAGATGACTCTTCTTTATTCTTCTTCACTTCCCCTTTCTCAGAACCTTCTTTACATAAAACCTCACCAGACAAATTTTCCTCACTGCGCGGCCACGCGGTTTCTCTTTGCAAAAGTAGCGCGGGTGCGCTATGTTGTGAATCTATAGTTTTCTTCCATGATCTGAGAGTTATTGCTCGACATTGTTCCTTACCCTCTCTTCTTAGATTTGTCTCAGTTGTACTTGGCAATGAACCCTGTGGTTTGTTATTAAGCATGCTAGCCATTTGACCCATTTGAGTTTCCAAATTTTTGATAGCTACTGCTTGGCTTTTAATCATCACCTCAGTATTTACCATGTACTTCATCATCATCTCCTCCATCTCTGACTTCTTCTCTTGTCGAGGTGCAGGCGGTGTATGATGTTGTTGTTGCTGTGAAAATCATGGAGGGTAAGGTGGTCTTGGTGCAAACTGTTGCTGAGATGGTTGTGCCTGAAATTGTTGTTGTGGTTGAAACTGACTTTGTTGATTATTTTGATTATTTGACCAACTGAAATTTGGATGGTTACGGCTGTTGGAGTTGTATGTATTCTGAAATTGACTTTGATTTTTCTGATAGTTGCTCACATAATGTACATATTCTGAACTAATTGCACATTGATCAGTCGGATGCGATCCTACACATATCTCACATACAAATGCAACTGTCGTCACTTTATTATCCGCCAACGAATCAATCTTCTTTGCCATAGATGCCATCTGAGCTGACAACTGTGTGATAGCATCCACCTCTAACACTCCTACAACTTTGGACTATGGCATTCTGGCTGTAGGATTTTGGAAATCATTAGTTGCCATAGTCTCAATAAGATTGTAGGCCTCTTCATAGCTCTTTGCCTATAAAGCTCCTCCTACAGCTGCATCTATAATTGGCCTTGATTGCCATCCCAATCTATTATAGAATGTATTTATTACCATCCAATCCGGTATACCATGGTGTGGACACTTCCTTAGCATCTCCTTGTATCTTTCCCAGGCTTCATATAAAGATTCACCCAGCTGCTGCTCGAACTGAGAGATCGTTGTCCTCATTTTAGCAGTCTTAGCCGTTGGGAAAAATTTGGCTAAGAACTTTTGTGCTAGGTCCTCCCATATTGTAATCGATCCTGAAGGCAAGGAATGAAACTAACTTCTATCCTTGTCCCGTAAAGAGAATGGAAATAGCCTGAGTCTGATTGCATCTTCTGTCACCTCGTTATTTCTGAAGGTGTCACATATCTCTATAAAACACAATAAATGCTCGTTCGGGTCATCTGTAGAAGCACCCCCAAACTGGACCGAATTCTGCACCATTTGAATAGTGCCCGGCTTTATCTCAAAAGTGTTGGCTGCTATAGCTGACCTGACTATACTTGACTGTAATCAATTTATATTCGACATTGAATAATCTTTCAAGGCCCTGTGTTGCTCTTCTGCTGCCATATTGGATGTTGTGGTCTCTAAATCTACTTGTATATTTCTACGTGCTCTCGATCTCCAAGCACTACCGTTGATGTTTTCCTATGCAGGAATCAACTTAGGATGTGATGATCGAGTGCACATATACTATGCATAAGTACCTGAAATTCAAATAAAAATAAAATAGAAATACGAATAAGATAAGATTTGTCTAAGTCATACAAATTTAGCTTTAATTGATCACGACAATATTAAAAATAAATGCCTTTCCCCGACAACGGCGCCAAAAACTTGTTTCCTCCTTTTTACTTTAACAAAAAGGACTCTAACTCATGCAAGCATACATGGGTCAACAAGTAGTACAGAGTAAGAAAAGTATCGATCCATGGAGAAAGGTTTTAAATCTAAATTATCATACAACAACTATATCACTATTTTTATATGCTTAAACGAACAACTCACAATTATATTTAATTCTAAATTTAATTCATGAAATGAAAACATAATACTAAAATAATGTAATCAAATTTGGAAAAGAATGGGATTCTAACTTCATCTAATAATTCATCTAAACTGCAACCATCATGTAATGTTTAAATATTTATCATGGAAAATTAGTCAAGAGCACAATAGTGGACATAACCATTTTTCAATGAACTATGACCAATTAACATAACCTCCACAAATGATAGAAATTATGTAAGCGACACTATTACTAAAATCACTATATGTCTACGTGAAATTGTAACAATAATGAATTAAAGTGTAGACTCTTTTCATAACTACACACGGTGAAACAGTATATGTCTATCCGGTTCATGAATAACAAAGCTTAACAAATCAGTCTCATAAACATATGCCATTATGATTTAATCCATACTCACATTTTATTTTTCAAATCTATATAAGCATACAAGGTGAATGGTGATTAAACATTCATTTATTACGCTCAATCATAATGGTTAATCCAATGATAAGCATACAACAATACAATCAGATATATAAATTTAGATTACATATCAAAATCCATTAGAATCCCATAATGGAGTTTAGTTCATTTCTGAGCCAAAAGCCATTATGGGATTGAAGCAACACATGGAATTAAGCAATGCAAATAAGAGATGTAAGAGAAATGATAAACAAATCTATTAAACCCAGTTGCAGAATCTGTTCCAAGATTGTTCCAACGTACCAACAATCTCCAGAAATCAAACTAATGATTATTGAATAACAAAGATGAAGAGAGGCTATAGAAATGTATCATAAGATGATCAAAACCTCCCTAGTATAGTTAAAACTTAATAACCCTAATACTCCTATGAAAACTGATAAAAGACTCCCCAAAATACACGTCTGGTACCAACCATATCATTCAGTTGAACCTAAAGCGCTCAAATTTCAAATTACAAAAAGTCAACAAAACTGACTATAGAAGACTCATGCGGCCGTGCGAGATTATACTGCAAAACGGGCGAGGGCGCGGGCGCGGGCGTGCGATAGGTTTGTCTGACGAGGTCTTGGCACGGGCACGCGATATTCCTTCATTGCTGGGGCGCGGTCGTGTGATGGTGTATAGCAGTCTCTGATTACATATGGTGCAAGCGCACGATTTAAGGCCTGATTAGCAGCGCGACCGCGTGACTACTGCATGCTATCTTCAGCTGTCTTGTTGTTGCTGCTTCTTGTTTGTTGTTGTTTGTTCTTCATCCCCTTTTGTTCTACACGGCACTCATTCACTGCTTCAGTTCCTCATCTACTCATATCCATCTTGCCAAGCCTTTCATGCCACCATGCCAATACATGTTAATGCCAATCCATGCCATTTCTTACTTTTCCATGCCTTTCCTTGCCATAGGAGTTCCAACTACAAGTACTGCAAAATAAACATAAAATGCAACTAAAACATAGTAAAAACTACTTGAGATGAGCATCATTCTAGTGAGTTGGCACCCAATAAGTAGGTATAAAACCTACTTATCGATTAAGCCGAGGGAAGGTGTTAGGCACCTCCCGACTTCCATGATAACACGGTTACCGCCACTTTTCATTAAACTTTTATCTGTGAATGTGTGTGTGTTTGTTAGGTCTATGTGCAATTATCTAGAAGTAGTGTTATGCCACATTTTCACCTATATACAAAGGGTTTGACTTTTATATAAATGTTCAATTTTAACAAGATATAGTTATGAAGTTTTGTAAAACAGGTTTTTCAAACACTTATCCTCAATAGTAATTGAGGCCTTTGATACTTCTATTTTATTATGTGTTCGGCTTGATTACTTTTATTTTTGAGATGCGAGGCATCTTTGAGAAAATACGATACATAGCAGTGCCAAACTCCTTGTGGGCATGAGAGCTATCTAAGGATATCCAGACACCGTACATAATTTAGTAGCTGGTTGCAGCTGCAAAATGTCCATCACGGGAACCGAATCTAGATTCAGAAGCTGAATATGTGATCACATGATTCATAGGCTCACATGAAAGAGCAATATGTACAAAAGCTAGAAAAAGAACTAGATTTGAGTAAATCTAAACTATTCTAGCTTCAACGGTTCCAGTTTAGTCACTTTGAAGCGGTTAAAGTTAGAAGTAGCCAGATTGAGGCAAATCTAGCCCGCAGGCTAAAAGATTAAATATCTACATTATGAAAGCGGTTAAAGCAGATATTTTTATTAAAGCGATAAATATATATATATAAGTGTGTGTGTGTATATATATATATATATATGTATGTATATATATATATACACACACACACACACATATGGACGATCAACTGCCACAAAGTAAACTCCAGGCAGGACTTTGAAATGTAAATATATAAATATATACATATATATATATATATAGAAGTAGTAGAAAACTTAAAAGTCTAAAAAAATCTTACAATGGGCTGTCAAGAAGACTTCAGATAGCTTTTGACTCCTGAAAACTCGGTTTCCATGGGTTAAATTTTAGTATGTTACAAAACACGAGCTTACAAGTGTTTAGAAAGAAGAATCACTTGGTTTGGAGCACTCTAGCAGGGGTTACAGGCTGAAATAGACAGAGTTTTCTCTCCTTTTTCCTTTTTTTCAAATGAGCTGCCAAGAGCTCATATTTGAAGTCCAGATGGCCGCAGGTCTACCTACGGCTACCCGAGCTGCCCCAGGCCATGCGGGTCCTATCGTCTCAAAGTACGTGCACTTAAGCTACGCGTTGTCCGCTCGAACCTTCATAACTTTCAATCCGGGCATTCGATAAAGGAGTGATATACCTTTTTGAAATGATGTTGTCGAGAGATACACAATGACATGGGATTATAGGTTGTACGAAGTCGGGAGGATGGGTCTATGACCAGATCTCCAAGCCGTCAAATTTTATCCGGTGTACTGTCTCGTATAGTGGTCACTCGAGATTTGACCTATGGTTCTTATGGGACACCTTTGTATGCAGTGTGGATTTGAATTGTGTTGAGATGATGTGAATGTGATGTTAAGGTGGTAAAATGATGATTTTGCAGCCACCAAGGTTATCTCCGGCTTTAGCGCAGATGTAGCAGTCATTTCTAAAGGTTATCTCCTAGATTGGGCTGTTGCGGATGTTGAATGTCCTCAGGGTTATCTCTAAGGTGTGCTTGACCTCCCGAGGTTATCTCTGGAATTAAACTGAGTATCCTAAGGTTGTCTCTAGGGTTGAAACTAACTTTTTTGGGGTTATATCCGGAACTTGGAATGGATCCCTCGGGGTTGTCTCTGAGGTTGGAAGTGAATCTCTCGGGGTTATCTCCGAGATTGAAACTGAATCTCTCGGGATTGTCTCCGAGATTGAAAACTGGAACTCCTGAGGTTGTCTCCGGGGTTAGAACTGATGTGATTTCCAGGGTTATCTCCTAAAGATAATTCTGCCCTCCTGCAAGGTTAGTAATAGGAATGCAAAATTTTGTGTGTCTACAACTAAGTTTAGGAAGAATCAAGAGGTAAAATAATCAACTCAAACTCTTTCTATCATAAGTTCAAGATTTCTTCTGCTTTGTTTTGTTTGTGGGTTTGGATGTTGTTAATACTTTAAAACATCTGATAATGGTAAGTAAATGGGTCTAAAGTAAACAAATTCAAATTTATTTGTAAAGGGGAAGAAGTAAACATTTGGTTCTATTTTAGAGGTTAAATTAGTCGTGATCTTATGTTTAAGGTCTAGAATTGATAGTTCAATGTTATACTCCTCTGAAATATGAAAACAACATAGTTTGAATGAATCAAAATGGACTTAAAATGAATTTGTGGTGAAAGATTTCATAAAAGATGTCAAAATAAGAAAATAGTACAAACACTAAATTTGAATGCTTAAATTAGTTTGTTAGAGTTTTTGAAATGTTGTAATTACTTTGTAGATCTATACTTCTGTGTTTATCAAATTTATTGAGTTAAAAACCAACCAATTAAGATTTTAGATGAAGAAGTTGTGAATTTTGGAAGAAGCAGAGTCAGAAATCACGTTATGGAAAAACTGATTCTGCAGTCGGGCGCCGCCACACTGTGGTTGGGCACCGGCGCGCTTGTCACGTCGGTATCAGATCAGGCCCAATGATGAGCTTTTAAATGTATGGCTCAAGGGGAGTTTATGGATTTAAATATAATAAACATATTCAACTATTAAGTAGGTAATAATTCATACTAATCAGTTTTAATCACATAAGATGAAATGATGTGATAATTAAATAATGATGGGTCATAGAATGGGGTTAATGTAAGCGATTAGTGAATATTGTTTCATAGCTAATCAATATATTATCGTGACTTAAATGTGTAGGATATTTAAAGGACGTGTATCATAACTTTATAGCGAACGCGTAAGGCAAGTTTCCTAAATTATTCTTATTTTTTAGTATTAAGCAAAGTTTCCTGATTCGTACCATTCCTTTGTATTTGTATGAATCTTCTATGTAAATGTAAGCTTTCTAGTTCTTTTCGAAAAGCATTACCTTGATAATTAGCACTTGTTCATTGTAAATTATTATAGCTCTATATTTTAAACAGAGTTAGCAAATTGTGACTTATTCATGTGAAGATATCCGAGATGATATAGTACTAAATCCTTGATTGATTATCAAACTTATTTGATTCGCCTAGTCCATTGTCAATGTTAACTCTAAAAGTTTAGAATTCTTTCTCAAGCTTTTCCAAACCAAATTGTCTTTGGTGCGGATTCCTATGATAAAGCTGACAAGAACAACCCTATTTTAGGGGTAAATGTTATCGAAAAATATAATTTTGAGCTATGCAATAACGATGATATGTATGTGCACAATATATAGCATGAAGGGTTGATCACCTAGAGTATGAGAAAAGATGGTCTATAGTATTTTAACTGTTAAAGGTTACAGTAGAAATACTTTTAAACCTAGGACATAATTCATGGTTTTGTGACCCTCAATATATACACCTGAAGTCAACATCTATAGTTTAATTTGAAGATTGATTATCTCATTGAATTCTCAAGTTCTTGATTAATTAATGATATGTTCCTATAATGGACTTTCTATTCAGCTAAAGATTTATCATTTGTTTCTTTCATAAGTTATTTGTTGTATATCATTATATTTGTGCGCAATTTTTTTGCTCACCCATGCATAAATATTTCAGCTAAGGTTGAGGAACCTAAGAAGTCTTCTTAAAACAAAGGCAAGGGCAAGATGAATGAGTAAAGAAATTCTAGTTTATTTTTCTTTATGATTAGTTATGTAATGAACTTATTTACTTTTCCACTATTAAGATGTAACAAAAAAGGTTAGATGACATGGGATACGCTTATGTAAGGAATCTTTTAATAAGGTTTATTATATGTGATGTGTATTACCCTATTCCATAGGTAGTTTAGATGTTGTTATGTGTTGGTTCGTGAGCACCAAATCTGTGGGTTGAAGTATCCAGATTTGGGGGCATCACACATTCTTTGGACGACTGTATGTTACTTAAAGATGACATTTGCATATATTTCTTTAATTCATATTAGTTTATTAATGTTTATATAGCAGTAATATTGTGTTGGTTTATATGTTTGCATATGGATGAATGTTTATATATATTGTTGTGCATGTGTTTGGGTATAAAGAATGGATGAATGTTTATATATATTATTGTGTGCTAGGATATAAAGTAGGTACAATTTTTTTGGAAAATTCAGAAAACAGGCAATTTTTTTTAATCGTGTGGTCGCTGATACATATTAGCAACTAATGATGGTTTCAAGGTATTAGCGACTTCCCTGATCGTTAATGTCGGTCGCTGATGTGACACCCCCTAAATAGGTATACACAATCCATTATGAGTCGCCAAATACATGGTACACAATTTAAATACAAACTTAATTTATAAAACTATCAACTGTCGTTTAAAATACGACAAAACATAAGCTGAAAGTTTTAACACGAATATTATCTCATAGATAATATCCAAACTCAAATGAAGTCCTCATTACAATTATTATCACACTATTTCATAGAATAGTGATGACTACTATAGCCACCATCTTGGACCATCACTCCATTCACTGACTAGTCCCAGCTATATTCTCATTTCCTGAATAGAATAATGAAAGAAAAGGGTGAGCTCAACTAGCCCAGTAAAGAATATTATGACTAAGATAATATAGAATAAATTATCCTTAGTCTTCAACAGAATAAAAACTGTTATAATACAATAGACAACAAGTTTAACTACAGCGGAACAAGCAATCTATTAGAAGAGTCAGGTAGAGCATGATGTCTACTATCTTTTATGATTTAAATGTTCATCATCAATATTTTATGTAACGATCCCAAAATTCATACAATTTAATTCTCAACTTCGGTCGTTAAAAATACATTCAACCTTTAATTTTACATCATTAAACGATAATACAACCATTGAAATTTGCGGAATAATTAAAATTTTCTATTACAAACTATTCTCGTTCCCAAAACCTTCAACATTTATATCTAAATATCTCAGAATTATTTTAATACTACAATAGTTTACATTAACAAAAACAATATTATAATTACAACATTAATACATTTACCGAAACATTAGACATGGTTTACAAGAATAACAACTTAGCTAGGATATTAAATCTTCATATATCACTTTTGATCCATAACAATCAAGTAGCACATAGCGTTATCTTCAATTCTTGAATCTGTAAAAATGGTTATTTGCAAGAATGAGCTCAACAGCTCAGCAAAATCTAACAGTTTTCATGCATCACGTAACACATAATAACATGCTCAACATACAAGAATAATCATAAACAAACATAGCATACATGTTGTAGTTCACATAACAACTATAAAGATTGAGTTCCTTACTCAATCAACATTCATAGTTCAATCATCATAGTCATAGATTGACTTTCACATTTCATACTTTTGACATATATAATACATCATACACTAAAATTTTAAAACAGATCATCATCAAGTTCACATAGCAAAAAGGAACTGAAAGACTTGCCTTTACTGGCGTTTTACCAACACGCTAATACTTCGCGTCCTTGCACAACCTACACTGTATGTGAGATTGATAATAAATAAAATCAATAATCAATCTCATGGTCAAATTTATTCTAAGACCTTACTTTATCTTATTATCCTTTATAATGTCTTTATAGACATCTAACTATTTTATATACAACTCGGTTTTATTTTCATTTTCATCACCACACATGCTAGACTATCGCACTTGTAGTTTAATGAGCGTATATCACACCATGTTATTATACCACTTTGGTTTCAAAAATGCATATTCAACACATTGTTTACATGTTTAATTTTCCTTCATAAATAAAAAATTACCCTTTTCGATTTCTATCCATTATTATTCTTGTATTATCATCTTTTCATACTTAGATATCCAATATTAGCCATTAGTTAGACACTTTGTATTCCAAAGTTTAGAAACACTATTACTTTTAGGCATTTTATCGAGCACGTTATGTGCACACATTAACTTATCTCAACTCTTGATCTTAAATGGTTAATTATGCATAAAATATGATAACACATATCTATACTCATTACATATGTCAAAACATATTTTTAATCATCAAAATATATCATCACCCAAAATCTTAATTCAAACAGAATTATAAAACTCATCTTCACAATTTCTTTAACAAAATGTTGTTTTCGTTTTTAACGTAACTCGTTCGTTACGTGTCCGTTTTTGTTCCTTCTTATATAGAATAAACTCTTACTCAGTGTACTACAACCTCATCTAGGCCTTAAAGTCAGACCCTTATCCATCTAAACCAGATTCTGTAATTCATCAACTAGTCTAGAAAATTTCATTTTCTGGACATCCTTACTAAACAATTTATTTCGGATATGATTCAGTCCATAAAATGGCTCATTCATGCGAGTCTAGCTAGTAAACTTCCATATCTACAACTTTGCAGTTTTAAGTTTCTTCATATTCAAAACACACGAATTTATATGAATTTTTCAAAGTCAGAAACCGTAACAGCTTTGATTTTCTAGACAGATTATTTTCCCTTCGGACCAGCCTTACTAAAACAGACATTGCAAGAAATCTACAAAGAGTTTTCATGTGATTCCACTTTCAGAATATAGCTTACTTCCATATCTTCGATTTAATATAAGGCTCACTTTCTAACTCATTATACCCAAAGAGGTATGAATTTCACAAGATTTGTCCACAATTACTCAAAACCTACGAATTTTATTCTTCAAATTTTCTTTCACAAACCACTTTTCCATGAATATAATTACTCAATACAACTTCTATATAACAATTATCATAGAACTACATTATGAAGAACATAAAAATATAATTAAAACAAGGAATTTAGATTAAAACCTTATTAGTATGAATTTCAGAGAGAGATGGAGATGATGATGATGATGGGGCTTGTTTTGTCTTCTCAAAGCTTTCCCTTCTTCTTCTTTTTCCTCCTCTTCTTCTTCTCCTACAACTCTCTCTAACTCTCTTCTTCTTTCTTTGGTTTGTTTTCTAAAACTAACATACTAACTTGTAGTATATACATATAATATACAGTACTAGTAATATATAATATATGTAACTCCTAATAATTATTAGATATACTAATTACTAGTTAATACATAAGTTACACCAACTTGAACTTGAAAAGCCTAAGACCATGTTTGGCAAATACTCATTATTTTAATTAATCAATAGCTTAACATCAATCAACCTCATCAAATTGTCACATAATTATATTTACTTGTTAATTATAATTTCGTGTAACAATCATCACATAACTCATCAAATTTAATTATCTCAATTAAATTAGAACTATAACATAAAATTATTATATTAACTAAATTAAATACTAAATATTCATTTAATTAATCTACTACACTTAATTACATTACTCTATAATCAAAACAAAATTTATTTATTTACTCAATAAATAATTCAATTAAATATTTATATCTATTAAAATTAATATATAACATTCTCTTCACATCAATTCATATATTCTACAATATATGACATACATATACTCACACCTAACATATCTCATAAATAATACTTTTATTTATAAAATTCTCATTTATAAATTCTAAAAATCTGGGATGTCATATTTTATCTTTGCAACATAACTCAATAAATAATCTACATCATCGAATTATCAATGCACTACGGACCAAGGATATTCGT
Organism: Panax notoginseng; assembly: GCA_016801055.1. Taxonomy (NCBI): domain Eukaryota; kingdom Viridiplantae; phylum Streptophyta; class Magnoliopsida; order Apiales; family Araliaceae; genus Panax; species Panax notoginseng. The sequence continues at coordinate 92,831,750 of CM029018.1, forward strand.
TAGTATCACATCTACATCATCGAATTATCCATGCACTACGGGCCAAGGATATTCATTAGTATCACATCCACGAATTATCCATGCACTACGGGCCAAGGATATTCGTTAGTATCATCAATGGTCATAATCATGCCAACAACTGTCCATCAATGCACTACGGGCCAATGAAAACTTTTATCACCTCATTTGTAACATTACAGGTCATGATTATACTGATACATAATTCCTGGTTATAATCATACCAATCAACAGTCCATCTATGCACTACGGGCCAAAGATAACTTTCATCACAATAGAAGCATGAGGATGATGACAATGATATAAGAATCAATCAAACGAGATCAAGAATAAATATTAAAGATTTATAATTCAATTTATCCAGAGTTCAAGAATATCTAAATTGTCAACATGATAACTGCTTTGTGGAGTAAAATTCAAGAATAATATTAATGTATCAAAAATAATTTAGACAGAAAAGAAATCAATTTTGGTCATGAATAGTACCCCGGGTGAATAGTACCTGAGTGAATAGTACTTCGTGAATAGTACCCCGGCATGAAAATATTAAAATCTAACAATAATGTTCAGAAAAATATTTTCGTGAAAAGATACTCGATGAAGCGCAAATTTCAAGGATATTCTACTGATTTCAAGGAGTATAGAAGCAATACTTAACAAAATGAGTGTAGAATTAGGAATATGAAACGAAATAATATTACTTACATACTACAGAGTATGGAAGAAAATATTATTTCTTATAAATATTGAACAAAAATAATATCCCTTACGACTGTAGAACGAAGATAATATTCCTAAAGAATATTGAACGAAAATAATATTCCTTACGAATATTGAACGAAACTAAAATTCCTTACGAATACGAAAAATAATATCGTAAGCGAATATGAAATAAATAATACCCCTTACCTTTAAAGGAGAGTAATTTCGACTAGTATAGCGGGGATATTCTTGAAAAAAACTTATACTATTTTCTACACTAAAAGCTTCTTTAAACCCAAAAGAAATACGCTCAATATTATAGAATAAGAATTCTCTGATTTTGGTGTGATTTTCATTTCTAAACTGAGCATCCTATTTATAGGAGAATGGAAGGATACTATTTAGGAAAAAAAATCACGGACTGCATAGTAGGATTCGAACGAATTCACGGGCGCACCGACTGAATTTTTTTTAATTTTACTATGCAGCACTATGCAATATTATGCAAACACTATGTAGTACTATACAAACAATAAAATATAATATATTCTATTTTATATAAAAAAAACTTATATATATATATATATATATATATATATATATATATACACATATATATATATCACACACACACTAACACAGACGCCACACACATATATATGTGTGTATATATATATAAGTAATAAAACAAAACCGAGATAACTTTCTACCGACGATTTTAAAAAATAACTAAGTGGGGGTCCATGTAATAAGCCAAATTTATAACAAATACTTCATAAAAAACCCTCTATTTATCTCAATTCACTTGGCTTCACTAAACACATTTTTAATAACATGTATTCATCATTAATATTATAACAAACAATATTAACAACTAGATCATTCCCAGGAAAGATGGGGCTTTCCAATAAGGACTTCTCCTTAGTGGTGCGCAATTAAGTGACCAAACTTCTTTCCTCGACAGAACTTTCTAGACATTGTCAATAATGTAAATAATAATATGAATAACGATGTCGTCTCAAATATTAATTTAATAATATAAAATATTGTGCAGATGATATTGTGACAATAATTGAATCAATAATATGAGATACTATGTGGCAATAATTGAATAAAACTGAGTGAATTCTCACATAAGCATTAATAATCAAAGATATTGTACAATACCATGTGCTACTATACAACCACGCGTATTATTGTACTTTTATCACCGGGTATTTCAACAGTTAACAGTAAAACTTTTGTCGTTATTTTTATAAAAAGTTATTTCTGTCGTTTTTTAGCTCCGACAGTAATTTCATTGTGGGGTCCACCAATGATTGTGTCGTCGTACGAATATTCCCTGATAAAACGAATATTCCCTGACCAAACGAATATTTTATAACAACTTGCTTACTTTGTAAAATTTATAAATATTACCCACAACTATAACATTATATCAAATCCACACCTTATTATTCAAAAAGAAATTTGGAGAAAATTTAAATCTTTATTCATAAAAGTTGGGGTCTTACAACCTCCCCTTCTTATGAAATCTTGTCCTCGAAATTGGTGTACGTACCTGGTATGTCGAAGAGGTGAGGATACCATGTTTTTATTTCAGATTCTAACTCCCAGGTCATTTCCTCAATATCATGGTTTCTCTACAAAACTTTGACTTGAGGTATAATCTTGGAGCTTAGAGTATGTTCTTTCTTATCCATGATTTTAACAAGTACCTCTTCATACGTTAAATCTTCCGCTATCTCATCTGGTTCTAATTCAATAATGTGGCTCGGGTCTTCTACATATTCAAGTAACATAGATATGTGAAAAATGTTATGAACACGAGACATACTGTAACGACCCCAAAATAGGTCCATTCCATCTAACCTATTCTGAGTCACCAAATACATGGTACAGAAAACAACTATAACTTTATTACAACAATTGTCGTGCAAAATACAACAACACATATGCTGTGAGTTTGGATACAAATATATACCAAATGTGACTCATGTTCCAACCGTAGACATCACCTCACAATGACACCTTACATAAAGGTATAGTCAAAAACTGTTTTAGAAATTAGAATCTTTGGGAAGTGCTCAAGGAAACCTTCGTACATGGGAGGCCATGCGTCTAGGTTATGATAGATATCATATGGCCACAGAATTATTCTTGGTTGACCCAATAGACCCCAAAGAAAAATGAGAAGATTACTATCATATTCTTCCCAATGGTGAGTCTTCTCTTGACATATCATTATCTCTACTGTCTCTAATTGAGAATTATACTTCAAACAAACACCAAGATTATATAGGTAGTGCTCGTATATATACTCAGCAAGTGGATGAGCACATCCCTGTCTTATGATGACACGAGGTTGTATGTCGTTAGACATCTTGTATGATAGTGGCTAACCGCCCTTCCAACGTTGGGTACACCTTACCCTATTGGATTCACCAAATAACACTACTAAATGAACTTTTTTATACTACTTCGGGAGAACATCCACAGCTAGAGACCACCGTTCTATTTTTCCGTTACCCTCGCTCGACCCAGCTACACTCTTATTACCTTAAAGGAATGTGCAGCAAAAGGGTGAGCACAACTAGTTCAGTAAAGAATATCATGACTAAAGATAATTAAATTATCAATAGCCTTCATCAATAATAAATCAGAGATTTAGAACATATGGTAAATGATAAAAATTTCAACCATAGTTGTAGCGGAACGAGCAATCCATTAGAAGAGTCAAATAGACTATAAAGTCTATTATCTTCTCCATGTTAAAAATCCATCAATAATGTTTTATCCGTGTAACATCAATCAACAATTCTGGTCCACAATCATATGAATAACTCATAATCATAACTGTAGTTCTAAATTCCTCTTCTCATCCAGGACGAAGATAATTTTTATCACCTATCTTTACCTGAAACATCAAAGATCATGGTTACACCAAATCACATTTCCTGTTCATAATCATACTAATAACTTCATCTTTGCACTACGACCAAAGATATTCATTTGTATCACCAGTTGGTCATGTTTATCTCAACATCTGTTCATCTTTGCACTACTGGCCAAAGATATTCAACAACATGTCATCTTTGCACTACGGGCCAAAGATATTCATCAACAATTTATCTTTGCACTACAGGCCAAAGATATTCATCAATATTTCATCTTTGCACTACAGGCCAAAGATATTAATATCTCAAAGAAATATATAATCATTTCAGAATTTATATAAACAATAATTATAACCATGTTGATCAATTCACCTTTGCACTTAAGCTAAAGATATTTACTTATAAATTCAATGGTCATGATCATACCAATCAACGATTCAACTTTGCACTACTGGCCAAAGATAACCCATAGTCATGATCATACCAAAAATTTACCCATCTTTACACTTAAGTCAAAGAGAAATATCATCATTAGGGTTATAAAAATGTTATATATAATAATAAAAATAATATGATCAACATCTAATTTTAATCTCAAGAGTAATATTCGTAAATCAACTATAATTTGATTAGAAAAAAGAAACCAATTTTTATCGTGAATAGTAACTCGTGAATAGTAACTCATGAATAGTAACTCGTGAATAGTAAACCCGACACAAAAAAGGTAGAAATTATACAATAAAATCCATACCAGTATTTCGGTATAATGATATTGAAAGAATAATATTTCTTAAGCTTATAAATAATTTATTTAAATTGTTTACACTTTACTAAATAATGCATTTAATCATTCTAAAATACCAAACTCATAAGATTTCGTCACCAATAACCAAAACCCTCATCAGAAATCTGCATATACCTCATATAGGATTCTCAAGTCATAAAATCCTATTTTCTAATTTTCTTACTTCACAAAACATATTTAATTCATTTACTCATAACTAGACCGTTTTCATGAAAAATACCAAATCATTTCCAAAAATATTTCTTTTCTGGGATTTAGCATAATATAGTCCCATAGTAAACATATATTTTTCTCAAAATTTTTAAAAGTCATTTACTATTTTTCATATGGCCAAAACAGCCGAATATTTAGATATTTATCAAAAATTATACTTTTGTCCAAAAATTCTGAAATTTACAGAGTATACTTCTATCATATACATGTACTCCCAATAAAAATTTCATCAATTTTGGAGTTAACCACAAGGAGTTATAAGCGGTTACTTTTAAAATAGTCTTTTCTCATAAAATTCATAACTCTTAATTTATACATCCAAAAATCACCATTTTTGGATACAATCCATAAAACTCATCAAAATATCATTTCAAATTTTTCCAGAATTTTTTTGAAGGTCAAAAAAATTACGAAACTGAAAAACATAACAACCCTTAAATTTCCTTACTATCCCTTACCATCCCGTACCTCAAAAGAGCAGCACTTCTGACTGGATATCGGATATGACGCTGAAGAAAACTTGCACTGATGAATATCAACTCACCAAGTATCTAAATACTCACAAAATACACTCAATAATCTAGAGAGAGAAAGAGAGAAAATTTGTTTCTGGTGTGATTTTTAATTCTAACTTAGCCCTCTATTTATAGGAAAATTTTAGTAGGCTTGACCTGCAACCTGATGGCTTTACCTGGTACTATTCCCACCCACCACATTTGAAATATAATTCAGTACATTTCTTCACCAACCACAAGTGGGGCCCACCAATTCTAGAATTTTCCATCAAAATGATAAACTCCGAAAATTCAATAATTTCTGAACCAGTCATCTTGTAAAATTCATAATAAATCATACGTTCATTTTTAACGGTTTAAAATTTATGGACATATACTCAACTTATATTTGTATAACATATCCAAATATTACCACGATCCAACGGTCGGATTAAAAATTATAACCCCCGCAAAATATCTCAAAAACCCTGATTTTTAATACCTCCATTCCGACAAAAATACGGATAAAAACTTCAACATTAACTCCTTCATTTTTAACCACAAAAATATATCCCTCATTTATATCCACATAAAATAAATATTTCCTTATCATATGAATCAATAATTATTTATTCACAAATAATATTACAGAATCACATTTATGACAACCAGGCCGTTCCCAGGAAAGAGGGGGCTTTCCAATAAGAATTTCTCCTTACTGGCGCGCAATTAGGTGACCAAACCTCTCCTTAGACAGAACTTTCTAGACATTGCCAATAATGTTATCTAATAATATTATTCAAATAATATGAATTATTGATCTGATAATGGAAAATACTGTGCAGTGACAATTATTGAACAACAATAATATAAAATTTTAACGTAGCAATTATTGAATCAATAAAATAAAATATTGAATAGTAATTACTGTAACAATTATTGAGTAGTGCCTTCTTACGTAAGAATCAATTATTTCAAAAATACTATGTAATACCGTGTGCTACTGTGCAATAACGTGTATTACTGTATTTTAACCACCGGGTATTCCAACAGTGTTAACGGTAACAACTACGCCATTATTTGTAAAAACTCAAATTTGTCGTTTTCTTCACCCGATAGTTATTCGTTATGGGGCCCACAAATAGCTGCGTCGTCGTACGAATATTCCCCGACAGAAAGAATATTCCACGACCAAACGAATATTCCCCGACAACAATGATTATTTTATAACCACTTGCTTATTTTGAAAAAAATTCATATTTCACCCATAACTTTAAACTTTTATCAATTTAACCATTTACTGAATAGTAATTATAAGAAAAATTGAATACTTTTATTTCATAAAATTCGGGGTCTTACACATACTTAGCAGTAAGGCGAGTCTATAGGCCACAGTTCTTACTCGATCGAGGATTTCAAATAGACCAATAAATCGAGGGTTGAGATTTCCTCTCTTTATCGACTCTTACTTCTGGAATAACACACTCTTATACTTTCTTCTTCATATTCATCAGCTCTGGGTCTGTAGCTTGAGCGGCTTTAACTTTATCGATTAAAGTCGATTCTACTCGTATATTTGACATTATCACGTGGGTTCTTGGAGTCTTTAACTCTATCTCCATCCTTTGTAAATCATACGAAATGGGTCTTTATGTTAACAACAATACGATCTTCTACTCAATGCGTCAGCTAATACGTTCACTTTTCCAATATGGTATTGAATGGTATAGTCGTAATCTTTCAACAGCTCGAGCCAACGTCTTTGGCGCATATTACGTTCGTTCTAGGTGAAAAAATATTTGAGGGTTTTGTACCGGGTTCAAGATCAATACAAAATTTGATTTCACGCTCTTAGGGGTAGGCCAGGAAGTTCTTCGGAGAATACGTCAGGAAATTTATTAACAATAGAAATATCATTCAAATTTGACGTATTTTTATTTAAATTTGTGACATGAGCTAACAAAGCTTGACATTTGTTTTTCAATAAACGAATGGCTTTATGGCTTGATATGGCAGTGATTGACTTTAGTGGGTTTGTTGCTTGAATTCGCATAATAGGTTGGTTAGGAATATGAAAGCTAACAACCTTATGAAAACAATCAATTTTAGCATGATAAGTAGTTAACCAGTCGATTCCTAAAATCACATCAAATGCAAGTATTTTCAAAGAGATAAGATAGACAGGTAACGTGAGGGTGCTGATTTGAATCAAACAAGATTTATAAACAGTGAAAGTAATGAAGGTTTCTCCCAACGGAGTTTCAACAGATAAGTCAAAGTTAATTTCTCTAGAGTTAAATTTAAATGTTGAGCACAACTAGGTGAAATAAAAGAATTGGTAGAACCGATATCAAATAAGGTATAGACTTCGTAAGAGTTTATGATTAGCTTACCCGTGATAACTTCGTTCGGGTTCCTCGTCACGAAAAATGCTCTCCCTTAAACTACCAACTTTGACTTGTTTGGGACAGCCTTTGGTGTTCCCATCCCAGCTAGACTTGACTTCGCTGCATGATAAAATCGAGCTTCCTTTCCGTAATTGAAACACGCTTTGGGTTGCTGCGTACAGTTTGGACAGACGTGTCCCTCTTGTCCGCATTTGTAGCATACGACCGGTGGTCGTTCTCCGTCCTTGGAAACGGGTGTTGGTGCTTGTAACAATCCAGATTTTTAATTATAATATTTAAATATTTATTGAATTATATAAATATTTAATGGATGTATTTATCGTGCATAAATGTTTGTTTGTTTTGATTTGAGTTGATTAATTAATTATTTAATAAATAATTAATGAGTTAAGGAAATTCTGAGATAGTATTCTAATTTAATAATTAAGTTAGAAAGTTATAATATTATGAATTGTTATTAGAATTAATTAAATTAAGTATGAAAACTTAATTAATTAGAAGTGTGACAAATAACTTTATTAGAAGTGGTTATTAAAATAAATTAAAGTAGTTTTAATTTATTTTGTCAAACAAGCCTTAAATATATATTAAGTCTTTAATTTTAAAGCGTTTTGCCAAACGGAGCCTTATGGCTTTTGGATTTTTAAATTTGATTTATTAATAATATAAAGTAAATAAAGAAAATATAAATAATGTATAATAATTTGTGGTAACCGCTGTTTTAATAATGCCATTAGTGGCGTCAGTTTTAAAACTTTTGAAAAGATACGTTAGTTTATTTTAGTTACATCTAATCTATTTGGCTAAAGCCTAAGAGAGAAAAGGGAAGAAGAGAGAAAAGTTTCATAAAGTTTGAGAGAGTTTAAGAGAAAGACAAGTCTGTGATTCCAAAGCCACCAAAACAAATTCTCAGTGTTTAACAAGGATTTCTCAAGCAACAAAAAGGTATGTTACATAACCTTAACATATATGTATTACGTTATAATCTCTAAGTCTCTTTGTTTTTGAATTTGACGGTAACATAAAATTCTTTACAAACTTTCTGTAAAACCATGATTTTATAATTGGTTAGGAAATTATTTGTATTTATAATTTTAATGGTTATACTAGCATAAATGTATATATATGTTGTATGCTAAAATACGTTCAAAGAGAAAGAAGAAATTAGTTTTACAGTGGACATGAGGATGAACATGAACATGTTTTGGAGTATAACAAAATTAGTATTTTATCATATGCTAATTGTGAAGTTGAAGCTTATGTATGTTAATTGGGTATAAATTTTAGAGAATCGTACTTTAAAGTAATCAAGTTTGGGTTATTATTGATATTACAGTGTTAAACAACGTTAACAATGGAGTTTTTCTTAAAAACAGTGTTTTCAAATAATGAAGTTTTCTAAAGTAGTTGTTTAATTGTTGGTAATTGTTATATGGATGATTGTTAAACGTTTATGTGTAGTTTGCGATGAAGTTATGGATGTTAATTAGTGTTAGAATTTAAGTAATAGACAAAAAAATTAGTTGTTCTGTTCTTCGTGGTTGGGCTGCGAGTTTCGGCGCCCCAGCATCAAAATTCACGCCCCAGCGCCAAATTTCGCGCCCTGGCGCCAAGGTTTGCGCCCCAGCGCCAAAACGGGCCAGTAGCTCACGCCCCAGCGCTGTATCTCACGCCCCAGTGCTGTAGCTCGCTCCCCAGCGCCACTGTTCCGCGCCCTGGCGCCGGAAAAGTGGTCTGGGTTGGACAGTTTTGACCTCCTGTAGTAAAATGGCCATAACTTTCTCATACGAACTCCGATTGAAGTGATTCAAGATGATCCGGAACGAGGACGAGTAGACCTACAACTTTAGTTTTTTAAGTTTTCCAATTTGAGGTCATTAGGATGGGTCAAAATGGTCATCTTTAGGACTGTTGTGTTTTCGGAGGCAATCAGAGGGTGTCGGACATGCACATATGCATGTGTCGTGCTCCAGACCATTAAAGATGTTGTCCTAAGTTACAAAACATGAATAATAGTAAATATAATGATGTTTAACATTAATATATGATGTATTAGATGAGTTATAGAAGCATAGTAAGCATACACAAGAGAGACAAATCTGGCGTGTGACGAATGAACGTCGAAACGCCGTGCCAAGTGTTAATGAACTTAAAAAGTGTTTCAATTCCATTGAAATGGATATTATAAGATATGGAATGGGTTTAATATAAAACCAATAAGTAGTCCTAGCAAGACTTAAGCACTTGAATGAACTGCGAAAATGAAATATAGGGAGATATAAGTTGAAAGTTAACACAATTAAGTTGAACATTGTGTATTTATGATAGGAAGGGTTATGAGACGTAGAGTAGAGTTTACATTACAATTACTATATATTGTTATGTGACTAATATTTGATGTGTATGATTATATAATTACGTAGGGCACGTGAAGTGCAGATAGCTGTAAGTTGTTAAACTATTATTGGTAAACAACGATCAAGGCAAGTCTTTCGGTTCCTATTTTCTACGTGGACTTGATGAACTATTTTAAATTGCATGATATGTTATGCATGTTGAATCATGAAATGTTAAAGTCAATATATAACTGTATTGTTTTGGCTAAGTAATGATGATTGAGTAATGAACTCAATCTTTATATTTGCTATGTGAATTAAAAGCATGTATGCCATGTTACTTTAATGAGATATATATCGAGCATGTTATTATGTGTTATGTGATGCATGAAAACTGTTAGACTTTGCTGGGCTGTCGAGCTCACTCTTGCAAATAACCACTTTTGCAGGTCAAGATTTTAAGGTAAAGATACGTGCTATGTGAGTTATAGAGATCTATATTCACGAAGATTACTTATGTTTTATGAGAAATGTATTTCATATTTTGAACGTAACATGTTGTTGAAATGTAAGTTGAGCTATCTAAGGTATATGGATATTTAGTTATGATGTAAGACTTTGTATAGTTATTTTGTTGTAATGATTCATGACATAAGATTGAATCAAAGAGATATAATGTAATGGTTGCGATTCAGGGCAAGAAAGAAGGAAATGTATAAAAGTTTTAAATATTTCGCAATTTTATTAAGTTTAACATCGAATAATGATGCATTATTTAGAGGTTGAATGTATGGTTAACGACCGAAGTCAGGATTTAAATTGTATAGATTTTGGGGTCGTTACAGTGCTAGTGCTGATGCCGATGTCTTTCCATCATTGTTAAATATTCTATTCTTAAAATTATTCCCACTTAGTTCACCACTCCTATTATCTTGGCCATGATTATCACCGATGTGGTTACTATTTCTGGCATGATAATTTCCTCCATGATGGTTATCATTGTTTCGATGGCCGTTGCCACCGGTACTATTATTATCGTGTTGTTGATCGTTGTCTTTTGGTTGGGTTGACTCATTATCACGCTCCAATAACTGATCCCTATTCACAATATTTGAATATAAACAAAGTTTGTGACAAATGAGGTATTGATGAATTTCAGGCTTCAAACCTCGCAAAACATTCGCGTCATACACTCCTTATTATTTACCAAATGGGATGAAAACTGGGATTACTCGACAAACTTAGCCTCGTATTGCAATACGGTCATATTGTTTTGCTCCAGCTTGATGAATTCTACCTCTTTCATGTGACGAATACTTTAAGGAAAGTACTTGTTGTTGAACAATTCTTAGAACTTCTCCCAAGACATCTTTAGTGCGGAAGGTTGAGTACGTTTCACAGATTTCCACCAATAATCTGCCTCTCCTCGCAATATGAAGGTGGCAAAGGGAACCTTTTTCTCCTTAGAGCATCCTAAGAAATCAAATATCTTGGTGATCTGCTTAATCCACGCCTCTACCTTAAGTGGTTCTAGCATTCCCAAAAACTCCGGTGGTCCCAGCTCCTTGAATTGCTTAGCAGTGACCATCCTTGAGTTTCTAGTGTTTCCACCTGTATTTTGAATAGGAGTCTCTCTCGCCTGATGTTGCATGAAATGCAGAAAGCTCCTAAATGTCCCATCGTGCATCATTTGGTCGGTGTTATTGTTTATATGAGGATTATTACCTTCCTGATGCACGTTATCCTGGGTATTGATTGGTGGTGACTCAACGGTCTCATGTGCTCCATTGTTTATCTCAACATTTTCAGATCTCATTTTCAAATACTGCCACAAAACAAGGGTTAATTGACATGCCACATATTATCCCTATATTCTGACCGACCAATAACAAATAAGCTTAGGTAGGACATACTAGCGAAAGATTTATCCATCTCTCCCCTCCTAGTTCTAGCCTCACATCTCAGCCAGGGATCATATCCCTAAGCTTTGATACTAACTGTGATGCCCCCAAAATAGGTATACACAACCCATTCTGAGTCGCTAAATACATGGTACACAATTTAAATACAAACTTAATTTATACAATTAGCAACTGTCGTCTAAAATATGATAAAACATAAGCTGAGAGTTTTAACATGAATATTATCTCGTAGACAATATCCAAACTCAAATGAAGTCCTCATTACAATTATTATCACACTATTTCATAGAATAGTGAGGACTACTATATCCACCATCTTGGACCATCACTCCATTCCCTGACTAGTCCCAGCTATATTCTCATTTCCTGAAGAGAACAATGAAACAAAAGGGTGAGCTCAACTAGCCAAGTAAAGAATATTATGACTAAGATAATGTAGAATAAATTATCCTTAGTTTTCAACAGTATAAAAACTGATAGAATACAATAGACAACAAGTTTAACTGCAGCGGAACAAGCAATCCATTAGAAGAGTCAAGTAGAGCATGATGTCTACTATCTTCTATGATTTAAACGTTCATCATTAATATTTTATCTTTGCAACACAACTCAATAAATAATCTACATCATCGAATTATCCATGCACTACGGGTAAATGATATTTGTTAGTATCACATCCACATCATCGAATTATCCATGCACTACGGGCCAAGGATATTCGTTAGTATCACCAATGGTCATGATCATGCCAATAATTGTCCATCAATGCACTACGGGCCTATGAGGACTTTTATCACATCATTTATAATATTACAGGTCATGATTATACCGATACATAATTCTCGATCATAATCATACAAATAAACAGTCCATCTATGCACTACGGGCCAAAAATGACTTTCATCACAATATAAGCATGGGGATGATGACAATGCTATAAGAATCAATTAAACGAGATCAATGATAAATAATAAAGATTTATAATTCAATTTATCCAGAGTTCAAGAATGTCCAAATTATCAACATGATAACTATTTTGTGGAGTAAAATTCAAGAATAATATTCATGTATCAAAAATAATTTAGAAAGAAAAGAAATCAATTTTTATCATGAATAGTATCCCAGGTGAATAGTACCCGAGTGAATAGTATCCCGTGAATAGTATTTCATGAATAGTATCCTGTGAATAGTACCCTGGCATGAAAAGATTAAAATTTAACAAGAATATTCAGAAAAATATTTTCGTGAAAAGACACTCGATGAAGCACAAATTTCAAGGATATTCTACTAATTTCAAGAAGTATAGAAGCAATACTTAACAAAATGAGTGTAGAATTAGGAATATGAAACGAAATAATATTACTTACATACTACAGAGTATGAAAGAAAATATTATTTATTACGAATATTGAACAAAATAATATCCTTTACAACTGTTGAACGGAAATAATATTCCTTACGAATATTGAACGAAGATAATATTCCTTACGAATGTTGAACAAAAATAATATTCCTTACGAATATTGAACGAAAATAAAACTCCTTACGAATACGAAAAATAATATCGTAAGCGAATATGAAATAAATAATACCCCTTACCTTAAAAAGAGAGTAATTCCGACTAGTATAGCGGGGATATTCTTGAATAAAACTTATACAGATTTCTACACTCAAAGCTTTCTTAAACTCAAAAGAAATACGCTCAATATTATAGAAGAAGAATTCTCTATTTCTGGTGTGATTTTCAATTCTAAATTGGGCATCATATTTATAGGAGAATGGCATGATACTATTTTGGGAAAAAAGTCTCGAATTGCAAGGTAGGATTCTAACGAATTCACGGGCGCACCGACTGAATTTTTTTTGATGCTACTATGCAGCACTATGCAAATAATAAAATATAATATATTCTATTTTATATAAAAAATAAAACTTATATAATATATATATATATATATATATATATATATATCATGCAATTAGGTGACCAAATTCCTTTCCTCGACAGAACTTTCTAGACATTGTCAATAATGCAAATAATAATATGAATAACTTTGTCGTCTCAATTATTGATTTAATAATATAAAATATTCTACAGATGATACCGTGACAATAATTGAATCAATAATATGAGATACTATGCAGCAATTACTATGGTAATAATTGAATAAAACTGAGTGACTTCTCACGTAAGCATCAATAATCAAAGATACAGTACAATACAGTGTGCTACTATGCAATCACGCGCATTACTGTACTTTTATCACCGGGTATTTCAACAGTTAACAGTAAAACTTTTGCCATTATTTTTATATAAATTTATTTCTGTCATTTTCTAACTCCGACAATAATTCTGTTGTGTGGTCTACCAATGATTGTGTCGTCGTACGAATATTCCCTAATAAAATGAATATTCCCCGACCAAACGAATATTTTATGATAACTTGCTTACTTTACAGAATTTGTAAATATTACCCACAACTATAACATTATATCAAATCCACACCTTATTATTCAAAAAGATATTTGGAGAAAATTTAAAACTTTATTCATCAAAGTTGGGGTCTTACAGTTAACGTGTGTAAGTCAGCCTTAAGATCTGAACCACGATAACTAGGCTTAACGATGGACCCGGTCGCTATTGTCGGTCGTAGATATTTCGATCGGTAATAGTGGTCGTTGTGCAGAAACATAAACAAATAAGTCTTAAGTAACATCAATTCTAATTATCATTACTTAACCACATAAATAATCAATCTTCATTACTTGCTAAGCTTGCCCTTGCCTTTGCTAGTGGAAGGTTCGTATGCTCTTTCATTCTTAACTGTAATGTTATTATTACGCAAGAGTGAGCACGATTGCCCACAAGTATAACAATATAACAATGAATAATAACATGCGAGAAAAATAATAACTTCGAATATAAAAGCTCAACTTTTGAAACAAGAATGGATAACAAGAATCAAAAGAAATTTATGAGGGTCATAAGACCTTGAACTATGTCCTAGGTTGTCAAAGGTTATACTTGAAACCTTTAACAGTCATAAGACTATGGACCTTTCTTCTCGTACTTAGGGGGATCAGCTCTTAGTCCCATACTGTGCACAATATCTTAACGTTAAAGCATAAATAATCCCCTATACAGGGTTGTTCATCTCAGTTTGATATTCAAGTCCGCGCCAAAGGAAGTTTGGTTTGGATAATTCATCAAGGGCTTTGAAATTTAGAACGCTCATCAACTATGGACTAGTCGAATCATAAAGGGTTCGCTAGTCTAACAAGATTCACAATAACTGATATATAAATCGAATAATAATTCCAAGAGATATACAATAGAATAATTATTGTATAACAACATCATGCTTTGAAAGATTAATATACTATTGATATAACAACATGGGCTTAGTCAAAATAACGAGAACTTGCTCGATGAAAAGTGACAACTTATAATTCATATAATGATAACGAGTAGGGTTAGGAAACTTGCCTCGTGCGTAGATTACACTTAATTAACTCGTTCTTTAAATTAAATCCTACATATCAATTATGCTCACAATACCAGTCAATAATAATGTACTAAACATTATAAGTTATTCTTTGTCTAATCTCGAATTCATGACTATATTTAGTCAAATTATTATACTTGTTTTCACATAATATAATACTACACGAACAACAAGTTAATTACATAATCAACGATTCAAATAACATGTAATTGTCTTCTTGACTTGGTAAAAACTCATTTTAATATCTCATTATATGTCTAACAAGTTTTTATATTCATTAGACTAGGTTACTAACTCATTTCTATACTTGAACATAAAAAAAACATTTTCTGGACATTCTGCTAAGTGGCGTTGCGACGCCACCTAAATAGCCCATTAGCTTTTTATAGCTTAATAAATTAATTTTCAACCAAGGCAAGCAATCTAAGATATTGGGAGATTAATAGAGATATGCAAGTTATATCTATATACTCTAATTGCCTATAAATAGTTCCACATATTTTTATAAAGAAACTTTTCACTTATTAGTTATCTAGCAAAAAGCAAAGCAAAAGAAAGATATAGAGAGTGAGAAACGTGGGAAGCTTTGAAGTAGAGGAGAAAGAAATTTCCTTGATGACACCTAGATTCATCCCATTTGTAGATAATAAGGAGTGTATGACGCGAATGTTTTGCGAGGTTTGAAGCCTGAAATTCATCAATACCTCATTTGTCACAAACTTTGTTTATATTCAAATATTGTGAATAGGGATCAGTTATTGGAGCGTGATAATGAGTCAACCCAACCAAAAGACAACGATCAACAACACGATAATAATAGTACCGGTGGCAACGGCCATCGAAACAATGATAACCATCGTGGAGGAAATTATCATGCCAGAAATAGTAACCACATCGGTGGTAATCATGACCAAGATAATAGGAGTGGTGAACTAAGTGGGAATAATTTTAAGAATAGAATATTTAACAATGATGGAAAGACATCGGCATCGCAACGCCAATGTCTTTCCAATGTATGTGATAAATCTAGGTGGCATCAAGGAAATTTCTTTCTCCTCTACTTCAAAGCTTCCCACGTTTCTCACTCTCTATATCTTTCTTTTGCTTTGCTTTTTGCTAGATAACTAATAAGTGAAAAGTTTCTTTATAAAAATATGTGGAACTATTTATAGGCAATTAGAGTATATAGATATAACTTGCATATCTCTATTAATCTCCCAATATCTTAGATTGCTTGCCTTGGTTGAAAATTAATTTATTAAGCTATAAAAGGCTAATGGGCTATTTTGTTTATGTTTCCGCACAGATGATTTAAGGTTAGACTTATTTGTTTATTGTCAGTCGTAGATATTTCGACCACTATCAGCGATCGTAGATCGTTATCAGCGACCGAATGCGGTCACTGATAGTCGGTCGCAGGTAAGCCTTTTTCTTGTAGTGAAGGGAGATAAAAAACATAGTTAATTTATAAAAATAGAAGAGATTTGATTGTTTGTAATGTTTATTGTTTAATGGATTCAAATTCCTAGGTTACTTTGCTATAATTAATTAGTTTAATTGTAGTTAATCAATTATCAATCTTTATTTCTAATTTGCCTAAAATAGATATTAAGGATACATTAAAATTAATCTAGTCTCTGTGAGTTCTACTTGTACTTGTCAGTTCTTCAATTTGACATTGTGCACTTGCAGTTATAAATTTTTATCACATCAAAATCCTAGTTAATAAACCCCAAACTCTTATTCTGATTAACGTTCGCTACTAATAGTAGCGGACACCAAGTGTTTTTTTACCGTCCATTACTATTAGTAGATGGCATTGATTTTTAATTTCTAATTATGATCAATCTTTTTTTGCTTTCAATAGTATAAATTGTGTATATCTTTCTTCTTGTTTTCATATGTGTGCATGTGTGTATGTGTGTGTGTGTGTGTGTGTGTGTGTATATATATATATATATATATATATATATATATATATATATATATATATATATATATATATATATATATGATGCCCACTTGGTTCAAGTGGAGATATGGCAATATGCATAATATATCACCTGACTTTGAAATTTTCAGGGAAAAAAAATGAGTATCTCATTACATATCCATAGCCAAACAATTGAATATTTTGAATAAATGAGTAAGAATAATATTTCTCCTCTTTGTCTACCTATTGCCAAGACGATGGAAATACATGTGCCATAATAAATGGTGAACTTTCACTTAACAATTGTGAAATTAAATGATGTAATCTTATATTTTCCTACCTCTTTAAGAAATGTTTCAATGGTTGACTTTTTGAGCCAATAGTAAGCCAACAAATATGAAGTCTTTATATTTAATAACATTTTCTTCCAAAACAATTGAATAGGAAGGAGGTTAGTATGTTTGGAATTTGAGAAGCTTAGATATAAGAAAAAAACAAAAAAAAAATATACTTTTTCCTAAAACTTTCTTGATTAGTTATTTTTTTAAAAAAAATCAATGAGACTTCTAGTGTAATATCCCGAGTGTTTATGATAACGATCCTTAGAAAAAAAATGAATGGGTTAAAGATTATGTAATACTCAAATATAATTAAGTCTAAGTAAATGTTATGAAATAAAATCTAGAATTTGTTGAAGAAATAAATGTAGTAGGAAATATTAAACTTATATTAAGGTAAAGTGTTGAAGATATTCGATGATAAATTTTGAAAAAAGATTTGGTGAAAACCGAGTTAGGGAGGTTTCGTTGATTCCGAGGACGGAATCCTTATAAGGAGGGAATAATGTGACAATCTAAGATTTTAGTAATTGTAATTTAAAAATTTATTAAGTGAAATAAATATTTTATTGATATGATTAGTAAATATTTATGACTAGATAATATTATAAATTAAATTATTTTATAATTTAGAGAGTTGTGATTTTAGGGACAGAATCTTTGTAAGGAGGGAATGATGTAACATTCCATAATTTTAATTGTAATATTAAATATTTATTGAATTATATAAATATTTAATGGATGTGTTTATTATTGAATAAATATTTGTTTAATTGGTTTGATTTTATTTGGTTAATTATTTGTTAAATAAATAATTAATGAGTTAAGGAAATTATTATTATGTTGATATTTCAAATTGATGGTTAATTATTTGTATCGAGTTATGTGATTAAATGATTTATTTAATTAAATGTTATTTGAATTAATTAAATTAAGTATGAAAGCTTGATTAAATATAGTGTGGCAAATAACTATATTATAAGGAGTATTAAAATAAATTAAAGTAGTTTTAATTGAGTTTAACCAAACAATGCTTGAATATATTAAGTCTTTAATTTTAAAGGGTTTTTGCCAAACAAAGCCTTATGGCTTTTGGATTTCTATTTTTTGAATTTAAATAAAATAAAATAAATATAATATAATTATAATCTATACGTTATGTGTTTGGTAACTGATATTTTTAATAAGGTCATTAGTATGCGTATTATTATTTTTTCGTTGGCTAGTCTATCAGTTAGTTTACGCTTAGTAGCTTAACTCTTATACTGAGAAAAGAAAAGAGAAGAAGTTACAGAGGATTTTAGAGAGAATTGTTTGAGAGAATTTGAGAGAGAACATGAGCAATTTCCAGCAGTTATCAAGGATTATGTTAGCAAATTGAAGGTATGTTCATAATCTTAGTATTTCATATACAAATATGTTCTAATATGATGTACGGCATGAAGTTTCATACTCTGTGAATTTCATAGGTCTAGAATTGTTGGTATATAATCCAACTATGATGATTACATGTGTTTATGATGATTAGAGATTATGTTTAAATAAGAATTGCATGCTAATTTCGGTTAACAGTAGGAAGAAAATAATGTCAGTATATGTATGTTCATATGATTCATGAAAAGTATCAATTGTAGTGGCCAATTAGTATGTGAAATTATAAATTATGATATGCTCGTTTCTTAATTGAATCTATGACGAATTTAATGAACGTTAAGTGTTGGTTTCGAAAGAAGTTTAAAGAAACACAAAATGAGAGTATGTAATGATAAGTGTCATACGAAGAGGAGTAAACACCTGAAGATATGTGTTAAGTCTCAAAAAATGTAAGTTATAAAAGATTAAGACTAAGAGTCATTGTGGTTTCGTTATATGTGTAACTAATGCATGTGATTATGAATCTTTGAACTGTTGTAGGAGGTACACAAAGCATTTAAGTTGTTTTTGGTAATTGGTAATCTACGAATCAGGCAAGTCTTTCAGTTCCTATTTGCTACGTAAACTTGATGATTAATTGTTTTAAGTCTTTATTGCAAATAACATGCTATGTGTTATATTTATGTGAAAGCATGAAACGTCAAAGTCAACTTATGACTACATTAATTGAGTAAAGCATGCCGATTGAGTAAGGAACTCAATCTTTATATTTGTTATATGAACTGTAGCACGTATGTTATGATAATTCAATGTTTAAGAGATATATGTTGACCATGATATTATATGCTACGTGTTGCACGAAAACTGTTAGATTTTGATGGGCTGTCGAGCTCAACCTTGCAAATAATCATTTTTGCCGGTCAAGATTTCAAGGTAAAGCTATGTGTTATGTGACGCCCCCAAAATTAGGTATACATCACCCATCTTGGGTCGTCAGATACATAGTACAGAATATAAATACAACTTACTAATACAACTGTCGTGTACAATACGACAAAACATAAACTGTGAGTTTGAATACAAATATTATCTTCTAGAGAGTATTCATACTCAAAAGGAGTCCTCGTTACATTTATTAACACACTATTACATAGAATAGTGAGGACTACTAACTAATACTATCATTCGGACCATCACTCCGTTCCCCGACTTGCCCCAGCTACGTTCTCATTTCCTGAAGAGAACAATGAAAGAAAGGGTGAGCTCAACTAGCCCAGTAAGAAATATTATGACTAAGATAATTCAGAATAAATTATCATTAGCCTTCAACAATGTTAAACTGGTAAAATATAATAGACATCAAGTTTAACTGTAGCGGAACAAGCAATCCATTAAAGGTCAAGTAGAAAATAAACTCTACTATCTTTTATGATTTAAAAGGTTTTTCAACACTGTGATCGCTGGGACTCAGCTTAATAAAATAATCCACATCATCGAATCACCCCTGCACTACGGTCAAGGATATTCGTGTATTCATTAATGGTCATGATCATGCCAACAACTGTCCACCAATGCACTACGGGCCAATGAAGACTTTTACCACATCATTTGTAACATTACGGTCATGATTATA
Source organism: Panax notoginseng (assembly GCA_016801055.1). Lineage (NCBI taxonomy): Eukaryota > Viridiplantae > Streptophyta > Magnoliopsida > Apiales > Araliaceae > Panax > Panax notoginseng. The sequence continues at coordinate 92,852,329 of CM029018.1, forward strand.
TCGAATAATCCCTTGTCATAATCATACCAAGTCCATCTATGCACTACAGGCCACGGAGGACTTTCAACATTTTATAAACATGAGGATGATGACAATGATATAAGAATTTAATAAAACAAGTTCAAGAATTAATTTATCCAAGAATTAACAACGTCCAAATTGTCAACATGATACTGCTTTGTGGAGTAAAATTCAAGAATACTTAGAAGAATATTTTCATGAAAAGATACTGGATGAACCGCAATTATCAAGGATATTTCACTAATTTCATGGAGTATAGAAGTTAAAACTTAACCAACTGAGTATAATAACGAATGGAATAACAAAAGAAATCACCATGCATGCGATAGACCGCATAGACAGGTTATTCTAACAGAATAATAAATAATGGAACCAGGTCCGGCGTAAACGCATAGATAGGATATTCTGACAAAATAATAAACAATGGAACCAGGTCCGGCGTAAATGCACAGACGGGATATTCGACAGAATAATAATAAATAATGGAACCAGGTCCGGTGTAAAACACACAGACAGGATGTTCCAACAGAATAATAACAAGACGGAACCAGGTCCGGTGTAAAACACACAGACAGGATGTTCCAACAGAATAATAACAAGACGGAACCAGGTCCGGTGTAAAATATACATACAGGATGTTCCAACAGAATAATAACAAGACGGAACCATGTCCGGTGTAAAACACACAGACAGGATATTCCAAAAGAATAACAGAAGAATGTCACCAAGTATAGGGTAGACCGCGTATACAGTTTATTTCAACAGAATAATAAGAAATGGAATAACAACAGCTCTCTTCATGAATAAGAAAGAATAACACCCTTTACCGTTTTAAAGAAGAACTGAAATAAGGAAGTAGTTAAATAGCAGAATACTTTTCTTTTCTCTCTCTATAGTTTCTCTCTATAGTTTCTCTCTCTAGAGTTTAGTGAATTCGTAAGAAATAATGAAGGAATGAGCTGCTATTTATAGAAAAATAGAATGCATAGTAACTAATCCATGAACGGTCCAGATTGATTACTTTAATCTGACGGTCCATATTTAAAGAAAAATCTTTTAAATAAAATATAATATATTCTATTTATAGAATAACTTTAATAAACTATTCTGTTTTATATAAAAAGATGTTTCTGTTTTATTACATTAATAATACGAATAAAACAAAACTTCATTATCGCTAAATAATTCATATTATTAACTGACAATAATTGAATCAAACTGGGTGACTTCTCACATAAGTATTAATAATCAATACCGTGTGTTACTATGGAACCACACGTATTACTGTACTTTTACTACCTAGTAGTTCAACAGTAACAATGGTAAAACTTCCGCCGTTATTTTTAATAAAATATTTTTGTCGTTTTCTTAATTCGACAATAATTCTGTTGTGGGGTCCACCAATGATTGTGTCGTTGTACAAATATTCCCTATTAAAACGAATATTCCCCGACCAATCGAATATTATATAACAACTTGCGTACTTTATAAAATTTATAAATATTACCCACAACTATAACATTATATCAAATTAACTCCATAATATTCAAAAATGATATTTATAGAAAATTTATCTTTATTTATAAAAGTTGGGGTCTTACAACCTCCCCTTCTTATAAAATTTCGCCCTCGAAATTAGGGTACGTACCTGGTATGTCGAAGAGGTAAGGATACCTTGATTTCATTTCAGATTCTAACTCCCAAGTCATTTCCTCAACATCGTGGTTTCTCCACAAAACTTTGACTTGAGGTATAACCTTGGAGCGTAGAATATGTTCCTTCTTATCCAAGATTTGAACAGGAACTTCTTCATACGTCAAATCTTCTGCTATTTCGTCCGGTTCTAACTCAATAATGTGGTTCGGGTCTTCCACATATTTACGTAACATTGATATGTGAAAAAGTTATGAACACGAGACATACTTGGCGGTAAAGCGAGTCTATAAGCCACAGTTCCTACTCGATCGAGGATTAAAAATGGACCGATGAATCGAGGATTGAGTTTTTCTCTCTTTCTAAATCTCGTAACTCCTTTCCATGGAGCAACACGTAAGAACACATGATCTCCTATATCAAATTCCACGTCCTTTCGATGAAGATCAGCATAACTCTTTTGTCGATCTTGTGAGGTTTTTATACGTTGTCGGATCGTTTGAATCTTTTCTGTAGTCATACATACCAACTTCGGTCCCAACAACGTTGCTTCACCCACCTCATCCCAGCATACTGGAGAACGACATTTTCTTCCATACAATGCTTCGAATGGAGCCATGCCAATACTTGTTTGATAACTGTTGTTGTAGGAAAACTCCACCAATGGTAAGAACTTGTCCCAACTTCCCTTAAAATCAAGGACACAGAGTCTTAATATATCTTCAAGAGTTTGAATAGTCCTCTCTAATTGTCCGTCCGTCTGAGGATGATATGCTGAACTAAATCATAAATCTGTGCCCATAGCTTTTTGTAAACTAACCCAAAATCGTGAAGTGAATCTTGGGTCTCGGTCAGAAACTATGGATACTGGCATACCATGCGGTCTTACAATCTCATTTATGTACATACGAGCAAGACGTTCAAGTGTATAAGTTTCTCGTATCGATAAGAAATGAGCAGACTTGGTCAATCTATCAACAATGACCCAAATCGCATCAATACCTTGAGAAACCCTAGGAAGACCGGTAATGAAATCCATGGTAATGTGCTCCCACTTCCATTCTAGAATTTCAAGTGGTTGCAATGGACCTTTTGGTACTTGATGCTCCGCTTTGACTCGTTGACAAGTTAGACACCTTGAGATAAACAGCGCTATCTCTCTCTTCATATTACTCCACCAAAATGTATGACGAAGATCAAGATACATTTTGATACTTCCAGGATGGATTGCAAATGGTGTGTTGTGCGCCTCCATCATAATTTCATACTTTAAATCAGGGTTGTTAGGAACACAAAGTCTGGAGTTGACTCGAATTATTCCTTCTTCATCGATTCTTGCTTCCGTCATAGCACCTTCTTGCACTTTCTTCCTCATACGCATCAGCTCCAGGTCTGTAGCTTGAGCAACTTTAACTCTATCAATTAAAGTTGGTTCTACTCGTATATTCGCCATCATCACATGGGTCCCTGGAGTCTTTAACTCTATCTCTATCCTTTGTAAGTCACACAAAATGGGCCTTTGTGTTGACAATATCGCACTCGTACTTGCATATGATCTTCTACTCAATGCGTCAGCTACCACGTTCGCTTTTCCAGGATGGTATTGAATGGTATGATCATAATCTTTCAACAGTTCAAGCCAACGTCGTTGTCGCATGTTGAGTTCCTTTTGAGTGAAGAAATATTTGAGGCTTTTATGATCCGTAAAGATCTCCACCTTCTCCCCATACAAGTAATGCCTCCAAATTTTAAGTGCAAAGACAACAGCTGCCAACTCTAGATCATGAGTAGGATAATTCCTCTCATATTCCTTGAGTTTTCTTGATGCATAGGCTATGACTTTTCCATGTTGCATGAGAACGCATCCAAACCCTTTGCTCGAAGCATCACTGTAGATGACTAATCCCTTCGAGCCAGATGATATTGTTAGAACAGGTGCTGAAATGAGTCTCCTCTTGAGTTCTTGAAAACTCTTTTCACATTCTTCGCTCCAACCGAACTTTGTATCTTTCCGAGTTAGCTGAGTTAATGGAGTAGCGATTCGAGAAAATCCTTCCACGAATCTCCGATAATAACCAGCTAAACCAAGAAAGCTACGTACTTCGGTCACTGATTTAGGTTGCTCCCAGCTTTGAATAGCCTCAATCTTTGCCGGGTCAACAGATATTCCACGACTTGATACTACGTGCCCAAGGAATGCTACCTCCTCCAGCCAGAACTCGCACTTCTTCAACTTGGTATAAAGCTTGTATTCACGAAGATTTTGGAGTACTAGCCTCAAGTGTTGCTCATGATCTTCACGGCTTTTGGAATAAATAAGGATGTCATCAATAAAGACGACCACAAAGTGATCCAAATATTCTTTGAATACCCGGTTCATCATATCCATGAAGGCAGCAGGAGCATTAGTCAATCCAAAGGACATGACTAGGAATTCATAATGCCCGTACCGAGTTCTAAAAGTCGTCTTTGGAATATCCTCATTTCTAACCTTCAGCTGAGGATATCCAGAACGAAGATCGATCTTTAAAAAGAATTGTGCTCCTTGCAACTGGTCAAACAGGTCATCAATACGTGGCAATGGGTACCTGTTTTTGATGGTGACATGATTCAACTCCCGATAATCAATACAAAGTCGCATAATTCCATCTTTCTTCTTCACGAATAGCACAGGAGCACCCGAAGGAGAAGTACTAGGACGAATAAAGCCAATGTCTAACAATTCCTGTAGTTGGATCTTTAACTCCTGAAGTTCAATAGGAGCCATTCGATATGGGGCTTTGGAAATTGGTTTTGTACCAGGTTCAAGGTCGATACAAAATTCAATTTCATGCTCTGGGGGTAGGCCAGGAAGTTCTTCAGGGAATTTATTGACAATAGAAATATCATTCAAAACTAACGTATTTTTTTAGATCCGTGACATGAGCTAAGAAAGCTTGACATCCGTTTTTCAATAAACGAATAGCTTTATAGCTTGAGATGACAGTGATTGATTTTAATGGTTTGGTTGCTTGAATTCGCATAATAGGTCGATTAGAAATATGAAAGCTAACAACCTTACGAAAACAATCAATTTTTGCATGATGAGTAGTTAACCAATCAATCCCTAGAATCACGTCAAATGTAAGTATTTTTAATGAAATAAGATCGACAGGTAATATGTGGGTACCAACTTGAACCAAACAAGACTTATAAATCGTGGATGTAATGAAGGTTTCTCCCAATGGAGTTTCAACAGATAAGTCAAAGTCTAATTTCTCCGAAATCAAATTTAATCGATGAGCGCAAGTAGGAGAAATAAAAGAATGGGTAGAACCGTATCAAATAAAGTATAGACTTCGTTAGAGTTTATGATAAGCTTACCTGTGATGACCTCATTCGGGTTCCTTGCTTTCTGGGAGGTCACAACAAATGCTCTCCCTTGCACTACCGGTTTTGACTTTTCTGGGACGGCCTTTGGTGTCTCCATCTTGGCTGAACTTATTTTTTGTAAACGATAAAATCGAGCTAAATGACGTTCTCTTCCACAATTATAACATGCTTTAGACGGCATCGCGCAGTTTGGACTGATGTGCCCCTCCCGTCCGCATTTGAAACATATGATTGGTGGTCGTTCTCCTTCCTTAACAACGGGTGCTGGTGCTGATGTCTTTCCATCATTGTTGAATCTCCTCTTCTTGAAATGACCATTCTTATTATTTTGGCCCTGATTACCACCGAAGTGGTTACCATTTCTGGCCTGTTGATTCCCTCCACGCTTGTTGTCACCGCTTCGATGACTGCTCTCATTGGTATTTTTATTTTGTCGACTGCTCTCTTTTGGTTGCGTTGACTCGTTATCGCGCTCCACTAACTGAGCCCTATTCACAACATCTGAATACAAACACAGTTTATGAGAAATAAGATGTTGACGTATCTCAGGTTTCAAACCTCGCAAAAACATTCGTGTCATTCGACCAAGTGGGACGCAAACTGGGACAACTCAGCAAATTTAGCCTCATACTGCGACACGGTCATATTATTCTGCTCCAATTTGATGAACTCCACCTCCTTCATGTGGCGAACACTTTCGGGAAAGTATTTCTCATTGAACAGCTCTTGGAACTTCTCCCAAGACATCTTCAGTGCGGCAGGTTGAGTACGCTTAATCGATTTCCACCAGTAATCTGCCTCTCCTCGCAACATAAAGGCGACAAAGGGAACCTTTTGCTCCTCGGAGCATCCCAAGACATCAAATATCTTGGTGATCTGCTTTATCCATTTTTCCGCTCTAAGTAGTTTTGGCTCTCCCTTAAACTCTTGTGGTCCCAGCTCCTTGAACTGTTTAGCGGTGACCGTCTGAGAGTTTTTAGTGTTTCCACCTATATTTTGGACAGGAGCCGCTCTCGCCTACTGTTGCATGAACTGCATAAAGTTTCTGAACATTCCATCATTCATCATCTGGTCAGTGTTGTTGTTTGCATGAGGATTATCACCTTCCTGATGCACATTATCCTGATTATTGATATGTGGTGAATCAACAGTCGCCTGTGCTCCATTGCTATTCTCAACATTCTCAGATGTCATTTTCAGATACTGCCACAAAATAAAAGTTAATTGATATGTCATATATTATCCTTATATTATGACCGACCAATTAAACACCATGCAAACAAACTTAGGTAGGTCATACTAGCGAAGGAATTCCCCGTCTCTCCCCTCCTAGTTCTATTCTCACATCTTAGCCAGGGATCATATCCCTAAGCTCTGATACCAACTGTGACGCCCCCAAAATTAGGTATACATCACCCATCTTGGGTCGTCAGATACATAGTACAGAATACAAATATAACTTACTAATTCAACTGTCGTGTACAATACGACAAAACATAAACTGTGAGTTTGAATACAAATATTATCTTCTAGAGAGTATTCATACTCAAAAGGAGTCCTCGTTACATTTATTAACACACTATTACATAGAATAGTGAGGACTACTAACTAATACTATCATTCGGACCATCACTCCGTTCCTCGACTTGCCCCACCTACGTTCTCATTTCTTGAAGAGAACAGTGAAAGAAAGGGTGAGCTCAACTAGCCCAGTAAGAAATATTATGACTAAGATAATGAAGAATAAATTATCATTAGCCTTCAACAATGTTAAACTGATAAAATATAATAGACATCAAGTTTAACTGCAGCGGAACAAGCAATCCATTAAAGAGTCAAGTAGAAAATAAACTCTACTATCTTTTATGATTTAAAAAGTTTTTCAACACTGTGATCGCTGGGACTCAGCTTAATAAAATAATCCACATCATCGAATCACCCCTGCACTACGGCCAAGGATATTCGTGTATTCATTAATGGTCATGATCATGCCAACAACTGTCCACCAATGCACTACGAGCCAATGAGGACTTTTACCACATCATTTGTAACATTACGATTATGATTATACCAAATAATCCCTGGTCATAATCATACCAAGTCCATCTATGCACTACAGGCCACAGATGACTTTCAACATTTTATAAACATGAGGATGATGACAATGATATAAGAATTCAATAAAACAAGTTCAAGAATTAATTTATCCAAGAATTAACAACGTCCAAATTGTCAACATGATACTGCTTTGTGGAGTAAAATTCAAGAATACTTAGAAGAATATTTTCATGAAAAGATACTGGATGAACCGCAATTATCAAGGATATTTCACTAATTTCATAGAGTATAGAAGTTAAAACTTAACCAACTGAGTATAATAACGAATGGAATAACAAAAAAAATTACCATGCATACGATATACCGCATAGACAGGTTAAAATAATAAATAATGGAACCAGGTCCGGCGTAAACGCACAGATAGGATATTCCGACAGAATAATAAACAATGGAACCAGGTCCGGCGTAAATGCACAAACAGGATATTCCGACAGAATAATAATAAATAATGGAACCAGGTCCGGTGTAAAACACACAGACAGGATGTTCCAATAGAATAATAACAAGACGGAACCAGGTCCGATGTAAAACACACAGACAGGATGTTCCAACAAAATAACAGAAGAATATCACCAAGTATAGGGTAGACCGTGTATACAGGTTATTCCAACAGAATAATAAGAAATGGAATAACAACAGTTCTCTTCATGAATAAGAAAGAATAACACCCCTTACCATTTTAAAGAAGAACTGAAATAAGGAAGTAATTAAGTAGCAAAATACTTTTCTTTTCTCTCTCTATAGTTTCTCTCTATAGTTTCTCTCTCTAGAGTTCAGTGAATTCGTAAGAAATAATGAAGGAATGAGCTGCTATTTATAGAAAAATGGAATGCATAGTAACTAATCCATGAACGATCCAGATTGATTACTTTAATCTGACGGTCCATATTTAAAGAAAAATCTTTTAAATAAAATATAATATATTCTATTTATAGAATAACTTTAATAAACTATTCTGTTTTATATAAAAAGATGTTTCTGTTTTATTATGTTAATAATACGAATAAAACAAAACTTCATTATCGCTAAATAATTCATATTATTAACTGACAATAATTGAATCAAACTGAGTGACTTCTCACATAAGCATTAATAATTAATACCGTGTGTTACTATGCAACCACACGTATTACTGTACTTTTACTACCGAGTAGTTCAACAGTAACAATGGTAAAACTTCCGCCGTTATTTTTAATAAAATATTTTTGTCGTTTTCTTAATTCGACAATAATTCCGTTGTGGGGTCCACCAATGATTGTGCCGTTGTACAAATATTCCCTATTAAAACGAATATTTCCCGACCAATCGAATATTATATAACAACTTGCGTACTTTATAAAATTTATAAATATTACCCACAACTATAACATTATATCAAATTAACTCTATAATATTCAAAAATGATATTTATAGAAAATTCATCTTTATTTATAAAAGTTGGGGTCTTACATGTTACCTGAAAGTTATGAATCCGACGTGATACTCGAAGATTCCTTATGTTTTATGAGAAATGTATTTAATATTTTGAATGTAACATGATGTTGAATTGTAAGTGGAGCTATCCGGTATATATTGATATCTATTGATGATGTAAGACTTTGTATAGTCATTTTGTTGTAACGATTCATGATATAAATTTGAATTGAAGAGATGTAATGTAAAGGTTAAATGTTCTGGGAACGAGAACAGTTTGTAAATAGAAAATCTTAATTGTAATAGAACATTTTGATTATTCTGCAAATTTCAATGGTTGTATTATCGTTTAATGATATAAAATTAGAGGTTGAGTGTATTATTAACGACCGAAGTCGAGAATTAAATTGTATGAATTTTGGGGTCGTTACATCTAGTGGTTAAGATTAAAGTTTTTGTAATATTTAAATATTAAGTCCAATTCTTCACTTTTATAAATTTATTTATTCTTTTATGTGAGACTAGATTAATTATTGATAATTTGATATTTTAATAATGATTATGTACATGATTATGAGATGTTATTCCATTCCCGAAACGGGCCTTTCAAAAAAATCGTTTTACTGTAATTTATTTTTCTTCTTGATATTATATATATATATATATATATATATATATATATATATATATATATTTATATATTTGAAAAAGTATAGATAATTAGATTTGAGAATAAATTATATAAAAATGACCTATAAAACAAGTATTTACAGCATCTAATAGTAATATGTCACATAGATTGTTTAGAAGAAACTAAAGAATTTCAAAGTTAGTATGACTAGTTAAACATGATTACTACTTTTTTGGTCACTGTTGTAAGACCCCAATTTTTATGAATTAATATTTAATTTTCTCTAAATGTTATTTTGAATAATAAGGTGTGGATTTGATATAATGTTATAGTTGTGGGTAATATTTATAAATTTTGCAAAGTAAGAAAGTTGTTATAAAATATTTGTTTGGTCGAGGAATATTCATTTTATCAGGGAATATTCGTACGACGGCACAATCATTGGTGGACCCCACAACGAAATTACTGTCGAATTTAGAAAGCGACATAAATAATCTTTTTATAAAAATAATGACAAAACTTTTACCGTTAACTGTTGAAATACCCAGTGATAAAAGTATAATAATGTGCATGGTTGCACAGTAGCACACGGTATTGTATAGTATCTTTGATTATTGATGCTTACGTAAGAAGTCACTCAGTTATACTCAATTATTGCAATAGTAGTTGCTGCATAGTATCTCATATTATTGATTTAATTATTATCACAGTATCATCTACATAATATTTTATATTATTAAATCAATAATTGAGACGACACAGTTATTCATATTATTATTTATATTATTGACAATATCTAGAAAGTTTTGTTGAGGAAAGGGGTTTGGTCATCTAATTGCGCGCCAATAAGGAGAAGTCCTTATTGGAAAGCACCCTCTTTCCTGGGAATGATCTGGTTGTTAATATTGTGAGTTATAATATTAATGATGAATAATTAAAAATGTGTTTATTGAAGACAATTGATTTGTGATAAATAGAGGATTTTTTTATGAAGTATTTGTTGTAAGTTTGGCTTATTACATGGACCCCCACTTACTCATTTTTTAAAATCATCGGTAGAAAGTTATCTCAATTTTTATTTTATTATTATTATAATAGTAATAGAACATAAAACTTTTTATATAAAACAAAATACTTTTTATAAATAGAATATATTATATTTTATTTTATTGCATAGTACTGTATAGTAAAATCAAAAAAATTTAGCCGAATACCTGTGAATTCGTCCGAATCTTACTGTAAAGTCCGTGATGTTTCTTTTTAAATAGTACCCTGTCATTCTCCTATTAATAGGACGCTTAGTTTAGAAATGAAAATCACACCAGAATCAGAGAATTCTTCTTCTATAATATTGAGTGTATTTCTTTTGCATTTAAGGAAGCTTTGAGTGTGGAAAACAATACAAGTTTTCTTCAAGAATATCCCCACTATACCAGTCAGAAATTCACTCCTTATATGGTAAGGGGTATTATTTATTTCATATTCATAAGAGATTATTTTTCGTATTCGTATGGAATATTATTTTCGCTCAATATTTGTAAGGAATATTATCTTCGTTCAATATTCGTAAGGGATATTATCTTTGTTCAATATTCATAAGAAATATTATTTTCGCTCAATATTCGTAAGGGATATTATTTTGTTCAATATTCGTAAGGGATATTATTTTGTTCAATATTCGTAAGGGATATTATTTTGCTAAATTTTTACAAAAACTAGAAAGAAAACTAGATATGCACATATTTTATCCATTCTAGCTTCCAGGTTCAGGTTTCACAACCTTTGAACCGGGTAAAAGCTAGATCTGGCTAGATCCAGTACAGATCTACTCAATACAACTAAAATATTGACTATTTACAAGAAATGAACAGTTAAAACTTCAGATTTAACAAATATCAACCTTTAAAAATCTATATAAAACACTTATATATGTATTAAAGCAAGCTCAGGAGCTAGATCTAGCGAAATCTTACAATTAGGCACAAGAATAGCTATCGAATGGCTTTAAGCGCCTCAAAACTCGTTTTTCACTGGTTAAAACTTGATATATTGTAGTATATATGTATATGAGTGTTTACAAAGAAGTTTAACAAAGATTGAGCGGAAGAAAAGCTGCCTTTTGCTCTCAAATGACCAGATTTCTCTCTCTCGGACCCTTTCTCTTTCTCTCTCTCTCTCTCTCTCTCTCTCTCTTTTCATACAAATGAGCTGGGGAGGGGGTATATATAGACCCGATGTGACACCCCCAAATTCGGGTTACCTGACCCCCGAGTTTGGTGTTCACGATCCAACATATAAATAACATCTAACTACCCATTCATTTATGAATATAAACATACATCTCATTAACTTATATTGTAAATACATTACCCCAAGTTCTCTAACCTTAACATTACAAACATACCTTTAGAAATACAAAAATGGTTTATAAATAACACATAATAATAATGTTCATTACAACTAATCCAACAAAACACCTTTGCCCTTGTTCTTCTCTGCCCCTCCGGCTTCTTCGTTCCTAGCTGAAATATTTTATTTAGCAAGGGTGAGCAACAAGTTTGCCCCGCAAGTTAAGACATACAATGAATGTATAAGAATCAAGATTAACATACTATCTATTTCGATAGAATGACACCAAAGTTAGGGGAACTTTGAAATAGCTGAACAATTCGTTAATCACTAACAAGTTTTCTTGCAACCTACGCAACACAATAATTCGATAATGAAAGAGTACAACGCTTTCAAGGTTTCTACAATATCCAATTGAATAACAAGATGGAAATATTTTCCAGAGTTTATGATGAGTGATCCAAATGGATCTCAAACTTCTCTTCTCGAGTAACTATCAAAGATTTACTTTGATATACCATGTGTATCAGATAACCATAAAGATTAAATCATACCCCTCAGTAAGTACTTAGAGCGGCCAACTTCTCATACCTTATATTATGCATAATACTCAAAATACGCGCAACGGTCGAATATATGACCAAAAGGTTTCCTTTTATATAAAAAGGTTGTTCTTCTCAGTCTTATAATTAGAATTTGAATTATAACAACGAAATACGATGATTTCAATTTCTAATCGCTTCTCTTCTCTTCTCGAACCTATAAGGTTTGCTTTATCGATCTAGCCGAAACAATTGGCATCGACCTGTCAATAATAATTGAGTTCTCTTCTTGAACCTATCAGGTTTTAACAAAAGTTCATCTAGCCATAACAATTAGCTAAGACATTTCTCAACACGATTTAACAATAGACAGAATTTGACTGTACTATTTGCAATCAATAATAGCTTCTACGGATGTAAATATCCAACACCAGTTATTCTCCAAGTATATTCTCAGAATTACTAATTCAATTTGAATTAATAAACATGCACTAACTGCGAATAATCAACAATAATTCTCATACGTAGTCTAATCAACAATAATTAACCACCATACTATTTAAAAGATATAACTCAAGGTTGAGTTAAGGAAACTTGCCTGATTCGTTGACTACTACTACGCAATTTAAGTTAACTTCTTTTGTAAGACCTATCATTAATAAGATTGGTCTTTCAATCAGCGTATCATACTTTGTATCATAATAAAACTACTTTATCAATCAATTATCTAACACTTAATCACATAACTAAATATTAGATAACACCTTACAACATTAGTATTATTATCATCCTTTGATAATTCTTTAATCACTATATCATATACATTATGATTTAACACTCTAATCTTAGATATTATAAGTTCTTCTTTAAACTCTAATAAGTCAAATACCAATCCAGTAATCCAGATTCCAATCCAGTAACCTGGATTCCAAATCCAGCATCTAGATGGCTAATCCAGTAAACCAAACTACAATCCAGCAAACTGGATTCAACATATTTTTAATTCAGTAAACTGTTTTTCAATCCAGCAAGCTGGATTCATTATCCTTTTCACGAAAATACCAAATCAACTTATTATTTTTTTATCCTTTGTCCAAACATATATACATATATTTCATACACAAAAAGTATTTTTTTCATAATTTTTTAACTTCCTTTAGTATTTTTCAAAAATCATTTTTAGTTCGTAGTTTAAGAAATTAGCCCTATCATGCTCGACTCCAAAAATTCCCATCTATTGACACACTCTTATACGTGTTAACGTGAGCCTCCAGTTTAAATTTCGTGGCTATCGAAGTTATAGAACTCCGGTTATAGCTATTTTTGTTAGAAAATCACAAAAATTGAAATGGTCATAACTTGGTCATTTTAAGTCGGAATGAGCTCATTTTTGGACAGGAGGTACTTTATACCATATATTTTCATGTCCCAAAAGGCCAAAATTTATTTCCCAAATTAAGTGGCCGAAATAGCCCTTGAAAAATTTTGGACAATAGCTTTTTGAAAAAAATTGACTTTTCCTAATTTGTTAAAAATAATCCATACGGAAATCTACAACATCTTTTCAGTGATTTCACTTGGAGATGTTAGAAAACTTATCATAGTATCCTCCCAAATCTTTTTAGAATTTTTGAATGTAAAGAAATAATGAAACTACCCCTACCCTTGACTGTCCAAAAATAGTCTTCTTTTCTCTCTAAACACGAAACTATTTTGGCTAAAACAGTCACTACGGATTGTGTACTCAACATTTTTTAGTGCTACCACTTGGGTTTAGTAGGTAACTTACATATCTAGCACATCTCTCTGATGGATTGCAAAAAGAAGATGTAGATCAAAAACGGTGGAAATCCAAAGTACATAGAAATTTTATAGTTTATAAACTAGAAAATCACTTTTCTTTACTTTTGATTTCCAACTAAACAACACCCAATATGGGTATATCTAAACAAGAAATACTCATTAACATATATATTCATAGTTTTTGAGTTTAGAAACATAGTTTCTTATTTCATCAAAATAAATTAACTAAAAGGAATAACTAGCTTATAGATAGATTTTTATACATTTGCTTGATTTCCTTCTCCTTCTTGCTAAGTAAGAGATGAAGTATGTTGATATGAAAATCAAACTCCCTCCCTTCTAGTTCTCAAGGATGTCGAATTTGCCTCTTCTCTCTCTCTCTCTCTCTCTCTCTCTCTATTTAGTTCATATAGTTAGAAAAATAAAAGAGATGAAAGAGAAACAAAATAAGATAGATTTTTTTATTAGATATAGATATATTACAACTATCTCATTCCTCCTCCTTTTCTCTTCCACATATCATCCGGCCATGTGGCCCTATTTTGCTCCCACCAATTCTCTCTTTCTCCTTAATAATTAATACATACTATGTGGAAGAGTATTAAGCAAGGTGTCTCCTTCCAATTAATGCCACCTAGCTTGAATTGGGTAATTATCTTGTGCACAAATTGTGTCTAAAAGTGATGACATACAACCCTTCTTCTCTCCTTGTATATCCGGCCAAGTGGCCTTTTATTCCACCACTACATTCCCTCTCTCCCACACTTAAGCACCAAATAAATATGTGGAAGATTATTGAACAAGGTGGCTTCATAAAATAAATGGCACCTAGTTTAATTTGGTGGGATATCCTTTGACAAATGTGAGGCTTAAAATGATGACAAGCCTTCTCTTTTTCCTCCCCTAAATTGTCAGTCAAGTGTCCCATTTCCTTCCATATTTTGCTTTGATTTTTATTGCTTACTTACTAAACAAATGTCTAAAATGCCCTCCATAATTGGGTCAACACTTGGGCCACCATTTATAATCTTTTGGGCTATAACAAATAACATATTCCAGCACTTTTAATATTACCATTCTCTAATTATTTAATTAGGATTTTCATTTCTTCAATTATAATTTAATTTCTTACTTACATGCCCTTAATTTCTTAACTCAATTAGACTTGCTATAAATAGGTAATAAAATTAATTAACTGAGATGTATAAAATAAATCTCTTAAAATTAGTATATATATTATATACTAATATTCTCCTGTATCATAACCCTTAAGTTATAAAAAATTTTATTCCTAATATATAATTAGGTTGCCTTAGCTTCTCTTATTTGTTTACAATAAACAAATAAAAACAAACACATATTATTCATATGCATTTACTCACATATAACAATACACAAAACCATATAAGTCTTTCACAAAAAATTTTAAATCCATACCTTATTTTCAGTCTAGGTCTTATTATTCAACTTTTATTTAATCAATTAAGATTTTATTAATCGTATAAATTCTCGGGTTATCACACCCGATCAACCGCGGGTCTACCTACGTCTGAACTTAGTGGACCTGGTGGGTCCCGTTATCTCGAAATATGTGCACTCTGACCAATGGGCATTCTACTTGAGCCTTCATAACTTTTAATCCGGAAATCCGATGGAAGGGTGCTATACCTATTTGGAAAGCCCTTTCCGAGAGCTACATAATGACATGGGATTTGACCTTTACTGAATCTAGAAAGATGGGTCCATGACCAGATCTTTGAGTCTTTGCAATCTATCTGTTGAGTTGTCTTGCGCTATTTTCACTCGGGATTGCTATTATGGTCCTGCATGACCTTCTCCATGGTAATTTGATTTGATTTGATGTTGAGTTGGTAAAATTAATTTTTTGCCCTTTCGGGTTGATTTTCGGGCATGATGTGCTGCAACTATCTTTCCTTAGGGTTATCTCTGGGGTTTGACAGATGTTGACTTCTGTCTGTCCTCAGGGTAGTCTCTGAAGTTGATTTAATGATCTCCCGGGGTTGTCTCAGGGGGACTGGTATGAGGACTTCTCGGGGTTGTCTCCGGGGAACTTCTTTGATAATTTTCCAAGGTTGTCTCCGGTGAACTTGTTTGATGATTTCCTAGGGTTGTCTCCGGGGGACTAGTTTTATGATTTCCCGGGGTTGTCTTCGAGGGACTTGTTTGATGATTTTTTGGGGTTGTCTCTAGGGAAATAAAAGATAATTTTGCCCTCCTGCATAGTTAGTAACAGGAATGCGATATTTTGAGCGTCTATACATGCCCATCTTTATCATATTTATGCAATGTAATGGAATTAACAGGATAAAGATTGTTAGACAATGGAAATATCACAACAAGAAAAAAGCCTATCTGCGACCGCCTATCAGAGATCGCATTCGGTCGCAGATGATCATCAGCGACCGACAGCGGTCGCAGATAGGCGTCACATAAAATCTGATCGCTAGAATGCACATCAGCGACCACTATTAGCGACCGACCTATCTACAACTGATATTAGCGATCGAAATCGTCATTTTGGTCGCTAAGATGAGTCAGCATGGTTCAGGGCCATAGGCTGACATGGGTCACATGTCAGCGACTGCAATCAGTGACCGCACGTGGTCGCTAATATCCCTATGTGATAAGTAGTCGCTAATACTAATCAGCGACTGCATGCGGTCGTTGATGTAAAAAAACCTAGAAATCAGATTTTTTTCTGTTTTGTAGAATCCCTAAAACACATATAAACATGCACAACACATATAACATCCATCGTCCATATACCGACACATACACCAAACTAGTATATAAACTATATAAACCTTTAAAAACCAATATGAATTGAATAAATATAAACAAATCTAATGTTTAAGTAACATACAGGCATCCAAAGAATGAATATAAAAGTACAAAATTCTCAAATAACTACAACTAAATCAGTCGTCAAGCATCATTGTCCAAATTAGTTTCTGCTTGATCTTAATTACCCTATAATTAACAAAATAATAAAACAAGTTACATATATGTTGATACTGGTGTTACGACAATATACAGTTGTTTTTAAACACAACAATATATATATATATATATATATATATATATATATATATATATATAAGTCACTACTTTGATTGTAATAAATAAGATTGATTACCTCGTCGCCATCCCCATGCTGTGATGTTATTGTTGCCATCACTGAATCAGCTAACTCATCAGCACTCAAAGCTGTCAGATGCCAGCCTAGAATTTTTAGAAGATTGCAATCTCGACACATAGCTCTCACATAGTCAGCAGGAGTATGAATATCTAGATGACTCGATGACTGTGAAGACTGGGTAGCAGAGCTGCCTGAGCCACTAAAGGATGGGCGTCGTCGTTGTCCTTTACCTTTGACGTAGTTCTTCTTCATAACAGACGCCCTCTCCCACAATTCTTGATCAATTGGCGGACGTGGGGTGCCTTCAGGATAACGCTCATTCAATAAATGCTTATAAGTATACTATCATCATGTTAACAATTAAATAGTTAAAAATAAATTGGTAAAATTCTAAAGAATGACGTAAAACTTGATAAACAAGATCAAGTTATTAAAACTTATTACCGCTATCTAGAGAGCATCCGACAGACCATCACGTCTGGCCACGTACGCATCCAGTCAATGGATAGGCTGACCTTGAGATTGAGACTCCTATACAAAACATATTCCAATATTACTAAGTAAAAATGTGATATATATATATATATATATATATATATATATTCTATAATTCATGATTGTAAACATATTAAAACTATTCATACATACCCTAGCAGTGATATGTTGCAACTGTGAAATAATGTCGCCCGTATAGGTTCCTTTAGCCTTTTTGCCATTAGGTACACTTGAGGATCTGTTAGTGGCGACAGTCTTGCGTCTTTTAACCTAGCTCTCAGCTCTCTATTGGCCACACATCTCAGCCCATATGGATTGGGTGCACCACCAGGGGCTATGCTCGTGCATTTAATCCTCTCCTTGGCCTGGATGGTCGATCTCGGCATTGTGAAGGGATTTTTGTCGTTCTTTGTTCAAATTGTCCTTGGTACGGACGGCGCACTTCTGCCAGAATAATGTATGTATCACTGAGGCCTGCGCGTTCTCCCATCTATACCTTTTTTACAAATAAATTATCCTTAGAATATTAAAAAGGTACTTTTAACATATAATCCAAAACTACTAAACAATTATCCTTAGAATATTATATTATTTGTCATAATTAAAAAAAACATACCTGAAATTTAGCCCAAGCTGCATCCTTGTGGGCGATAGGTGTGCTCGCTCATGTAATCACAGGTGTGGGACAATTCTGTAAGCACAACTGTGATATGCACTTGACGATCTTATTATCTGGAAAATTACTATAATATACAACAATTTACATTAAAGATAATTAGATATATTAAAGCAATTTACATTATGAATTATATCTTGTATAAATGGAATCTAAAATGCTTATATATAAATGATGTGGGACGTACGTGCTATTCGGAAGAGGACGAATCTGAATAAGAATCTGATCATCCGGATTAATAGGGGCCTTGGGCACATGATTAGGCCCCCCTACCCAAACTGTGCTTTTTCTGTGCTGCTTCAGAAGCCATCTATATATTACAAATTTCAAGATGTTAGTATGAGTTATATTTGATTACATGTATATATGACAATAAAATGACAATAATGACATTTACATAGTTAAGTACATAAACATGACAGTGATATAAAAATGTTAGTATAAGTTATATTTGATTACATGTATATATGAATATAAAATGACAATAATGACATTTACATAGTTAAGTACATAAACATGATAGTGATATAAAGATGTTAGTATGAGTTATATTTGATTACATGTATATATGAATATAAAATGATAGTAATGACATGAAATTGCATTTAAATAGTTAAGTACATAAACATGTCAGTGATATAAAGATGTTAGTATATATATGAATATAAAATGACAATAATGACAGAAAATGCTTAACATGTAATGCTAAACATATATTTCATTTGTTCAAGTGTCAATAACTGATTCAAAATCATCTTGTATACATATTGCATATTCATAACCATCATCTGCTTCAGATTCAGTGTCAGATTCAGTCAATAACTCTTTCTCCTCAGTATCAATGCCATCTGACACAAATATTGACTCAGGATCTAATTCATGTGGTTCATCTCCACCATTTAACTGGATTACTTCATTGTCGTCCTCCACATTTATTATAGTTTGTCTATGAAGTATCTGCTCTTGGTAAATCTCCCCATCAACTACTTCTACCCGACTGCGCACGGGAGTATGAATTATAACTTGCCAATCTATAGGCGGTCTATCCCTTTTCCTAACAGGACTAGGAGTGTAGTATACTTGTACTATTTGAGTTGGTAAAATAAATGGTTCGTTGAAGTACGCAAACCTATAGAGGTTAATATCGACGATTTCATGTATGTCAACACGTATCCTTTTTTTTGAATCAAACCAACGACACTTGAACAAGTTAATATGACCCCCGTACGTGCCCTTCTATGACAACTCTACAATTTCCTCCAACTCCCCATAAAAGACACGATCAAACCCATTGTAACAATCTCCTTGGACACACACTCTAGAGTTTGTTGTTCTTTTACCGCGCCCATATGCCTTTGTATGAAATTCACAACCATTTATTTTGTAACCATTGCGGCTGACTTGGTCTCTATCTGATCCCATAGCTAGGACTTATACTTTAGCTGGAATCGTTGATCCCATAGCTAGGACTTGGTCCCTGTCTGGTTCCGGCTGATTTTGTGATAGATTTCATTATATCCTTTTATAATGGTATTGCTCTACCACACCCTAGAAGTTTGGCAACGGAAGTAGATTCAACAACAATTGTAATACATAAACTTGACCGAATTAAGATTGACCCATTCTTTATTTTTAACCTCTATCTAATCTATATATTATCATATCATGAGTTGCAAGCTTAAATTTGGTGAATAATTACATTTCTGACTTTGCTTTGATACTGTGCATAATGCCTTCTCTTTTCCTTGTAATGTAGTGGCTGGACATAGAGTTATTGTTGCTCAATAATCTCCATGACCGAGCCAATGAAAAAGGAATGTATATAGAAATTTCCTTTGTTGATCAGTTGTGTATTTTCTTATTCTTGACATCTTACATTAAATTGATTGATTGCTTGCTTGCTGATTCATGCTAACTTCAGTTACTTGTCAAATTGAAAAATATCATGGCAGGTAACACATGGTAGGAGGAAAGTAATATAAAAACTCAAGTAAAAGGAATATAGTAGTAGGCTTCTCTTGGACATACAAATCAAATGAACATTCCTATGAGCAAAAACTGTGTGCAAAGTATAATTCTAACACATAGAAGTACCCAGTTTAACATATATTAAGGATAGAAGGATGTGCATAATTATTACCTGTGCAGGTAACGGTGGCGCCGACGGCGGCTGTGGTGGTGGTGATGGTGGCAGCGATTTTCCCCTCTTCTCCCTCTTCTCCCTCTTCTTTTCTCCCTTTTTTTTTCTTCTACTGTGTTGAGAGTGACAAACTGATACTGGTTAATTGAAATAGATCAGTGACCACCTTCAGCGAGGTCGCTAATTTTTAATGATGTGGACTTATTAGCGACCGCAAGTCGGCTACTGATTGTGACTGGTCGCAGATAACCTACGCACCAACATTCTATGCCAAATTTTTGGCGGTAAATTTATACCTGCGACTGCTTAGCGATAGCATGCGGTCGTTGATATGAACTAGCGACTGAATTCAATTACGGTCGCTGATATCGATCGTAATTACTAATATTAGCGACATAACAGGCAGCCGCTGATAGTGTTGGTCGCTGTTAAGCCCATTTTCTTGTAGTGTATGATGAATATAAATGCAATCCAATGTATGGTATGATATGTTATGCATGATATATATCTTTATGGGGTTAGCTGCCACATGTTGTATCAACGACCATCCCTGCTCTTTGCTAGGGATAATTTTCCTGGCTGATACCGCTGGACCTTTCTGAATTCAACGTTGGGGGTTATCCCCAACATTCTTTATTTTTAGATACGTTTCTTGACTTTACCTCTAATGGGGATATTCCTCTTTTTCTGAGTTGAGTGAACTAATGGGGGATTTCCGATGCTCATCCTGATGATAGGTTGCACCGGTTTACATCATCGGATCCTTCCCGATGCTACGATGGGGCTGTCTCCAACGGTTTGGATGTGTATCCAATTGATGCTGATGTTACTGTCGGGGATAGAGCTTACAGTGATTACTATCGTAACATCCTCATGATGCCTACTCGAACATTAGTTTCCAAAGGTTGCCCATCACTAAACTTTATCAATGCCTACTCAAACGGTAGTTTGCAAAGGTTGAACATCACCTATCCTTCTTGGGTCCTACTCGAATGGTAGTTTACAAAGTTCACCATCACTGAACTTCCTCGATGCCTACTCGAACGGTAGTTTGCAAAGGTCTCATCATAATTGAACTCTCTCGATGCCTACTCGAACGGTAGTTTTCAAAGATTGATCATCACCGATCCTTCTCGGTGCCTACTCGAACAGTAATTTTCAAAGATTGATCATCACCGATCCTTCTCGGTGCCTACTCGAATGGTAGTTTACAAGGATCTCAATATCACCGAACCTTCACGATGCCTCAGCTAGAGATTTGTTTTATAACAGATTCCATCATCGGTCCTTCCGGATGCTACGCCAGAGTTGTCGCCAATGGTTTGCAGTATCAAATACTCTGATCTTCGCTGAAGTAATTTTCAATGGCTTTAATCACCGGACCTTTCCCAATGCTACGCTAGAGTTGTCGCCAACGGTTTGTAGTATCAGATACTTTGATCTTCACTGAAGTAGTTTTTAACAACTTTCATCACCGAACCTTTCCCGATGCTACGCTAGAGTTATCGCCAATGGTTTGCAGAAGATTTTTATACTTCGAAAGTTGACTCCCCATTTATGGGTTTCAGACCCTTTCTACTCAATCGCGTATAACCTTTTTTTCCTAATTTAACTTTTTAGCTTTAGGGACCTCTGCTATAACTTAAATTTGATAGAGCCAGAGGGGGTGGGGCCCACCCTAAGTTGTCACAGGTTTACCTATGACTGCCACAGGTAAAGTTACGGCAGAGCATTGGTGGATTTAAACTCCTCCTGACCCTTTAAAAGTCATTTTTAACTTGGACATACTAAAAAATCTAAAAATTCTCTCTTAGATCTACTCATTTCGGGATGCTTTTCGTGAAATCCATCACTGTACAAATGTTCTCACCCTTTCTAAGGCGATTTGGAGATTTTTTTCAGGACATGAATTTAGATAGGCCGAGTAGTTCTCTTCGAGTTTCCTCAAGAGTGAGGAGAATGAGGGCTTATGATGTTACTGTGCCTCGTCCGACCCGGCAGCCTCGTCGGTTGACCGAGTCAGTGATTCGTCCCATTCAGGTGGAGAGGATAGAGGCTATAGATGAGGATAATGATGTTCCTCTTAAGGACCCAGCTTATTCTGCTTTTATTCCTCATCAGGAGCTTCCAACTATTAACGTGATTATTCCAGATCTTCTGGATGATTTGAGATGTCATCCATCGATCAATCTTCATGCGAACTGGGTAATAGTTGTTTTCATTTTTTTCCTTACTTCTTTTCGCACTTTTAGGATAAGGGCTTGATCTTGATTTTGAACTTGCTGCAGGTTTCCGGCTTTACTTAGCCCAGGGTTAACTAGTTTAGCATTCATTCTTTATACTGGACCCTTCATCCAGAGTATCAGGCCATTATCCATTCTTTGGGCTTTGAGGTTTTCTTTTCTATTCTTCCCCGTCACTGCCCTTGCGGTTATCTGAGGGCTTTATCTGAGCGCTAGTTTCACCATACTCAATCTCTCTATATATTGGACTGTGAGGTGATGATGACATCGATGGATTAGCAGTTCATCACGGGGATGGAGTTTATAGGAGAGTCAGTGCCTTTGGTGGCTAATATTTCCCTAGCTGCAGTTCGATCCCTCTTCGGAGTTCCTACTTTGGCCCTCAAGGGTCGGGCGATCCGTTCTGACCCTTTGAGCATTGATGCCATGAGTTGCGCTTTATCTGAGCCTCTGCCTGCTGATCAGAGGGATAGAGATCGTATCCTTCGGTGACTATTTTTGATCATTATTAGAGGTTGTTTCCTAGCAGACAACTCCTCCATGGTCTCTGTAAGAACCCAAATTTTTAGAAATTATTAAAATAAGAATTTAGTAAATAAAATTCTTAAGGCATGAGATGGGTTCGAACAAGAATATTTATGTGATACGAGGTATGTAGTATTGTGTTACATAGGGTAATATGAGCTATGTAATAAGTGATGTTGTGTTTAATAAATGTATATCATTATTATATATTTGTTAAACATTGTAGAGATGAATCAGTAAAGAAGATGGGTAGAAATTTATCTATCGATATTAAATAATGAAAGTCCAATAATAATCTAGAAGGGGGGTTGAATAGATTATTACAAATTTAAAAAATTATCTAAGGCCTTTTTGAATTTTTGAATAATTAATTTGCAGTGTTAGAAATTAATATGCAAGACAGAAAAAATTCAATCACACAATGCAACAAGATTTATCTGGTTCATAACATACACCCCTTGGTATGTTGCTACGTCCAGTCTCAAGTTCCTACTTAGAACTTGAGATCCTATTACTGACAGTAATAATCAACTCCTTCAACAGGCGGAGAAGCCTTTACAAAGTTTTAAAGACAAACTTCAAACTATTCCCAACTAATCTATCTTGAATAGCAAGCTCCCAGCTCCCTCCTCAAGCTTAGTTGTACTTCTTTTGAGTTCAGTTCTATTCTATGATCTGGTCTTGAAACAACAGCCTCTTCCTCACCTCACAAGTACACTAAAGACCCAACTTCCCACTGACCTCTCTAAGACTCTGGTCTTGGTCGAAGAATTACTCGTCTTTCTCACAGGTACATAAAATAAACTAACTCTAACCTTTTCTCTTTTTTACAAAAAAGTTTACAATAAATTGCTTCCTGACTAAACTGATACAAATTTACGTACAGAGTAATGCTTCTTAAATAAGCAGATACAGAGTTAAGACTAAATAGCTCAATATCTTTAAACTTTTTAATTCAGATAGAACTTTTGTTTAGATTCATTTATGCTTCTGATTAAGCAAATATATAACATAAAAGCACTTTATGAAGAATTAACAATATAGAATTAATACTTATGTGAAGAAATTAGATCAAGTATAATTTCAGTTAAGCAAAGATTGATATAACAAATATTATTTGTTTAACTCAAATAATATACAAGAATATTTTATCTATTATGTGAACTAATTATAAATAGTGTCACTTGGTACTATAAGGAATCGTACGGTCGGATTCCTCTCCGTAGAGGTTTATCTCCGTAGTCTTGCGGCGCCCAAATATAACATAATTTATAATTTTCACAATTGATATTTATATAAATATTTTCGAATAGATCACTACGATTCTCAAATCCGGTTCGGATGACTACTCTTTTTGGAGTAGTATCTCAGTGTTGTTTTGAGCTATCAAGTGTCGTATCTATTTTACGATATTTATATAAATAATATCAATAAAAAGTTACTAAAGACTATAAGGAATCGTACGGTTGGATTCCTCTCCGTAGAGGTTTATCTCCGTAGCCTTGCGGCGCCCAAGTATCCTTTTATTTGATAAATAAATGAAATATAGATATATAGAATTGTGTAGAACAGTAAGTATTTGTATATCTATATAAATAATACAAGTACGAAATAATTTCAAAAATTAAACTTATCTCAATACTTGAACCAATTTTTCTCTTCAATAATAATCAGAACTTTCTGTATAAAATTTTAGAGAAAATGTAGGCAAGGAGAGTATGATTTTCTTTTCACTGAATTGGTAAAAACCGAATGAATGAAATACTCCCTATTTATAGGATTTTTGTAGTTGGGGCAAAATTGTCATTTAGAAAAGTAAATTTTGAATGTTTGGTTTAGATCAATTATTTTTGAATTGAATGGTCCAGATTTGATCAATCGTATACGCGGTAAAGAGGTTGAATTCCGCCCAGGCAATTTTTGACCGACTAAGCATTTAATTTTTGTTTGACTAATACAAGCCAACACATGCTTCAATTAACGTCCCAAAAAGATAGTCACTTAGCAATCATACGGTTTTTTATACTTCAAAGAAATGGCAGCACATTTCAACACACTTAGCGCGCACACACAGTAGCATGCATGCATTAAATATATATATATATATATATATATATATATATATATATATATATATATATGAAAAATAATTTGCCCAACTTTGTTTTTAGAAAAAATAGGGTTTCCTTGCCTTTAGATATTATATGAATTAATTTATTTAAAGCTTGACATATAATTTATCAAGGTCAATGATAAATTATTTCAAGTAAAAAAATAATAGAATAAATAAATAATTATATAAATATTTTTAAAACATAATTGTTATCATCAAAATATATAATAAAAAATATACCTATCAATCTCCCCCTTTTTGATGATAACAATTATTGTAAAAATATTTTTGGGTTTAGTAAAAACTCCCCCTTAAATTATGAACCCCTTTTCATTTAATCATAGTAGTCCATACATAGCAGTTATATAGCAGTTCATATATATTTATATATTGCAGTTATATATAAGATATATACTCATACATAGTAGTTATATACCGCCTGCTGCATATTTTTCTTCTCCCCCTTTGTCATCATAAAAAAATGACGGGGTAAGATCAGAAAAGCTGCAAAAATAGCGTTAGAAAAACCTGCATAGGTAGTTAGTCCAAAAGGAGTATGTACAACACGAGACAGTATAAGCAGTACTAGTAGCCAAAGTAGTTAGAGGGGGAGAGAAGGGCGAGGGATTATGGAGTACAGTCATCCGAAGTAGTAGATAAAAGAAACAAGTAGTCAGTTATACATGATCATACAGTTGAATGTCCTCTAGATCAAGAGGAGAGAAATGAGACATATCCGGAATATGGGCTTCTGCATTTGCTGGTGGAGGAATGGATATAGTAAGATCCGGTGTAGTATCTGCATTAAATGGATTTAGCAGCATGTTGTGGTGCTCTAGTAATAGACGGACTACGGATTTGATAGTGTGCAAAGTAAGTTGAGTATCTTCCAATTTTTCCAGAAGCAGTGTTTGATTTTGAAGTATGAGTTGATTCATACTGTTGATAGAGGCAAGTTTGGAAGATATTAATTGTGGTTTCCAAATGTTCATTATCCAGAGGTTTAAAGACCATGAGTGGTTGTGGTGGTAGATTTAGGTGAGCAATGATATTGCTAGTAGGAGCATGCTGAAATTTATGAGTGGTTAGAGGAAGATCTAAATAAATGAAAATTTGGGTGAGAAGAAGACCGAACCCGAGACAATTTTGCTGAAAACATAATTCAAATGAAGAGAGCAGAAAATATGCCAGATTGTAAGGCATACACTCATTTAGTAAACCCTTGATAATTTCCAAGTCAAATGGTAACATTTTTCGATCATCCCGAACAGGCATAAAATTTTGTCTTAGAATTTTGCCTAAAAATTGACACTCAGGAGTTAAAAATTCTAAACCAACTTTGCATGGAAAGTTAAACAAAACAGCTGGTACCAGTTGGTCAGAAACCACAAAAAGATTAAATTTAAACAACATACATTCTTCAACTGATATTCCAGAGCGATGTAGATAGGAATTTACCCTAGGTAATTCTAGAGTAGAAGAAGATATGTTGAGAGCATTGACAATAAACATTTCATCAATTATATACGTTTGGCCTTGAATACAAGTGGTTATACTCTTTAGTAATCCTGAGGAGTCGGTTGAAAACTCCATGTGAGAATAAAATTCAGCAATGAGACTAGGATAAATAGATTTGTCATGGAAAGAAATCAGACAGTCCCACCCAACATTTTTAAAATGGTCAAATAGGTTAGGAAAACCATGAAAGGTAATGACATTGCCGGGACAGAGATTATGACGCATAGATCTATATTTAGACTGAGCAGATATCGTAGTGAGATGAGGGACAGCATTTGTAAAGTGAAGTTCAAAATGGAGAGGTAAAGCTTTTCGTTTGGAAGAGAACAAGTTAGTCATGACAAGGATGGAGGCAGGAAGTAGAGGAGAGAGTATGAGATGGAGACAAGATCGCACAAAGAGATTCATATTTGAAATGATCTATTTATACAGAAAGAGTAGAAAGAGGGAAAGAAAATATTGTATTTCGGCAGGTAAGATGTACGCTAAGTAAGTAGTAATAAATAAGTTGGGAAAGGAGCATGTAACAGGATTACACAGTAACTAGGTGAATTGAACATTTAAGAGACACAGTAAGTTACACAGGGTATGATTAGAAGAGACAGTAAATATTTAAGAGAAGCAGTCGGGTAAACCCAAAACAGTAAAAGTTGCCACATGTCATGGAAAGAAACTAAAATTTAGTCAAGTCGTAAGAATGATTACTGAAAGTCTGGAAACATATTATAAAACACGGCAAGAAATTTGGATTTCAGCCATAGAATTTTCAAAGTAGCAGGTAGAGTGTAAGATTACAAAATTTATGGTAAATCGTAAGGGATATCAAAGAGCAGTTAATGCAGTTAATCTACCCGGGAATGCTAGTATGGACATACTATATAAGATGCAGAAAGTAAGCCAGTGGACATCAGTATCCACACAATTAACGATATAAAGAGTTAGATAGATTAAACCTGAGTGGGTATTTAGCATATATCAGTTCCATTATGCGTAGTATTTTATCGTTCTTGGTGGAAGCAGCATAAATATGTAACCGAAATGCAGAGATATATATATATAGAGTTATATATATACATATACTTTTATATAGATATAGTTATATTATATATATATATATATATATATATATATATATATATATAAAGATCTCACTCTCAACACCATTTCAGTAGTTGATTAGTAAAAATGTTTAAAGATAATGAACAAACCTTAACTTTTTAAAAAAATACAAGAAAAATTGGTGCAGGTACGGTGAACAAATAAACCCTAAGAGGACTTTGAAAAAAAACTTATGTTTGTTTGTTTTTTTTTTGTTTTTTTTTAAAAAAAAAGATACAAACAAAATTAGATTATAAAAAAATTAAGCAAAGTATTTTTAAATCTCTAGAAAGACATATCCAGAAACAGAGAAGCCTTTAAAATATAATTGCAAAAATGAACTGTATGCAAAGAACTTAACAGATCCGAGGACACTCCAATGAAAGAAGAAACCCTAAGAAATTTTTGTTAAAAAATTTTTGATTGAATATACCAGAGAAAGAGTTTGTACATCAAGATTTAGAGAAGATGAGGATTGATTATTATCAGAACAGTAGATTAGAAAGAGATAGAAGAGATCGGAGATGGTGAAGGACAATAGAGAGAGAAGAAGAAGACGCATGAGAGAAGAGAGAGAAAGAATCAGAAAAACAAATGAAATTAAAAAATACAAAAAATGTATATATGTTTTGTCTTACCAAGTTGATCCAACGGTGAGAGATTTTCGTAGATTCGGATCAGCGGCTGTTAATTTACAGGAGATGTGTTTCTTTGTAAGATAAAATCTAAGGGTTCAGATCAAAGCTCTGTCTTGATCGGATGATTCTGAAGCATAATCCTTGTGCTTTTCATAGTTGATTTTAATTGGTTGAGATGAAAGGGACGACGCTTGCATAACGTGGACCGTTGGATGAGCAAAACTGTTGGACCAGATTTAAATATATATCTATATATATACCTTATTTTAGCAAAACAACTATATATGTTAATGATAATTATATATATATATATATATATATATATATATATATATATATATATATATACAATATAAATATAAATGGAAATGATTAAGGGCAGTTGTCTAGCATTCCTAGTTCAATTCTTAATTTACAAAATCTTTCTGAACTTAGTGGTTTAGTAAATATATCAGCTATATTTGATTCAGTGTCAATATATTCTAAATTAATGTTTCCGTTATTAACATGATCACGTAAAAAATGGTGCCTAATGTCTATATGTTTTGACCTAGCATGTAGGACTGTATTTTTGCTTAGATTTATTGTACTGGTATTATCACATAAAATTGAAACACAGACAAATTTTAAATTATAATCAGCAAGGGTCTGTTTCATGCACAATATTTGAGCACAGCAACGTGCGGCTGCAACGTATTCTGGTTCAGTGGTTGAAATAGAGACAGAGTTCTGCTTTTAAGAAAACCATGAAACCAAACATCCTCCTAGGAATTGACAAGTACCGCTAGTACTTTTTCGATCGACATGATGACATACATAGTCAGAGTCTGAAAAACATACGAGATTAAATGGTTGATCCTTGGGATACCATAGACCTAACTTAGTGGTGCCTTTAAGATATCGAAAAATTCTTTTTACTGCAGTCAGATGTGATTCTTTGGGATCAGCTTAAAACCTGGCACATTTACAAACACTAAACATGATGTCAGGTCTACTGGCAGTTATATATAATAAACTTCCAATCATTCCTCTATATTTCTTAGAGTCAACATATTTTCCTTTTTCTTTAATAATTAATTTATCCGTTGTTGACATAGGAGTGTTAAGAGGTTTTGCAGATTCTAGGCCAAATTTCTTGATCATTTCTTTACAGTATTTAGATTGGAATATATGAATACCTTTTTCTCCTTGTTTGATTTGCAGTCCGAGGAAGAAGTTTAATTCTCTCATCATGCTCATTTTAAATTCTTTACTCATACTTTCAGAGAACTCATTTCACATAGTAATATTAGTAGAACCAAAAATAATATCATCAACATATATTTGAATAATCAAAATATCATTATTCTTAATTTTAGTAAATAGAGTAGTATCAACAGTTCCTCGTTTAAAGCCATTTTTTAACAAAAATTTACTCAATCTTTCATACCAAGCCCTTGGAGCCTGTTTTAAACCATATAGAGCTTTATGTAATTTATAAACATATTCAGGATGACTGAAGTCTTCAAATATAGGAGGTTGTTTAACATAAACTTCTTCTTCTATAACACCATTTAAAAATGCAGATTTAACGTCCATTTGAAATAGTTTAAAATTTTTGTGGCATGCAAATGCTAACAACATACGAATAGATTCAATTCTAGCAACAGGAGCATAGGTTTCATCATAGTCAATTCCTTCCATTTGATTATATCCTTGTGCTACTAATCTTGCTTTATTACGAATAACAATTCCATTTTCATCTAGTTTATTTCGGTATACCCATCGAGTTCCAATTATGGAAACATTTTTAGGTGGTGAGACTAATTCCCATATTTTGTTTCTAGTGAATTGTTCAAGTTCTTTTTGCATAGCCATTATCCAGGCTTCATCTAGTAACGCATCTTTTATCGATTTAGGTTCAATTTGAGACAAGAAAGCTAGATGACTGGCTAGATTATGCGCTTGTGATCTAGTGATAACTCCTTTTTTAATATTTCCAATAACATTTTCTATATGATGATTTTTAATAATATGAGACTCTTTAGGTAACTCATTTAACTGAGGGTTTGGATTTTCAAGGGGATTCTCATTAATAGGTGGAGATGTATTATCGAGTTTTGATTCTTCCATATTTCTGAGAATATCTTCAATGACAACATCATTATCAGTCAGTTCTTTGTATTTTGGAGGAGGCAGAGTTTCATCAAAAGTTACGTTCATCGATTCTTCCACAACTAGACTTCTTTTGTTGAAAACTCTGTATGCTTTATTATTAAGAGAGTATCCAAGAAAAATTCCTTCATCAGATTTAGGATCAAATTTCAATAGGTGTCCTTTGGTGTTTAGAATAAAACATTTGCTCCCAAAAACACGAAAATAATTTATTTTTGGAGTCCTTTTATAGTAGAGCTCATAGGGAGTTTTGAGCAAAACAGGTCTTAATAAAACTCTATTTAAAATATAACATGATGTTGCCACTGCTTCAGCCTAGAAATATTTTGGAAGACGATATTCATTTAACATTGTATTAGCCATTTCTTGTAAAGAACAATTTTTCCTTTCAACAACACCATTTGACTGAGGTGTATATGGAGCAGAGAAGTTATGACTTATACCATTCTCATCACAGAACATAATGAAATCAGAATTGTCAAACTCTTTTCCACGATCAGATCGAATATAAACAATAGAACTTCCCTGTTGATTTTGAATCTTTTTACACATAGTAGAAAAAGAGTTAATAGCCTCATTTTTAAATTTTAAAAAATCTACCCATGTAAATCGTGAATAGTCATCAACCAAAACTAGAATATATACAGCACCACCCATGCTGTGTTTGGGGATTGGTCCAACAAGGTCCATATGTAATAATTCTAAGGGTCGAGAGGTAGACATAGTAAACTTTGGTTTATGAGATGCATGAATTTGTTTTCCTAATTCACAAGCTTCACAGATATGGTCTTTAAAAAATTTTAATTTAGGAAGACCACACACATGTTCTTTAGAGGAAATGTTATTTATGAGTTTCATATTTATGTGTCCTAGTCTGCGATGCCATAGCCAAGGATCTTCATTTGCAGATACAAGACATATGTTATCTAAATGGGAGTAAGCATCTAAGTCACAGGTATATACATTTTGATATCTAGGGCAAACTAAAATCAATTTACCAGATTGATCAAAAATAGAGAAATTATGTGTACTAAAGGATATTTTAAAACCACTATCACATAGTTGACTAATAGATAGAAGATTATACCTGAGTCCAGTAACTAATTGAACATTGGAAATGGTTATGTGTTCATAACCAACACATCCAACTCTAATTATTTTACCTTTATTGTTATCACCGAAAGTTACCTCACCAAATTCTGTAGCTTGCAGATTTTTTAATTTGGACTTGTCTCCAGTCATATGTCTTGAGCATCCACTATCAAGATACCATTTGCTTTTATTTAAATTAGCTGCAAGACATACCTACAATATATGTACTAATTTTATAGATTGGTACCCTTTAAATTTAAGGGTCCTTAGGGCGAGTTTTCCATTTTATATAAGGAGAATTTGAAGTTTCCTTTACAAAACTGGGCATAGGATAATCAATTTTAGCATAAAGAAGCATTCTATGAGTAACTGGATTGTGAGAAGTATGATAATGTTGTTTATGAAATTCTCTTCTTGTTATGGTTGGTGCAGTATATGTTCCTTTGGGAACCCAAATTATTTTTCCTATATAGTTTCCATTTCTAGCATTGCACATATAAAGAGAGTGACCACTTCTATTACAATATGAACATTTTGTGAAAGGAGATATATGACTTTTATTTTCCTTAATTTCAATATGATATAATCTTTTACCTTTTGATTCACGTGTTTCACCGGTGTATCCTAAACCTTCTTTATTAAAGCTACATTTTTGTTGATTTAACATGACATCAAGATTTTCCTTTCCTTTTGTAAATTTATAAATTATATTATTTAAATCTTCACATTCTTTGGTTAAGTTTTCAATTATGCACTTATAGTTTTCTATATCTGTTTTTAACCTTGAATTTTCATTTTTGATTTCTTTAATTTCAGCTTGATCATGCAATTGATTATCTTCATTGATTACCGTAAGTGTTGAATTTTCAATTTCAAGATTTTTAATTGAGATGATAAGTGAGGAATTTTCTATTTCAAGGTTTTTATTAGTTTCTTTAAGTTGTACTAATTTTTCTTTATTTTCTAAGTTTATTTCATTTAGACTTTTGTTAGTGTTAATTAAATTAGCATTTTCAATTTCAAGATTTGTATTTATTTTTTTTAATCTTTCTAATTCTTCTTTTAATAGTTCTTTGCTTTCATATAACTGACTATAAGCTTCTTGTAATTCATAGTGTTCTTCATTTATATTTTCTAGCGTGTATGAAGAAAATGAAGTACTAGGCAGTTAGTGCTTAGAATTTACCTCAAATCTTGGTGATGAGTCATTATCTGCCATTAGGCAGAGATTTGCAACTTCTTCGATTTGTTCAGCAGTTTCTTCCTCGTCACTTAGATCACATCCTTCTTCAGCTACAAAAACTTTGTTGTTGACTAGTTTTGGACAGTCTTTCTTGAAGTGTCTAGGCTGCTTACATTCGAAACATGTGTTTGAATTTTCATTTGGATTGGTACTTCTGAAATTGTTGTTATTTGTTTTGAAATTTCCTCCTTGCGTCTTTGATTTAAAGAATTGTTTGCCTTTGAAGTTGTTGAAGTTATTGTTTGTTTTCATGAAGCCTTTTCCATATCTTCTTGCTTTGCTTTGAATTACTCTTCTGAGTTGTCTGGATAATAGAGCAACTTCATTGTTATCTAGACTGAGAAGTTCTTCATTTAATTCTTCATCGTCACTTTCTTGATCTACTAGGAGAGCTTTGAATGTGATTCCATTCTTTTTGAGATCTGTGTCTGATCTAGCTTTTTTAACTAACATATCGACTTCATGAGCACGAAGATTTCCAATGAGATTCTCCATAGGATATGTGGTTAGATCTTGCATTTCTTTGATTGCTGTAACCTTCATTTTCCAAATGGATGGAAGGGCTTTGAGAATTCTTCTGTTTTTCTCATTTGTAGTGTATGTTTTTCCCAATTTCTCTAGCTCATCAATGATTCTAGAAAATCGAGTTTCCATATCAATGATTTTTTTCTCCTTCTTCAAGCTTGAAGCTTTCATATTCTTGAATTAGAGCATCTTTTCTGGTTTCTTTGATGTGATTGGTACCTTTATAGGTTACAATCAGTTTTTCCCATATTTCCTTTGCATTTTTACAATTACTAACTCTTTTGTATTCTTTTTCAATCAAGGCGCTGGTTAGTACTTGTTCTGCTCGGGATGCAACATTCATGATTTCTTCTTCTTTAGCAGTAAATTCAAATATGTCTTTTTCGATAGTCTTTTCTCCTTCAACTTTGGTTGGAATTTGTACACCTCGTTCGATGGCACACCAAATTTTGATTCCTTGGGATTTGGCATAGATTTTGAATCTGTTTTTCCATGTGGCAAAATTTGTACCATCGAGTAGTGGAGGTCTGGACATAGATAGTCCTTCCCCGCAACCAATAGCATTGTAGGCCATGGATCTACTCTTAGGTATGCCTGTATATACTCAACAAACAAGTTAAAGAGCACCGCTCTGATACCAATTGAAAGTCCAATAATAATCTAGAAGGGGGGTTGAATAGATTATTACAGATTTAAAAAATTATCTAAGGCCTTTTTGAATTTTTGAATAATTAATTTGCAGTGTTATAAATTAATATGCAAGACAGAAAAAATTTAATCACACAATGCAACGAGATTTATCTGGTTCACAACATACACCCCTTGGTATGTTGCTACGTCCAGTCTCAAGTTCCTACATGGAACTTGAGATCCTATTACTGATAGTAATAATCAACTCCTTCAACAGGCGGAGAAGCCTTTACAAAGTTTTAAAGACAAACTTCAAACTATTCCCAACTAATCTATCTTGAATAGCAAGCTCCCAGCTCCCTCCTTAAGCTTTGTTGTACTTCTTTTGAGTTCAGTTCTATTCTATGATCTAGTCATGAAACAACAGCCTCTTCCTCACCTCACAAGTATACTAGAGACCCAACTTCCCGCTGACCTCTCTAAGACTCTGGTCTTGGTTGAAGAATTACTCGTCTTTCTCACAGGTACATAAAATAAACTAACTCTAACCTTTTCTCTTTTTTACAAAAAAGTTTACAATAAATTGCTTCTTGACTAAACTGATACAAATTTACGTACAGAGTAATGCTTCTTAAATAAGCAGATATAGAGTTAAGACTAAACAGTTCAATATCTTTAAACTTTTTAATTCAGATAGAACTTTTGTTTAGATTCATTTATGCTTCTGATTAAGCAGATATATAACATAAAAGCACTTTATGAAGAATTAACAATATAGAATTAATACTTATGTGAAAAAATTAGATTAAGTATAATTTCAGTTAAGCAAAGATTGATATAACAAATATTATTTGTTTAACTAAAATAATATATAAGAATATTTTATCTATTATGTGAACTAATTATAAATAGTGTCACTTGGTACTATAAGGAATCGTACGGTCGGATTCCTCTTCGTAGAGGTTTATCTCCGTAGCCTTGCGGCGCCCAAGTATAACATAATATATAATTTTCACAATTGATATTTATATAAATATTTTCGAATAGATCACTACGATTCTCAAATCCGGTTCGGATGACTACTCTTTTTGGAGCAGTATCTCAGTGTTGTTTTGATCTATCAAGTGTCGTATCTATTTTACGATATTTATATAAATAATATCAATAAAAAGTTACTGAAGACTATAAGGAATCGTACGGTTGGATTCCTCTCCGTAGAGGTTTATCTCCGTAGCCTTGCGGCGCCCAAGTATCCTTTTATTTGATAAATATATGAAATATAGTTATATAGAATTGTGTAGAACAATAAGTATTTGTATATCTATATAAATAATACAAGTAAGAAATAATTTCAAAAATTAAACTTATCTCAATACTTGGACCAATTTCTCTCTTCAATAATAATCAGAACTTTCTGTATAAAACTTTAGAGAAAATGTAGCAAGGAGAGTATGATTTTCTTTTCACTGAATTGGTAAAAACCGAATGAATGAAATACTCCCTATTATAGGATATTTGAAGTTGGGGCAAAATTGTCATTTAGAAAAGTAAATTTTGAATGTATGGTTTAGATCAATTATTTTTGAATTGAATGGTCCAGATTTGATCAATCTTATACGCGGTAAAGAGGTTGAATTCCGCCCAGGCAATTTTTGACCGACTAAGCATTTAATTTTTGTTTGACTAATACAAGCCAACACATGCTTCAATTAACGTCCCAAAAAGATAGTCACTTATAGCAATCATACGGTTTTTTATACTTCAAAGAAATGGCAGCACATGTCAACACACTTAGCGCACACACACGGTAGCATGCATGCATTAAATATATATATATATATATATATATATATATATATATATATATATATATATATATATATATATATTTGAAAAATAATTTGCCCAACTTTGTTTTTAGAAAAAATAGGGTTTCCTTGCCTTTAGATAATATATGAATTAATTTATTTAATGCTTGACATATAATTTATCAAGGTCAATGATAAATTAATTCAAGTAAAAAAATAATAGAATAAATAAATAATTAAATAAATATTTTTAAAACATAATTGTTATCATCAAAATATATAATAAAAAATATACCTATCAAATAATTTATGTGAAATTATTTTATCATAGTAAGTCGATGACATTAAATATATTTGATAATCACCAATTTCTTGAGTATATGTACAAGTAAGTATCAAGTCTAAGTTAGTGAAACTGTACCCTTTAATGGTGGATGTATAGGAGCTGGGCTAAACAATTTCTTCATAGAGCGGAGGTATATACGAATTAGTAACCGACCTAACTCACTGTGAAAACAGTGTAGACGAGACGAAAACTAATTTGTTAGTTGTTTGTGGGAAACCACTCAGTGTACTATATTGAATACCATTAAAGACTCGATGTGTGCTAGGTTTGGACTTGTATATATGTACGTTGTTGATGAGAGAAGAAAATCGCTATACTTTTAAATAAATATTGGTTAAAGATTTACTAACTAATATTGGGATATGGTTAAATATATAGGTTAAAGAAAGAAGAGTTGAACTTGAAGTTTAATCTCTAAATTATTGAAGAATGTAGTCATTGAAAATTTATTTTGGTTAGTATAATGAGATAGCATGTATGGAGCATGTTAAAGGATTTGCGAGTTAAGTTCTATTTCCATTAAAGGATAACATGTTTGCGTCCTAACTTAAGGTGGTGCGACAGCGCCAAAGCTTAAGACTAGCGCAGCCGCGCCGGTCTGTAGATAGTTCATGATGAGTTTGTGTAATCTGATGAGTTGTGTAATTTGAACTATAATTGTATATTAGTGGTTATATGTTATCATATGGGTCATATTTGATATGTATAGTGTCCATGAATGGATTGAGATAGCAAAGCATGAATTGAATGAGAATTAGTTATGAAAATTAACTAAATAAGAATAAATATTAGTTAACTTAAATTAAGTGGAAAATTATATTATGGAATAATATAATTTAAATAGTAAAGCCTTATGTGGTAGTGGCGTGATAGTAAATTGAATGGAAGGGGTAATTCACTCAAGTAAAATGGTGAATTAATATACGTGTTTTACATGAAGAAAAGAAAATGATTAATATTAATTTATCGTTGTGATATTAAAATGTGATAATGGGTTGAAAGTACCCAATTGAATGATATTTAACCCAATTAAAATATAAATGCGGACATTATCATTAAATAGTATTTCAGGTTACTATGTGTAATATGGAAAATATGGGTAGTAGTAATATATAATACCTATGGCTTAAGACTACATGAAGTGTAACATTTAATTGGGATTAATGATATACAAAAATCATATGGTAAAAGTAATTAAAACATAAGGTTGATTTAAATAAGTTTTGTTATCTCGTCATAAGTGATGAGACAATTATATGTGTACTCTAAAAGATGGGAGTAAATAAATATGTGTTATTAAAATATTTATTTCAATACCGATGTGTAAGTAAATAGTAAAAGGAGATATTAAGTTATTAATGAGCAATTAAATTAAGTCCACACATGTTACAAATATTAAATTATGTGGACTAATGTACACGGATTATATGATGTGGGTACATAAATAATCCCTAATTTTCTTAATATGGTAACAATTGTACATTAAAATTACATTTGGGAATTAAAGTAACTAGACTAAGCTTTAGTGCTGAGAATTAGCCTTGTCCCAAAATAAGTGTCATTTGTCATTACAAAGAACAGTAGCCTAACTCTATATTGCGTGAAAATAAGTCAGTGGTTGAAGCTAGTATAGCAGTGATCATGGCTAAGGGAATGGAGGAAGAGATAATAGGTAACCAACTCCTTCTTCTCCATTGTTCTCTTCCATTTTCCATTGAATCAAACCTTGGTGTAAAGCTAGAAACTGGGCAACAATGTGACGCCCCCAAAATAGGTATACAACACCCATTCTGAGTCGCCAAAATACATGGTACAGAAACAACTACATCTTTATTATTACAACACAAGAACTGTGAGTTTAAAAACAAATATTGTCATTTAGACAATATCCACACTCAAATAAGCCCTCATTACAATTATTGATACATTATTTCACAAAAATAGTGAGGACTACTAAAGTAACTTCTAGAACCATCATTCCATACCCCGACTAGTACTCGCTACATTCTCGCCTCCTGAGAAAAATGGAACAAAAAGGAAAAAGGGTGAGCTCAACTAGCCCAGTAAAGAACGTTATGACTAAGATAATACAGAACAAATTATCGTTAGTCTTCAACAGGGAAAAATCTAATAGAATACAATAGACAACAGGTTTTAAATCAATAACTGCAGCGGAAACAGCAAACCATTAGAAGAGTCAAGTAGAGAATGAGTTCTACTATCTTCTAAGATTTAAAAGTCCATCATCAATATTTTATCCCTGTAACAACAATCAATAACCATCTTTAATCAAATATTCATCTTTGCACTACAGGCCAAAGATATTCATTTGTATCACCAGTCGGTCATGTTCATCTCAACACCTGTTCATCTTTGCACTACGGGCCAAAGATATTCATCAGTTAATCATTCATCTTTGCACTACGGCCAAAGATATTCAGTAATATCATCATTTAGGACTGAGGATGATGAAAAATATATTAAAGAAAACGAATCCAGTGAAACAAAATAACAAATATTAAGGATTCGTATTTCGATTTATTCATGTCCAAAAATACCTTATAATTATTCATAGTGAAGTAGAATTCAAGAATGATCAAAACATGGATACAATCAAAGCTAGTACCCAAAATAGATATTTTGGACGAAAAGAAGAAAATTTTATTTTTCGGTGAATAGTAACTCGTGAATAGTAACTCGTGAATAGTAACTCATGAATAGTAACCCCGACGTGAAAAGTTCCAAATTTGATAAAAATTTCCAACCAATATTTCAGCATAATGATATTGAAGAAATAATATCATTTTTGAATAAAATAACATCCCTTACCTCGTACAGACAGTACTTCTGGTCGGAATACCGGTATAAGGCTGAAAGACACTTGCTCTGATGAATAGAAACTCTCAAAGTATCTAAATACTCACAAAATACACTCAATAATCTAGAGAGAGAAAGAGAGAAAACTTGTTTCTGGTGTGATTTTCAATTCTAACTTAGCCCTCTATTTATAGGAAAATGTTAGCACGCCGAAGCAGACTTAACCTGCAACCTGATGGCTTTACCTGCTACTATTCCCACCCACCACATTTGAATAAAAATCTCAGCACATTTTTTCACCAACCAAGAGTGGGGCCCACCAATTCTAGAATTTTCTACCAAAATGATTAACTCCGAAAATTCAACAATTTCTGAACCAGTCATCTCGTAAAATTCATAATAAATCATACGTTCATTTTTAACGGTTCAAAATTTATGGACATATACTCAACTTATATATGTATAACATATCCAAAAATTACCACGATCCAACGGTCGGATTAAAAATTATAACTCCCGCAAAATATCTCAAAAACCCTGATTTTTAATACCTCCATTCCGACAAAAATACTGATAAAAACCTCAACATTAACTCCTTCATTTTTAACCACAAAAATATATCCCTCATTTATATCCACAAAAATAAATATTTCCTTATCATATGAATCAATAATTAATTATTTATAAATAATATTACAGAATCACATTTATGACAACCAGGCCGTTCCCAGGAAAGAGGGGGCTTTCCAATAAGGATTTCTCCTTACTGGCGCGCAATTAGATGACCAAACCTCTCCTTAGACAGAACTTTCTAGACATTGCCAATAATGTTAACTAATAATATTATTCAAATAATATGAATTATTAATCTGATAATGGGAAATACTGTGTAGTGACAATTATTGAAACAACAATAATATAAAATATCAACGCAGCAATTATTGAATCAATAAAATAAAATACTGAACAGTAATTACTGTAACCATTATTGAGTAGTGCCTTCTTACGTAAGAATCAATAATTGGTGCAATACAGTGTGCTACTGTGTAACAACGCGTATTACTGTGTTTTAACCACCGGGTATTCCAACAGTATTAACGGTAACAACTACGCCGTTATTAATAAAAAATATATACTTGTCGTTTTCTTCATCCAATCGCTTTCCGTTATGGGGCCCACAAAAGACTGCGCCGTCGTACGAATATTCCCCGACAGGAAGAATATTCCACGACCAAACGAATATTCCCCGACAACAATGAATATTTTATAACCACTTGCTTATTTAAAATATTTACGCATTTTACCCATAACTAACCTCATTAATCAATTTAACACTTACTATTTCAAAATAATAAATAGAGGGAATTTAAATTTTATTTATTAATAATTTGGGGTCTTACAACCTCCCCTCCTTATGAAATTTCGTCCTCGAAATTGACGTACGTACCTGGTGTTTCGAAAAGATGAGGATACCTCGCTTTCATTTCCGTTTCCAACTCCCAGGTCATTTCCTCAATAGCATGGTTTCTCCACAAAACTTTAACTTGTGGTATGACCTTCGTGCGTAGGACATGCTCCTTTCTATCCAAGATCTTGACAGGTACCTCTTCGTACGTTAAGTCTTCAGCTATCTCGTCCGGTTCTAACTCAATAACGTGGTCTGGGTCTTTCACATATTTACGTAACACAGATATATGAAAAACATTATGAACACGAGACATACTTGGAGGTAACGCAAGTCTATAGGCCACATTTCCTACTCGGTCAAGAATCTGAAATGGACCAATAAATCGTGGATTGAGCTTTCCTCTCTTCCTAAATCTTGTAACTCCTTTCCATGGAGCCACACGCAACAATACATGATCCCCAATGTCAAATTCCACGTCCTTCCGATGAAGATCCGCATAACTCTTTTGTCGATCCTGTGCCGTTTGTATACGTTGTCGAATCGTTTGGATCTTCTCTGTAGTCATGCGTACCAACTCTGGTCCCAACAATGTTGCTTCACCCACCTCGTCCCAGCATACTGGAGAGCGACACTTTCGTCCATATAATGCTTCAAATGGGGCCACACCTATACTTGCCTGATAACTGTTATTGTAAGAGAATTCCACCAATGGTAGGTACTTATCCCAACTCCCTTTGAAATCTAGGACACAAAGTCTTAATAGATCTTCAAGAGTTTGAATAGTCCTCTCTGATTGTCCGTCCGTCTGAGGATGGTATGCCGAACTAAATCGTAAATCTGTGCCCATAGCTTTTTGCAAGCTAACCCAAAATCTTGAAGTGAATCTTGGGTCACGATCCGAAACTATGGATACTGGCATGCCATGCAGTCTCACAATCTCATCTACGTATATACGAGCAAGACGTTCAAGGGAATAAGTCTCCCGTATCGGCAAGAAATGAGCAGACTTGGTTAATCTATCAACAATAACCCAAATAGCATTTATGCCTTGAGAAACCGTGGGAAGACCCGTAACGAAATCCATGGTAATGTGTTCCCACTTCCATTTCGGAATCTCAAGTGGTTGCAATGGACCCTTTGGTACTTGATGTTCCGCCTTTACACGTTGACAAGTTAAACACCTCGAGATAAACTTTGCAATCTCTCTCTTCATATTATTCCACCAAAATGTATGTCGTAGATCACGATACATTTTGGTACTTCCAGGATGGATTGCAAATGGTGTATTGTGTGCTTCCATCATGATCTTGTACTTCAAATCAGAATTGTTAGGAACACAGAGTCTAGAGTGAACTCGAAGTATTCCTTCTTCATCGATTCTTGCTTCTGGAATAGAACCTTCTTGCACTTTCTTCTTCATACGCATCAGCTCTATGTCCGTAGCTTGAGCAACTTTAACTTTATCGATTAAAGTCGGTTCTACTCGTATATTTGATATCATCATGTGGGTACTTGGAGCCTTCATCTCTATCTCCATTCTTTGCAAGTCATACAAAATGGGCCTTTGTGTTAACAACATTGCACTCGTACCCGCATATGATCTTCTACTCAATGCGTCAGCTACTACGTTTGCTTTTCCAGGATGATATTGGATGGTATGATCGTAATCTTTCAACAGCTCGAGCCAACGTCGCTGCCGCATGTTGAGTTCCTTTTGGGTGAAGAAATATTTAAGGCTTTTATGATCTGTATAGATCTCCACTTTCTCCCCATACAGGTAGTGTCTCCAGATCTTCAACGCGAAAACTACTGCTGCCAACTCCAAATCATGAGTAGGATAATTCCTCTCATATTCTTTGAGTTGTCGCGAGGCATAGGCTATGACTTTCCCATGTTGCATGAGAACACATCCTAACCCTTTGCCTGAAGCATCACTGTAGATAACAAATCCATCCGAACCAGATGGTATTGTCAGAACAGGTGCCGAAATGAGTCTCCTCTTAAGCTCTTGAAAACTCTTCTCGCATTCCTTGCTCCATACGAATTTGATATCTTTCCGAGTCAGCTGAGTTAACGGGGTAGCGATTCGAGAAAACCCTTCCACGAATCTTCGATAATAACCAGCTAAGCCTAAAAAGCTACGTACTTCGGTCACCGTCTTTGGTTGCTCCCAACTTTGTATTGCTTCAATCTTCGCCGGGTCAACAGATACTCCATGTTTTGACACCACGTGCCCTAGGAAAGCTACTTCCTCAAGCCAGAACTCGCATTTCTTCAACTTGGCATATAACTTATTTTCACGCAGCCTTTGGAGTACCAGCTTCAAATGATGCTCATGATCTTCACGGCTTTTGGAATATATGAGGATGTCATCAATAAAGACAACAACGAACTGATCCAAATAATCCTTAAATACTCGGTTCATCATATCCATGAAAGCCGCAGGAGCATTAGTCAATCCAAAAGACATAACTAGGAACTCATAATGCCCGTACCGAGTTCTGAAGGCAGTCTTTGGAATATCCTCAGTTTTAACCTTCAGCTGATGATATCCAGAACGAAGATCGATCTTTGAAAAGAACTGTGCTCCTTGTAACTGGTCAAACAGGTCATCAATACGAGGTAGCGGATACCTATTCTTAATAGTGACATGGTTTAATTCCCGGTAATCAATACAAAGTCGCATACTCCCGTCTTTTTTCTTTACAAATAAAACAGGAGCACCCCAAGGAGATGTACTAGGACGAATGAAACCGATGTCCAACAACTCTTGTAGTTGGACCTTTAACTCCTGAAGTTCAATAGGAGCCATTCGATATGGGGTTTTAGAAATGGGCTTTGTACCAGGTTCAAGATCAATAAAGAATTCAATTTCTCGTTCCGGGGGTAGACCGGGAAGTTCTTCAGGAAATACGTCAGGAAAGTCAATAACAACAGGAATATTATTCAAATTTGACGTGTCTTTATTCAAATCCATAACATGGGCTAAGAAAGCTTGACATCCGTTTTTTAATAAACGAATGGCTTTATGGCTTGATATAACAGTGATTGATTTTAATGGCTTAGTTGTTTGAATTCGTACAACAGGTTGGTTAGGAATATGAAAACTAACAACCTTACGAAAACAATCAATTTTGGCATGATGAGTAGTTAGCCAATCAATCCCTAAAATCACATCAAAAGCAAGTATCTTTAAAGAGATAAGGTCAACAGGTAAGGTGATGGTACCAACTTGGATCACACAAGATTTATAAACAGTGGATGTGATGAAAGTTTCTCCTAACGGAGTCTCCACAGATAAATCAAAGTCTAACTTCTCCGGAGTCAAGTTTAAACGTTGAGCACAAGCAGGAGAGATAAAAGAATGGGTAGAACCGGTATCTAATAAGGTATAAACTTCGCATGAATTTATGATTAGCTTACCCGTGATCACCTCGTTTGGGTTCCTCGCATGTTGACCAGTCACGACAAACGCTCTTCCAGGAACCGTTGACTTTATCTTTTCTGGGACAGCTTTTTGAGTCACCATCCCCGCTGGACTTGGTTTTGCTACAGTGCAATCTCGAGCGATATGTCCTTCCTTTCCACAATTATAACATACCTTAAACTGTTGTGGGCAGTTTGGGCTGATATGTCCTTCTTTTCCGCACTTATAGCATATAACCGGTGGTCGTTCTCCTCCCTTGGAACCAATTGCTGTTGGTGCTGACGTCTTCGTATTGTCATTGTTGAATCTCCTCTTTTTAAAATCTCCTCCCGACTCGCTTCTTCTATTTTCATAGCCACGATTACCACCAGAGTGGTTGCCGTTCTTGTCTGTTTTTTTCTTTCTCCGCTGGTTATCATTGTTCTGATGACTGCTGTCACCGATATGATCCTGGTTGTGATCCCTCAGTTGACCGTACTCGTTATCTCGCTCTAATAATTGAGCCCTGTTGACAACATCTGAATAGAGAGAAAATTTATGAGAAATGAGATATTGACGTATGCCGGGTTTCAAACCTCTCAGAAACA
Organism: Panax notoginseng; assembly: GCA_016801055.1. Lineage (NCBI taxonomy): Eukaryota > Viridiplantae > Streptophyta > Magnoliopsida > Apiales > Araliaceae > Panax > Panax notoginseng. The sequence continues at coordinate 92,896,874 of CM029018.1, forward strand.
TCCTCGTCATACGTTCCTCATTCTCCACCAAATGAGGTGCAAACCTGGACAACTCTGCAAACTTTGCCTCGTACTGAGATACCGTCATATTATTCTGCTCTAGTCTAATAAACTCTACCTCCTTCATATGACGAATACTTTCAGGAAAGTACTTGTCATTGAACAGTTTTTGAAATGTCTCCCAAGACATGCTGAGTGCGGTTGGATGGGTACGCTTCACAGACTCCCACCAGTAATCTGCCTCGCCACGGAACATAAAGGTGGCGAATGGAACCTTCTGTTCCTCCGTGCATCCCAAGACATCGAATATCTTGGTAATTTGCTTGACCCACGTTTCCGCCATGATCGGATCCGGCTTTCCCTTAAATTCTGGTGGTCCCAATTCTTTGAACTGTTTGGCTGTGACAAACCGTGAATTGCTATCATTTCCTCCTGTATTTTGAACACGAGTCTCCCTTGTCTGGTTTTGCAATAATTGCAAAAAACTTCTAAACATTCCATCGTTCATCATCTGCTCATTGGTGTTGTTCACAGGAGGAACATTGCCAGCCTGTTGCACGTTCTCCTCGTTGGTAAGCACCGGTGTCTCCACGGTCTCATTTACTCCACTATTAACATTCTCAGTCGACATTCTCAAATACTGCCATAAAACAAGGGTTAATTAAATAAATTAACAAATCACATAATACCCCTATATTATGACTGACCAATAAATAAGCTTAGGTAGGACACACTAGCGAAGGATTCGTCTCTCCCCTCCTAGTTCTATTCCCCGATCTCCGCCAGAGATCATATCCCTAAGCTCTGATACCAACTGTGACGCCCCCAAAATAGGTATACAACACCCATTCTGAGTCGCCAAAATACATGGTACAGAAACAACTACATCTTTATTATTACAACACAAGAACTGTGAGTTTAAATACAAATATTGTCATTTAGACAATATCCACACTCAAATAAGCCCTCATTACAATTATTGATACATTATTTCACAAAAATAGTGAGGACTACTAAAGTAACTTCTAGAACCATCATTCCATACCCCGACTAGTACTCGCTACATTCTCGCCTCCTGAGAAAAATGGAACAAAAAGGAAAAGGGTGAGCTCAACTAGCCCAGTAAAGAACATTATGACTAAGATAATACAGAACAAATTATCGTTAGTCTTCAACAGGGAAAAATCTAATAGAATACAATAGACAACAAGTTTTAAATCAATAACTGCAGCGGAAACAGCAAACCATTAGAAGAGTCAAGTAGAGAATGAGTTCTACTATCTTCTAAGATTTAAAAGTCCATCATCAATATTTTATCCCTGTAACAACAATCAATAACCATCTTTAATCAAATATTCATCTTTGCACTACAGGCCAAAGATATTCATTTGTATCACCAGTCGGTCATGTTCATCTCAACACCTGTTCATCTTTGCACTACGGGCCAAAGATATTCATCAGTTAATCATTCATCTTTGCACTACGGCCAAAGATATTCAGTAATATCATCATTTAGGACTGAGGATGATGAAAAATATATTAAAGAAAACGAATCCAGTGAAACAAAATAACAAATATTAAGGATTCGTATTTCGATTTATTCATGTCCAAAAATACCTTATAATTATTCATAGTGAAGTAGAATTCAAGAATGATCAAAACATGGATACAATCAAAGCTAGTACCCAAATAGATATTTTGGACGAAAAGAAGAAAATTTTATTTTTCGGTGAATAGTAACTCGTGAATAGTAACTCGTGAATAGTAACTCATGAATAGTAACCCCGACGTGAAAAGTTCCAAATTTGATAAAAATTTCCAACCAATATTTCGGCATAATGATATTGAAGAAATAATATCATTTTTGAATAAAATAACATCCCTTACCTCGTACAGACAGTACTTCTGGTCGGAATACCGGTATAAGGCTGAAAGACACTTGCTCTGATGAATAGAAACTCTCAAAGTATCTAAATACTCACAAAATACACTCAATAATCTAGAGAGAGAAAGAGAGAAAACTTGTTTCTGGTGTGATTTTCAATTCTAACTTAGCCCTCTATTTATAGGAAAATGTTAGCACGCCGAAGCAGACTTAACCTGCAACCTGATGGCTTTACCTGCTACTATTCCCACCCACCACATTTGAATAAAAATCTCAGCACATTTCTTCACCAACCAAGAGTGGGGCCCACCAATTCTAGAATTTTCTACCAAAATGATTAACTCCGAAAATTCAACAATTTCTGAACCAGTCATCTCGTAAAATTCATAATAAATCATACGTTCATTTTTAACGGTTCAAAATTTGTGGACATATACTCAACTTATATATGTATAACATATCCAAAAATTACCACGATCCAACGGTCGGATTAAAAATTATAACTCCCGCAAAATATCTCAAAAACCCTGATTTTTAATACCTCCATTCCGACAAAAATACTGATAAAAACCTCAACATTAACTCCTTCATTTTTAACCACAAAAATATATCCCTCATTTATATCCACAAAAATAAATATTTCCTTATCATATGAATCAATAATTAATTATTTACAAATAATATTACAGAATCACATTTATGACAACCAGGCCGTTCCCAGGAAAGAGGGGGCTTTCCAATAAGGATTTCTCCTTACTGGCGCGCAATTAGATGACCAAACCTCTCCTTAGACAGAACTTTCTAGACATTGCCAATAATGTTATCTAATAATATTATTCAAATAATATGAATTATTGATCTGATAATGGGAAATACTGTGTAGTGACAATTATTGAAACAACAGTAATATAAAATATCAACGCAGCAATTATTGAATCAATAAAATAAAATACTGAACAGTAATTACTGTAACCATTATTGAGTAGTGCCTTCTTACGTAAGAATCAATAATTGGTGCAATACAGTGTGCTACTGTGTAACAACGCGTATTACTGTGTTTTAACCACCGGGTATTCCAACAGTATTAACGGTAACAACTACGCCGTTATTAATAAAAAATATATACTTGTCGTTTTCTTCATCCAATCGCTTTCCGTTATGGGGCCCACAAAAGACTGCGCCGTCGTACGAATATTCCCCGACAGGAAGAATATTCCACGACCAAACGAATATTCCCCGACAACAATGAATATTTTATAACCACTTGCTTATTTAAAATATTTACGCATTTTACCCATAACTAACCTCATTAATCAATTTAACACTTACTATTTCAAAATAATAAATAGAGGGAATTTAAATTTCATTTATTAATAATTTGGGGTCTTACAACCTCCCCTCCTTATGAAATTTCGTCCTCGAAATTGACGTACGTACCTGGTGTTTCGAAAAGATGAGGATACCTCGCTTTCATTTCCGTTTCCAACTCCCAGGTCATTTCCTCAATAGCATGGTTTCTCCACAAAACTTTAACTTGTGGTATGACCTTCGTGCGTAGGACATGCTCCTTTCTATCCAAGATCTTGACAGGTACCTCTTCGTACGTTAAGTCTTCAGCTATCTCGTCCGGTTCTAACTCAATAACGTGGTCTGGGTCTTTCACATATTTACGTAACACAGATATATGAAAAACATTATGAACACGAGACATACTTGGAGGTAACGCAAGTCTATAGGCCACATTTCCTACTCGGTCAAGAATCTGAAATGGACCAATAAATCGTGGATTGAGCTTTCCTCTCTTCCCAAATCTTGTAACTCCTTTCCATGGAGCCACACGCAACAATACATGATCCCCAATGTCAAATTCCACGTCCTTCCGATGAAGATCCGCATAACTCTTTTGTCGATCCTGTGCCGTTTGTATACGTTGTCGAATCGTTTGGATCTTCTCTGTAGTCATGCGTACCAACTCTGGTCCCAACAATGTTGCTTCACCCACCTCGTCCCAGCATACTGGAGAGCGACACTTTCGTCCATATAATGCTTCAAATGGGGCCACACCTATACTTGCCTGATAACTGTTATTGTAAGAGAATTCCACCAATGGTAGGTACTTATCCCAACTCCCTTTGAAATCTAGGACACAAAGTCTTAATAGATCTTCAAGAGTTTGAATAGTCCTCTCTGATTGTCCGTCCGTTTGAGGATGGTATGCCGAACTAAATCGTAAATCTGTGCCCATAGCTTTTTGCAAGCTAACCCAAAATCTTGAAGTGAATCTTGGGTCACGATCCGAAACTATGGATACTGGCATGCCATGCAGTCTCACAATCTCATCTACGTATATACGAGCAAGACGTTCAAGGGAATAAGTCTCCCGTATCGGCAAGAAATGAGCAGACTTGGTTAATCTATCAACAATAACCCAAATAGCATTTATGCCTTGAGAAACCGTGGGAAGACCCGTAACGAAATCCATGGTAATGTGTTCCCACTTCCATTTCGGAATCTCAAGTGGTTGCAATGGACCCTTTGGTACTTGATGTTCCGCCTTTACACGTTGACAAGTTAAACACCTCGAGATAAACTTTGCAATCTCTCTCTTCATATTATTCCACCAAAATGTATGTCGTAGATCACGATACATTTTGGTACTTCCAGGATGGATTGCAAATGGTGTATTGTGTGCTTCCATCATGATCTTGTACTTCAAATCAGAATTGTTAGGAACACAGAGTCTAGAGTGAACTCGAAGTATTCCTTCTTCATCGATTCTTGCTTCTGGAATAGAACCTTCTTGCACTTTCTTCTTCATACGCATCAGCTCTATGTCCGTAGCTTGAGCAGCTTTAACTTTATCGATTAAAGTCGGTTCTACTCGTATATTTGATATCATCATGTGGGTACTTGGAGCCTTCATCTCTATCTCCATCCTTTGCAAGTCATACAAAATGGGCCTTTGTGTTAACAACATTGCACTCGTACCCGCATATGATCTTCTACTCAATGCGTCAGCTACTACGTTTGCTTTTCCAGGATGATATTGGATGGTATGATCGTAATCTTTCAACAGCTCGAGCCAACGTCGCTGCCGCATGTTGAGTTCCTTTTGGGTGAAGAAATATTTAAGGCTTTTATGATCTGTATAGATCTCCACTTTCTCCCCATACAGGTAGTGTCTCCAGATCTTCAACGCGAAAACTACTGCTGCCAACTCCAAATCATGAGTAGGATAATTCCTCTCATATTCTTTGAGTTGTCGCGAGGCATAGGCTATGACTTTCCCATGTTGCATGAGAACACATCCTAACCCTTTGCCTGAAGCATCACTGTAGATAACAAATCCATCCGAACCAGATGGTATTGTCAGAACAGGTGCCGAAATGAGTCTCCTCTTAAGCTCTTGAAAACTCTTCTCGCATTCCTCGCTCCATACGAATTTGATATCTTTCCGAGTCAGCTGAGTTAACGGGGTAGCGATTCGAGAAAACCCTTCCACGAATCTTCGATAATAACCAGCTAAGCCTAAAAAGCTACGTACTTCGGTCACCGTCTTTGGTTGCTCCCAACTTTGTATTGCTTCAATCTTCGCCGGGTCAACAGATACTCCATGTTTTGACACCACGTGCCCTAGGAAAGCTACTTCCTCAAGCCAGAACTCGCATTTCTTCAACTTGGCATATAACTTATTTTCACGCAGCCTTTGGAGTACCAGCTTCAAATGATGCTCATGATCTTCACGGCTTTTGGAATATATGAGGATGTCATCAATAAAGACAACAACGAACTGATCCAAATAATCCTTAAATACTCGGTTCATCATATCCATGAAAGCCGCAGGAGCATTAGTCAATCCAAAAGACATAACTAGGAACTCATAATGCCCGTACCGAGTTCTGAAGGCAGTCTTTGGAATATCCTCAGTTTTAACCTTCAGCTGATGATATCCAGAACGAAGATCGATCTTTGAAAAGAACTGTGCTCCTTGTAACTGGTCAAACAGGTCATCAATACGAGGTAGCGGATACCTATTCTTAATAGTGACATGGTTTAATTCCCGGTAATCAATACAAAGTCGCATACTCCCGTCTTTTTTCTTTACAAATAAAACAGGAGCACCCCAAGGAGATGTACTAGGACGAATGAAACCGATGTCCAACAACTCTTGTAGTTGGACCTTTAACTCCTGAAGTTCAATAGGAGCCATTCGATATGGGGTTTTAGAAATGGGCTTTGTACCAGGTTCAAGATCAATAAAGAATTCAATTTCTCGTTCCGGGGGTAGACCGGGAAGTTCTTCAGGAAATACGTCAGGAAAGTCAATAACAACAGGAATATTATTCAAATTTGACGTGTCTTTATTCAAATCCATAACATGGGCTAAGAAAGCTTGACATCCGTTTTTTAATAAACGAATGGCTTTATGGCTTGATATAACAGTGATTGATTTTAATGGCTTAGTTGTTTGAATTCGTACAACAGGTTGGTTAGGAATATGAAAACTAACAACCTTACGAAAACAATCAATTTTGGCATGATGAGTAGTTAGCCAATCAATCCCTAAAATCACATCAAAAGCAAGTATCTTTAAAGAGATAAGGTCAACAGGTAAGGTGATGGTACCAACTTGGATCACACAAGATTTATAAACAGTGGATGTGATGAAAGTTTCTCCTAACGGAGTCTCCACAGATAAATCAAAGTCTAACTTCTCCGGAGTCAAGTTTAAACGTTGAGCACAAGCAGGAGAGATAAAAGAATGGGTAGAACCGGTATCTAATAAGGTATAAACTTCGCATGAATTTATGATTAGCTTACCCGTGATCACCTCGTTTGGGTTCCTCGCATGTTGACCAGTCACGACAAACGCTCTTCCAGGAACCGTTGACTTTATCTTTTCTGGGACAGCTTTTTGAGTCACCATCCCCGCTGGACTTGGTTTTGCTACAGTGCAATCTCGAGCGATATGTCCTTCCTTTCCACAATTATAACATACCTTAAACTGTTGTGGGCAGTTTGGGCTGATATGTCCTTCTTTTCTGCACTTATAGCATATAACCGGTGGTCGTTCTCCTCCCTTGGAACCAATTGCTGTTGGTGCTGACGTCTTCGTATTGTCATTGTTGAATCTCCTCTTTTTAAAATCTCCTCCCGACTCGCTTCTTCTATTTTCATAGCCACGATTACCACCAGAGTGGTTGCCGTTCTTGTCTGTTTTTTTCTTTCTCCGCTGGTTATCATTGTTCTGATGACTGCTGTCACCGATATGATCCTGGTTGTGATCCCTCAGTTGACCGTACTCGTTATCTCGCTCTAATAATTGAGCCCTGTTGACAACATCTGAATAGAGAGAAAATTTATGAGAAATGAGATATTGACGTATGCCGGGTTTCAAACCTCTCAGAAACATCCTCGTCATACGTTCCTCATTCTCCACCAAATGAGGTGCAAACCTGGACAACTCTGCAAACTTTGCCTCGTACTGAGATACCGTCATATTATTCTGCTCTAGTCTAATAAACTCTACCTCCTTCATATGACGAATACTTTCAGGAAAGTACTTGTCATTGAACAGTTTTTGAAATGTCTCCCAAGACATGCTGAGTGCGGTTGGATGGGTACGCTTCACAGACTCCCACCAGTAATCTGCCTCGCCACGGAACATAAAGGTGGCGAATGGAACCTTCTGTTCCTCCGTGCATCCCAAGACATCGAATATCTTGGTAATTTGCTTGACCCACGTTTCCGCCATGATCGGATCCGGCTTTCCCTTAAATTCTGGTGGTCCCAATTCTTTGAACTGTTTGGCTGTGACAAACCGTGAATTGCTATCATTTCCTCCTGTATTTTGAACACGAGTCTCCCTTGTCTGGTTTTGCAATAATTGCAAAAAACTTCTAAACATTCCATCGTTCATCATCTGCTCATTGGTGTTGTTCACAGGAGGAACATTGCCAGCCTGTTGCACGTTCTCCTCGTTGGTAAGCACCGGTGTCTCCACGGTCTCATTTACTCCACTATTAACATTCTCAGTCGACATTCTCAAATACTGCCATAAAACAAGGGTTAATTAAATAAATTAACAAATCACATAATACCCCTATATTATGACTGACCAATAAATAAGCTTAGGTAGGACACACTAGCGAAGGATTCGTCTCTCCCCTCCTAGTTCTATTCCCCGATCTCCGCCAGAGATCATATCCCTAAGCTCTGATACCAACTGTGACGCCCCCAAAATAGGTATACAACACCCATTCTGAGTCGCCAAAATACATGGTACAGAAACAACTACATCTTTATTATTACAACACAAGAACTGTGAGTTTAAAAACAAATATTGTCATTTAGACAATATCCACACTCAAATAAGCCCTCATTACAATTATTGATACATTATTTCACAAAAATAGTGAGGACTACTAAAGTAACTTCTAGAACCATCATTCCATACCCCGACTAGTACTCGCTACATTCTCGCCTCCTGAGAAAAATGGAACAAAAAGGAAAAAGGGTGAGCTCAACTAGCCCAGTAAAGAACGTTATGACTAAGATAATACAGAACAAATTATCGTTAGTCTTCAACAGGGAAAAATCTAATAGAATACAATAGACAACAGGTTTTAAATCAATAACTGCAGCGGAAACAGCAAACCATTAGAAGAGTCAAGTAGAGAATGAGTTCTACTATCTTCTAAGATTTAAAAGTCCATCATCAATATTTTATCCCTGTAACAACAATCAATAACCATCTTTAATCAAATATTCATCTTTGCACTACAGGCCAAAGATATTCATTTGTATCACCAGTCGGTCATGTTCATCTCAACACCTGTTCATCTTTGCACTACGGGCCAAAGATATTCATCAGTTAATCATTCATCTTTGCACTACGGCCAAAGATATTCAGTAATATCATCATTTAGGACTGAGGATGATGAAAAATATATTAAAGAAAACGAATCCAGTGAAACAAAATAACAAATATTAAGGATTCGTATTTCGATTTATTCATGTCCAAAAATACCTTATAATTATTCATAGTGAAGTAGAATTCAAGAATGATCAAAACATGGATACAATCAAAGCTAGTACCCAAAATAGATATTTTGGACGAAAAGAAGAAAATTTTATTTTTCGGTGAATAGTAACTCGTGAATAGTAACTCGTGAATAGTAACTCATGAATAGTAACCCCGACGTGAAAAGTTCCAAATTTGATAAAAATTTCCAACCAATATTTCAGCATAATGATATTGAAGAAATAATATCATTTTTGAATAAAATAACATCCCTTACCTCGTACAGACAGTACTTCTGGTCGGAATACCGGTATAAGGCTGAAAGACACTTGCTCTGATGAATAGAAACTCTCAAAGTATCTAAATACTCACAAAATACACTCAATAATCTAGAGAGAGAAAGAGAGAAAACTTGTTTCTGGTGTGATTTTCAATTCTAACTTAGCCCTCTATTTATAGGAAAATGTTAGCACGCCGAAGCAGACTTAACCTGCAACCTGATGGCTTTACCTGCTACTATTCCCACCCACCACATTTGAATAAAAATCTCAGCACATTTCTTCACCAACCAAGAGTGGGGCCCACCAATTCTAGAATTTTCTACCAAAATGATTAACTCCGAAAATTCAACAATTTCTGAACCAGTCATCTCGTAAAATTCATAATAAATCATACATTCATTTTTAACGGTTCAAAATTTATGGACATATACTCAACTTATATATGTATAACATATCCAAAAATTACCACGATCCAACGGTCGGATTAAAAATTATAACTCCCGCAAAATATCTCAAAAACCCTGATTTTTAATACCTCCATTCCGACAAAAATACTGATAAAAACCTCAACATTAACTCCTTCATTTTTAACCACAAAAATATATCCCTCATTTATATCCACAAAAATAAATATTTCCTTATCATATGAATCAATAATTAATTATTTACAAATAATATTACAGAATCACATTTATGACAACCAGGCCGTTCCCAGGAAAGAGGGGGCTTTCCAATAAGGATTTCTCCTTACTGGCGCGCAATTAGATGACCAAACCTCTCCTTAGACAGAACTTTCTAGACATTGCCAATAATGTTATCTAATAATATTATTCAAATAATATGAATTATTAATCTGATAATGGGAAATACTGTGTAGTGACAATTATTGAAACAACAATAATATAAAATATCAACGCAGCAATTATTGAATCAATAAAATAAAATACTGAACAGTAATTACTGTAACCATTATTGAGTAGTGCCTTCTTACGTAAGAATCAATAATTGGTGCAATACAGTGTGCTACTGTGTAACAACGCGTATTACTGTGTTTTAACCACCGGGTATTCCAACAGTATTAACGGTAACAACTACGCCGTTATTAATAAAAAACATATACTTGTCGTTTTCTTCATCCAATCGCTTTCCGTTATGGGGCCCACAAAAGACTGCGCCGTCGTACGAATATTCCCCGACAGGAAGAATATTCCACGACCAAACGAATATTCCCCGACAACAATGAATATTTTATAACCACTTGCTTATTTAAAATATTTACGCATTTTACCCATAACTAACCTCATTAATCAATTTAACACTTACTATTTCAAAATAATAAATAGAGGGAATTTAAATTTCATTTATTAATAATTTGGGGTCTTACAAACAAATCCTCTATAAATAGAGCCTTCTTCTTCTCATTTCTCGTTGTTTGAAATATCTGAGTTTTGCTATTGGAAGTTAGTGGAATTGGAGAGTTAGTAGAATTGGAAGAATGGAGGAACTATAGTTAATAATTGCAAGCATTAAAGAGGTAATAATGCTAGCTTATGCTTTCGATTCCAAAGTTTTCAATTCCTTAGAAATGATAAGAAAAAGTTACCTTGAGTCACAAACTTGATGGCTAAAACTTGTTAAAATCCATGAATTTTTATTAGATGTTGTTAATATAGTTCAATACGAAAACAACGGAAGTTAAACGAACCAATTTGGTTGAGAAACGAATTCGTAGTGAATGAATTCGTTAAATTTGTCAAAACATGAACATTTATTGTGAACATGAGTTTTGGATTAATCATTGGGTTAGTTAATGTTTTTGAACTATTATAATTAGTCTGTAGATGAGTAGCTAAGAGTTTAAAGAGTTCAACGAATCGAAAACCAACTAATTCGTACTTAAAATGAGGAAGTTATGGCAAAAACTGTAATTTGTATGAAGCCACGCGCGGGCGCGCCGCCCGTGAGCGCGGGCGCGTAGCTGGGCACTGGGAAATGGCACGGGCACACTGGAATGGTGAGGGAATTGGGCGCACACGCGCCCTATGTGTGTTAAGTGTGACTGCTTTAACCTAGTTTGGTAAAACGGCCATAACATTTTTATACGGACTCCGATTGAGGCGATTCAAGATGATCCGGAACGAGGACGAATAGAACTACAACAATTGTTCTTTAAGTATTTCAATTTGAGATATTTAGGATTGGTAAAAATAGTCATCTTTAGGACTGATGTGTATTAGGAGGCAATCAGAGGGCGTCGGACATGCACATATGCAAGTGTAGTGCTCCGGACGATGAAATATGCTATTCTAAGTTATAAAACCTAAATATGCATAATAATAGACATGTCATATAATTACGATTGCTTAACCCATAACGAAATGCTTTAACATGATTTTCCAAAAGAAAACTTAAAATTTTTGAGAAACCGAAGTTAATGAATTTGGTGTCCTTTGAGTTCTGACCTTGGGCCCTATGTACGCATATCAACATGCATGAAATGTAGTTTTAAAGTTATCTTGCATATACTAGATTGGTATAGCTTGGTTTAAAGTGTTTTGAAAGAAAAATTTGAAGTTTTGAAAATGAAACTTAACGAACATTGTGTCTTTTAAGTTTCGACTTTGGGAACATGTGATTGTGGACTAGTTATATGCGTAGATGGATAAGGATTGTAATTTCAAGATATATTGCACATAAAAGTTTGTCAAGCTCGGTTTAGTCTGACTAAACAACTGATGCGTGACTTGGTGTTGATGAATCACCAGTTTTGCCAATTGATTGACTTGTTCGCCCAGAGACTTTAACTCCCGCTCCATCATGAACTGGAACTCTGAATAATCCCATCTGAAGGCATTATCCTTGCTAATTTGGGATAAACCACCCACATATTTGAGGTATTTGGAGCTCTCTCTACTGACCCTGTTGATCATGTTAACCTCCTTTTCCTTGTGTTGAGGGAGAGGGTTGTCTTGAACATGTGGTTGGTCGGGCTTGGTCACCACCATCTCACCATTGTCAATTAAATCCTGGATCTTATGCTTAAGGGCCCAACAATCCTGAGTGTCATGGCCTGGAGCTCTAGCATGGTAAGAACACTTCTTGCTTGTATTGAAGCCCTTTTCACTAGGGATGGCTGATGGAAGGAGATGAGTGATTTTCTTCTGAGCTGTCAGAAGTTTGAGAATATTTTCTAGTGAGTCCTCTAAGGGTGTGAACACTCTTGTACATCTAACTTCTCCACTCTTTGGCATTGGAGGGTTTTAAGACTGTGCTTGAAAAGAGGAATATTTTCTCCTTTGAATAGGCAAGTTTTGATTGCCTTTTTGTCAATATCAAGGAAACATCGTCTTCTTTCTTCTTATGGACCCTCCAGAGATTATTCCCATAACTTCCAGATTGGATATATTCAGCTACAGCTTTTAAAGCGACAAGGTCTTAAATCTTCCCTGATTTCAATCCCATTTCGGCCATTTCTCCGTGCTTAATCATTTTTGAGAATTGCTTTCCTATTCCAGCTAGGACCCTCTCATAAAATGGAGCTTCCTGAATATCTATGAAAGTCATCACCATTTCAAACTCTATCATGGATGGGATAACTTAAGCAGCCAGACGCCTCCATCTTTGGGTATACTCTCTGAATGACTTATTAACTTATTTCTTGACCTTGGTAATTTGATAACGGTCTGGATCCATCTGAGTTTGAAAGCTGTATTGACTGAGGAAAGCATGGGCTAACTCCTCCCAGCTATGAATTTTGGAGTTATCCAATTTGGTGTACCATGCTCTGGCTTCTCCAGTTAGACTTTTCTAAAATAGCTGCATTCTGAGCTTTTCATTCTCGGTGTAGGATCCTAGCTCTCCAATGAATACTTTTAAGTGGGTGTAAGGATCTCCCAATCCATCATATTTTTCAAAATCAGGAGTCTTGAATTTCTCCGGATAATGAACCCCGGGAAAGATGCAAAGGTATGAATATGAAACACTTCCGTGTGTTCCAATTCCTTTGATGGACCGAATGGTCTCTTCCATTTGTAGAACCTTCTTTCGAATATCACCAGTGTCCTGAACTTCTTTAAGATGGGTGATTTCAGGGCTTTTGTTGGTCTTATCAGATTGAGACTCAAGTGCTGGAACTTCTTTGTCCGGACCCTAGATTCCTCCATGTGCAGACGATTCTGTGTGGATGGGTATTTGTGGACCCTGAGTTGACTTGTGTAATTCTTTGAGCAGAACAGCCAACTCTGTGATTTGATTGCTGAATCCTTTGAACTCCTTGCAAGAGACAGAAGTAGGATTAGGCTGGCCAGATGTAGCTATGTTTGGTTGTAGGCTTAGTGCCTTCTTGGACTTTGAACGGGTAACGGGACCAATCGTTTCCCTATAAAAAGACTTATGTAGTTTAGTCTGGGGTATCGTGGTAATGTTACATGCTATGTAATGTGTTCATTTTTTAGGAGTATTATCTTGCAAAATGGTTGTCAGCTATTTTAATGACAGGTTTTAATATGCATGTTCACATATTGCATTATATTTTCCATCACATTGAGATTGACATGGAAATGAAATTATAAGTAATTAAAATGGGAAGGTATGAAGAGACTTCCCTCCGCGTTTGGAAAGCAACATGTCGACGTCGGGATTTTTATTTGTCCCTTTCTGTTCTTGTCTTTTGGTGTTCTCATGTTAGGTGAGATTTGTTTGAAAAGGTCCGACATGTATATGTCAATGATTTGACTGTAAGAGTTGCTAGTTGGTTATTTTTAAATGGTTGCACCAACTTAACTGAGAAAAGGTTTGCACAAAGACCTAGTGATGTGACACTGTTTAACTGGTCTGTAAAATCGAAATTCGTTAGGGTCCGGGGGCTTGATTAAGCGAAGGGAAGGTGTTAGGCACCCCCCCCGACTTCCGTAATAACACAGATACTGCCACATAATGACATGGGATACGTGGTTATACAATGCAGGGATGATGGGTCCATTACCAGATCTTTAAGTCTTTAAATTTTATCCAGTGTGTTGTCTTGCATAGTAGTCACTCGGGATTTGAGCTATGGTTCTTGTGGGACACTTCTATATGAAATGTGGGTTGAAATGATGTTGAGACGACGTGAATGTGGTATTGAGGTGGCAAAATGATGATTTTGCCCCTCACCGAGGTTATCTCCGGCTCTGTGCTGATGTAGCAGTCATTGCTCAGGTTTATCTCTGAGATTGGGTTGCTGGGAGTGCTGAATGTCCTTAGGGTTATCTCTAAGGTGTGTTTGACCTCCCGGGGTTATCTCCGGGGTTGGAACTGAGTGTCCCGGGGTTATCTTCGGGGTTGAAACTGATTTTACTTCCAGGGTTGTCTCTGGAAGACGATTTTGCCCTCCTGCAGGGTTAGTAACATGAATGTAAAAATTTGAGTGTCTACAGTAGTTATCGTGCAATTTTTCACAGTCAGGCAACATACTCTTAATGGCCTTCAAGAGTGGCTCAAAACATTCAAGGCTCATGTTTTGATCAATCTTGATGTTAAGTAATGTCGCCACTACAGACAATGTAGTGTGCTTGGTGAAACCATGCCACAATGGCTCGCTACCCTTATATAAGAACTTAAAGAATGCTTTGGCATCAGAATTCATAGGTTGCTCTTTGTCTTGTTCCCAATCAAAATCCTGCCTTGCAATATCATGAACTATTTCATTCACACGATGGGTACTGTGGCCCGGATTGTGTACTTGTGCGATGTCACCATCTCTTCTCTGCCCATGTGCCCAACAGCATTGTTCGTAATTTTTCATGAGCCAAAAAATAAGTAAATGATAGCTTACCATGTCTCTATCCATATAATTTACATTCTTACACTTCAAACAATGGTATCTTATCTTGTTCTGACCATTCACACATTCCAGGTAACTATACGCATAATCCAGAAACACTTGGCAACCAGTTCTAAGCTCAGTTGTAGCACTTATCTAGGCACTTGACATTCGTCTACTCATCCAACTACGGTCTGAATAGAGGTACATGATACCATGGTACCTACTGTAGACAACACGAGCTTATTAATGTATAGCATGGTCAGACTCTCTAAGCATACTTGTAGGAATATGACTTGAGCATACTTGTAAGAATATGACTTGAGCATACTTGTAAGCATATGATCAACATTTGAGCATACAAAACAGCTTTAGCCATACATGTTCAAACCATAATGAAAAGAATGAACATTTAAGCATACAATATAGCTCCAACCATACATGTTCAAACTATATTGAAAAGAATGAACAGCTTAACCATATGACTTGAGCATACTTCTAGTTCTCAGTCGTGGCCCTTTCTTCCTCTTTATCTATTGGACTGTTACTTCCTTAGTTTAATTACAATGCATCAACAACATTAGGGGGTGGAAGAGCTAGCTGTATATATATAGCTGGGATCTCTCCCTTGTAGGTTGGTTCTTGACCCCTACTTGGCCTGTACAATGTCCCCTACTCAGCCCCCCAACAGACTTAACAGTCCAATCACAGTCCAACTTGCACAACCGCTCAGTTAATATTTAATACAAACTCAGCAGTTTCTAAATGAATAGAGAAGGAATATTTTTACTTTACTCAATGTTAGTCAATTGAAAGACATGACATCCATAAACAGTCTCAAACTGAGGACTATTCGGCATTCACTCTTAATGAGTGAATGTCAAACGAGTTTCTAAGCTCATAAATACTACTTAGTTCATTATATTATATTTTTTACTTTATTTATTTTTATTATTTTATATTATTTTATTTAGTATTGAGAAACTAAGTAAATACTAATTAGTTCATTATATTATTTTATTTTATATTACTTTACTTTATTTATTTTATTTTGTATTATTTTATTTTATTTTATTTAGTATTGAGAAACACTAATTAAATACTACTTAGTTCATTATATTATATTGTTTATTTTATTTTAAATTGTTTATTTTATTTATTTATTTATTTTATAGCAATTTATTTTTATTAGTTTATTTAGTATTGAGAAACTAAGTAAATACTACCTAATTTATTGGATTAACTTGATTGATGGAATGCTAAAATCAGTAGTTCAACTAATTTCTATATTTGAAATACACAGAGATAATTTCTATAGTAAATTTGGATTAACTTGACTGATTGAATGTTAAAAGCAAAGTAATTAAAATATCAATTGATTGGGAAGCATAAGGTAGAAGGGGAAGGTCTTGAAATCAAAGTATAATTATTATCTGATCAGCGGAAAGATTGACTCCGCAACCTATAGTGGTTTTATATAGGAACACACTACTACAAAAATTTACTTTCTTATAATACGGAAAGTAAACAAAATTTAAGTGCAATAACTCAATATCTCAAAATTTCCACTAAAAAAACATTCAATAAATAGATTATATCATTGAAGAAAACTTCATCTAGGAATTTAGCATAGCAGACCATATTGCTGATAAGCTTTAGATTTCTTCTATAGAATGAGTCCTGTTTTGTATTCATTAGAATTCAACACAAACAACACCACGAAAGTATATCTTTACCAATACCACAAAAGTTTAAAATGTTTGTGTATCGATTCAATACTTCTAGCACATTCATTTCGTTCCAATCATATAACACCCAAGATAGACAACACCCATTTCAATACTCATTCAACTACTTGTAAAATTTCCCATAATTCTATCATTTTCCCTCTTTTTTAATTAGGAACTCAAGGTAGTGACCAAATTCATTTTAACAAGTATACTATTGCATCCAACCCCAAAATATGAAAATAAAAATTCAAAGAAGTGAGAAAATGAAATAAAAATTTTGCATCCTCTTTTCTATGTTCAACCAAACTAGGAAAATTTTGTTTGGGAAATTAAGGGATAAACCAACTTCAGTCTACAAATGTACTATTGACTCCAAACCCCATAATATGCAAATGAAAATTTTGAAACATATAACAATTGAGAAATTGATGTCGTGATTATATTTAGTATAGATCCTTCTACAACAACAAAAGCAAGTACTTTAAAGCCCTAGCAAGAATTACTCCCTCAAGACATCCATACCTTAATAGATGGGTGGTGGCGAAAGCAGCTTGGACGTCGGTGGCGGTAGCAGTGGCTTTTCCCTCTTTATTTCCTCCTTCACTCTCTTTCTTTCCTCCGTTTTTGGTTTGCTCGACTTCCTGGATCTGATTAGATTAAAATTGATCAGTGACTGCTTTCTACGACCGCATGCAATCGCTGCTTTTTAATGGCGTGGATGCATTAGTGGTCGTACAACGGTCGCTAACATTTATTGGTCACAACAAATTCCCCGATAAATTTGCACAAAATTTTTGGAGGGAAATTTACATCAGCGACTACAACTCGGTCGCTAATATCAATAGTAACACATTGTAACTGCAGTCGCTAATACCGGTATCTATTAATAACATTAGCAACCAAAACTTGTGGTCGCAGTTACTCTTGGTGTGAGACCCCAAATTTTATGAATAAAGATTTAAACTTCTCGAAATATTTTTTTAATATTATGGTGTGGATTTGATATAATGTTATAGTTGTGGGTGATATTTATAAATTTTACAAAGTATGCAAGTTGTTATAAAATATTCGTTTGGTCGGGGAATATTCTTTTTGTCAGGAATATCCGTACGACGACACAATCATTGGTGAACCCACAACGGAAGTCTTGTCGTAGTAAGAAAACGACAGAATTATCTTTTTATAAAATAGCGGCGGAAGTGTTACCGTTAAAACTGTTGAACTACCTGGTAGTAAAAGTACAGTAATACGCGTGGTTGCATAGTAACACACAGTATTGATTATTGATGCTTACGTGAGAAGTTACTTAGTTATACTCTATTATTGCTATAGTAATTATTGTATCAAATCTCTCATATTATTGATTCGATTATTGTGACAGTATCATCTACATAATATGTTATATTATTAAATCAATAATTGAGACGACAAAGTTATTCATATTATTAAATTGCAATATTTACAATGTCTAGAAGTTCTGTCAAGGAGAGGTTTGGTCACCTAATTGCGCGTCAATAAGGAGAAATCCTTATTGGAAGGCCCCCTATTTCCTGGGAACGACCTGGTTATTAAATATTGTGAGTTATAATATTAATGATGAATAAGTTCGTGTTGATTAAAGATGAATTTGATAGTTTCATTGTGTTGAAATTGTTGTTGTTAGTGGAAATCGACATTTATTTTGATAATAATTGATGTCTGGAGGTTATATTATTCAATCAGGTATTCAGAATACTTTTCGTGTCGGAGTACAATTCACAGGGTACTATTCATGAGTTACTATTCACGAGTTACTATTCATGAGTTACTATTTATGAGTTACTATTCACGAGTTACTATTCACGGGATACTATTCACCCTAAAAATATATTTCTTTTCGGTCCAAATCATTTTGGGGTACAATATTATTCTATGAGGAGATGTGCTAATTTTTCAGACCGTTGGTTGAAATTATAATAGTATATCAATATGGATTGTTGATTTAAAGTTTTAATAGTAACTTGTCCCTTCAGTTTTCTAAGAGTTATTTGTCCCTTCAGTTTTTCAAGAGTTATTTGCCCCTTCGGTGTTTCAAGAGTTAATTGCCCCTTTGTAAATAGTAGTTGTCTCTTCAATATTACCAAGAGTCATTTTGACCCTTCGTTAAGACCAAGAGCCACTTTCAGTTCTTCTATAAATAGAAGCTCATTCCTTCAGTATTTCTTACGAATTCACTAAAACTCTAGAGAGAGAAACTATAGAGAGAAAGAAGAAAAGTATTCTGCTACTTCACTTTTCCAATATCCAGTTTCTTCTAAGGTAAGGGGTATTATTCTTTCGAATTCATGAAGAGAATTATTTTCTTTCAATACTCGTAAGAGTTGTTATTCCATTCTTCATTATTATGTTGGAATAACCTGTTTATGCGAAGTACCGCATACATGGTGAAATTCTTCTATTATTCTGTTCTTTATTATTCTGTCGGAATATCCTGTCTGTGCGTTTACGCCGGACCTGGTTCTATTATTTATTATTCTGTCGGAATATCCTGTCTGTGCGTTACGCATGACCTGGTTCCATTATTTATTATTCTGTTGGGAATAACCTGTATGTGCAGTCTATCGCATGCATGGTGAATCCTTCTGTTATTCAATTCTTTATTATTCTGTTGGAATAACCTGTCTATATGGATTACCACATGCATGGTGAATGATCCTTTGTATTCATTCCTTATTAAATTGTAGAAATGATATGTATATGTGGATTACCGCGTGGCGGGTGAAAATCCATTTACAGTTTCATACATTCTATTATACTAAGTTAGTTAAAGTTTTGGCTTCTATATTCCTTGAAATTAGTGGAATATCCTGTATATTTGCGCTTCATCCAATATCTTTTCGTGGAAATATTCTTCTGAGCATTCTTGAATTTTACTCCACAAAGCAGTATCATGTTGACAATTTGGACGTTATTGAGTTAAGGATAAATTAACTTATTAATCTTTAAAACTTATTCTTGAACTTGTTTTATTAAATTATTATGTCATTGTCATATTGAGTTATGTTGGTTATTATGTGAAAACATGGAAGTTTCTTAGAAATCACAAAGGGTTGAAAATCAGATTTTGGTGAAAATGGAGTATGAAATTCAATTGACCATATCTCCTATTATATTTTGAATTTTTGAGTGTGGTCAAGTTCTAGAGTTAGATCTATGAGTTTTCTAACTTACCCAAGTGGAATCACTAGAAAAGGTGTTGTAGATTTTCGTGTGGACTGATTTTAGCAAATGAGTCAAAAACTGCAAATTACCAAAAAGGCTACTGCCCAAAAGTTTAAAAGGGCATTTTCGGCCACTTAGCTTGTGAAATAAATTCCGGCCTTTTGGGACATGAAAATATATGGTATAAAGTACCTGCTGTGCAAAAATTAGCTCATTCCGACTTAAAATGAGCAAGTTATGACTATTCAATATTTAAATTTTTCCTACGAAAAATACTATAACCGGAGTTCTATAACTCCCATGACTATGAAATTTAAACTGGAAGCTCACATTAACATGTGT
Source organism: Panax notoginseng (assembly GCA_016801055.1). Taxonomy (NCBI): domain Eukaryota; kingdom Viridiplantae; phylum Streptophyta; class Magnoliopsida; order Apiales; family Araliaceae; genus Panax; species Panax notoginseng. The sequence continues at coordinate 92,917,140 of CM029018.1, forward strand.
AAGATCCTGCCAAGATTTGGGAATTTCTGGAGTTAAACTTGAGGTAGCTAATTTCTTAAGGAATTAATTAGAAATTAATTTTTGAAAAATACTTAAGGGAGTTGAAAAATTATAAAAAAATACTTGTTGTGTATGAAATATAAATATATATATATATATATATATATATATATATATATATATGTATGTATATATGTTTGGACAAAGGATAGAAAAATAACAAGTTGATTTGATAATTTTTCATGAAAATGGTTTAGTTACGAACCTATGAGTTAAATATGTTATGTGAAGTAACAAAATTGAAAAATAGGATTTTATGGCTTGGGAATCATATATAGGGTATATGCAGATTTTTGATAAGGGATTTGATCGTTGGTGATGAAATCTTAGGAGTATGACATTTTTGAATGATTAAATGTATTATTTGTTAAAGTATAAACAATTGAAATAAATTATTTATAATTTTAAGAAGTGATTAAAATATTGTTATAATATTAATAATATTAGATTATGAGTTTATTAAGTGATTGATAATATTTGGATAAATTTAAAGTCTTTAATATGTATCATTATTTTCGTTTGATTAATGCTTATATCATTGTCATCATTCTCATGCTTTTATTGTGATGAAAATTATCTTTGGCTTACATGCATAGATGGACTTGGTATGATTATGATTAGGGATTATTAAGTATAATCATGACTGTAATGTGACGAATGATGTGGTGAAAGTCCTCAGTGGCCTGTAGTGTATTGATGGACAGTTTTTGGTATGATTATGACCCGGGATTATTCGGTATAGTCATGACCATTGATGATTTAATGAATATCCTTGGCCCGTAGTGCAGAGATGATTCGATGATGTGGTTTATTTATTAAACTGAGTCTCAGCGATAAAAGTGATGAAAAATCTTTTTAAATCATAAACGATAGTAGATTTTATTCTCTACTTGACTCTTTTAATGGATTGCTTGTTCCGCTGCAGTTAAACTTGATGTCTATTGTATTTTATCAGTTTAACATTGTTGAAGACTATTGATAATTTATTCTGCATTATCTTAGTCATATTATTTCTTACTGGGCTAGTTGAGCTCACCCTTTCTTTCACTGTTCTCTTCATGAAATGAGAATATAACTGGGACGAGCCGGAGAAAGGAGTGACGGTCCAGATGATAGCATTAGTAGTCCTCACTATTTTGTTAAATAGTGTGACAATAAATATAATGGGGACTCCTTTGAGTGTGGATATTGTCTAGATGACAATATTCCTATTAAAACTCTCAGTTTGTGTATTGTGGTATATTACACGACGGTTGTATAATTAAGTTTGTATTTATATTCTGTACTATGTATCTGACGACACAAGATGGGTGATGTATATCTATTTTGGGGGCGTCACACTTGGTCTTTGTTGACCCATTTTCTTATAGTGCTTCCCTTTAATTTACTAATTTTACAATTAACGTGGGCAAGCATTGACTGTGAAAATTTAAGAATTAACAATAACCCATCAAAAAATTTTCGAGCGAGCATGGATTATGAAAAATCATATCTTAACAATAATCTATGAAAACCTCTTATTTAATTTAAAATCACATAAGAACTATAAAACGAAGGTATTTCAATAAAGAAACATGAAAACGAAATCAATTAAACATAAAATCATAAATAATAGAAGAAATAAAAAATATTAAGGAATTGTTAAATCCACAACACTTTTTACTATTTCCACAACAAAAGTGTCGTTGTAGATGTATAGTGACGGTAAAAACCGTCGCTATAGGATCTATAGCGACACTTTTGTTGTGGAAATAATATTTTATGTTGTGGATTTAACAGTTTCTAAATATTATTATGAATAATTATTTAATTTCATCTTCATCCTAGATATAAAAAATTAACTAGACAAGAAAATAAATAAACTAACTAAAATAAAGAAGTGAAGAATATTAAAAATAAATAAGAAAACTCCCTTTAATTAACTATCATCAAACGAACGTACAATGAAGAAGTAATTAATTCTTACTCCGACTCCTAACCTAAACTAATACCAATCCTTTTCTCTCAAAAACAAGAGACTTATTTATAAGAAAAATAAATTTGTGCCCTAATTTAGATTCATTGAACTTGGCCTCTCTTGTTCCCTTTTATTTCCTTATGTCTTTCTTGGCTTCAATTTCTATATGGTAATCTCCTAAGAGTCCATTTTCATGTAGGTTTCAACTTTCTATTGGCAATTAAGAGATTTTCTAGATAGACTTTCCTTTCTCATGTTAGATTTGACTTGCACACCAAGATTGTTCTACCTATTTTCTTCTCGTTGTAATATTCTTCTTGGATATTTCCTTACATGAATAAGAACATTAAATATCGCTTGACCACTAAGATTTTTCCTTTATTGCAACAAAATATTAAATCCTATAAAACAAAATAAAATAAAAAATATTAATTAAATAAACTAATATAAATAAAAAGACAAAATTAGGAATAATAAAATGTATGAATTATGTGTCTATCAAATATCCACATACCTAACTTTTGCTCGTCCTCAAGTAAAATAAAAACTATATTATCCCATTTTCGTAGGAAACACGATTGCACTTAGCATATGCAATAAGCCTTTAAACCCCAAGGTTATCCCAAGTGGACGAGTTGTATCTAGTGAGGATTTACAATAAATATACCCACAAAATTTAAAATTCAAAATTAAATCTTTTTGAGTTTAACTGATTATGAAATCTAAAGAAAACTTATAAGTATACATGAGCATTATACATAAGCAAAATTAAATTCAAAATTACACTTTCATCTTGTCAAAAATACTTAATCTTTATTCTAGAAACCATCCTTCATTATATTAATTTCATGTGATGCATGTTTTTGTATGTGATGTAACTCTTATTATGTATTTTTACCATGAAAATCAAGCAAACTCGTTTTTCTTTTTCTTCTTTTTTTCCCATTTTTTCCTTTTTTTTCTTTTTAAAATTTTTTTTGACTTGTTCAACGTCTTTTTTTCTTAGGCCTTTCAAAGTTACTTATGTAGCGAGCGTTGGACCAATGACTCCCAAACTAGTTGGTTTTAGGGTACTAGGTGTAAAAACACCCCTAAGGGCTTAATAACTCGAGTAATAAAGACCACAAAATTAGACTAGTCAAGCTGCTTATATCCATCACACTTTTCAGCGTGAATATCGATGCTTCTTGAGGCTTGAAAACTCAGTTATTTCATTCAATGGATATTGAAACATTTATTTATATCTTTAATTTTTTTTCTTTTTTTTCTTTTCATTTTTTTTAAATTATTCGAATCATAGTTTATAACTCACGACTAAGAATTAGTGCAAACGTGAAGTGTAAAAATGCTTATAAATCAATTTTATTCTAGATGGTATTTCAAATTAAGATTTCATATTTAATCAAAGGTTCAAGAGTTCTAAATCTTTTAATCTTACTCATGAACTTTTACTCCACGGATACTTATTAGAATTAATCCAACTCATAAAAATTCAAACAAAATTTTACTTTTTTATTTTTTGTGATTTTTTTACTATATTTTCCTAAAAAAGAAAAAAAAATACAATAATACTAACAAAGTCAATAGCCCTATACCTAAATCATGTGTTGTCCTCAATGTATACAAATGAAGAAAAGATGACAAAGATATGAAAGAATTATACCTTGTATGCGGGGCATTTGTTCTGCAAGAAAATGCGGTGAGAAGAAAAACAAATGTACCTACGAATTTCATATATCCTAAAAAATATGTGACTATAAATCAACAATACAAATGAGTAAGTGAATGTGGTCTTTTCATGATTTTCAGGAGGTCTAGAAAATTGAAAATAGTCAGAATTTTCATCAGAATTATATTTAGAATTGACCTCCGGGAAAACTTTCACTAACATGTTCAGAAGCTGGAAGAATTGATTGAAATACATTTCTAGTTTAGGTGACTTAAGTTTAGTGGCTCTCAACATATCATTGAACTTATCTAAGTATTCAAATTCATCCTAATTTTGGTCAGTGTGATTTAAGAAAAAATTAATTGAATCTTTTTCAATCAAGAGTTTATTTTCAATTACCTTTTGGATCATGTTTACTTTAATGGGTTGGTTCAAAAAAATACTAGGTCGTTTTTATAGGAATAAGTCTTTCATGGTATAGAGTTTTAGGCTTATAGATTTTTCAACTTTTTCAACTGACTCATTAAATGTGACTTGATCAATCAACTCAGAATTGTTTAACTCCTTAGATTGGTTTGACTCAAAGTGTGTAGAATTAAATCCATAATCTTCATTTTTCAAATCATTTTACAACCATTAGGATTTTCAAAATTAACCTTGGAATCACTAGAAAACTCACCCACATCTTATTCATTTATTATGGTGGCTAATTAACTCATTTGAATTTATAAACGAGATATAATTTGAGTCGTGTTTTTCATAAAATTCGAATGAGTTCCAATTAAAGCTTCCATAGTTTTCTCTAAGGTACTTAATCTTTTCTCTTCTTCATTTGAAAGTTCTTGTGGATATTGAGGCTTTGGATCCGAATATGGATATGGATATGAACTTAGATAAGGATTTTTATAAGTTGGAAAAAATTGATTTACTTGGTTTGCATTAAAATTTTCGTAAGTTTCTTGATGCCGAGCAAACTTATTATTCCAACTATAATAAGAGTCCATCTTTCCACCACTACCAAAACAAATATGCAATTTACCAGGAAAGTCACACAAAAAAATATAAAATAAATAAAATAATAAAATAAAAATCCTAGTTCTACGGTTAACATAAATAAAATCTAGACAACTCCTAACTGTTCTAAGTTACAATTTAAGGTCCACAAAATTCAAAATTTCTCACGCCACTAGCCTTCGTTGGTATGGTGATTAATTGAATAAGCACACGTTCTTTAGGTGTTTGCCTTTTGAACTTCTTGTCTAAACATCAGTAGTTTGATTAATTTAAAATTTAGTCTCCTCTTAGAATCCCTTGTCCTAATTGAGTTCGAAATTCTTAGGGGCCAACGTCTACTTGATTTTATTAAGGCAAGGATACGCAAAATGAATGGGTGGTTTGTGGGATAAGGAAGGGTGATGAAATCCCCACCTTGTCTTGTTACAGATTGTGCCCTTAATGTTAGATTACAATTAGATTACAAATAAGAATGTACAAATAAAATAAAAAAAATTATAAACAAATAAAGTGTCCTAAAAATATGTGAATTACGAAAGAAAGAGAAATTTTGACATACCTCAATCCTCCAGCAATCACCACAATTTGTATTTGACAATAAATAAATAAATAAAATAAAAACCTAAACAGGATGTGCTCTACATGAGTGAATAAATGAATGCGACAATTAGTTTTCTAACTAATAATAAAAACTAAAAAAAAAAAAGAAAAGAAAACTAAGCTACTATTTTTTTGAGTTAAGATACAAAATATAGGGGAAAACGCATCAATAATCTCGTCTTTCCGCACCGCTGATCCGCTTCGATAATCTTAAAAAAAATTTAAAAAAATAATAGAAAAAATAATAATTCGAATAAATAAAAATTAATAAATAAATAAAATTAATTCTAGTCCCTGACTACGGCGCCAAAAACTTGATGTGATAAAAATATGTAACTGTAAGTGCACAGTGTCAAATTGAAGAACTGGCAAGTACAAGTCGAACCCACAAAGACTAAATTAATTTCAATGTATCCTTAATATCTATTTTAGGCTAATAAGAAATAAAAATTGATATTTTATTAACTACAATTAAACTAACTCATTATAATAAATCAATCTATGAATTCGAATCCATTAAATAATAAACATAACAAATAATCCAATCTCTTTTATTTTTATAACTTAAATATGATTTTGATCTCCCTTCCCTTTAATTTAGTAATTTTACAATTAACCTGGGTAAACATAGACTATGAAAATTTTAAAATTAACGATAACTCATCAAAACTTCTTTGAACAACTATGAATTATGAAAAACTCATATCTTAACAACAATCTATCAAAACCTTTATATTAATTTAAAACCACATAAGAATTATACAATGAAAGTATTTCAATAAAGAAACATGAATGCGAAATCAATTAAATATTAAAACATAAATAATAGAAGAGATGAAAAATATTATTATGAATAATTATTTAATTTAATCTTCATCCTAGATATAAAAAATTAACTAGACATGAAAATAAATAAATTAACTAAAATAAAGAAGAGAAGAAGATTAAAAATAAATAAGAAAAGTACTCCTTTTAATTAACGATCATCCAACGAACATACAATGAAAAAGTAATTTATTTTTACTCCTACTCCTAACCTAAACTAATACTAATCTTCTTCTCTCTAAAACAAGAGACCTATTTATAGGAAAAATAAATTTGTGTCATAATTTAGATTCAATGAACTTAGTCTCTCTTATTCTCTTTTATCCCCTACTTTTCTTCTTGGCTTCGATCTCTACATGGTAATCTCCCAAGAGTCCATTTTCATGTAGGTTTCAACTTCCAATTGACAATTAAATTCTCAAAGAGATCTTCTAGATAGACTTTCCTTTCTTTTGTTGGATTTGACTTGCACATCAAGATTGTTCTACTTATTTCCTTCTCGTTGTATGATTTTTCTTGGATATTTTCTTACATGAATAAGAGCATTAAATAGGGCTTCATCACCAAGATTTTGAATTTATTGCAACAAAATATTAAATCTTACAAAACAAACTAAAACATATTAATTAAATAAACTAATATAATTAAAAGGACAAAATTAGGGATACTAAAATGTATGAATTATGTCTATCAGGTTTACAAACCAGGGTTTATGGTTTATTAATCAGGGTTTATAGTTTATTAAAATTGAGAAAGTACAAGTTACGAATACATAATTGTAAATCATGGTTAATAAATCCTAAATCTTGGTTAATAAACCCTAAACCCTGATTTATAAACCCTAAACCTTAATTAATAAACTCTAAATATTTATTGATAAAGCCAAACTTATTCTGATAAGCTGAAAAACGTCTGCTACGCTAAGTATTTTTTTTTACAGTTCACTACTAATAATAGTGAACATCGATTTTCAGTTTTTAATTCTGACTGTTGTTTCTTATTTTTAATGGTATAAATGATCTATAATAAATACATTCTATGGATTAGTCCATATATATATATATATATATATATATATATATATATATATATATATATATATATATATATATTAAAAATTCATGCATACTTGATACTTATAATTCTCCCTCAATCCTAGAAAGTGTCATTTATAAAGTTTATATTATATTTGTGCCAAAATTAGTTTAATCATTCAAAAAGTCAAAGTTTTTAACTAATCTTACTAATGCAACCCTTTATACTCGCTCCTACTAAATTCAGTCACAAAAGAACAAAATGCCATAAATATATATTATTAGAATTGGGTTCAAAATATTTTTGAAATGCCTATAATATTTTTGTTTCTTAATTTACATTAATATCATTAAAAATATAAGTCAAGTTGTGAGTAATTACTATTAATTAAAATGGAAAGTTTTGAAAGAACTTGTAGTGTTTTCGCACAAAAGCTTGAAAATGGAAATTTGTGGCAACTTATGACTATTAAAGAAAATCAGTATGTTTGGAATTTAAAAACACATGGGGGAGTAGAAGGAATATAAGTTAAAAAATAAATGTAAAATAGAAAAAAGGGAAAAGGGAAAATACCCTAGAGGGTATGTCTAGCATATATAACTTATATAAGTCTCAGAGTGCTCTTCTTATTTTGGAGAGAACCTTCTCTAGATTTTTTTTGTGCCCTAATAATTTTTTCTTTTTTATGAAATTTATTTTGTCTTTTTGTGGGACTTGTTTTCTTCATAATGTGATCTATTTCTTTCCCTTTTAGAAGATGATTTCAGTATCATCTCTTGAGAATATGCTTTCTCTAATTGAGATTTTTTTTTATTCGATCCTAAGAATTTTTTTGAATGCGTTAATCGTTGAAGATAAATTGTTCAGATTTGGGTATAACAATATCATGATGGTCAGTTTTTCCTCTGCTCGTATTGAAGAACTGCTCAGATCTGTATATTTTGTTATTATTTTTGAAATATGATTATTTTTTAGGAGAGTAACTGGTGTCCACTAACTTTTGTTACGATTGGTATTCTTAATTATTTGTTGTTCTATTTGAAAGGATTATCTTTTCAATTATTTGTATTATAATATTTTCATCACTTGTAATAGTTTACAGTTTTAATACATTTCAATCGTTTAAAAAAACTTACATAACTTATACGGTTAAAATTGTTCTATTTGTACAAACACAAAGAACAAAAAATATGAGAAAATATAAACTTATTTATATTTTTATTGTTTAGATATATGTACTAACTATTTTACACAAATGAATATTAAATAAAAATAAACCTTCTAAAGTATATTTGTTTTAAGCCGTTATAATAATAATGTTTCACAACTTAAAATTAAATAAAAATTTACTTTTTCTATATCATTGCATGCTCTTTCTATATGAAGTTTATTAAAATTTTATTTTGAAATTCTAAAAGTACATATACCTTAAAAAGTAAAGGAAAAGGTGGGGAACGGAAAGCATGTACGGATAGGAAAGTTCATCCCCTCTGAGTCTGTTAATACACCTCCTCCTTTTGGTCTAGTTAGAGAGTCGTTTAATAACACCTCTTTCATGATCAATAACGCCAGTCAATTGTCAACCAACACCCACCCTCTCTCCCCCTAACCACACGCTCTTTTTGTATTCTAACTCACAAGTGACACTCGCAAGTTATTGATACGATTGATATCTTATGTCATTTTTTTTGAAATAATTACCTTTTAAACTTGAAATAAAAGGTATTTTTAGTGTACCGACATACGCACTCAGACATTAGATCAATTATAACTAATTCAACGGTTTTCAAATGCCGTTAAAACTTACTCTCTCTCTATAATTTCAGATTTGTATATTAGTTTTTGAAATTTAAGTATATTTTCAAAAAATTTAATGTGCCATTAGTTGTTATTATGATTGATTATATTTTTTATTATTTGTTATTTTTCAAAATAAATTATTACTTTAATTTTTTATATTTTTATACATCTATCTTTTGTACTAAATTATAATTTTAATATATTTCAATCTATTAAATTGTTTAATCAAAAACGAAGATTTAAAAAAAGGAAAAAGAAAAAAGAAAAAAGAATTCTTAACATATTAGCTGGAGGGAGATTCCATATGTGGGAATCGAGCTGTAAATGAAAGGCTCATTTGTTCCTCCCTCCCTAACTCTAATCTTATATATACCTTCCCTTGTTCACTTCTTTTCCTCACTCTATAATAGTACTAACAAAATTAAAATCATACAAGAAAAACATGGAGTTCATAGCAATTATGTTGTTTTGCATATTGGTTACCATGATATCGTTTTTTCTCCTCCAAAGCCTCTTCAAATTCCTCGCTTCCGGTTACCGGAAACTGCCCCTCCCACCGGGGACGATGGGTTGGCCGTATATCGGTGAAACCTTCCAACTCTACTCTCAGAACCCAAATGTTTTCTTTACCTCCAAAGTGAAAAAGTTAGTGCTAATGACTCTTCTTGATTTTCCTTTGGGGATTCTTGAAATTTCTCTTAAAATATTTGTGTGTTGCTTACAGGAAATTTGGGTGTTTGTTTTTGTTTTTGCAGGTTTGGTTCTATATTCAAGACTCACATATTGGGATGTCCTTGTGTTATGATTTCGAGTCCGGCAGCTGCAAAACTTGTGCTTGTGACAAAATCTCACCTTTTTAAGCCAACATTTCCTGCTAGTAAAGAGAGGATGTTGGGGAAACAAGCCATTTTCTTTCACCAGGGAGCTTATCATGCCAAGTTGAGGAAGCTTGTTCTTCGGGCATTTATGCCCGAATCAGTGAAAAATATCATACCTGAAATTGAATTGATTGCTATCGAATCACTTAAATCATGGCAAGGTGGATTAATCAACACTTTCGGAGAAATGAAGACAGTGAGTTTTTCCCCAGTCCCTAATTCCCTATACCTTTTTCCTCCATAAAAATAAAGAAGAAAAACAGAGCTACTCTGTTTTTCCCCTGTTCTTCCTCTGTTTGGCTGAACTTATAAAATCATCAAATGATAATGAGTAACAACCAAGACTATTTTGACAAATAACTTCCTTGATTTTATAGCAAATTGTCAAGTGGGTGCTAAACGAAATTCTTGAATTTTTCTTTTGGCAGTTCACATTCAATGTTGCATTACTTTCCATATTCGGAAAGGATGAAATTCTATACAGAGAAGATCTCAAAAGGTGCTACTACATTCTCGAAAAGGGGTACAATTCGATGCCCATTAACCTTCCGGGTACGCTCTTCCACAAATCGATGAAGGCGAGGCAAGAGCTAGCTCAGATCGTGGCAAAAATCATCTCTCTTAGGAGAGAAATGAAACATAATTACATCGATTTACTCGGAAATTTCATGGGTGACAAAGAAGGCCTGACTGATGAACAAATTGCAGATAACATTATTGGTGTCATCTTCGCAGCTCGTGACACCACTGCTAGTGCCCTAACATGGATTGTCAAGTACTTGGCCGAGAATCAGAGTGTCCTTCAAGCTGTCACAGTAAGATTTCCAATTCCCAACCATTAAATTCTCAAATTTTGTATAAAATCTTGGTTACCAGCAAATGCCAAATCGGGTACAAAGAACGTCAAGTATGTGATGCTAAAGACACAAGTTTTTGTAACATGATTCAGAACGATACTACTTGATAGACGGAATGCATAGCATTTTTTGGTAACCAAGAGTAGGATAGAGAGTACTTGTAATAAGAATAATAGTGGTTGACTTAAAAATGTGTGCTTGCTTGTGACTTTACAGGAAGAGCAAGAAGCCATAATGAGGACTAAAGAGGAGTGTGGTGAAGAGAAGGATCTATCTTGGGCAGATACCAAAAAAATGCCAATAACTTCAAGGGTTATTCAAGAAACACTTAGAGTTGCTTCAATCTTATCCTTCACTTTTAGAGAAGCTGTTGAAGACGTTGAATTTGAAGGTAAATTACAATATATAACGTCTCAAAATTCGTGGCACAGACGTCAAAAACAATAATTCACCATAGCTTACTTGATTGTTTATCTTCAAATTTTCTTCAGGATACTCGATACCAAAGGTTGGAAAGTATTGCCACTCTTTAGACATATTCACCACAGCCCAGAGAATTTTTCTGAGCCTGAGAAATTTGATCCATCAAGATTTGAGGTAAAAAAAAGAAAAGAAATATCTAAAAGTTCTAATCATTATCTGAGTAATTTATTATGTAATCTCTTATCATCTGAAGTACAATCTTTTTCTATGATTTGGCAGGTTTCCCCAAAGCCCAACACATTTATGCCATTTGGCAATGGGACCCACTCATGTCCAGGAAATGAGCTGGCCAAAATGGAGATTTTGGTACTTATACATCATATGACCACAAAGTATAGGTAGGTGGGCAGGAAACTTCATCTCTATCATTATACTACTACTACTAATATTAACAGACTGTCTGCTTTATTTTTCTCAGTTGCAATTAAAAAAGGTTTAGTTTCTAAAATTAGAAACGTTTAATGTAGGGTCCTGCTGAGAGATATTTTGGCTGTTTTCATTTGCAGGTGGTCTACGATGGGCCCACAGACTGGAATTCAATATGCCCCATTTGCTCTTCCCCAGAATGGGTTGCCCATCAGGCTCTGCCTCAAGTCATAGCCAAAATCCCAGTCCCAAAAAAAACACAAATTTCTAAAAATAGAAACTTTTCGGAAAGATGGTTTCTATTTTCTTGGGATAAATATGGATAAAATGATCCTAATCCTTGAAGAGAGATAAAACTGTCAAAGAGCCACTCACAATAAGGAAATTTTGACAGATACCATTTTAACAATTAACAAGCAGCAGGGAAAAAGAGAGCAAATTGTACATAAAAAGAGTCTAGATCCCCCACAACGTGTTGATCAATGAATTTACAAGAATCATCCTCATTTGTTTTCTTCTAACAAATCATAGACTCAAGGGATGGGAAAAATTGTAATATAGTTAGCTAGTTTATTCCAATTTCATTGTGTTCGTAATTTTTATTTTTTTTAATGTATAAAGTCCGCAAGGCAATCTACATATATTAAATATATATGATCCGAAGTTTGGCTCCAATTTATCGACATTTTATGTCCTTTTCCCCCTTTCTTTTTCTGCATTTCTGCATAAAGAGAGTGGTAGTAAATATACAATACAATCCATGTATTTCTTTGGCTCTCTCCCTTAAGGTTGAGGTACTCTCCACGCAGGAAACTTAATGTGTTAGCTACGGTTACTGCACAGAACGATATGCACAGTGCCTTGTAATATTGAGAAAGAAATGTATATTCAAGATTCATACTGTGTGCTTCTAAGTTATTCCATTGGACCTGCATAAAGATATATAGTACTCCTCACTATAGTTTCATGAACCATGCAAAACAAGGGTGCCAGTTGAATCTAATATATCCATTTATTTCAAGAAAAATGTTTTCAAAAAAGCTTTTTAGGGTAAAAAGACTAGTTTATATTTTGAATAATGACTTCTTCTTCTTTTTTCTACAAGAACCCAAGTTCCAATAATGAGTTGGTGGTTTTAAGCCACAAGACCTTTTCCAGAAAGCTGAGTTTAGGTGTGTGTTGATCAGGATATCATCCATTGTACTTTTCATGTAATTAATTTCTCTCAATAAAGAATATTTAATGACAAAAGTAATGTTTTAAACGACAACAATGGTGACAAAATTATTAGTGACTATTAATGCAGTGTCGCTAAATCTTTTTTCGGTCACTCGATGTTTATTGGAAAAAATAGGTGAATAAGTGGAATAGAGTATTCAGGTTCGTTCTCTATAGCGACTGTTTTTATGTAAAAATATCATTTTCTATTTATCAAATTTCATAATTTATGTTTACCACTTCCTCAATGTCTTATGAAACTCCAAAAAACCCAAAACACACACACACACACACACACACACACACACACACACACACACACACACACACACACACACACACACATATATATATATATATATATATATATATATATATATATTCGTTCTAAAAACCCGATCTAATGTGCTTCTTTTATCCTTAGTCACTTTTATGTATATTAATAATTTTGATTAGCGGAATAATGTTACCACATAAGATCTTTAGCAAGATCTTACTCTATCTTGGCTTTGATATCAAATAGGCCAAGATCATATAGAGATTTGCAAATAGAGAAAAGCGGAATATTATTTAAGAACAAACAAACTTACATAGAGTTTGAAGCTTGAGAACCTCGAACTTGAAAACTCACAAGAAAACTTAGAAAATAAAACTGAATACAATTTTCGGATGCCTTCACAGAAGAGCAAACCTATCCTCTTATAGGAGCGAGGAGAAACATAATAATTACATAAAACAAACAACTTTAAAAAGGAATCTACTTTTAAAAAGCAAAATAAAATTTTAAATAAAGCTGGAGTCGGATGGACAACAAACACCGAGGGAAAAGCAAAGGGGACCACAACAGATAGAATAAGATTCATATCATCGAAAGCCTGACTTATTTAGGCAAAGGACAAAGGCATAAAGGACCACCTGGACCACCAAAATGCTTTAAGCATAAATACGCCTGAGTTATTTAGGCTGAGAGCACGGGCCACCGAAAGGATTACTAGATGAGACTTTCTAATCATCGCTGTCTAGCATAGTAACCGTGTCATTATGATTCCTCAGAAAATTCAGGATTTCATTTTTAGGAATTCCTTTTAGGATAGATTTTAACTTCTGTTGAGAAGCGTCATATTTTCTCATATCATAATCAACAACTTGAAGAGGGATATTCTCAATTCTATCCTCATAAAGCTTAGACCACCATTTGATAGCCATGCAGTTGTCGACATAAGCGATGAACCCATGTTCCTCCATGTTAAGTAATAGCATAGGACCACTTAAAGATCCAAGGGATTTCATTAGCACAACAAAAAGTTAATAATGCCTGATTTTCATTGAGGCAATTTGAAGTATGAAATTATTTTTCAAATGTATCTTCAACCTTCGGGGGAAGAAAATCCAGGACTGATCCCCATTAGTAGAACCAAGATTGAAACCATGCAAGAAAATCCTGAGCCTTGATGGTTTTTGGGAACTTAGGGTGAAGAAACCGACTATTTAAATACTGTTATAGATTAAGCATAAAGTTTTGTTTTGGGTAAGTTGGTTGTCGTTTAAGGTTGTTGAATTGTGTTAAGCCGTGTTGACATAAATCCTGTAGTAGACTTCCCATTTCCTCAAAACTTGTATGCTTATCTTGTTAAGTTTTAAGTACCGTTTATACGTCCAATGGCAAACCTATTCAGAAATCTTTCCAGATCAAGAAGTTCTTCTTCTTCATCTTCTCCCTCTTTGGATCAACTACTAAACAAGTAGTTTCCATTAGGAATTTTGAGACCCATTTACAAAATTGGTCTATCCTTCTTTTATCCTATACTAGCTTAGTCACTTTTATGTATATTCATAATTTTGATTAGTGAAATAATGTTACCACATAAATTACTGTCGTTTAAAGTGTTAAGTATAGACAAAATAATTATAAATATGTCACTTAAGCGTAATTATCGAACAATTATGAAAGTGTCATTATACATATATTTACTCTAATAAAATTATTTTTACTCAAACAATATCAATAATCTTTTGATCATTCTACTAGTTCCTAATTATTTATAGAATTATTCATTTTTCAACAATGCCAACTTAATTATGAAGCAGGGTTGATAAAGCTGAGATTTAAATTAGCTTGTTACAAGTGAAATGTAACACTGATTATTTAATTCGTTAAGTTCCGTTGTATGGTAAAATCGTGGTTATGTGTTGTTAACACCAAGATTCGTCCACGCGCACGTTCAATGCAGAAACGAAATCACACGAAGAAGCTTGACGACTTAGGCCGTTGGAGAATAGCTCTGATGATTGGGTAATATACCCATAAATCGGATAACTTGGACTTAAATGGTTGTATTCTCGAGTCATTTAGGAATATCTTTATTGTGTTTATGTGTTGTTTTGCAGATTTCGAAGCTGTAGGAACAAATTTGGGGAATTTGAGCTGAAAATGGCAAAATGTTAAATTTTCTGAAGGCCAGCGCCGGGGCACTACATTCAGTGTTAATTCCAACGCCGGGACGCTGGGTCGTGTCAGTAATTGACCAGGGCACGCGTTTGACCATTGTTTGACTTTCTGAATGGAGGTTGTTTGAAGTCAATTTGGATTTGGATTGCTAGAGTTTGGATACGTGGAGTATATAATGTTAGGTTTGTAATATTCGTGAACACAATCAAATTGCACAAATAAGCGGAAACGTGTAAAAATCAGAGTTTAAAATTTTACAAACCATATACCCGGATCATCCTTTATGCACAATTATTAATTAAACGAAAAGATATGAAAAACAAGAATCATACCCTTGAAGATTCGAGCTTCCTCAGGTACAAGTTCACCTCCAATCCTTTTCGCGTTCAACTTGAATCCACCAGGCTTGGTTCCTTCCTTTGATCAACGTTAGGCACCCAAGTGTTTGGCTTCTAGAGGTGATCCACCAAGAAAGAATAAAGATTCAAGAAGATGGGTGTTTGGCAAAACCCTAGTTTTTTTATCTCTCATAGAAAAAGAGCGTACTCTCCAACTATTGGAATTACGTCTGTTGTGAAAAAGTCAACAACAACTCACCACCCATAATAAGACTCCTCTTATTTATAGATGTAGGCAACCCTCCTTAACAATTAAGGAATTGGGCTTTATTTTAATTAATTAAACTCTTTTAATTAATTAGGCTCCTAATCTTATTAGGAATAATTAATTAAACTTTTAATTAATTAGCCTCCTAATCTTATTAGGAATAAATGAGAGTACTTTTATTAATTAATTCTCAAACTCTTTTAGGAATTAAATAATAATAATAAGACTCCTCTTATTAATTTATATTTAATATTTCTAAAATATTAAATAATAAATATTAAGCTATTTAATTTATTCTATCACCATAGATTAAATTAAATATACTTAACTTATTATTACGATTATGCCATTTGCTTCTTAAATAATTATTCTTCCTTTTATGGTGTGACCCTTTAGGTTCTCCATATTAAACCGGTTATGAATAAATCAATTAGAACAATTCTAATCTTATTTAAATAAATAAATTAAACTATTAATTTATTTAAATAAATAATATTTATTCTACAATAGGGATAAGCCTCCCATAGCGATCAACGATTTTTCAGATAATATAGATTTCGACATTAATCATAAAAGAACCTTTGAGTAAATAGTTATCGTACAATTCAATCCTTCCACCATACAATGTCCCAATTAAATATAAGACATTGAATTACTGTCAAGTCTTATTTATTTAATTATATGTATTTCGACTCTTAAATGCACAACACCAAATAATGCAAATTAGAAACTCCTTTCTAATTTCATTCTGCCTTGGGCAAGGACTACTGGGTTGTCATTTATCGAATCACATATGACATTTCTCTTCTTTTACTAGAAGTGGTAGATTCTTTATTGATCATACATTATCTCCATGTACAAGTTATTATACCCAAGCATACCCTTTGATATACCCTAAGGGTCTTAAGGAATAAGTCAAAATATAACTCATCATACACAAGATACTATGATGATCTCAAGTCCAAGGATCAGTTGTACTACTATCACTATAGGAATTCCTATTGACAGACAAGTAAAACTCCATTAGGTATTTCTTAGCGAGTCACGTTCAGTGAACTTATTCTCTAATAAGCACCTACATACTTGCTTTAGTGTCTCCACACAAATGATCATGAGATCAATTATCCTCATCCAATGAGCAAGCAACGTATGTACCAATTTATTTGGATTCACTAATCCCCAATTTAGTAATCCAACGATTGGGAACTATTTTAGTTTTAAGCTTTCTAAGAATTTAGATCTCATTAGAATGATCATCATCATTATTCTAAAAGCATTGCTTAAAACTATGAGTTTATCACATATTATAAAGCAGCAACATGTAGATAATTAAAAGCCTTTAATAAATTAATGCTTTTTTATTAATAAATGAATAAGATTGTTACAAAGTATATGCTTTGTCATCAAACATGATTGGCTTGTGTGCATACTACTTTCAATCTCCCACTTGCACTAAAGCCAATCGTCATGGTATCTCATACTCTTCTTCTCTAAGTGACGATTATCCTGCTGTTGGATAAGCTTCAGTAAATGGATATGTAATGTTGTTTCTGAGAGTCCACTATCTCTATAGTGATTTCCCATCTTTCAATGATTCTTATAATCAAGTGAAAGTTCCACAACACATGTTTAGATCCAAGATGAGACTTAGGAACTATTCCTAGTTCTGTAATGAACTTTTCATCCAAACAATCAACTTGCAGCTTCATTTACAGTTATATACTTTATCTTTATCACTAAACCAGTAACTCTTTGCTGTTTGGAACCTTTCCAATTTTACTGTACCATCGTTCAAGGTAACGATTTACCTTAAAGTGGATTTTCTGTCATAAACATGATCACATTCTTAGTGCCGATTAAGTACTTTAAGATATTTTTCACTGTCTTACAGTGATCTTCTCCAGAATATGACCGATCAACATCAGGTCTCGTATATTTCATCGTATACATGATTGTTACTCAAGTGATCTCTCCTTTAGGAGTCTTTTGGGACTATTAAGAGAGATTCACTCCAGGGCTCATCAACATGAGACATCTCTTGGAGTTTGCCATGCTAAACGACTTTAGTATCAAATGAATATACGTTCCTTGGGTTAAGTTGAGCATCCTCTTGAATCTATCTATATAGATTTATCCCCAATTAAGATACTCTTCTCAAATCATTCATAGAGGAATGTTTAGACAACTTTATCTTTACTGATTGTAGCATTAGTATGTCATTCCTTATCCATAGTATATCAACATATAATATTAGGAATGTCACGGCGCTCCCACTAACCCTTTTGTACACACTAGAACTCTTACCTCATCATATGTAACTGGATCATCATCTTCTATGATGCGTACCTCATCATCATCATCTTCTATGATGCGTACCTCATCATCATCATCTATGATGAGTCCATACCTCCCAGGTATCTTCGGTACTATTCCAGATTTACAATTCAGTTGTGGTACAATAGGTCTATCTACAGGTTCCTCTTATTTGACTTATAGTGATTTGTGGTTCTTGAACTCTTCAAGATCTATTATCCTCCCACTAGCTCCTTCATTGATAAACACCTTTATCTTAGAAGGTAGTGTGTTTCGCAACAAACACCTTTTGCTAAGTAGGATTATAGAACATATACTCTAAACTTACTTTAGGATGTCCCACAAATCTACACTTGTCAAATCTTGTCCCAAGCTTATCATTTGAAACCTTTTTCACATAAGCTGGACAACCCCTTATCTTAACATACTTAAGATTAGGAATCCTCTCTGTCCATAACTCTTATAGAGTCTTGGGGCTGGATTTTGAGGTTACCTTTTCGTAGATATGCAACTATTTATAGGGCATGACCCCAGAGGGATACTGAAATGTCAGTAAAATCATTATGGATCGTACCATGTCCAAAAAGGTACGATTTTTCCTTTCAGATACATCAATCAATTATTGTGTATCAGGAGGCGTCCATTGTGAGAAAATCATTTGAGATGATTTAGAAACTCATTGCACAAGTATTCCTTCCTTGATTCGATCAAAGAATCTTAATACTTTTCAAATTAGTTTCACTTCTAAATTCTTTGAACCTTTCAAATAATTCACACTTGTATTTCAGCAAATACACACATTCAACTCTTTGAATAATCATCTCTTTTTCTTATACTAATTTATTTAATATGCAAAATTATTTTTCACGTAAGTCAAGTATACAAAATCCATTAAGTAATATTTTAGTTCTATACAAAATATTATTATTATAAATAGAACAACAATTGTTCTTAAATATAATACAAAAGATTTTATTATCCAACAATAAAATAGAAATAATGTTTCTAACAAGAACTGAAATACAATAACAACTTATTGACTTAATAGATTTACCCATAGACAATGCTAAACTATAAGTTTCTATGGCTAATGCATCAACCTTTGCTTCATTTCTCACACATAAGATTACTTATCTTTGTTTAGTTTTCTACTTCTGATTGGTCCCTTCATAAATTTATATTTATGATAACCAAAGTCGGTATCCAATACCCAAGTAGAACCTTGACTTAAAAGAAAAGTTTATTTTAAATCATGAATAAAATTGTATTTGTAACCAAAACTTCACTAAGCTTCTTCTGGTTAGCCTCTGCAAGATGCTTCTTGTAGTTTCTTTCCACTGTCCAGGCTTATTTTAGTGGAAGCAAACTCCTTTGCTATCCGTATCAGTTTTGTTCTTATTATCCTTTATTTTTGCCTTTCTGTTTACCTTTCTTTGAATCGTTCTTCTTTTCAGAAGATCCTTTGGCCCCTACCAGTAAGATTTGGTCTTTCATGGTTGAAAATTGACTCTCAACATTTTTTAACATGTTAAGCAAATCAGCAAAGCTGATACCTAGCTTGTTCATATGAAAAATTCATAACAATTGTGAAAGGAGTCCGTGAGTGAGTGCAAGATCAAATCTTAGCTCAACTCTCCATCCATGATCAAATCATGACAAGCCTTGGAACAAATGTCGAGTTACGCCAAGTTCATGAAGGAAGTCTTGTCGAAAAAGAGAAAATTGGGTGATTTTGAGACAGTGGCATTAACCGAAGAATACAGCGCAATTATTTGGAATAAGTTACCTCCAAAGCTCAAGGATCCAGGTAGTTTTAATATCCCATGTGAAATTGGAAATCATTTTTCGGGACAAGCATTGTGTGATTTGGGGGCCAGTATAAATTTGATGCCGCTATTCGTCTACAGCCAGTTTGAACTTCAAGCACCACGACCGACAAATATCAGTTTGCAGCTGGCAGATCGTTCGGTTACCTATCCACGAGGTATTGTTGAGGATGTTTTAGTCAAAGTGGATAAATTCATCTTCACTACGGATTTCTTTATCTTGGATTGTGAAGTAGATAGCGAAATTCCAATTATTCTTGGGCGGCCATTGTGACGCCCCCAAAATAGGTATACATCACATATTCTGAGTCGCCAAATACATGGTACAAAATACAAATACAATCTTTAATGTACCACAAGAGAGCTGTAAGTTTCAATACAAATACTGTCTTCTAGACAATATCCACTCTCAGAATAAGTCCTTATTACATTTATTGTCACACTATTTAACAGAATAGTGAGGACTACTAATACTGTGAGGGCCCCGAATCCAGTTTCCAAATCACTTCGGATCCGGTTCGATCATTCTATACAACTATTACTATTTGCGAAAGATATAAACATAAATTGTTTATACAATACATTACACACTATTCCCCAAGGTCGAGTAACCTTAACTTAATCACATTCATAACTTAACTAACACATTAAAATACAACACTATACAATTTAGCTGCACTCATATCCTAACGCTGGAACTGTCTTTAACCTTTTCCTTGTATCCGACGCATTCGCCTTAATCTGCAATGTTTTATCATGATATAGTAAGGGTGAGCATAAGGATTTCCCAGCAAGTTTAAATTCAACAATATAACGATATATCATGATTGAAGAGTTTGAATAATAAGCTGGCTATAATTCAACAATATAATTGTGAACTAGCAGGAACAAATTTATGACTGAACAAGTATTATACATGAATAAATATATCTGAACCAACTGGTAATGAAGGTGATCAGCCTTTCATACCTGACTTATACATGCAATATGTACAGAGTATAAATTATACATGGCAATCAGCAATGATTAACCATAAGCATATCCGAATGAAACACTATTAGTAGAGTTAAGTAAAACAAACTTGCCTGAACCGTTGATTACCGCAACGTAATTTATAGTGCTTTATCCGAAGACCAAATATTAGTAATATAGATCTCCAATATTAGAATAATATTATCACAATATAGTACTATTATATATATAGATATACATAGAATAACCTAAACACATAACACATAATACATAACTCTATCAGTCTATAACACACATAAGACTCGGTATCAAGTCAAACTATTGCAGTATGAGTTGAAACCGACACAATTCTAACATCCCGACGGTCTAGTCGGACTTTTATCGAGTCTAAGTTCAATTAAACTTTGACTAAACACTTAACAATTATCTCAGATAATTTTATTTTCAGTCAAAATATTTTTCACAGACTTGTAATACTTTTTAAATAATTATTACTATTTATCATGATTTTTCAATCATTAAAAACGTATTTAAATAAATTAAATACCACATAATTCTTTTATCATTAATATTTATTTATTATCAAATATTAATGAAATACATCACATAATATTATAATATATTTATAATATCACAAAATATTTTTAATACCTTAAAATCATATTTATATGATTTTTAAACACTTAAATTTATTATCCGATAATTGATATTAATATTAAAATATTAATATTTTCATGACAAAATATCAAAAGTTATATTTTATAACTTGAAATATTTTTCTAACGCTTAAATCATTTTTATATGATTTATAAATCATTTATTCTATTTTTTCTTAATTTATTTAATATATTTATTAAATAAACTAATTATCATTAATATTAATCAATTAATAAAATTCATCACAAAATATTAAAAGTCACTCAAAATAACTTAAAATATTTTATTATACCATAAAATTATTTTTCATGATTTTTCATGTATTAAAATCATTTATTTAATATTATAATTAAATAAATTAAATACCATTTATATTCCAAAAATATTAAATATTTATGAAATATACTCTAAATAATTAAAAACTATTTTTCAGAATTCAAAATAATTTTTCAGAATTTATTTTGTATTTTTAATAATTTAAAACCATTTTTTTCTATTTTTAAATAATTTCTTGAAAATAATAATAATAAACTGTTGCTAAAGGGTCCTATAGCGACAGAACCGTCGCTATAGGTGTTCTTGGCCTGTTCTTCATCAACCCAGAAACGCATGCCAGTGTTCGATGTTACTACTTTGACCCGAATTTGATCTATGATCCAAATGTTTTCTGGACTTACTGAAGTGTTACAATTGTAGAATAAGTGCAACACTACAACTATACACCAAGTTCCTGGCCATACTACCACATATCAAAGAGATCCAAGCCCTCAAACATTCTGACAACGCTGTTCTTCATTTCTGGGTTTTCCAGAAAATGAAGAACAGACGATGGTGCTAGATCTAGATCCTTATAACTTGATTTCTGTATTTGTTTTGTGAAACCTAATGCTTGAATCTTGTAGAACATATGTCAGAGTACAGTTTTATAACATTGAAGCATCATAACAACAACAAATATGAGCGATCTAGACCGGTCAAAGTTCTAGTCAGAAAACATTTCTTGAAGATTCTGGGTTACCCAGAACTTCATACAGCCAGATGGTCAACGGTGGTTTGACCACGTACAATTTTGATTCTGTGCAAGATATGAGTGATCTAATGGTTTGAGTATGTAGATTACATGATAGACAACAACATTCAACCAACAACATGACATGAAACGTAAAATACAAGCAAGATCAAAGGCCTTGAAAGTGCTTGTCAGACTTTTCTGGGTAATCTGGGTTACCCAGATTCATTCAGTCATGGTCGGTCAACGACCTTTGACAACTTATATCTTGAAATCTAGACCTGATCTGACTATGATTCAAGTTGCACAATAAAGACCACATATCATACAACATATCTATAACGTAAAACAACACTAACACTTAACACATAAAGATCTATGGCCTCTGACATATGGCTGTCAGGCCAAAAATTTCTAGTTTTCCAGATTTTTCAAAACATCATTTTCGTGCACTTTAATGTTATAGATCCTTGATCTATCAACCCAGATCACTAAAAGACACATTATTACATAACTTTAAACAATCAATTACAACATATAACATCAGATCGTACGATTTCTAAAATTAGGGTTCTATACCATTTTGAGCTTTGATCTTGGATTCTGACCCTTGGATCTGTTATTGGATTGCTAGAACTTGATCATGGCTTGGTTTTTCACACTCTCTCACTCTAAGATCCGAAAATATAGAGAGAGAAGGAACTTGGACAAAATAAAATGGAAAGTGAGACTTTTTTCTTAATTTTAATCTATATAAATGATAATGCAATGCACATGGCTGTCAATGTGGCTGAATTGCTGTGATTTAAGGCACATGGAGTAGGTGTAGTTGCTCACCAACCAAATATATGGCAAGATTTATACACCAACCTATTAAAGAATGCAATAAGGGCACAATGGTCATTTTTCATTTAATTTTAATTCTAGAATGGTCATTTCGGACAATTGACCAAATCCTTAGGATTTAGGGTTTGGGAAAATTTAGAGTTTAGGGTTTAACCCTTAATTTTGCAATTTAATTTCTAACATTTCCGAATTTCGGTTTTCAAAAATAGAAAATTAATATTTCTAAATTATAATTAGAATTTTCTAATTATATTAAAATTTCTTAATCACTAATTAAATCTTGCTAATTAGGATTAATATTTCCTAATTATAATCTCTAACTACGCAATTAGGGTCAATATCACGGATTAGGGTTTACAACCCAAAATTAGGGTTTCTAATAGAAAAATAATTTTTCTAAATTAGAAATTAAATTTTGTAATTAGATTAGGGTTTTCTAATTACTTATTACTATAAAATTAGGATTAATATTTCCTAATTAACATTAAATCACTAAATTAACACTTAGTTTTTCCCGAATTATAAAATTAGGGTTTCTAACCCAAAAATTAGGGTTTTCAAAAATGTAAAATTAGGGTTTGCTAATAATTAAGCTTTTCCCTAATTAATATTATAATAAATAACACTTATGCAATATAATAATCATTTAAATTCCCAGATTAGGGTTTCATGCACCGAATTAGGGTTTTGGATTCCCAGAACTAAAATTAGGGTTTCCAGAATCGGTTTTAGGGTTTCTTATTAAACAATAGGGTTTTCTAACCGAACGTTGACGTTCTTAATATACGATTAGGGTTTGTTACAGATATCGTTTATCTGGTCAACCGTTGACCCTTAACCACATATTGTACACATATACACAGAACATAATCACGTTTTCCTTAATCCTCAATAATTCATCTAAATCATTCACAAAATTTTGAAATCCTCAAAATTCCATCTTAAAAATATCAAACGCATCTAGGTTCTAATTTTGAACCTTAAATCAATAAATAAAAGTTTTAAAAATTCTCTAAATTCTCGGGTTGTCACAAATACTATCATCTGATCCATCACTCCGTTTCCCGACTCGTCCCACCTATATTCTCATTTCCTGAAGAGAACAGTGAAAGAAAGGGTGAGGCTCAACTAGCCCAGTAAGAAATATTATGACTAAGATAATGCAGAATAAATTATCATTAGTCTTCAATAATGTTAAACTGATAAAATATAATAGACATCAAGTTTAACTGCAGCGGAACCAGTAATCCATTAAAAGAGTCAAGTAGAGAATAAAATCTACTATCTTTTATGATTTAAAAGGTTTTTCATGACTTTTATCGCTGGGACTCAGCTTAATAAATAATCCACATCATCGAATCACCCCTGCACTACGACCAAGAATATTCTTTAGTATCACGACCACGAATTATCCATGCACTACGGCTAAAGATAATCATGTTTTCATCAACGGTTCTGATCATGTCATAAAACAATTCATCTTTGCACTACGACCAAAGAGAATCCATAGCCATAATCATACCAAAAACTGTCCATCAATGCACTACGGGCCAATGAAGACTTTTTTCACATCATTCGTAACATTACGGTCATGATTACACTGAATAATCCCTGGTCATAATCATACCAAGTCCATCTATGCATTACAGGCCATAGATGACTTTCAACAAAATATAAACATGAGGATGATGACAATGATATAAGAATTCAATAAAACAAGTTCAAGAATTAATTTATCTAGGAACTGATAACGTCCAAATTGTCAACATGATACTGCTTTGTAGAGTAAAATTCAAGAATGCTCAGAAGAATATTTTCATGAAAAGATACTGGATGAAGCACAAATATCAAGGATATTCCACTAATTTCATGGAGTATAGAAGTCAAAACTTTAACCAACTGAGTATAATAAAGAATGGATTAACAAAAAAAATCACCATGCATGCGATAGACCGCACAGACAGGTTATTCCAACAAAAAAAAAATAGTGGAACCAGGTCATACGTAAATGCACCGACAGGATATTCCGACAGAATAATAAATAATAGAACTAGGTCCGGCGTAAACACACAGACAGGATATTCCGACAGAATAATAAATAATGGAACCAGGTCCGGCGTAAAGCACAGACAGAATATTCCGACAGAATAATAAATAATGGAACCAGGTCCGGCGTAAAGCATAGACAGGATGTTACAACAGAATAATAAAAATGTAATAATAGAAGAATTTCACCAAGTATAGGGTAGCCCGCGTATACAGGTTATTCCAACAGAATAATAAAGAATGGAATAACAGAAGTTCTCTTCATGAATAAGAAAGAAAGAATACCCTTTACGAGTACAACAAATAATATCCCTTACCGTAAAAGAAACTTGATATCGGAGTAGTGAAGTAGCAGAATACTTTTCTTCTCTCTCTCTACAATTTCTCTCTCTAGAGTTTTAGTGAATTCGTAAGAAAATAATGAAGGAATGAGCTTCTATTTATAGAAAAATGGACTGCACAGTAACTAACTCATGAACGGTCTAGATTGATTTACTTTAATCTGACGGTCCATATTTAAAGCAAAATTTTTTAAATAAAATATAATATATTCTATTTATAATCTAATAAAACGAATAACTTTATAAAAGATTTTACTATGCAAACACTATGCAAATACTATGCATAATAAAATATAATATATTCTAATTATTGTCTAATAAAACAGATAACTTTATAAAAGTATTCTGTTTTATATAAAAAGATTTTACTATTAGCCTAATAAAACGAATAACTT
This sequence comes from Panax notoginseng, assembly GCA_016801055.1. Classification (NCBI taxonomy): domain Eukaryota; kingdom Viridiplantae; phylum Streptophyta; class Magnoliopsida; order Apiales; family Araliaceae; genus Panax; species Panax notoginseng. The sequence goes on from CM029018.1 coordinate 92,943,362, forward strand.
TATAAATGTATTCTGTTTTATATAAAAAACTTTTCTGTTTTATTACATTAATAATACCAATAAAACAAAACTGAGTGACTAATCACGTAAGCCTCAATAATTAATACCGTATGCTACGATGCAACCACACGCATTACTGTACTTTTACTACCGAGTAGTTCAACAGTATTACCGGTAAAACTTCCGCCGCTATTTTCATAAAATATTTTTGTCGTTTTCTCAATCCGACAATAATTCCGTTGTGGGGTCCACCAATAATTGTGTCGTCGTACGAATATTTCCCGACAACAATAATATTCCCCGACCAATCGAATATAATACAACAACTTGCATACTTTGTAAAATTTATAAATACTACCCACAACTATAACATTATCTCAAATTCACACCATAATATTTAAAAAATATTTTGAAAAAATTAAATCTTTATTCATAAAATCTGGGGCTTCACAATCTCCCTTCCTTATGAAATTTAGCCCTCAAAATTTACGTACGTACCTGGTATGCCGAACAGATGAGGACACTTCGTCAGATTCTAACTCTTGAGGTATAACCTTTGAGTGTTGAATACATTCCAAGATTTTAACAGGTACATCTTCATACGTTAAATTATCCGTTATCTCGTCCGGTTCTAAATCAATAATGTGGTTCGGGTCGTCCACATATTTACGTAACATCAATACGTTAAAAATGTTATGAACACGCGACATATTTGGCGGTAAAACGAGTCTATAAGCCACAGTTCCTACTCGATTAAGGATTTCAAATCGGTCAATTAAATTGAGGGTTGAGATTTCCTCTCTTCATCGATTCTTGCTTCTAGAATAACGCCCTCTTGAACCTTCTTCTTCATATTCATCAACTCTGAGTATGTAGCTTGAGCGGTTTTAACTTTATCGATTACGGTCTATTCTAATCGTATATTCGTTATCTTCACCTGGGTTCGTATATTCGCACTTATAACCTCATACGATCTTCTACTCAACGCGTCAGCTATCACGTTCGCACTTCCACGATGATATTGAATGGTACGATCATAATCTTCAATAGCTCGAGCCAACGTCTTTGGCGCATAATATGTTCATTTTAGTTGAAGAAATATTTGAGGGTTTAAGAAATGGGTTTTGTACTGAGGTCAATACAAAATTCGATTTTACGCTCTGGGTAGGCTAAGAAGTCTTCAAGAATACGTCAGGAACTTTATTAATAATAGAAATATCATTCAAAACTGTGACCCTCATCCAAGACTTGGATAGCACGTCACATTGATACCTATCAACTTGCCATCGTCATTCACGACGTTACCTACAGAAAGTCTGGCTTCGGTGCATTCCACACAAGAAAGTCAACAACGAAAGGGCCGGGGCTCTTTACTTATGGCTTGATATGACAATGATTGACTTTAGTGGTTTGGTTGCTTGAATTAGAATAACATGTTGGTTAGGAGTATGAAAGCTAACAACCTTACGAAAACCATGATGAGTAGTTAACCAATCGTTTTCAAAAATCACATCAAAGACAAGTATTTTCAAAGAGATAAGATCGACAGGTAACGTGAAAGTGTTGATTTGAACAAGATTTATAAATAGTGGAGGTAACGAAGGTTTCTCCCAACTGAGTTTAAACAGATATATCAAAGTCTAACTTCTCCGAAGTTAACTTCAAACATTGAACACAACTAGGTGAAATAAAAGAGTGAGTATAACCAGTATCTAACACGGTATAGACTTCACAAGAGTTTATGACTAACATACCCGTGATAATTTTATTCAGGTTTCTTGTCACGAAAAAAAAATGCTCTCTCTTAAACTACTGGCTTTAACTTTTCTAGGACGGCCTTTGGTGCCTCCATCTTAGCTGAATTTGTCTTCGGTGAATGATAAAATTGGGCTAAGTGGCATTCTCTTCCACAATTATAACACGCTTTGGACGGCATCGCGCAGTTTGGACTGATGTGTCCCTCCCCTCCGCATTTGAAGCATATGATAGGTGGTCGTTCTTCTTCCTTTGAAACGGGTGCTGGTGCCGATGTCTTCACGTCATTGTTGAACCTTCTCTTCTTAAAATATCTATTCTTATTGTTTTGGCCATGATTACCACCGAAGTGGTTCCCATTTCGGGCATGTTGATTCCCTCTATGCTTATTGTCACCTCTTTGATGACTGTTATCACCGGTATTATCATTTTGTCTGCTGCTCTCTTTTGGTTGGGTTGACTTGTTATCGCGCTCCAATAACTGAGCCCTATTAACAACATCTGAATACAAACACAGTTTATGAGAGATAAGATATTGACGTATCTCAAGTTTCAAACCTTTTAAAAATATTCGCGTCATTCTCTCCTCATTATCAACCAAATGGGACGCAAATCGGGACAAATCGACAAACTTGGCTTCGTATTGCGACACGGTCATGTTGTTTTGCTCCAACTTGATAAATTTCACCTCCTTCATGTGACGAAGGCTTTTAGGAAAGTACTTGTCATTGAACAACTCTTGGAACTTCTCCCAAGACATCTTGAGTGCGTCAGGCTGGGTACGTTTTACAGATTCCCACCAGTGATCTGCTTTAACCATGTCTCTGCGTTAAGTGGTTCTGGCTTTCCCAAAAACTCCGGTGGTCCCAGCTCCTTGAACTGCTTAGTGGTGACCAACCGTAGGTTGCCATTATTTTTACCTGCATTATGAACAGGCGCCGTCTTCGCCTGATGTTGCATAAATTCTAAAAAACTCCTAAACTTTTCGTCGTTCGTCAATTGATTAGTGTTGTTATTTACAGGAGGATTATCGCCATCCTGTTGCACATTGTCCTGATTATTGATCTGTGGAGACTCAACGGTCTCCTGTGCTCCATTGCTTATCTCAATATTTTCAGATGCCATTTTTAAATACTGCAACAAAACAAGGGTTAATTAACATATCACATATTATCCCTATACTCTGACCGACCAATTAAATACCAAATAAACTTAGGTAGGTCATACTAGCGAAGGAATTCCCCGTCTCTCCCCTCCTAGTTCTTATCTCACATCTCAGCCAGAGATCGTATCCCTAAGCTTTGATACCAACTGTGATGCCCCCAAAATAGGAATACATCACCTATTCTGAGTGGCCAAATGCATGATACATAATACAAATACAATCTTTAATATACCACAAGAGAGCTGTGAGTTTCAATACAAATACTGTCTTCTAGACAATATCCACTCTCAGAATAAGTCCTCATTACATTTATTGTCACACTATTTAACAGAATAGTGAGGACTACTAATACTATCATCTGATCCATCACTTCGTTCCCCGACTCGTCCCAGCTATATTTTCATTTTCTGAAAAAAACAGTGAAAGAAAGGGTGAGCTCAACTAGCCCATTAAGAAATATTATGACTAAGATAATGCAGAATAAATTATCATTAGTCTTCAACAATGTTAAACTGATAAAATATAATAGACATCAAGTTTAACTGCAGCGGAACCAGTAATCCATTAAAAGAGTCAAGTAGAGAATAAAATCTACTATCTTTTATGATTTAAAAGGTTTTTCATGACTTTTATCGCTGGGACTCAGCTTAATAAATAATCCACATCATCGAATCACCCCTGCACTACGACCAAGAATATTCTTTAGTATCACGACCACGAATTATCCATGCACTACGGCTAAAGATAATCATGTTTTCATCAACGGTTCTGATCATGTCATAAAACAATTCATCTTTGTACTACGGCCAAAGAGAATCCATAGCCATAATCATACCAAAAACTGTCCATCAATGCACTACGGGCCAATGAAGACTTTTTTCACATCATTCGTAACATTACGGTCATGATTACACAGAATAATCCATGGTCATAATCATACCAAGTCCATCTATGCATTACAGGCCATAGATGACTTTCAACAAAATATAAACATGAGGATGATGACAATGATATAAGAATTCAATAAAACAAGTTCAAGAATTAATTTATCTAGGAACTGATAACGTCCAAATTGTCAACATGATACTGCTTTGTAGAGTAAAATTCAAGAATGCTCAGAAGAATATTTTCATGAAAAGATACTGGATGAAGCACAAATATCAAGGATATTCCACTAATTTCATGGAGTATAGAAGTCAAAACTTTAACCAACTGAGTATAATAAAGAATGGATTAACAAAAAAAAAATCACCATGCATGCGATAGACCGCACATACAGGTTATTCCAACAGAAAAAAAATAGTGGAACCAGGTCATACGTAAATGCACCGACAGGATATTCCGACAGAATAATAAATAATGGAACCAGGTCCGGCATAAATGCACAGACATGATATTCCGACAGAATAATAAATAATGGAACCAGGTCCGGCGTAAAGCACAGACAGAATATTCTGACAGAATAATAAATAATGGAACCAGGTCCGGCGTAAAGCATAGACAGGATGTTCCAACAGAATAATAAAAATATAATAACAGAAGAATTTCACTAAGTATAGGGTAGCCCGCGTATACAGGTTATTCCAACATAATAATAAAGAATGGAATAACAGAAGTTCTCTTCATGAATAAGAAAGAAAGAATACCCTTTACGAGTACAACAAATAATATCCCTTACCGTAAAAGAAACTTGATATCGGAGTAGTGAAGTAGCAGAATACTTTTCTTCTCTCTCTCTCTACAATTTCTCTCTCTAGAGTTTTAGTGAATTCGTAAGAAAATAATGAAGGAATGAGCTTCTATTTATAGAAAAATGGACTGCACAGTAACTAACTCATGAACGGTCTAGATTGATTTACTTTAATCTGACGGTCCATATTTAAAGCAAAATTTTTTAAATAAAATATAATATATTCTATTTATAATCTAATAAAATGAATAACTTTATAAAAGATTTTACTATACAAATACTATGCAGGCATTATGCAAACACTATGCATAATAAAATCTAATATATTCTAATTATTGTCTAATAAAACAGATAACTTTATAAAAGTATTCTGTTTTATATAAAAAGATTTTACTATTAGCCTAATAAAATGAATAACTTTATAAAAGTATTCTATTTTATATAAAAAGCTTTTCTGTTTTATTACATTAATAATACCAATAAAACAAAACTGAGTGACTAATCACGTAAGCCTCAATAATCAATACCGTATGCTACTATGCAACCACACGTATTACTGTACTTTTACTACCGAGTAGTTCAACAGTATTAACAGTAAAACTTTTGCTGTTATTTTTATAAAATATTTTTGTTGTTTTCTTAATCCGACAATAATTTCGTTGTGGGGTCCACCAATAATTGTGCCGTCGTACGAATATTCCCCGACAAAAATAATATTTTCCGACCAATCGAATATAATACAACAACTTTCATACTTTACAAAATTTATAAATACTACCCACAACTATAATATTATCTCAAATTCACACCATAATATTTAAAAAATATTTCAAAAAAATTAAATCTTTATTCATAAAATCTGGGGTTTCACAACCATTCTTAGCAACGGGACGAACTTTGATTGATGTGCAAAAAGGAGAACTGACAATGCGAGTTGTGGATCAACAGGTCACCTTTAATGTATTCAAGTCAATGTCTTATCAGAAAGAAAAAGGTGAGTGTATGCGGGTGGATATCATGGAGGAATTAGTTAATCACAAGTTCAGTGGAAATTATTCGGACGACCCGCTAGAATCCATTTTGCTCGGAATGGACGATGATGGTATTGAAGATGCCGTTGAGTATGTCAAATGGCTAGATACATCATCTTTTTTCCGAAAAAGCAATCAATCATTCGACACCTTTGATAGGCCCGAAACGGAAGGTAAAAAGTTTAAACCCTCGATAGAAGAGCCACCGGTGTTGGAATTGAAGCCACTACCGTCTCATCTGGAGTATGCTTATTTGGGAAAAGATGCTACCCTACCAGTTATTGTTTTGACGGAGTTAACGGACACGGAAAAGGAGAAACTGTTATGGGTCTTGCGAGAGTTCAAAACAGCAATTGGGTGGACTATAGTGGATATTCGGGGAATTAGTCCATCGTTTTGCATGCATAAGATTTTAATGGAAGAGGGGGCAAAAACCAACCATTGAGCTGCAAAGAAGGCTAAACCCCATTATGAAGGATGTGGTGAAAAAGGAGATTATAAAGTGGTTGGATGCTGGTATTATTTACCCAATCTCGGACAGTTCATGGGTAAGTCCTGTACAGTGCATACCAAAGAAAGGAGGTATGACAGTGGTGAAGAGTGAAGCTAATGAGCTCATCCCTACTAGAACCGTTACAGGATGGAGAGTATGTATGGACTACCGCAAGCTGAACAAAGCCACACGTAAGGATCACTTCCCCTTGCCGTTCATTGATCAGATGTTGGATAGGTTAGCGGGACATCAGTTCTATTGTCTCTGGGATGGATATTTCGGATACAATCAAATTATAGCTCCAGAGGATCAAGAAAAAACCACATTCACATGTCCATATGGTACGTTTGCATTCCGTCGGATGTCCTTTGGTCTATGTAATGTGTCGGTAACCTTTCAACGGTGCATAATGGCAATCTTCTCCGATATGGTCAGACAGAATTTGGAGGTATTCATGGATGAATTTTCTGTGTTTAGTGATAGCTTTGATTTATGTTTGAAAAATCTAATTTTAGAGTTGAAGCGATGCGTGGAGACTAACCTGGTCCTTAACTGGGAAAAATGCCACTTCATGGTGAAAGAAGGGATTATTTTGGGGCATAAGGTTTCTGCAGTAGGGTTAGAGGTGGATAAAGCGAAGATTGAGACAATTGAGAAACTACCTCCTCCATCATTTGTGAAGGGAATACGGAGTTTTTTTGGACATGCGGGTTTCTACAGATGTTTCATTAAAGATTTTTCAAAAATTTCAAAACCCTTATGTTCCCCGTTGGAGAAAGATGTGCCCTTCAAGATGGATCAGTCATGTATCGAGGCATTTGAGGTATTAAAGAAGAAGTTGGTCTCTACTCTAATTATTGTGGCACCCGATTGGTCTTTACCGTTTGAATTGATGTGCGACGCCAGTGACTACGCAGTTGGAGCAGTGTTGGGACAACGTCACGACAAGATTTTTCACATAATCTACTACTCCAGCAAGACGTTGACAGATGCTTAGTTGAACTACACAACCACCGAAAAAGAATTACTTGCAGTTGTGTTTGCCTTTGACAAATTCAGAGCATATCTCATTGGAACCAAGGTAATTGTCTACACTGATCATTCTGCCATTAAGTATTTGATTGAGAAGAAGGATGCCAAATCGCGGTTAATACGGTGGGTATTGTTGCTACAAGAATTTGATTTGGAGATCCGGGATAGAAAATGTACCGAAAATCAAGTAACGGATCATCTTTCTTGGTTGGAAAATGCGGAAGTGCAGAAAAAAGACAACGTAATGATCAATGAAATTTTTTCGGATGAACAGCTTCTCCAAGTAACTACAATATTGCCTTGGTATGCCGATTACATGAATTACGTGGTTGAAAAGGTATTACCACCGGATTTGACCTCATAGTAACGTAAGAAGTTCCTCCACGATGTTAAGCAATACTATTGGGACGAAACATTTATGTTTAAGGCTTGGACGGATCAAATGATTAGATGTTGTGTGCCTCATGAAGAGATGGACAGCATATTAGGACATTGCCACTCATCAGATTACGGAGGTCATTATTCCAGTGAACGAACAGCAGCCAAAGTGTTACATTCGGGATTTTTCTGGCCTTCTCTATTCAAAGATGCTTACCTCTATGTACTGAAGTGTGATCGATGCCAACGCGTAAGTAACATCTCCAAGTGTAATGAAATGCCATTCAACACAATTTTGGAGGTTGAACTGTTCGACGTATGGGGAATCGACTTTATGCGACCTTTCCCATCCTCTTTCAATAATCAGTACATTCTGTTGGCGGTAGATTACGTTTCCAAATGGGTAGAAGCCACAGCTTTTGTGACAAACGGGATTTTTGTAATTTAATTCTTAATATTTATTGAAATAAATAAATATTTTCGATGATTTAATTATTAGACTAAATAATTAATTGATGAAATTGTGGTAGATTAATTTAATTATATGTGTTACATTTATTAAATTAATGTGAAATTTTTTTATTATGAAGTATGTGATTATGTGAGCTTATTGTATTAAAAGAAATATTTAATAAACCTATTGGTATTTTAATTAATTTAATTATTAATTAGAGAGTTAATAATTTGACATTATTTATTTATGAGAAATTTAATTATGGGACTATGTGAATTTATGAGAAATTATTATATCTTATTTAAACTAAATTAAATAAGATATTGATTTATTTTATAAAGGAGTGTGACATTATTTAAACTATAATATAAGAGGTTTTATTAAATTAATTGGGTATAAGCTTTTAAATGGTAGCCAAACATGGCTTTAGTGGGAGTTGAGGAAAGTTACCCATGACTGGGTAACTGACCACTTCTGCGTCAGTTCTTCTCCTTTATTATCAGACGTCTTCTTTTTATTATTATTATTCTAAGTCTGGAAGAGCAGAGAGGGAGAGAGTTTGAGAATTGTCAGATAAAATTGAGAAATTTTGAGAGAGATTGTGAGTACTATGATTGAAGTAGATAGAAATTGTCATCCTTGTTCATCTACGCTTTGGGATATTATTATGCATGTTGATACGAAGAGACCAAAGTTTAAATGAACAGATTCGATGTTATAACGAATCCGTAGCGTCAATTTTTATGTTTTATTTTTAAACCTTCAAGAACATCAAGAACAGTGGAAGTTGCATGCTTTAATTCTGTAATTAAGTGTTTAAATTGGTTAAAGTCATTATATAAATGTTGGGTAATGATTATGAGTGAATTATATCATATGGGTATGTCTAAATTCGAGTAGAAATTAAGAAATTAGTAGAAATTGGCATGTTCTGCGATTTTTCGCGAACTGCCATTTCTGTGTCTGGTACGCTGCGCCGCAGCGCCGGCTGCAGGCATAAGAGTCGCGCCGCAGCGCGAGCCATGCCGCAGCGCCATTGACCAAGCCGCAGCGCGGGCCGCGCCGCAGCGCCGAGAAACAGTACAAAAGTGGCGCCGCAGCGCCACTTTGCAGAATGTCCAGAAATGATTTTTTTTTTAAATGTTTAAGTCTAGCAATGTGGTATTAACCTAATTTAATAAACATAGAAGTATGTTAGAAGTATAATGAGATGTTAAAATTGATACTTAACATGTAAATAACATAATTGCATATGGATTGAATTATTGAATACACAATTAACGTGTTATTCAAGAAATGTAAATTATGTGACAATGAGTATAATAAATTGACTAAGTATAGTCATAATTCGAGTTAGACAAAAAGAATGAACGTTTGATGATTAGTTAAGTTATAATTAGCTGGTATTGTGAATGTGAATGGTATGTAGGATTAAATTTAAGAAATGTGTTTATTAAAGTATAATCTATGCACGAGGCAAGTTTTCCTAACCCTACATGTTATCGTTATATAAGTTGATTAATTCACCTTTCTATATTGAGCAAGTTCTCATTATTATTAATCAAGTCTGTTTTGTATATTTAAGTCTATAAATCTTTCAAGCATGATGTTGTTATATAATACTTATTCCATTGTATACCTTTGAGATTCTATTCAATTAAGTTATAAATTATTGTTAAACCTTATTAGACTAGTGAACCCTTATTGAATCGACTAGTGCATAGTTGATGAACGTTCTAAATTTCAGAACTCTTGATGAATAATCGAAACCAAACTTTCTTTGGTGCGGACTCCGATGTCAAACTGAGATGAACAACCCTTTAATAGGGGATTATTTACGTTTTAGCGTTAATGTGACGCCCCCAAATTCGGGTACTTGAAACCCGAACTCGGTGCTTCGCGATACCATTTCTATGAGAGGAATAATACTAATAATAATAACAATAATATAAAAAAATCAACTTAATTTACGTATTCATCAGAGTCTGAATCCCAAGTACGTAACCTTTAAACATTCATTATAACCCATGATAGATAATTAATATCATACTTGTCTTAATATTATCAAACTAATACATAAACTACCAAAAATCTTATTTGGTTAGCTTTCCTTTCCCTTTGTTTCAGTATGAGCTTTCTGGTTCTTCACACTCAGCTGAAAACATTTAAATTAAGCAAGGATGAGCATTTGAGTGCCCAGCAAGTAATAGCAATTATATATATAAGCTGAAAGAATTTAAATGTTCTCTTTATACTACCCTTCTACAATAGATCAATAGTTGTGAAGTATCTATACTGATAATAATAACATAACAACCTTTTTTTCAAAATTTTGAAACTACGTAATGACTATAAATAGGGTTTAGGGACATACTATGAACATTGTTTTCATTTTTGAAAAGGTTAAACATAAATTCATCTGCAAACCGTTATAACTTACGGGCACGGGGATGATCAGCCCGTTGTACCCTATATTGATCAATACTACATGCAAGAACGAGGGTATCGTTCACTCTGTCCACCTTGGGCGCATAAAAGTTTTTTCTTGATCGGGATGTTCATACTAGTTTGGAATACGAACCAAAAAAATTTGATTGCATACACAGAAGTTTTATCATATTCAACGATATTTCTAAATCTGTGTCTAGCTGGTCAAATAGCTTAGACGGCTTATATATATATATATATATATATATATATATATATATATATATATATATATATATATATATATATATATACATGTGATTAAATACAATGACTATCCAAGTGGGGACACTTGTATAACCATATTTAGAAAATAACGAACATAATATATATATCTGAATTACCATATACTAACATGTTGATAAACAATGATCGGATATAGAATATATCACAATAGGGTTAATAATATAGCATAATAATAATATAATTCTGAAAGTTTTTACTCATGTCCATTGCATAAAGGAAATACAAAGGTAAGATACTTGCCTAATACGCTGCTTACAGTTCGCAACTTAGTTCTATCGTTTATATCACGACCTATCATTAATCAGATCATTCGTTCGATTAGAATAATATACTATAACACATAGTACTGCATTTCGCAGTCAGCACATAACCTAATCACATTATTACCCATGTTTAACAACCATTGAATCACAAATAATCACATATCTAATAAAATTATCTAATTCTAGATCAATTTCTAAAACATGTCGGTGTACCGACAGCTTTATCGGGTAATTATCGAGTCTAAGGCTCTGTCCTATAACTTAGCATCAGTCATATTATTTTTAAATGACTTATAACAATTTTAAAACATTTATTATAATTTATCATGAATTTTCAAACATCGGAATCATTATTAAATGATTTAAATATTAAACAATTCAATTATCATTAATATTTAATTAATATTAAACTATTAATGAAACCATTGTCAAAATATTAAAATTATTTATAATAACTTAGAATATTTTTAAAGTATTTATATTACCCTTAAATAATTTTTAAAATATTTAAAATTAATTTTAAATAATTATCATTAATATTAAATTATTAATGTACTATTCATCTAAATATTAAAAGTCCTAACTTAAAATATTTTTAATTCATTTATATCCCCTTTTAAATGATTTTTAAATTAATAAAACTATTTTAAACTATTTATTTAATATAATTAATAAATAAATTTAATATCATTAATAATAACTTAATACTCATTAATATTAAATTATTAATTAAATTATCCTTTAAATATTAAAAGTTATGTTTTATAACTTAAAATATCTTTAAACACTTTATTTTCATTTAAAATGATTTTTCTAATATTAAAATTATTTTTAAACTCAATTATTTAATATAATTTTTAATTAATGAAATTTAACTTTAAATATTGAAAGTTATATTTTATAACTTAAAATATTTTTAAATTCCTTATTATTATTTAAAATGATTTTTAATATAATAAACTTATTTTTAATTAATTTATTTAATTCATTTAGTAAATAACTTAATTATCATTAATATTAATTTATTAATAAAAATTATCACATAATATTAAAAGTCATTAAAAATAACTTAAAATATTTTCTTATATAATAATATAATTTTAAATTATTTTTCATGTATTAAAATCATTTTTAAATAATTTATTTAATATAATAATTAAATAAATTAAATACTTTTAATATTTCAAAAATATTAAATATTTATAAAATATATTCAAAATAATTAAATACTAATTTTCGGATCTCAAAATAATTTTTAATAATTTATTTGGTATTTTTAATAATAAAAAACTATTTTTTTCTATTTATTTAATATAATTAATTAATTTTATAAGGAAACTGTCGCTAAAGGGCCCTATAGCGACGAAACTGTCGCTATAGGTGTTCTTGAGGTGTTCTTCATGAAACCCAGAACATCAAGCTCATTGCCGAGTGACCAGGTTTGACTAGGTCTAACTTCGTGTGTGTTGTGTTTCAGGAGATGTTTGTCAGATCATGTAGTACTAATACAAGACTACAAGATCCAGCAACAATCAAGTTCATACCACACATAACCAAAGAGGTCTAACCCAGCAAAGTAGCTGTCAGAGGCTGTTCTTCATTTCTGGGTTACCCAGAAATGAAGAACAGTTCATGTAGCCTACTTTGGGCTTCCACAACTTGTGATTCCAGCAATGTTTAAGTGATATAAGAATTGCAGTGTTTAGCCAACATGTAAGGCTACAAATCTATTACACAAAATCAACAAAACATCAACAGAATCGACATATACAGATCGGTCAAACCTTGTCATAAATACATGATCATACGTTTTCTGGGTTACCCAGAAAATGTATTTCATGTTCTTCCTGCTCGGTTTGACCGTTCATTAAATCCAACACGAATGATGTTTAGACTATATAAAAGTTTGAATCGACAGTTAACATAACATACTACCATATAGTTAAAAAAAAAACTTAAAACACCAAAAACCTGATAGATCTAGAGCCTCAAATATCCTGTCAGATGCTCTTATCCGATTTCTGGGTTGCCCAAAAATAGTCCGGTCAATGCCGGTCAAAGGTATTTGACCGTTAATAACTTTTATTCTAGACATCAAATGGCCCTGATTCTTTTTGCACACTAAAGACCACATTACAAGCTACCAATACCAACTTAAAAACAACACAAATCATAAACGAGTAAGGATCTGTGGCCACTGACATTCGTTGTCAGACCACAGAACCAAGTTTTTTCAGATTTTTGAAAATCATCAATTTGAAGACTTAGATGTTATGGATCTGTATAATACCAACCCAGATCATCAAAATAGATTATAACTAACATATTTTAACAATAAAAACTAACATCTAACATAGCAACTAAGATCAGATTTTTCAAATTAGGTTTATACCTTATATGAACAAGTTTTGATTCTAGCTTCTAAATCTGTTCAAGGTGATCGTGGGGCTGGTCTTGTGACTGAGATTCCTTGAAATTTTTGTGGGTTTGGGTTGTGAGAGAAGGCTTGGGTGTTGTGCATAAAAATGGCTAGCAAATAATTTTCTCTCTCCTTCAATCTATTTATAGAACATAGATGCAATGAATCTAACATGCAAGGTGTCAAAGTGGATAAGCTTGAATGATTTTTAGGCATGTGCTATAAATCTAGGGTGATGACTTGCAAGCTATTCCATTAAATAAATTCAAAGTGGCTATTTTAGTAAACTAACAAAGTATTTTAAGGGTATTTTTGTCCATGACACTTGAATCTAGGTTAAAATCAATAGATCTTAAACCTTAAGGTTTCCCAAATAATTTCTAGGGTTTGAAAAATTAAGATTAAAGTTCAATAAAATTTTAATTTGACCACACTAATTAAAATTAGAGGTTTTAATAGAAAATTAGGGTTTTAAAAAAATTATTTAGGGTTTCTAGATTTTTAATTAGGGTTTACCTAATCAATCACTTAATACACAACATAAAGTATATAACACAGTTATATAACAGTTTTAAACTCCCAATTGATTTTCAAATTAGGGTTTCTCATAGTAAAACTAGGGTTTTAACAATAAACACCATAATTGACCAACCACTATTAATACGTACATACCGTACATAATTATAACACTGAAAAATCAAAATATAATTAATATTATATTATTATTCTCATACATTGACAATAATCTAAAATTAGGGTTTGGATTCCATATCTGATTTATTCTTCATATTTTACCTTAATAATTAAGGTAAAATAATTAACTTAATAATTTGTACTAAAACTCATATAATAAAATAATTATTATAATTATTCTAAAAATTACTCCATATATTAATTAAATAATATATGATTATATTTTCATGGAAAATAATTAATAAAAGTATTTCTACTATAAATTAATTATTATAAGAATATACTTTATAAAAATCAATAATTCTAAATAAAATTATTTGTAAACATTTATGTAATAAATACATTTTTATTTACCACGTAATTATATATACGCATTATCTTGTACAAATCCTCATCCTTAAAATATAAAAAAAAAATAATTTATACGCAAAATTTCTTATTTATTTATATAGAAAATATCGGGTTGTTACATTCACCCTCCCTTATAAAGATTCCGTCCCCGGAATCACCGTTTTAGAACCAATACATACCAAGATACACAACATACACAATCATTGCAAGTAGATCTCGATCATAATTTGATCGAACTGATCTTTAACTAGAAGCATGACCTCCCATGTACGAAGGTTTCCTTGAGCACTTCCCAAAGATTCTAGTTTTTAAGACAGTTTTTGACTGTACCTTTATGTAAGGCACCTTTGTGAAGTGCTGATACATGATGGTGTCCAATGTCACATTTGGTATATATTTGTATCCAAACTCACAGCATATGTGTTGTTGTATTTTGCACGACAATTGTTGTAATAAAGTTGTAGTTGTTTTCTGTACCATGTATTTGGCGACTCAGAATATGTTGGATGGAATGGACCTGTTTTGGGGTTGTCACAGGTGGTATCAGAGCTTAGGGATATGATCTCTGGCGGAGATCGAGGAATATAACTAGGAGGGGAGAGATGAGTAAATCCTTCGCTAGTGTGTCCTACCTAAGCTTATTTGTTGGTCAGTCATAATTCAGTAAATGGTTAAATTGATAAATGTTAAAGTTAAGGGTGATATATGAATTTTTTTTCAAAATACGCAAGTGGTTAATTATAAAATATTCATTGTTGTCGGGGAATATTCGTTTGGTCGTGGAATATTCTTTTTGTCGGGGAATATTCGTACGACGGCGCAGATATTTGTGGGCCCCATAGCAGAATAACTGTCGGATGAAGAAAACGACAAATTTGAGTTTTTACAAATAACGGCGTAGTTGTTACCGTTAACACTGTTGGAATATCCGGTGGTTAAAATACAGTAATACGCGTTATTGCACAGTAGCACACGGTATTGCACAGTATTTTTGAAATTATTGATTCTTACGTAAGAAGGCAATACTCAATAATTGTTACAGTAATTACTGTTCAATATTTTATTTTATTGATTCAATAATTGCTACGTTTAAATTTTATATTATTGTTGTTCAATAATTGTCACTGCACAGTATTTTCCATTATCAGATCAATAATTTATATTATTTGAATAATATTATTAGATAACATTATTGGCAATGTCTAGAAAGTTCTGTCTAAGGAGAGGTTTGGTCATCTAATTGCGCGCTAGTAAGGAGAAATCCTTATTGGAAAGCCCCCTCTTTCCTGGGAACGGCCTGTTTGTCATAAATGTGATTCTGTAATATTATTTGTGAATAATTAATTATTGATTCATATGATAAGGAAATATTTATTTTATGTGGATATAAATGAGGGATATATTTTTGTGGTTAAAAATGAAGGAGTTAATGTTGAGGTTTTTATCCGTATTTTTGTCGGAATGGAGGTATTAAAAATCAGGATTTTTGAGATATTTTGCGGGGGTTATAATTTTTAATCCGACCGTTGGATCGTGGTAATTTTTGGATATGTTATACATATATAAGTTGAGTATATGTCCACAAATTTTGAACCGTTAAAAATGAACGTATGATTTATTATGAATTTTACGAGATGACTGTTTCAGAAATTGTTGAATTTTCGGAGTTTATCATTTTGGTGGAAAATTCTAGAATTGGTGGGCTCCACTCTTGGTTGGTAAAGAAATGTGCTGAGATTTTTATTCAAATGTGGTGGGTGGAAATAGTAGCAGGTAAAGCCATCAGGTTGCAGGTTAAGTCTGCTTCGGCGTGCTAACATTTTCCTATAAATAGAGGGCTAAGTTAGAATTGAAAATCACACCAGAAACATAAGCTTTCTCTCTTTCTCTCTCTATATTATGAAGCATATTTTGTGAGTATTTAGATACTTTGAGAGTTGCTATTCAGTGCAAGTTTCCTTCGGCTTTGTATTCCAGTCAGAAATACTGCACTTTTGAGGTAAGGGATAGTAAGGGATTTTAAGGGTTGTTATGTTTTTCAGTTTCGTAATTTTTCTGACCTTCAAAAATTCTGGAAAAATTTGAAATGATATTTTGATGAGTTTTCTTGATTGTGTCCAAAAATGGTGATTTTTGGATGTATAGATTGAGAGTTATGAATTTTATGAGAAAAGACTATTTTAAAAGTAACCGCTTATAATTCCTTGTGGTTAACTCCAAAATTGATGAAATTTTTATTGGGAGTACATGTATATGATAGAAGTATACTCTGTAAATTTCAGAATTTTTGGACAAAAGTATAATTTTTGATAAATGTCTAAATATTCGGCTGTTTTGGCCATATGAAAAATAGTAAATGACTTTTAAAAATTCTGAGAAAAATATATGTTCACTATGGGACTATATTATGCTAAATCTCAGAAAAGAAATATTTTTAGAACTGATTTGGTATTTTTCATAAAAATAGTCTAGTTATGAGTAAATGAATTAAATATGTTTTGTGAAGTAAGAAAATTGGAAAATAGGATTCTATGACTTTGAGAATCCTATATGAGGTGTATGCAGATTTTTGATGAGGGTTTTGATTATTGGTGATAAAATCTTATGAGTTTGGTATTTTAGAATGATTAAATACATTATTTAGTAAAGTGTAAACAATTTAAATAAATTGTTTATAAGCTTAAAAAATATTATTCTTTCAATATCATTATACCGAAATATTGGTATGTATTTTATTGTGAAATTTCTACCTTTTTATGTCGATCTTACTATTCATGAGTTACTATTCACGAGTTACTATTCATGAGTTACTATTCACGAGTTACTATTCACGACAAAATTGGTTTCTTTTTCTAACCAAATTATAGTTGATTTATGAATATTACTCTTGAGATTAATTCTAGATGTTTTGATTATATTGATTTTACTATTATATATAACATTTTTATAACCTTGGTGTTGAAATTCTCTTTCACTGGAATGTAAAGATTGGTAGATTATTGGTATGATCATGACTAGGGTTCTCTTTGGCCTGTAGTGCAAAGTTGAATTGTGACTGGTATGATCATGACCATTGAATTTATAATTGAATATCTTAAGCTTAAGTGCAAAGGTGAATTGATCAACATGGTTATAATTATTGTTTATATAAATTCTAAAATGATTATAATTCTTTGAGATATTAATATCTTTAGCCTGTAGTGCAAAGATGAATTGTTGATGAATATCTTTGGCCTGTAGTGCAAAGATGAACTGTTGTTGAATATCTTTGGCCTGTAGTGCAAAGATGGTCTGTTGATGAATATCTTTGGCCTGTAGTGCAAAGATGAACTGTTGTTGAATATCTTTGGCCGTAGTGCAAAGATGGATTTATTAGTATGATTATGAACAGGAACTGTGATTTGGTATAACCATGATCTTTGATGTTTCAGGTAAAGACATGTGATGAAAATATTCTTCGTCTTGGGTACAAAAGAAAAATTTAGAATCACAATTATGATTATGAGTTATTCATATGATTGTGAAAAGGAACTGTTGAGTGATGTTACAGGGATAAAATATTGTTGGTGGATTTTTAACATGGAAAAGATAATAGACTTTATAGTCTATTTGACTCTTCTAATGGATTGCTCGTTCCGCTGCAACTATGGTTGAAATTTTTATCATCTACCATATGTTCTAAATCTCTGATTTATTACTGATGAAGACTATTGATAATTTATTTATCTTTAGTCATGATATTCTTTACTGGGCTAGTTGTGCTCACCCTTTTGTTTCACAATTCCTTTCAGGTAATAAGAGTGTAGCTGGGTCGAGCGGGGGTAACAAGGGAATAGAACGGTGGTCATCATTTAGTAGTAATATTTAATGAAGAAAATAGGGTGAGGCGAACCCAACGTTGGAAGGGTGTTTCGTCACTATCATACAAGATGTCTAATGACATACAACCTCGTGTCATCATAAGACAGGGTTGTGCTCATCCACTTGCTGAGTATATCTACGAGCACTACTTATATAATCTTGGTATTTGTTTGAAGTATAATTCTCAATTAGAGACAGTGGAGATAATGATAAGTCAAGAGAAGACTCACCATTGGGAAGAATATGATAGTAATCTTCTCGTTTTTCTTTGGGGTCTATTTGGTCAACCAAGGATAATTCTGTGGCCATATGATATCTATCATAACCTAGAAGCATGACCTCCCATGTACGAAGGTTTCCTTTAGCACTTCCCAAAGATCCTAGTTTCTAAAACAGTTTTTGACTGTACCTTTATGTAAGGTACCTTTGTGAAGTGCTGATACATGATGGTGTCCAATGTCACATTTGGTATATATTTGTATCCAAATTCACAGCATATGTGTTGTTGTATTTTGCATGACAATTGTTGTAATAAAGTTGTAGTTGTTTTCTGTACCATGCATTTGGCGACTCAGAATAGGTTGGATGTAATGGACCTGTTTTGGGGTTGTCACATGTGGTATCAGAGCTTAGGGATATGATCTCTGGCGGAGATCGAGGAATATAACTAGGAAGGGAGAGATGAGTAAATCCTTCGCTAGTGTGTCCTACCTAAGCTTATTTGTTGGTCAGTCATAATATCGGGATATTATGTGATATGTTAATTTGTTAAATTAACCCTTGTTTTGAAGCTGTATTCTAGAATGATATTTGAAATACAGGAGATGAGCAATGGAGAAATTATAATGACAGGGAAGATGGAATCTGAAATGAAAGGAAGGTATTCTCAATTCTTTGAAATACCAGGTACGTAAATTTCGAGGACGAAATTTCATAAGGAGGGGAGATTGTAAGACTCCGAATTTTATGAAATAAAAGTATTAAATTTTTCTTATAATTATAATTCAGTAAATGGTTAAATTGATAAATGTAAAAGTTAAGGGTGATATATGAATTTTTTTTTCAAAATACGCAAGTGGTTAATTATAAAATATTCATTGTTGTCGGAGAATATTCGTTTGGTCGTGGAATATTCTTTCTGTCGGGGAATATTCGTATGACGGCGCAGACATTTGTGGGCCCCATAGCAGAATAACTGTCGGATGAAGAAAACGATAAATTTGAGTTTTTACAAATAACGGCGTAGTTGTTACCGTTAACACTGTTAGAATATCCGGTGGTTAAAATACAGTAATACGCGTTATTACACAGTAGCACACGGTATTGCACAGTATTTTTGAAATTATTGATTCTTACGTAAGAAGGCAATACTCAATAATTGTTACAGTAATTACTGTTCAATATTTTATTTTATTGATTCAATAATTGCTACGTTAAAATTTTATATTATTGTTGTTCAATAATTATCACTGCACAGTATTTTCCATTATCAGATCAATAATTCATATTATTTGAATAATATTATTAGATAACATTATTGGTAATGTCTAGAAAGTTCTGTCTAAGGAGAGATTTGGTCATCTAATTGCGCGCTAATAAGGAGAAATCCTTATTGGAAAGCCCCCTCTTTCCTGGGAACGGCCTGTTTGTCATAAATGTGATTCTGTAATATTATTTATGAATAATTAATTATTGATTCATATGATAAGAAAATATTTATTTTATGTGGATATAAATGAGGGATATATTTTTGTGGTTAAAAATGAAGGAGTTAATGTTGAGGTTTTTATCCGTATTTTTTTCGGAATGGAGGTATTAAAAATCAGGGTTTTTGAGATATT
Source organism: Panax notoginseng (assembly GCA_016801055.1). NCBI lineage: Eukaryota > Viridiplantae > Streptophyta > Magnoliopsida > Apiales > Araliaceae > Panax > Panax notoginseng. The sequence continues at coordinate 92,963,521 of CM029018.1, forward strand.
TTGCGGGGGTTATAATTTTTAATCCGACCGTTGGATCGTGGTAATTTTTGGATATGTTATACATATATAAGTTGAGTATATGTCCACAAATTTTGAACCGTTAAAAATGAACGTATGATTTATTATGAATTTTACGAGATGACTGGTTCAGAAATTGTTGAATTTTCGGAGTTTATCATTTTGGTAGAAAATTCTAGAATTGGTGGGCTCCACTCTTGGTTGGTAAAGAAATGTGCTGAGATTTTTATTCAAATGTGGTGGGTGAGAATAGTAGCAGGTAAAGCCATCAGGTTACAGGTTAAGTCTGCTTCGGCGTGCTAACATTTTCCTATAAATAGAGGGCTAAGTTAGAATTGAAAATCACACCAGAAACATAAGCTTTCTCTCTTTCTCTCTCTATATTATGAAGCATATTTTGTGAGTATTTAGATACTTTGAGAGTTGCTATTCAGTGCAAGTTTCCTTCGGCTTTGTATTCTAGTCAGAAATACTGCACTTTTGAGGTAAGGGATAGTAAGGGATTTTAAGGGTTGTTATGTTTTTCAGTTTCGTAATTTTTCTGACCTTCAAAAATTCTGGAAAAATTTGAAATGATATTTTGATGAGTTTTCTTGATTGTGTGCAAAAATGGTGATTTTTGGATGTATAGATTGAGAGTTATGAATTTTATGAGAAAAGACTATTTTAAAAGTAACCGCTTATAATTCCTTGTGGTTAACTCCAAAATTGATGAAATTTTTATTGGGAGTACATGTATATGATAGAAGTATACTCTGTAAATTTCAGAATTTTTGGACAAAAGTATAATTTTTGATAAATGTCTAAATATTCGGCTGTTTTGGCCATATGAAAAATAGTAAATGACTTTTAAAAATTCTCAAAAAAATATATGTTCACTATGAGACTATATTATGCTAAATCTCAAAAAAAAAATATTTTTGGAACTGATTTGGTATTTTTCATGAAAATAGTCTAGTTATGAGTAAATTAATTAAATATGTTTTGTGAAGTAAGAAAATTGGAAAATAGGATTCTATGACTTTGAGAATCCTATATGAGGTGTATGTAGATTTTTGATGAGGGTTTTGATTATTGGTGATAAAATCTTATGAGTTTGGTATTTTAGAATGATTAAATGCATTATTTAGTAAAGTGTAAACAATTTAAATAAATTGTTTATAAGCTTAAGAAATATTTTTCTTTCAATATCATTATACCGAAATATTGTTATGTATTTTATTGTGAAATTTCTACCTTTTTGTGTCGAGCCTACTATTCATGAGTTACTATTCACGAGTTACTATTCACGACAAAATTGGTTTCTTTTTCTAACCAAATTATAGTTGATTTATAAATATTACTCTTGAGATTAAATCTAGATGTTTTGATTATATTGATTTTACTATTATATATAACATTTTTATAACCTTGGTGTTGAAATTCTCTTTCACTGGAATGTAAAGATGGGTAGATTATTGGTATGATCATGACTAGGGTTCTCTTTGGCCTGTAGTGCAAAGTTGAATTGTGACTGGTATGATCATGACCATTGAATTTATAATTGAATATCTTAAGCTTAAGTGCAAAGGTGAATTGATCAACATGGTTATAATTATTGTTTATATAAATTCTAAAATGATTATAATTCTTTGAGATATTAATATCTTTGGCCTGTAGTGCAAAGATGAATTGTTGATGAATATCTTTGGCATGTAGTGCAAAGATGAACTGTTATTGAATATCTTTGGCCTGTAATGCAAAGATGGTCTGTTGATGAATATCTTTGGCCTGTAGTGCAAAGATGAACTGTTGTTGAATATCTTTGGCCATAGTGCAAAGATGGATTTATTAGTATGATTATGAACAGGAACTGTGATTTGGTATAACCATGATCTTTGATGTTTCAGGTAAAGACATGTGATGAAAATATTCTTCGTCTTGGGTGCGAAAGAAAAATTTAGAATCACAGTTATGATTATGAGTTATTCATATGATTGTGAAAAGGAACTGTTGAGTGATGTTACAGGGATAAAACATTGTTGGTGGATTTTTAACATGGAAAAGATAATAGACTTTATAGTCTATTTGACTCTTCTAATGGATTGCTCGTTCCGCTGTAACTATGGTTGAAATTTTTATCATCTACCATATGTTCTAAATCTCTGATTTGTTACTGATGAAGACTATTGATAATTTATTTATCTTTAGTCATGATATTCTTTACTGGGCTAGTTGTGCTCACCCTTTTATTTCACAATTCCTTTCAGGTAATAAGAGTGTAGCTGGGTCGAGCGGGGGTAACAAGGGAATAGAACGGTGGTCATCATTTAGTAGTTATATTTGGTGAAGAAAATAGGGTGAGGCGAACCCAACGTTGGAAGGGTGTTTCGTCACTATCATACAAGATGTCTAATGACATACAACCTCGTGTCATCATAAGACAGGGTTGTGCTCATCCACTTGCTGAGTATATCTACGAGCACTACCTATATAATCTTGGTGTTTGTTTGAAGTATAATTCTCAATTAGAGACAGTGGAGATAATGATAAGTCAAGAGAAGACTCACCATTGGGAAGAATATGATAGTAATCTTCTCATTTTTCTTTGGGGTCTATTTGGTCAACCAAGGATAATTCTGTGGCCATATGATATCTATCATAACCTAGAAGCATGACCTCCCATGTACGAAGGTTTCCTTGAGCACTTTCCAAAGATTCTAGTTTCTAAAAAAGTTTTTGACTGTACCTTTATGTAAGGTACCTTTGTGAAGTGCTGATACATGATGGTGTCCAATGTCACATTTGGTATATATTTGTATCCAAACTCACAGCATATGTGTTGTTGTATTTTGCACGACAATTGTTGTAATAAAGTTGTAGTTATTTTCTGTACCATGTATTTGGCGACTCATAATAGGTTGGATGGAATGGACCTGTTTTGGGGTTGTCACAAATAATTCCTGGAGTTCCACTGCCAGCTGCTATCGTGTCCTGGACAGTCATGTTGTAGACCCTTGCCGTTGATTTTGTTGGTTTGTTTGACGAAGTCGGTCCGATGATTGCTAAAGTTCCACTACCAGTGCCCGGGTTCACACTACCTACCTCCACCCTCCTCTTCGGACAATCCTTCACCCTATGTTCTGTCGATCCGCACAGAAAATATCCACTATTCATCATAGGATTGGGGCAGTTGGGAGAGATATGGCCCTCCTGCCCGCACTTGTAGCATACAAATTTCCCTTTCTAACATTCCCCCGAGTGGTTCTTCCCACATGTCTTACACTGCACCACCTGCTTCTTAGCACCTTCTTGTTTTACCTGGACAGTCCCAACATAGTTTCCCTTCCTCTTGCTACTACCACCCCTATTCCCACTATTAATTCCTACCTTCCCAGCTCCTTCGGTCTTACCCTTATTCTTCCTCTCCTTATTGTAAAGGCTCATGGCCTCACTTCCCTCCTCAGCAATAATTGCCTTCTCCATGAGTGCTACAAATGTAGGGATCTGCAACACTGCCACCTTGTTATAGAACCAGAGTTTTAATCCCAGCTCAAACCTTCTAGCTTTCCTAGCCTCCGTATCGACTTTATGCTGGGCAAACCTAGCTAACTCATTAAATTTGGCGGCGTATTCTGACACCGTCATATTCTCCTACTTCAACTCTAAAAATATTACCTCCATCCTCGCCTGCATACTAGGTGAAAAATAATTTTCGAAAAATAAAGTTTTGAACCTCTCCCATGTGACTACACCTTCTCCTGCCCTCGCCTGATTCGCCTTCCACCAAAAATTTTCCTCACCCTTCATCATGTAGGTGGCAAAAGCGGTCTTTTACCCCTCAGTTATCCTAGCTATTATGAACGCCTTCTCAATTTCCTTAACCCAAGTTTGGGCTTCAACAGGATCAGTTGTACCTTTAAATTCTGGCGGTCCTATAGCCTTAAAGTCTTTAAAGTTAGCTAAGCGGTTGTCCAGCTGGTTTCCTGCAGCTGGTATTCCCTGTTGCATAGCCTGAGCTATCATGTTTGCGAAGTTCTGCATCGGGTCTGCTTGTTGTTGTCCCTCAACGTTATTGACAGATTCTTCTGCCCTTTGGTTGCGAGTTTGACGTCTTGGCGGCATTATCTGATTAAATAAAATCATAAATTTAACTTACATTCTAAACCTTATCATATAAGTTTAATATTTTAAACTTGCTTCATCACTCAAACATAGATTCATATTCATTTAACGAATATTTTACATAACTTAGCACATAATGCTTTAAACATCATTCATCCCTTTGTGACTACAAAAGTCGGGATTTATAACCTTGACCAGCACAAAAGTTTTAGAATATTACATTACACAGACATACTAAGCACACATATTACATTAAACATGCCTACACAACAGAACTTATACAACCAATTTACTAAGTCTTTTCCTTGGACAACCGTTCGCTCGATGACCTTTCATCCCACAGATAAAACATGCTCCTAACTTAAAGTCGAGACAATGATGAGAGGTATGTCCCTCATGTCCGCAAATGTAACATATCTTTCTCCCTTTCCTGCATACGCCTTCATGTTTCTTGTCACAGTTTGTACACTTTTCTATTTTGTTAGCGTCCTCTTGGTTGTTACCGGATTTTTTTAAGTCATGATCTTCTATCTTTGTTTTCCCCTCCTTGCTCGGAGCTACACACGATGTGTTGTTTGAGGCTCCCATCTGATCAATTTGGATTTTAAGCTTATCTTGTTCTTCCATTGTTTCTATTAACGCCTGATGCAGTTGACTATTTATTAGCTTTTCTATTTCCCATAGCCTCTCCAGAGAAGAAACCTTGTTCCTCAGATCTTTCACCTCCGTTGATGCTTGGTCAGCTTCAACTTTAGTGTCCGAATCACTATCTGTCAGCTCCACCATCTCTGGATCTGGTATTACGTTTTCTATAATAACGACATCGTCTGAGTTGTTTTCATCGTGAGCCTCTATTTCAGCTATTGGCTTCGATATCATCTCGGGTGTATGGGTTTGATCCTTCTTCATGCTATATGCATATAACAAGCCTTTTCTGTAAAACTCCAAATTTTACAAATAAGATTTAATTTTCTCGAAATAAATTTTTTTTAATATGATGGTATGGATTTGATATAATGTTATAGTTGTGGGTAGTATTTATAAATTTTGCAAAGTATGCAAGTTGTTGTATAATATTCGATTGGTCGGGGAATATTCTTTTTGTCGGGGAATATACGTACGGCAGTACAATCATTGGTGGACCCCGCAACAGAATTATTGTCGGATTGAGAAAACGACAAAATACTTTATGAAAATAACGACGGAAGTTTTACCGTTAATACTGTTGAACTACTCGGTAGTAAAAGTACAGTAATACGTGTGGTTGTATAGTATCATACGGTATTGATTATTGATGCTTACGTGAGAAGTCACTCAGTTTTGTTTTATTAGTATTATTAATGTAATAAAACAGAAAAGTTTTTTATATAAAACAAAATATTTTTATAAAGTTATTCGTTTTATTAGGCTAATAGTAAAATCTTTTTATATAAAACAGAATACTTTTATAAAGTTATCTGTTTTATTAGACAATAATTAGAATATATTATATTTTATTATGCATAGTATTTGCATAGTAAAATCTTTTATAAAGTTATTCGTTTTATTAGATTATAAATAGAATATATTATATTTTATTTAAAAGATTTTGCTTTAAATATGGACCGTCAGATTAAAGTAAATCAATCTACACCGTTCATGAGTTAGTTACTATGCAGTTCATTTTTCTATAAATAGAAGCTCATTCCTTCATTATTTTCTTACGAATTCACTGAAACTCTAGAGAGAGAAACTATAGAGAGAAAGAAGAAAAGTATTCTGCTACTTCACTACTCTAATATCAAGTTTCTTTTACGGTAAGGGATATTATTTGTTGTACTCGTAAAGGGTATTCTTTCTTTCTTATTCATGAAGAGAACTTCTGTTATTCCATTCTTTATTATTCTGTTGGAATAACCTGTATACGCGGGCTACCCTATACTTGGTGAAATTATTCTGTTATAACATTATTTATTATTATGTCGGAATATCCTGTCTGTGCGTTTACGTCGGACTTGGTTCCATTATTTATTATTCTGTCGAAATATCCTGTCTGTGCTTTACGCCGGACCTGGTTCCATTATTTATTATTCTGTCGGAATATCCTGTCTTTGCGTTTACGCCGGACTTGGTTCTATCATTTATTATTCTGTCAGAATATCCTGTCGGTGCATTTACGCATGACCTGGTTTCACTATTTATTTTTCTGTTGGAATAACCTGTCTGTGCGGTCTATCGCATGCTTGGTGAATTATTTTGTTATTTCATTCTTTATTATACTCAGTTGGTTAAAGTTTTAGCTTTTATACTCCATGAAATTAGTGGAATATCTTTGATATTTGCGCTTCATCCAGTATCTTTTCATGAAAATATTCTTCTGAGCATTCTTGAATTTTACTCTACAAAGCAATATCATGTTGACAATTTGGACGTTGTTGGTTCCTGGATAAATTAATTCTTGAACTTGTTTTATTGAATTCTTATATCATTGTCATCATCCTCATGTTTATATTATGTTGAAAGTCATCTGTGGCCTGTAGTGCATAGATGGACTTGGTATGATTATGACCAGGGATTATTCGGTATAATCATGACCGTAATGTTATAAATGATGTGAAAAAAAGTCCTCATTGGCCCGTAGTGCATTGATGTACAGTTTTTGGTATGATTATGACTATGGATTCTCTTTGGCCGTAGTGCAAAGATAAATTATTTTATGGCATGATCAGGACTGTTGATGAAAACATAATTATCGTTAGCCGTAGTGCATGGATAATTCATGGTAGTGATACTAAAGAATATCCTTGGCCGTAGTGCAGGGGTGATTCGATGATGTGAATTATTTACTAAGTTGAGTCCCAGCGATAAAAGTCATGAAAAACCTTTTAAATCATAAAAGATAGTAGATTTTATTCTCTACTTGACTCTTTTAATGGGTTGCTTGTTCCGCTGCAGTTAAACTTGATGTTTGTTATATTGTATCAGTTTAACACTGTTTAAGACTAATGATAATTTTTTCTGCATTATCTTAGTCATAATATTTTTTACTAGGCTAGTTGAGCTCACCCTTTCTTTCACTGTTCTCTTTAGGAAATTAGAATATAGCTGGGACGAGTCGGGGATCAGAGTGATGGATCAGATGATAGTATTAGTAGTCCTCACTATTCTGTTAAATATTGTGACAATAAATTTAATGAGGACTTATTCTGAGAGTGAATATTGTCTAGAAGACAGTATTTGTATTGAAACTCATAGCTTTCTTGTGGTATATTAAAGATTGTATTTGTATTCTGTACCATGTATTTGGCGACTCAGAATAGGTGATGTATACCTATTTTGGGGGCGTCACAGTTGGTATCAGAGCTTAGGGATATGATCCCTGGCTAGGATGTGAGAATAGAACTAGGAGGGGTGAGGCGGGTAATTCCTTAGCTAGTATGACCTACCTAAGTTTATTTGGTATTTAATTGGTCAGTCAGAGTATAGAGATAATATGTGATAGGTTAATTAACCTTTATTTTGTGGCAGTATTTGAAAATGACATCCGAGAATGTTGAGAATAGCAATGGAGCACATGAGACCATGGAGACACCTCTAATCTCCAACCAAGATAATGTTCTTAGAGATATCCATGTGGTGATTGAGGAATTAAAAGTTGCACTCAAGCTAGTCGCAAAGGTAGCAACTGAGAGTGAGGAAGAAGAGGAACCCGAGGAGGATTTATTAGAAGAACTTATTGAACAAAATGTAGAATTGCAAAATCGTATTCATGAGTTAGAAGAGCAGGCTGAAGAACGGAAGGCGGTCGTAGAACAAAGGAATGTAACAATTCAAAATTGTATTACCCAATGTGCGGTAGCTGAACAGGAGCGCTCTTTGGCAGAGTATACGATATTAATGCTAGAATCTGAGAATTTAAATGTCAAGGAGCAGCTGAAAGAAGAAACAACTGAACGAGTGAGAATGAAAGATGCATGAGTAAAAGCCACACGACGCGTTGATATTGTGGAAAGAGAAGTCCGATCCAAGAAAGCTAAAATAGATGATATGTATTTCTCTTTTTCGACAGCAATTGGGAGAACCCAGCATCGAGTTTTGAATTACCCAATACATTGCGGTCAACCCCAATTCGATATGGATCGAAGGCTAATGATTCAGATCATGGAGCAGGAGTACGACAAAGCAGTTGAGGGTGGAATATGTCCTATAGCGAAAGTCAATTCTAGTGGTAATGACAACACCAAAGATTGTCCCGAACAAGTCAAATTTGGTAGTTTAAGGGAGAGCATTTTTCGTGACAAAGAATCGAACGAAGTTATCACGGGTTAGTTAATTATAAATTCTTGCGAAGTCTATGCCTTATTCGATACCAGTTCTACCTATTCTTTTATCTCTCTTGCTTGCGCTCAACGTTTAAATTTAACTCCGGAGAAGTTAGACTTTGACTTATTGGTTAAAACTTCGTTAGTAGAAACCTTCGTTACCTCCACTATTTATAAATCTTATTCAAATCAACACTTTCACGTTACTTGTCGATCGTATCTCTTTGATAATACTTGCCTTTGATGTGATTTTAGGAATTGATTAGTTAACTACTCATCATATTTTTTTTTGTAAGGTTGTTAGCTTTCATACTCCTAACCAACCTGTTATGCGAATTCAAAGTAACCAAACCACTAAAGTCAATCATTGTCATATCAATCTATAAGTAAAGAGCCCTGAGCCTTTATCTGGTGACTTCCTTGTGTGGAATGCACCAAAGCCAGACTTTCTGTAGGCGACATCGTGAATGACGATGGCAAGTTGATAGGTATCAATGTGACGTGCTACCCAAGTCTTGGATGAGGGTCACAATTTTGAACGATATTTCTATTATTAATAAAGTTCCTAACGTATTTTTGAAGACTTCTTAGCCTACCCTAGAGCGTAAAATCGAATTTTGTATTGACTCCAGTACAAAACCCATTTCTTAAACCCTTAAATATTTCTTCAACTAAAGCGAACGTATCATGCGCCAAAGACGTTGGCTCGAGCTGTTGAAGATTATGACCATACCATTCAATATCATCGCGGAAGAACGAAAGTGGTAGCTAACGAGTTGAGTAGAAGATCGTATGCGAGTGAGATGTTGTTAACACAAAGACCCATTTCGTATAACTTACAAATGATGAAGATAGAGTTAAAGACTCTAGGGACCCACGTGAAGATAACGAATATACGATTAAAATCGACTTTAATCGATAAAGTTAAAGCCGCTCAAGCTACATACTCAGAGCTGATGAATGTGAAGAAGAAGGTTCAAGAAGGCGTTATCTCAACCTTCGATTTAATTGACCCATTTGAAATCCTCGATCGAGTACGAACTGTGGCTTATAGACTCATTTTACCGCCAAGTATGTCGTGTGTTCATAACGTTTTTCACGTATCGTTGTTAGTAAAAACTTAGTCTTGGGGACTTTGGAGCCAAATTTTAGAATAATTAATGAATCTAAAAAATTATGAAATTATGGGAGTTTTGTAGAGCATGTTACAAGCTTTCCATAGCCTCGAAAACGGACTAATTCCGATAACAGATGAAGAAGTTATGACGATTTGAAGTATATGTGTAAAAAGTTACAAAATCTGAAAAATTGGAGTTAAGTGCCAAAGGTCGAGCGCCTAGGAACTAGACTCGGCGCTTGGAATATGTTCTTGGATGCCTAGCCACTTGCCCAAGGCCAATTTTGGGCACCTAGGCGCTGGTCTAGTGTTAAGCTAAAATCTGTTTGGACGTCCTTTAGTAAATTGGGCATAACTTTTTCATACAAACTCCGATTGAGATGATTCAAGATGATCCGGAACGAGAACGAATAGACCTACAACGTTTGTTCTTTACGTTATTTAATTTGAGATCATTAGAAGGGGTAAAAATGGTTATCTTTGGAATTATTATGTTTTCAGAGGCAATCGGAGGACGTCGGGCATGCACGTATGCAACGTGCAATGTTTTTGATGATAAAGGTATTCAAGGTTATAACTCAAGAGTTAGAATTTAAAGTGAAGTCAAGATATCCTCACCTATTCGGCATACCAGGTACGTACGTAAATTTCGAGGGCGAAATTTCATAAGGAGGGGAGTTTGTAAAACTCCAAATTTTACAAATAAGATTTAATTTTCTCGAAATAAAATTTTTTTAATATGATGGTGTGGATTTGATATAATGTTATAGTTGTGGGTAGTATTTATAAATTTTGCAAAGTATGCAAGTTGTTGTATAATATTCGATTGGTCGTGGAATATTCTTTTTGTCGGGGAATATCCGTACGACAGTACAATCATTGGTGGACCCCGTAACAAAATTATTGTTGGATTGAGAAAACGATAAAATACTTTATGAAAATAGCGGCGGAAGTTTTACCGTTAATACTGTTGAACTACTCGGTAGTAAAAGTACAGTAATACGTGTTGTTGCATAGTAACATACGGTATTGATTATTGATGCTTACGTGAGAAGTCACTCAGTTTTATTTTATTAGTATTATTAATGTAATAAAACAGAAAAGTTTTTTATATAAAACAAAATACTTTTATAAAGTTATTCGTTTTATTAGGCTAATAGTAAAATCATTTTATATAAAACAGAATACTTTTATAAAGTTATCTGTTTTATTAGACAATAATTAGAATATATTATATTTATTATGCTTAGTATTTGCATAGTAAAATCTTTTATAAAGTTATTCGTTTTATTAGATTATAAATAGAATATATTATATTTTATTTAAAAGTCATGAAAAGCCTTTTAAATCATAAAAGATTGTAGATTTTATTCTCTACTTGACTCTTTTAATGGGTTGCTTGTTCCGTTGCAGTTAAACTTGATGTTTGTTATATTGTATCAGTTTAGCACTGTTTAAGGCTAATGATAATTTATTCTGCATTATCTTAATCATAATATTTTTTACTGGGCTAGTTGAGCTCACCCTTTCTTTCACTGTTCTCTTCAGGAAATGAGAATATAGCTGGGACGAGTCGGGGAACGGAGTGATGGATCAGATGATAGTATTAGTAGTCCTCACTATTTTGTTAAATAGTGTGGCAATAAATGTAATGAGAACTTATTCTGAGAGTGAATATTATCTAGAAGACATTATTTATATTGAAACTCACAGCTCTGTTGTGGTATATTAAAGATTGTATTTGTATTCTGTACCATGAATTTGGCGACTCAGAATATGTGATGTATACCTATTTTGGGGGTGTCACATTTTCCACCAGACATCTACACATATAAATTATCCTGATTAGCATATTGTATACACACACAGAAAACAGTAGTTTTATATAAGTTATCTTTTATTTTGTTTGACGATGAATTTATTTAATTCTCCTCTTTTTAAACTCCATATGAGTTATTTATATTTTCAACGTTTCCCTCTGTTCTAAGGTTATAGCCTAAGGTATAACCCACCTATGGTTTTTAACCCTAAGCTCTGATACTATGATGTGACACCCCCAAATTCGGGTACTTAAAACCCGAACTCGGTGCTTCACGATACCATTTCTATGAGCGGAATAATACTAATAATAATAACAATAATATAAAAAAATTAACTTAATTTACATATTCATCAGAGTCTGAATCCCAAGTACGTAACCTTTAAACATTCATTATAACCCATGATAGATAATTAATATCATACTTGTCTTAATAATATCAAACTAATACATAAACTACCAAAAATCTTATTTGGTTAGCTTTCCTTTCCCTTTGTTTCTGTATGAGCATTCTGGTTCTTCACACTTAGCTAAAAACATTTAAATTAAGCAAGGATGAGCATTTGAGTGCCCAACAAGTAATAGCAATTATATATATAAGCTGGAAGAATTTAAATATTCTCTTTATACTACCCTTCTACAACAAATCAATAGTTGTGAAGTATCTATACCGATAATAATAGCATAACAACCTTTTTTTTCAAATTTTTGAAACTACACAATAACTATAAATAGGCTTTAGGGACATACTATGAACATTATTTTCATTTTTGAAAAGGTTAAACAAAAATTCATCTGCAAACCGTCATAACTTACTGGCACGGGGGTGATCAGCCCGTTGTACCCTATATTGATCAATACTACATATAAGAACCAGAGTATCGTTCACTCTGTCCGCCTTGGGCGCATAAAAGTTTTCCCTTGATCGGGATGTTCATACTAGTCTGGAATACGAACCAAAACAATTTGATTGGATACAAAGAAGTTTTATCATATTCAACGATATTTCTAAATCTGTGTCTAGCTGGTCCAATAGTTTAGACGGCTTATATATATATATATATATATATATATATATATATATATATATATATATCAACATGTGATTAAATACAATGATTATCCAAGTGGGGACACTTGTATAACCATATTTAGAAATTAACGAACAGAATATATATATTTGAATTACCATATACTAACATGTTGATAAATAATGATCGGATATAGAATATATCACAATAGGGTTAATAATATAGCATAATAATAATATAATTCTAAAACTTCTTACTCATGCTCATTGCATAAAGGAAATGCAAAGGTAAGATACTAGCCTGATACGCTGCTTACAGTTCACAACTTAGTTCTATCGTTTATATCACGACCTATCATCAATAAGATCATTCCTTCGATTAGAATAATATACTATAACACATAGTACTGCATTTCGCAATCAGCACATAACCTAATCACATTATTATCCATGATTAACAACCATTGAATCACAAATAATCACATATCTAATTAAATTATCTAATTCCAGATCAATTTCTGAAACATGTCGGTGCACCGGTAGCTTTATCGGGTAATTATCGAGTCTAAGACTCTGTCTTATAACTTAGTATCAGTCATATTATTTTTAAATGACTTATAACAATTTTAAAATATTTATTATAATTTATCATGAATTTTCAAACATCGGAATCATTATTAAATAATTTAAATATTAAACAATTCTATTATCATTAATATTTAATTAATATTAAACTATTAATGAAATCATTGCCAAAATATTAAAGTTATTTATAATAACTTAGAATATTTTTAAAGTATTTATATTACCCTTAAATGATTTTTAAAATATTTAAAATCATTTTTAAATAATTATCATTAATATTAAATTATTAATGTACTATTCATCTAAATATTAAAAGTCCTAACTTAAAATATTTTTAATTCATTTATATCCCCTTTTAAATGATTTTTAAATTAATAAAACTATTTTTAAACTATTTATTTAATATAATTATTAAATAAATTTAATATCATTAATAATAACTTAATACTCATTAATATTAAATTATTAATTAAATTATCCTTTAAATATTAAAAGTTATGTTTTATAACTTAAAATATCTTTAAACACTTTATTTTCATTTAAAATGATTCTTCTAATATTAAAATTATTTTTAAACTCAATTATTTAATATAATTATTAATTAATAAAATTTAACTTTAAATATTGAAAGTTATATTTTATAACTTAAAATATTTTTAAATTCCTTATTATTATTTAAAATGATTTTTAATATAATAAACTCATTTTTAATCAATTTATTTAATTTATTTAGTAAATAACTTAATTATCATTAATATTAATTTATTAATAAAAATTATCACATAATATTAAAAGTCATTAAAAATAACTTAAAATATTTTCTTATATCATAATATAATTTTAAATGATTTTTTATGTATTAAAATCATTTTTAAATAATTTATTTAATATAATAATTAAATAATTTAAATACTTTTAATATTTCAAAAATATTAAATATTTATGAAATATATTCAAAATAATTAAATACTAATTTTCGGACCTCAAAATAATTTTTAATAGTTTATTTGGTATTTTTAATAATTAAAAACTATTTTTTTTTCTATTTATTTAATATAATTAATTAATTTTATAAGGAAACTGTCGCTAAAGGGCCTTATAGCGACGAAACTGTCGCTATAGGTGTTCTTGAGGTGTTCTTCATGAAACCCAAAACATCAAGCCCATTGTCGAGTGACCAGGTTTGACCAGGTCTAACTTCGTGTGTGTTGTGTTTCAGGGGATGTTGTTTGTCAGATCATGTAATACTAATACAAGACTACAAGATCCAACAACAATCAAGTTCATACCACACATAACCAAAGAGATCTAACCGAACAAAGTAGCTGTCAGAGGCTGTTCTTCATTTTTGGGTTACCCAGAAATGAAGAGCAGTTCATGTAGCCTACATTGGGCTTCCACAACTTGTGATTCCGGCAATGTTTAAGTGATATAAGAATTGCAGTATTTAGCCAACATGTAAGGCTACAAATCTATTACACAAAATTAACAAAACATCAACAGAATCGACATATACTGATTGGTCAAACCTTGTCAGAAATACGTGATCATACGTTTTCTGGGTTACCCAGAAAATGTATTTCATGTTCTTCCTACTCGGTTTGACCGTTCATTAAATCCAACACGAATGATGTTTAGACTATATAAAAGTTTGAATCGACAGTTAACATAACATACTACCATATAGTTAAAAAAAAACTTAAAACACCAAAAACCTGATAGATCTAGAGCCTCAAATATCCTGTCAGATGCTCTTATCCGATTTCTGGGTTGCCCAGAAATAGTCCGGTCAATGCCGGTCAAAGGTATTTGACCGTTAATAACTTTTATTCTAGACATCAAATGACACTGATTCTTTTTGCAGACTAAAGACCACATTACAAGCTACCAATACCAACTTAAAAACAACACAAATCATAAAAGAGTAAGGATCTGTGGCCACTGACATTCGTTGTCAGACCACAAAACCAAGGTTTTCCAGATTTTTGAAAATCATCAATTTGAAGACTTAGATGTTATGGATCTGTATAATACCAACCCATATCATCAAAATAGATTATAACTAACATATTTTAACAATAAAAACTATCATCTAACATAGCAACTAAGATCAGATTTTTCAAATTAGGTTTATACCTTATATGAACAAGTTTTGATTCTAGCTTCTGAATCTGTTCAAGGTGATCGTGGGGCTGGTTTTGTGACTGAGATTCCTTGAAATTTTCGTGGGTTTGGGTTGTGAGAGAAGGCTTGGGTGTTGTGCATAAAAATGGCTAGCAAATAATTTTCTCTCTCCTTCAATCTATTTATAGAACATAGATGCAATGAATCTAACATGCAAGGTGTCAAAATGGATAAGCTTGATTGATTTTTAGGCATGTGCTATAAATCTAGAGTGATGACTTGCAAGTTATTCCATTAAATAAATTCAAAATGGCTATTTTAGTAAACTAACAAAGTGGTTTAAAGGTATTTTTGTCCATGACACTTGAATCTAGGTTAAAATCAATAGATCTTAAACCTTAAGGTTTTCTAAATAATTTCTAGAGTTTGAAAAATTAAGATTAAAGTTCAATAAAATTTTAATTTGACCACACTAATTAAAATTAGAGGTTTTAATAGAAAATTAGGGTTTTAAAAAGAAATTATTTAGGGTTTCTAGAATTTTAATTAGGGTTTACCTAATCAATCACTTAATACACAACACAAAACATATAAAACAGTTATATAACAGTCTTAAATTCCCAATTGATTTTCAAATTATGGTTTCTCATAGTAAAACTAGGGTTTTAACATTAAACACCATAATTGACCAACCATTATCAATACGTACATACCGTATATAATTATAACACTGAAAAATTAAAATATAATTAATATTATATTATTTTTCTCATACATTGACAATAATCTAAAATTAGGGTTTAGATTGCATATCTGATTTATTCTTCATATTTAACCTTAATAATTAAGGTAAAATAATTAACTTAATAATCTGTACTAAAACTCATATAATAAAATAATTATTATAATTATTCTAAAAATCACTCCATATATTATTTAAATAATATATGATTATATTTTCATGGAAAATAATTAATAAAAGTATATCTACTATAAATTAATTATTATAAGAATATACTTTATAAAAAGCAATAATTCTAAATAAAATTATTTGTAAACATTTATGTAATAAATACATTTTTATTTACCACATAATTACGTATACGCATTATCTTGTACAAATCCTCATCCTTAAAATATAAAAAAAAAATATATACGCAAATTTTTTTATTTATTTATATAGAAAATATCGAGTTGTTACAGTTAAGATATTGTGCACAGTATGGTACTAATGGCAGATCCCCCTAAGTACAAGAAGAAGAGTCCATAGTCTCATGACTGTTAAAGGTTTTAAGTATAACCCTTGATAACCTAGGACATAGTTCAAGGTCTTATGACCCTCAGATTTCTTTTGATTCTTGTTATTCATTCTTGATTCAAAAGTTGAGCTTTATTTCAGAAGTCTTTGATTTATTCGCATGTTATTATTTTGTTACTTTCATTATTATACTTGTGGGCAATCGTGCTCACTCTTGCGTAATAATAACATTGCAGTTAAGAACGAAAGAGCAGACGAACCTTCCACTAGTAAAGGCAAGGGCAAGCTTAGCAAGTAATGAAGATTATTTATTTATGTGGTTATGTAATGATAATTAGAATTGATGTTACTTAAGACTTATTTGTTTATGTTTCCGCACAGATGATTTAAGGTTAGAGTAACCTGGAATTTATTTATTATGAAGTTGATGTAACCCTATAAGGGGAGAGATTTATTATTATTTCTATCTATTGCATGGTTTGCATTTTATTTATGGGTAGATAGATAGATGATGTTTGTACAGTGAACACCAAATCCTGTGGAAATGGAAGTACCAGATTTGGGGGTGTCACAGGTTGGTATCAGAGCTGTAAGTTATGAACCTTAGGTGGGGGAATAACCTTAGGTAATAGCCTTATAGGAAGAACATAGTGAAGGAAAACTCTTATCGAGTTCTAAGAGATGAATTTCTTAATTCATTGAAGATAATAAAAGACTCTATGTGCTTATGTGTTAATCTATGTGTTTGTTAGCACAGATTAGTAATTAAAACTTAAAATTTTATTGTCAGGATGTCGGTTGTTGGAGGAGCTAGTCAAGCTGGGGAGGAGAAACCCCGAGTGCCTATTGAGAAGGATCCCCGAGACATTCATGTTATCAGGGAGCAGTTGATTCAGAGGGAGCCATCTCCGTTGATCACAGTTGTTGGTTAGGAGCATGAGCCTGAGACTGATCCAGAAGAGAATCTTGAGGAGGAAGAGGAAGAGGAAGAAGAGGAGTTCCCATCGAACTCCATTGATGCTGAGATGTATGATGCACTTTATGATCATAACATAGAGTTGCAGGATACTGTTCAGGATTTGACTGAGCAAGCGGTTAGTCAGCAGATTACTATTGAGCAGAAGGATAGGGAGATTGTGACTCTTCACACACGTTTAGGAAATGTAGAGTGGGATCTGGTTCACGAGAAGGGTCAAACCGAGGATAAGTCCGCAGAAATAAAAATGTTGAAGAAGGATCTGAAAGAGAGCTCAGAGAGGCTTGCCATAGCAGAGGAGGGCTGGGTACCAGAGTCACGTCGTGCTGATCTTGCAGAAGATGAACACCGCGCGAAGAAGGTTAAACTCGAGGAGACATACTCTACACTTAATAACGCAATGGATGAAGCCCAGGATCGAGTTTTGAGGTACCCAATCCAGTTTGAAGGTCTACCATCGTACATGCTGGATTACAGGACGATGTCTCGCATCATAGAAGAGGAGCGTAGCAAGGCTATTCGGAGCCTTAACAGACAGTGATAGTATTAGTTTAATTATGTGAAAACTATTTGGTAGTTAATAATGTAAATTCTAATGTGTTTATAAACAAAGGAATATTTTGATGTTTTAAATCTTGTAGATTCTTTATCTCGGGATAGTTGATGTAAATAGCAGTGACACTATCTTATGATGTTAAAACTTTTGAATTTAATGAAGTGTCAGAGTTTATTTGAAGTAATGTGTTAAGTGAATTATGATTAAATATTCTAGTTAAGCCTTAACTATTTAGAGAATTTAATAAAGATCTAATAAGCGTATATTCTTAACAGAAATATGCCGCCTAGAAGACAAAATCGTCAACCAGCTCAGGAAGAGTCAACGAATAATAACAATAACGCCAATGCCAATCCCGTCCAATAATTAGTGAACTTACTAGCTGGAGCAATGAATAATCAACCTCAAGCTCCACCGAATACTTCGTTTAAGGATTTCAAGGCGGTGGGACCCCAGAGTTTAAAGGTTCTATGAACCCGATCGAAGCTCAGACTTAGTTATAGAGATGGAGAAGGTTTTTGAGGTCGCAAGAGTCAGAGAGGACCAGAAGACCGCTTTTGCAACGTTTTTGCTGAAATCTGAAGCTAGTTTTTGGTGGCAAGCAAACAAGGTTCATAGAGGAGAAGGTATAATAACCTGGGAGAGGTTCAAGGAGATATTTTTCGAGATGTATTTCTCAACTACCTCACAAAACTAATTGGAGGTCCAATTTCTGGAATTGAAGCAGGGGAATATGTCTGTATCAGATTATGCGGCTAGATTCAACGAGTTGGCAAGGTTCGCCACGTATCAAGTGCACACGGACGAGAGAAAAGCAAGAAGGTTCAAACAAGGTCTGAAGTTGTGGTTGTATAGTAAAGTGTCGATGTTTCAGTTGAAGACATTCATCGTGGTACTAGAGAAAGCTATGCTCGCTAAAGGTGGAAGCGATGCAGTGACAAAGTATAATCAGGAGCAAAAGAAGAAGAAGAGTGAGAATGAAGGTAATAACAAGACTGGTAGGAGTAGCACTAGGGGTGGCCATAATCAGAAGATGAAGTGGACGGATAACTCGTCAGCTGAAAGTCAACAAGGAGGGCAAAAGAAGAAGATCGAAGCGTGCTAAACCTGCAGAAAAGCTCATATGGGAGTTTGCATGAAAGAGAAGCGAGTGTGCTATAATTGTGGTCAGGAAGGCCACATAGCACCAAACTGTCCGAACCCAAAGAAAGGTGCATGTTTCACTTGTGGCTCAAAGGATCATCTGGCAAGGGACTGTCCCAAGAAGGGATCCGAAGGAACGAGTTCAGGAGGAAATAGAGGGAATACCGGTGGAAGCACTCTGACTATCGCAGCACCAACCGTAACCAACCGACCGACTGCCAGAACATTCAACATGACAGTGCAGGATGCAATATAGTCTCGCGATGTGGTGTCAGGTATCATTCCGATCAATAAAGTTAATGCTTATGTGTTATTTGATTCGGGTGCTACTTGCTCATTTATATCCGATGACTTTGATAAGAATTTAGAATTGCCTAAGGATGAGTTAGAATACCCCATGAACATAGAAATCGCGAATAGAGAAATAATCCCTGTTAAACATGTGCATAAGAACTGTAGAGTGGATATTAAGGGTAATATCATGAACGTAGATCTTATCCCTATTCGACTTGGGAAATTTGACGTTATCTTGGGAATGGACTGGTTATTCAATTACGGGGCGATAATTGATTGCCAAAAGAAGCGTATTAACCTTATGACTCCGTCAAAAGTTATGTTTTATGGTAGCAAGTCGCCTAGACAAGCGAGTTATCTGACGATGATGCAGACTAGGAAGTTGTTATGACAAGGATATGTAGGATATTTAGCATACATAATCGATAGTCGTAAAGAGAATCCGAAAATAGATGAGATACCAGTAGTGCGAGATTTCGTAGACGTATTTTCGGACAATTTGTCGGGACTTCCTCCAGATAGAGCAGTTGAATTCGTGATCGATTTGGCTCCAAGAACGGCTCCAATATCGAAGGCACCATACCAAATGGCACCAGTAGAGATGAAAGAATTAATGGTACAACTATAAGAATTATTGGACAAGAAGTACATTCAACCGAGCATATCGCCGTGGGGAGCGCCGGTGTTGTTTGTGAAGAAGAAGGATGGAATGATGCTACTCTGCATTGATTATAAAGAACTGAATAAGGTCACGATTAAGAATATATATCCATTACCGAGGATCGATGATCTATTTGATCAATTGAAGGGAGCAAAATACTTTTCCAAGATAGATTTGAGGAGCGGTTATCATCAACTGAAGGTGAGACCAGAGGATTACCGAAGATAATGTTCAGAACACGATACGGTCACTACGAATTTCTGGTAATGTTGTAACGACCCCAAAATAGGTTCATTCCACCCAACCCATTCTGAGTCGTCAAATACATGGTACAGAAAATAACTACAACTTTATTACAACAATTGTCGTGCAAAATACAACAACACATATGCTGTGAGTTTGGATACAAATATATACCAAATGTGACATTGGACATCATCATGTATCAGCACCTCACAAAGGTACCTTACATAAAGGTACAGTCAAAAACTGTTTTAGAAACTAGAATCTTTGGGAAGTGCTCAAGGAAACCTTCGTACATGGGAGGCCATGCGTCTAGGTTATGATAGATATCATATGGCCACATAATTATCCTTGGTTGACCCAATAGACCCCAAAGAAAAACGAGAAGATTACTATCATATTCTTCCCAATGGTGAGTCTTCTCTTGACTTATCATTATCTCCACTGTATCTAACTGAGAATTATACTTTAAACAAACACCAAGATTATATAGGTAGTGCTCGTATATATACTCAGCAAGTGGATGAGCACATCCCTGTCTTATGATGACACGAGGTTGTATGTCGTTAGACATCTTGTATGATAGTGGCAAACCACCCTTCCAACGTTGGGTTCGCCTCACCCTATTTTCTTCACCAAATATAACTACTAAATGATGACCACCGTTCTATTCCCTTGTTACCCCCGCTCGACCCAACTACACTCTTATTACCTGAAAGGAATTGTGAAGCAAAAGGGTGAGCACAACTAGCTCAGTAAAGAATATCATGACTAAAGATAATTAAATTATCAATAGCCTTCATCAACAATAAATCAGAGATTTAGAACATATGGTAAATGATAAAAATTTCAACCATAGTTGCAGCGGAACGAGCAATCCATTAGAAGAGTCAAATAGACTATAAAGTCTATTATCTTCTCCATGTTAAAAATCCACCAACAATATTTTATCCATGTAACATCACTCAACAGTTCCTTTCCACAATCATATGAATAACTCATAATCATAATTGTGACTACAAATTTTTCTTCGCACCCAGGACGAAGAATATTTTCATCACCTGTCTTTACCTGAAACATCAAAGATCATGGTTATACCAAATCACAATTCCTGTTTATAATCATACTAACAAATCCATCTTTGCACTACGGGCCAAAGATATTCATCAACAAACCATCTTTGCACTACGGGCCAAAGATATTCAACAACAGTTCATCTTTGCACTACAGGCCAAAGATATTCATCAACAATTCATATTTGCACTACAGGCCAAATATATTCATATCTCAAAAAAATATATAATCATTTCAGAATTTATATAAACAATAATTATAACCATGTTGATCAATTCACCTTTGCACTTAAGCTTAAGATATTCAATTATAAATTCAATGGTCATGATCATACCAGTCACACTTCAACTTTGCACTACAGGCCAAAGAGAACCCTAGTCATGATCATACCAATAATCTACCCATCTTTACACTCCAGTGAAAGAGAATTTCAACATCAGGGTTATAAAAATGTTATATATGATGATAAAAATAATATGATCAACATCTAGTTTTAATCTCAAGAGTAATATTCGTAAATCAACTATAATTTGGTTAGAAAAAGAAACCAATTTTTATCGTGAATAGTAACTCGTGAATAGTAACTCCTGAATAGTAACCCCGACACAAAAGATAGAAATTCCACAATAAAATACATACCAATATTTCGGTATAATGATATTGAAAGAATAACATTTCATAAATTTATAAACAATTTATTTTAATTGTTTACACTTTACTAATTAATGCATTTAATCATCATAAAATGTCAATTCTTATAATTTCATCATCAATAATCAAAACCCTCATAAAAAATCTGCATATACCTCATATAGGATTCTCAAGTCATAAAATCTTATTTTCCAATTTTCTTTCTTCACAAAACATATTTAATTCATTTACTCATAGCTAGACCATTTTCATGAAAAATACCAAATCAGTTCCAAAAATATTTCTTTTCTGGGATTTAGCATAATATAGTCCCATAGTGAACATATATTTTTTTCAGAATTTTTAAAAGTCATTTACTATTTTTCATATGGCCAAAATAGCCGAATATTTAGACATTTATCAAAAATTGTACTTTTGTCTAAAAATTCTAAAATTTACAGAGTATACTTCTATCATATACATGTACTCCCAATAAAAATTTCATCAATTTTGGAGTTAACCACAAGGAATTATAAGCGGTTACTTTTAAAATAGTCTTTTCTCATAAAATTCATAACTCTCAATCTATACATCCAAAAATCACCATTTTTGGGCACAATCAATAAAACTCATCAAAATATCATTTCAAATTTTTCCAGAATTTTTGAAGTTCAGAAAAATTACAAAACTGAAAAACATAACAACCCTTAAAATCCCTTACTATCCCTTACTATCCCTTACAATCCCTTACCTCAAAAGAGCAGTACTTCTGATCGGTATAAGGCTGAAGGAAACTTGCACTGATGAATAGAAACTCACAGAGTATCTAAATACTCACAAAATACACTCAATAATCTAGAGAGAGAAAGAGAGAAAACTTATGTTTCTGGTGTGATTTTCAATTCTAACTTAGCCCTCTATTTATAGGAAAATTTTGGTAGGTTTGACCTGCAACCTGATGGCTTTACCTGCTACTATTCCCACCCACCACATTTGAAATATAATTCAGCACATTTCTTCACCAACCACAAGTGGGGCCCACCAATTCTAGAATTTTCCACCAAAATGATAAACTCCGAAAATTCAACAATTTCTGAACCAGTCATCTCGTAAAATTCATAACAAATCATACGTTCATTTTTAACGGTTCAAAATTTGTGGACATATATTCAACTTATATATGTATAACATATCCAAAAATTACCACGATCCAACGGTCGGATTAAAAATTATAATCCTCGCAAAATATCTCAAAAACCCTGATTTTTAATACCACCATTCCGACAAAAATACTGATAAAAACTCAACATTAACTCCTTCATTTTTTAACCACAAAAATATATCCCTCATTTATATCCACATAAAATAAATATTTTCTTATCATATGAATCAATAATTAATTATTCAGAAATAATATTATAGAATCACATTTATGACAACCAGGCCGTTCCCAGGAAAGAGGGGCTTTCCAATAAGAATTTCTCCTTACTGGCGCGCAATTAGGTGACCAAACCTCTCCTTAGACAGAACTTTCTAGTCATTGCCAATAATGTTATCTAATAATATTATTCAAATAATATGAATTATTGATCTGATAATGGAAAATACTGTGCAGTGACAATTATTGAACAACAATAATATAAAATTTCAACGTAGCAATTATTGAATCAATAAAATAAAATATTGAACAGTGATTACTGTAACAATTATTGAGTAGTGCCTTCTTACGTAAGAATCAATAATTTTAAAATACTATGCAATACCGTGTGCTACTGTGCAATAACGCGTATTACTGTATTTTAACCACCGGGTATTCCAACAGTGTTAACAGTAACAACTACGTAGTTATTTGTAAAAACTCAAATTTGTCGTTTTCTTCATCCGACAGTTATTCGTTATGGGGCCCACAAATGGCTGCGCCGTCGTACGAATATTCCCCGACAGAAAAAATATTCCACGACCAAACGAATATTCCCCGACAACAATGATTATTTTATAACAACTTGCTTATTTTGAAAAAAAATCATATTTCACTCATAACTTTAAACTTTTATCAATTTAACCATTTACTGAATAGTAATTATAAGAAAAATTGAATACTTTTATTTCATAAAATTCGGGGTCTTACAAATGTCATTTGGTCTGATGAATGCTCTTACAACATTTATGGGCCTATTGAATGGTGTGTTCAAGCCGTTTTTGGACAAGTTCGTAGTGGTATTTATAGATGATATTTTGGTATATTCAAAAACCAAGGAAGAACATGAAGAGCATTTGAGATTAACGTTGGAAGTGTTGAGAAAAGAGAAGTTGTATGCTAAGTTTTTGAAATGTGAATTCTGGATTGAAAGAGTACAATTTCTTGGACATGTGATCGATAGGGACAAAATTTCAGTGGATCCCTCCAAAGTCGAAGCTGTGATTAACTGGGATCAGCCGAAGACGCCGTCGAAAGTACGAAGTTTTCATGAATTGGCAGGATATTATAGAAGATTCATTTAGGATTTTTCCAAGATCGTAACTCCGTTGACGAATTTGACTAGGAAATCGGTGAAATTTGTTTGGACGGAGAAGTGTGAGGAAACCTTTCAAGAATTAAAGAAGAGGTTAAGTTCAACACATGTGTTATCTCTTCCAGATGACACAGGAAATTTTGTGGTATATAGTGATGCGTCACACAAGGGACTTGGCTGTGTGCTTATGCAAAATGGCAGAGTCATTGCGTACGTGTCACGTCAATTGAAGGATTATGAGAAGGGGTATCCGACCCATGACTTGAAATTAGCTGAAGTGGTTTTCGCTTTGAAAATCTGGAGGCACTATCTCTATGGGGAGAAGTGTGAAATATATACAGACCATAAGAGTCTGAAATATATTTTCACACAGAAAGAATTGAATATGCGCCAAAGAAGGTAGTTGAAATTAATTAAAGACTACGATTGTGAGATTTTATACCATCCGGGTAAGGCAAACGTGGTTGCCAATGCTTTAAGTAGAAAAGGTCGGGAGAAATTGATGATGTTGACCGCACAGAAGGAATTGATTTCAGTAATGGAGAAGTTGGAGTTAGAAGTGAAGTATCCTATGGAAATTGATGAGAAACTGTTTCAGATGCAATCTGGTACAACCTTACTGTATAAAGTTAAGGAGGCTCAACTTCAAGACGATGAATGCAAAAAGGTGACAAGAAAGATATCTGAAGGAACTAAACCAAGATTTAAGATGGATAAGGAAGGAATACTGAGATTTGAGAACAGAATTTGGGTACCGCCAGTACCAGAGATTAAGGAAGACATTTTGAGCGAGGCTCATAGCTCACGATATTCGATTCACCCTGGTAGTACCAAGATGTACCAAGATCTTCGACAACATTTCTGGTGGCCTAATCTGAAACGAGATGTTACAGAGTGTGTTACCAAATGTCTAACCTGTCAAAAAGTAAAAGCAGAACATCAGAGACCAAGTGGATTGCTACAACCGTTGGAGATCCCAAATAAAAATGGAAACATATTACAATGGACTTCGTGGTTGGCCTTCCGACGACTCAGAAAGGCTACGACACAGTATGGGTTATCGTTGACCGACTGATGAAATCTGCACACTTCCTTCCGATCAAAATCAGATTTAACTTAGATCAGTTGGCAAGGTTATCTGTGAAAGAGATTGTTTCGAGGCACGGAGTTCCGGTGTCAATTGTTTCTGATAGAGATCCGCGCTTTACGTCCAACTTCTGAAAATATCTTCAGGAATGCATGGGTACGCAATTGCGAATGAGTACATCATACCACCCTCAGACAGATGGACAGAGTGAAAGAATAATTCAGACATTGGAAGACATGTTAAGAGCTTGTATAATGGATTTTAAAGGAAATTGGGATGATCATCTACCGCTCGTAGAGTTCGGTTACAACAACAGTTACCATGCTAGTATTGGCATGCCACCTTATGAAGCGTTATACGGTAGAAAGTGCAGAACTCCGCTATACTGGGATGAAGTTGGCAAAAAACAATTACTAGGCCCGGAATTGTTACGGCAGACAGCAAAAATAGTCAAGGTGATCCGAACAAGATTGACAGCAGCTCAAGACAGACAGAAGAAATACGCCGATCCACACCGTAAGAATGTTGAGTTCAAACCAGGTAGTTATGTTTTCTTGAAGGTCTCTCCATGGAAGGGAAAGATCAGGTTCGGAAAGAAAGGGAAATTAAGCCCAAGATTCGTTGGACCCTTCGAAGTTCTGAGAAGAGTCGGAGAAGTTGCTTATGAGGTAGCCTTACCTCCAACTCTAGAGAATGTCCACAACGTTTTTCATGTCTCAGTCCTACGACCCTACAAATTCGATTACAAGCACGTCATTGAATATGAACCCCTACATTTCGACAAAGACTTATCTTACGAAGAAATTCCTGTTCAAATTGTTGATCGAAAAGAACAAGTTCTGAGAAATAAAGTAATACCTTTTGTTAAGGTAATTTGGAGGAACCACAACACTGAAGAAGCTACGTGGGAACTCGAAGAGAATATGATGAAGAATTACCCTCATTTATTTACTTAATTTATGTGTAAGCGATTCTGGGGATAGAATCTTTGTAAGGGGGGGAGAATGTGACGGGTCAAATTTATTGAGTCGTGATTCTGGGGACAGAATCCTTTTAAGAGGGTAAAGATGTGACGAACGAGATTTGTGTAATTTAATTCTTAATATTTATTGAAATAAATAAATATTTTCGATGATTTAATTATTAGATTAAATAATTAATTGATGAAATTGTGGTAGATTAATTTAATTATATGTGTTACATTTATTAAATTAATGTGAAAATTTTTTATTATCGAAGTATGTGATTATGCGAGCTTATTGTATTAAACGAAATATTTAACAAGCCTATTGGTATTTTAATTAATTTAATTATTAATTAGAGAGTTAATAATTTGACATTATTTATTTATGAGAAATTTAATTATGGGACTATGTGAATTT
Organism: Panax notoginseng; assembly: GCA_016801055.1. NCBI lineage: Eukaryota > Viridiplantae > Streptophyta > Magnoliopsida > Apiales > Araliaceae > Panax > Panax notoginseng. The sequence continues at coordinate 92,990,436 of CM029018.1, forward strand.
ATGAGAAATTATTATATCTTATTTAAAGTAAATTAAATTAGATATTAATTTATTTTATAAAGGAGTGTGACATTATTTAAACTATAATATAAGAGGTTTTATTAAATTAATTGGGTATAAGCTTTTAAATGGTAGCTAAACATGGCTTCAGTGGGAGTTGAGGGAAGATACCCATAACTGGGTAACTGACTCATTTATTATCAGACGTCTTCTTTTTATTATTATTATTCTAAGTCTGGAAGAGCAGAGAGGGAGAGAGTTTGAGAATTGTCAGATAAGATTGAGAAATTTTGAGAGAGATTGTGAGTACTGTGATTGAAGTAGATAGAAATTGTCATCCTTGTTCATCTATGCTTTGGGTAATTCTCTCCAACCCAATTCTCATATTTTACGTCAGTTAGTTTTTATGAAAATGGCTTTCATTCAAGTTCTGTGAATCTCTATAAATTTGAGAAATTGTGTTATTATATGGATATATGTAATAATACGAGTAACATAACATGTTTTATATATATATATATATATATATATATATATATATATATATATATATATATATATATATATATATATATATATATATATATATATCGCATGATTCCATATTATAACTTTCATAATACGATGACTTGTTATTTTAAAATTTACATAGTTTGGGTTTTGGCCTTATGGCCCTTATACGTAATTTTAGTGTGTCAAACATAAATGTTTTCGTAAAATTTACACTCGTATATTATTATGCATGTTGATACAAAGAGACCAAAGTTTAAATGAACGGATTCGGTGTTATAACGAATCCGTAGTGTCAATTTTTATGTTTTGTTTTCAAACCTTCAAGAACATCAAGAACAGTGGAAGTTGCATGCTTTAATTCTGTAATTAAGTGTTTAAATTGGTTAAAGTCATTATATAAATGTTGGGTAATGATTATGTGTGAATTATATCATGTGGGTATGTCTAAATTCGAGTAGAAAATAAGAAATTGGTAGAAATTGGCATGTTCTGCGATTTTTTGCGAACTGCCATTTCTGTGTCTGGTACGCTGCGCTGCAGCGCCGGCTGCAGGCATAAGAGTCGAGTCGCAGCGCGAGCCACGTCGCAGTGCCATTGACCAGGCCGCAGCGCCGAGAAACAGTACAAAAGTGGCGCCGCAGCGCCACTCTACAGAATGTCCAGAAATGAATTTTTTTAAAAATGTTTAAGTCTAGCAATGTGGTATTAACCTAATTTAATAAACATAGAAGTATGTTAGAAGTATAATGAGATGTTAAAATAGATACTTAACATGTAAATAACATTATTGCATGTGAATTGAATTATTGAATATACAATTAACGTGTTATTCAAGAAATATAAATTATGTGACAATGAGTATAATAAATTGACTAAGTATAGTTATAATTCGAGTTAGACAAAAAGAATGAACGTTTGATGATTAGTTAAGTTATAATTAACTGGTATTGTGAATGTGAATGGTATGTAGGATTAAATTCAAGGAACGTGTTTATTAAAGTATAATCTACGCACGAGGCAAGTTTTCCTAACCATACTTGTTATTGTTATATAAGTTGATTAATTCACCTTTCTACATTGAGCAAGTTCTCATTATTATTAATCAAGTCTGTTTTGTATATTTAAGTCTATAAATCTTTCAAGCATGATGCTGTTATACAATACTTATTCCATTGTATACCTTTGAGATTCTATTCAATTAAGTTATAAATTATTGTTAAACTTATTAGACTAGCGAACCCTTATTGAATCGACTAGTCCATAGTTGATGAGCGCTCTAAATTTCAGAACCCTTGATGAATAATCCAAATTAAACTTCCTTTGGTGCAGACTCCGATGCCAAACTGAGATGAACAACCCTTTAATAGGGGATTATTTACGCTTAAGCATTAAGATATTGTGCACAGTATGGTACTAAGGGCTGATCCCCCTAAGTACGAGAAGAAGAGTCCATAGTCTCATGACTGTTAAAAGTTTCAAGTATAACCCTTGATAACCTAGGACATAGTTCAAGGTCTTATGACCCTCAGATTTCTTTTAATTCTTGTTATTCATTCTTGATTCAAAAGTTGAACTTTATTTCAGAAGTCTTTGATTTATTCGCATGTTATTATTTTGTTACTTTCATTATTATACTTATAGGCAATTGTGCTCACTCTTGCGTAATAATAACATTGCGGTTAAGAACGAAAGAGCAGACGAACATTCCACTAGTAAAGGCAAGGGCAATCTTAGCAAGTAATGAAGATTGTTTATTTATGTGGTTATGTAATGATAATTAGAATTGATGTTACTTAAGACTTATTATGTTTCCGCACAGATGATTTAAGGTTAGAGTAACCTGGGATTTATTTATTATGAAGTTGATGTAACCCCATAAGGGGAGAGATTTATTATTATTTCTATCTATTGCATGGTTTGTATTTTATTTATGGGTAGATAGATAGATGATATTTGTACAGTGAACACCAAATACTGTGGAAATGAAAGTATCGAATTTGGGGGTGTCACAGCTTTACCCACAAATAATGCCAACGTTGTTCTCCGATTCTTAAAGAAAAACATCTTTACACGATTTGGGACGCCGAGGGCGATAATAAGTGATGAGGGAACTCATTTCTGTAATAAGCAGTTCACTAAATTACTTATAAAGTATGGGGTTCGTCATAAAATTGCAGTCGCGTATCATCCCCAAACCAATGGTCAAGCGGAAGTCTCGAATAGGGAGGTAAAACGAATTCTAGAAAAGGTGGTCAATCCGTCACGAAAAGATTGGTCATTGTGTCTTGACGATGCCCTATGGGCATATCGAACAACTTACAAGAATCCTATAGGCATGTCACCCTACAGAATGGTCTACGGAAAAGCATGTCACCTCCCGGTTGAACTAAAACACAGTGCACACTGGGCCATACAAAAACTTAACTTCAATCTACAAGCAGCAAGTGAGACAAGGTTACTTCAGTTGAACGAGATGGACGAATTCTGGTTCAATGCGTATGAGAACGCAAAACTATATAAGGAGAAAGTCAAAGCCTGGCATGATAAGAAAATTCTGGATCGGACATTCGAACCGGGCCAACAAGTCTTGCTTTTTAACTCTCGGTTGCGTTTATTTCTCGGAAAACTGAAATCTCGTTGGTCGGGACCGTTCAAAGTTGTATCTGTCGCACCGCACGGAAATGTTGAAATTGAGGAATCAAATTCAAAGCGCACATTCAAGGTGAACGGTCAACGACTTAAGAACTATTGGAGTGGACCTATCGATCACCAATCTACGACCATACACCTCTCTGAACCAGGGGACAATTAAGCAACACTGCAAAGTCCGGCTGATGACTATAAACCAAGCGCTACAGGGAGGAAACCCAGGAGTTTGTATTATTTATTTATTGCATTCAATTTCAGTTAATTAGTAGTTTCAGTATTTGAATTACTTATATTTCATTTGAGGAGATGTAGAATACTTTTTGCATCACATACTAGTGCAGGACCAGCTTAGAATTGGGGTACATATGTTCACCATGACACCTCAGCACCCCAGCGCTTAAATTGAACGAGTTTCAAGCGCCCCGACACTAGTACTCGGCATCGAACCCTGCCCATCAGCGCCCTGGTGCTGCACGTACGCCTTATCACAGTGCCCCGGTGCTGGGCTTAACCCTCAGACCCTAGAGGTCAGCGCCCCAGCGGTCCTCGTATCACAAGTCACAGTGCCCCGGCGCTGAAGTGAGAATTAGAGTCCAACTTGTTTCCTACAACTGATCGGTTCACTTATTTTCCTTTCAATTTCCTCACACGATTCCACTCCTCATCTGGTAACTGATCTTAAACCTTCATATAACGTCCCAATACCAAACACAACTCCACATATCACATTGGGATTTCATTTGGTAAAGCAATTTTCATCTATCATCTCTACCACAAAGGTATGTTACTAAATTACACTCCATTGTGAGATGGGTAAGCTAATTTGCATCTTGATTCATATTCTCTATATCTACAATGCCGATTTTCACCCTTTTGATTTTGATTATCTCATATTGCCAGCATGTGAATCACGTTTGATTGTGCACCACTTTTGGTTGGATTAGTATGGATATGTGGTGATTGAATACCAGGGAGGTGATTTGATAGAAAACTAGTGTGATTCAAAACAAAATATGAATTGCCCACAAGGTGTTTGATGTTTTTCCTAACTCAATACTCATGGTTAAATTTCCACACAACACCCAATCCTTGCACTGAATTCACTTGCACACTGCTATCACACTATCAACAATCTATTTTTCGACTGGGATATCTTAAGAATGCAATGTTACACTTTCTTGATGTATACTTGGGGTCCTATTTCAACGGGACTTTTGTTTTGACCGAATGTGAACATGCATGCCCTATCAGATTGTAATTGCTAAATTTTTTTTTTGCCTACATGTCATGTCCATAATTCGCTACCTATGTACCGAATGTATGCGATCAGTTGCCATTCTATTACTACATGTCATATCTTTTGGGCATACCATGTACTTCTTTGACCAATTAGGTTATGCAGATAGAAAATGATATCACTCGGTAAAAAAATTGTTCTTTCATGCTATTATGTATCACACTACACCCACAACCATGCTACATAACGTCCACTTCTCGGGAAGTTTGGGGATAGTACCATGGGTACGTTTATCCAAACTTAAATTCTGTCCAATGCTAATACATGTGTATGCTATTAATTACTGAATTTTCTACATGGCTTCCAAGCGACAACGTGGCGAGGGTTCCGGGTCAGCCTCAGCCCGACCCAAATTTGACAGTCAAAGGTTTGTCTCCGCTGAGGCACAGGAACGCTACCACAAGATGGCTACCCGCTCTCTCATCCCCTAACGAGGTATAAGGCCCGATCAATCCAAAGACGGGGACATAGCAGTCATGATAACCGAGAGGAATTGGTTCCAACTCACCGAACAACCCGATCTAACCGTGATTGCAGTTGTCAAAGAATTCTACGCCAACAAACCTAAACACTACCACTATGGTGTGTTTGTGAGGGGCAAAACTGTTGAAATTGGTAACGAAGACATTAATGGTTGTAATCAACGGCCATTAGAGGGACTCAATGACGAATATGCCAATCTTTTGAGTCAAGGTCCAGACTATGAGAAGATAATCCGTGAGCTTTGTCAACCAGGCACCACATGGACAGTGCATGAACGTAGCAGCATGACTTTCCCCCATTCACACCTCAGTTTATATGGGAAGGCGTGGTATGCCTTTATCTACGCCAAACTCATGCCATGCACACATGTGAGTCATGTCACTAAAGAGAGGGCAGTACTGCTATATTCGATAATTCAAGGCTTGAAAATTTATGTTGGCCACCTTATTCAGCAGTCTATTCTCCGAGCGTCATGAGGAGGGACCATAGGAGGGTTACCCCATTCGTCTCTCATTTGCGTTTTGTGTGCTAAGTTTGGGGTCCAATGGAAATCGGATGAGGTGATTCAAACTCCTATGCTAGTTTTGGACCATAAGTTGATAAACAGGTATAAAGTGTGGACAGGTGGGGAAAACCACCCTAGGGGATTGGGTTTCATAAGGTCCCAAGTTGAAGCTACACAAGCCCCACCACATCAAGCTCCACCTACTTTTGGTCCGTCCTCAACAGCTCATCGTGGTGTGGTTCCTGAAGCTGTCCAACGGGAAATTGACGGTTGGTTTTACAACCTTGAATCCCAGAATGTCCGTTTGTCTGAACGTCAAGATGTTATCTACAAATACTTGGTTGATCAATTTGCTGCCCAGAATGCCATGAACGCCCAACTGTACCCGGGCGTTAATCTTAGCCAGTTCCCTACTGCTCCTGTTCTGCCAGTGTTTCCCCCTTCTGATCAAGAGATGAGCGAGGATGAGGATGCTCCACCCGAGGATTAAGTTCGTCAGGGAAGTCTTCTGTTTTATATTGTTATATCTTTCACATGAGGACATTGCTCTTGTTCAGTTTGGGGGTAGTTAATTTTTATTTTGCATTATTAGATTGTTAATGGTTTGAATTTAAATCTTTATGGTGATTAAGTGTTTCATTTTAGGATTGCATGTTAATTTCAGCTGTTTGATAGTTATGTATGTTTGGGGCAAATGATGAAAGTAAAATTGCAGGAACAAGTCTAGTGTGAATATATAAGCTAGTGATATGATTTTCTTTGATATGATTTAAATCTTTATCTGTTTGACACTAATATTATCAGGATAGCACATTTTGAAAAATGACCATGTTGGCTATGATAGTTTAAATGGATAGATAATAGACTTCTAAAGGATGAATGCTAGTGAAATGAAGGAACAATTTGAATAGCTAGTGAAGACTGAATTTAGACATAAACTTAAGTTTGGGGGAAAAATATTTTGAATATATATGTTTAAAAAAATAAAAAAAATGGCATGCTTGTCTAGTTTTGTGGCCTTTGTTACTTGAGTAAGTAAGCCCGAGGGGATTGTTTCTACACCTAGCACCCTAAGGTCTTAATGGCTTGGGAGTCGTTGGTCGAAAGCTCGTTAAGGTAGCACTGAAAAGCCTAAGGGAATAAGACAATGCATAGTCATGAAAAAAAATAGTAATAATAAAGCGGGAAAAGTGCAAAAAGCCCCCGTTATAAAATAAAGGCATAAGTATTCCATGTTGACCCTTGAACTTTAGTAATTGTTTGATTTCGACCGAATCAAGCTTATTTGATGAGTTCTCAAGTTTACACTGTATGATGCCTACTAAGAAATTTATTATCTTTCATATTTTTGCCTTTCATTGGTTAGCATGGTTGTTGAACACACACTCATGGTATCAATAATAACAGATTTAGATTCATTGATTGTTGGGGTATTATTGAACTGCCTTAACATGATATATTAGCATGTTTTTTTGTGATTTTTCTGAGGATATATATATATATATATATATATATATATATATATATATATATATATATATATATATGCTAGTAGATTGCTAGAATTAAGAACATTTAGATAGTTTGCATTTGCATGGTGGTTAGTTTTTTCGTGTTTATGTGTCTTGTTGCTTGAGGACATGCAACGATTTAAGATTGGGGGTATTTGATGATTGGGTAATATACCCATAAATCGGATATACCTGGAGTTAAATGGATGTATTCATCTTTATTGTGTTTATGTGTTGTTTTGCAGATTTCGAAGCTATAGGAACAAATTTGGGGAATTTGAGCTGAAAATGGCAAAATGGTAAATTTTCTGAAGGCCAGCGCTGGGGTGCTACATTTAGTGTTAATTCCAGCGCCGGGGCACTGGGTTGTGTCAGTAATTGACCAGGGCACGCGTTTGACCATTGTTTGACTTTCTGAATGGAGGTTGTTTGAAGTCAATTTGGATTTGGATTGCTAGAGTTTGGATACGTGGAGTATATAAAGGTTGTTTCAATAGAAAGAGGGGGGATTAACCATAATTGGAGACGAAGCAAGGGATTTACTTGAAGATTGAAGGATAGGCTCTAGATTTTTTCTCTTTTTCCTTATTTTTAATTTGTGTAATTCCTTAAGGATGTTTTGCACAAGATTGTTGGTTTTTATTTTCGTTATGAACTAATTCTTTCGTTAAGATTTCAATTGAACCTTTTATGGATATAATTTAGTTGTTCAATTTATTCCAATTATATATGTCAAAGTGAGTTGTTTATCTTGCCTTGTATTTATTGATTAATTATTTGGCCAATAATTACCTTGTTACTGTAGAAGGAATTGGAAGAGGAACTCTAGGGTTAGAACTGGGCATGATAACATGTGACTTAGTTATTTGCATAGTGAATAATTAGGTTTGTGAATTGAATGCAAATATCTGTTCACCGCATATAACACATAAGGAATTGGAATTGAAGGAGTTTAATTCAATTGTTTTGCATAGGAATATATCAAGATTAATCTGGATTAAATAGAAGTCAATTGATCACTTGGAAAAAGGCTTTTGGCATTTGAGAATTACTGTTAACAATTTAGTAGGCATAATAATTGGGATAATTGGATAATTGGTTTATAATTCATAATTGGGGATATTGAAGTCTTAATCTTTATTTATCTGAATTCATCCAAATCTTAGTTTTATTTATTTGATTTATCTTAGAATAATTTCTTTAATTGTTTAATTTAGTTTAATTATTTCAGCAAGACACAATTTATAGTTGTTTAAATAAAATTGGATTGATATAGTACTAATAGTTGGAATTTATTGATTAGAATTCTCTGTGAGATCGACACTTTATCTTATCACTCTATTACTTGTTGACTGTGTATACTTGCACGTATTCATTGATTGCGAAATCGACCAACAAGCTCCGCTGTGAGCGTAAGTACAACATGAACACGATTTAACAATGAATGTATTTTAGTGCTGAAAAATAATAGTGAATTGTGTTTACCTTAGAACAAAAGTATAATCTTGTATTTAAAGTGATCACACCTCCTCTACATGCTCTTCCCCGTATGAAAATATGATTTCTCATTAGGTCAGATTCCTTAAAGAAAGAAAGTCGAATTTTATCCTGATACTTTCCTTAGGAGTTAGAAATCAAATATAATTAGGAATCTTGGATTCCTTAAAATTCTTTAACTACCCAAACAGGTTCTTACGTGGGGAGACTTCCTCCACATGGATCATGGCCCACCAAATCATCCGGGGACAAATAATCATGCCCCAACATTGACCCCCAATCTTCCATTATAATAGGTCATTTAATGGAAGAATTCCATAAAAGCCCAATAATTGCACAATAAACGGCAATGCAACAAGCCCAAAATTAAATGACTCGATAACGTCCCCAACACTCATTATTGGGACCCCACATCAGCCCCATGTTTGCCATCATTTTAGCCAACTTAATGCGCCAAATTTATATAACCGAGAGAAGTTGAAAGGTCAGTCATTTCAAAAACCTTTTCCCCAAAAACAACCGTCACTTTTCAAATCTAATTCTACAAAAGCAACTAAAAGCACTCTGCAACCTTTTTCCTCTTTTCCACGAATCCTTTTCTCACGACAAAAGTTCTCTGATCATTCCTCCTTTGTGCATTCCTATGGCTGCTTCTAACACTCCAACTTTATCTGCCCTAAACACCCCTTATTGCGACCGATGATCTAGTTTCGGTTGATATTCCAGTTTCAACCATCATCAAAAATCCAAGCTACAAGGTCGTTTCATCATCCCCAGATCCCTCAGCACAAACACTTTCCCCTTCTGAACTCATTGGGATGCAAGTCTGAGAAGAATATTCATCAAGCAAAGCCTACTCTCATGTAAACACCCCATCCTTCATAGAGACCTCACAACCGGATGCCATCCAAAAATAGTATCAGATACCAAACGAATACTCCATCCGAGCCCCTGATCTCAATAAGAGAATGTACTGGCGCCCAGAGGGAGAATGGGTGGCCATCCTTCTCTATTCCTTTAAATACGACATCCGATTTCCCATGCACGAATTCATCTCATCCTTCCTAGGGCTTATTAGAATCGGATTCGCACAACTGGTGCCAAACTCATATATTCACATGATTTTATTCATCGTATTATGCCACGAGTTGAAGATCTCTCCAGGATTAGACTTCTTTTTTGCTGTGTTCAACATAACTCGATGCAAAGAATCGGGTCTATGAAAACTAAACCTTCGCCCTGGGAAGAAAACCTGTATAAAAACTCCATATAGCAACAAAGGATGGCACCCATAGTGGTTCTACATCAAGGGAATCGGTCTGAAGCTTCTGCCGAACTGGGCTCCCCTAAATGAATTCATCCTCAAAGTTACCAAGTTTTTGAAGAGCCAAATCAACACATTTCAATCCTTCTACAGCAAGATCAAGACAGTTGATTGACGAATTGAAGTACTATCCAAACCAACTTGGCTATACACCCATGGCTGTAAGTGCTGATACGAATCTTCCCCTTTTTACTTCAATATTAATTGTCTTTTAAACGACTCCATTTTTATATTTGTAGTATCAATCTTTAAACCAAAAGGCCTCGAGGACTCTAGCTCACAACCACCCCTTCTGACCGATCCGATTCCTCAACTGATCACTAATGAGAGCTTAGACACCGAAACAATCCTTGTTACCGAAATTCACATCAACAAGCCTCTAAACTACTTTCCAATAGTCGAACCACCCCTCCTCGTACAACCAATAACCACTGTCCCGATGCTTCTGACAATATCCACAAAAGATCCCTAGATATGACCAGAATCGATAAACTGGTCTTGTTGAAAAAGAAAAGAAGAAGACAGGCCAAGACATCTGCATCACCCTCAACTTCCATTGTTGAAACTCCTATCGTCAAGGATGCCCTCCAAATCCCTGATCCATTAGTCCCCAAAGAATCTCCTTCTAGCGCCAATATTAATCTCAAGATTCGTCTACGCGCCTCAACCACTAAAAGTGCGTACAATCTTTCACTAAAATGAAATCACACGAAGAAGCTTGAAGGCTTGGGCTGCCGGGGGATAGCTCCGGTCTGAAAATAAGTACATGCTGAATAAGGTTTAATAATGGAGGTATTTTAGTGTTGAAAAATAATAGTGAATTTTGTGTACCTGAGAACCAAAGTATAGCCTTGTATTTATAGTGATCACACCTCCTCTACATACCCTTCCCCGTATAGAAATAGGATTCCTTATTAGGTTAGATTCCTCAATGGGATTGAATTGAATCTCCTTAAATGAAGGAAGCCAGATTCTGTCCTGACACTTTCCTTAGGAGTTAGAAATCAAATATAATTAGGATTCTTGGATTCTTTAAAGTTCTCAAATTGCCCAAATAGGTTCTTACGTGGGGAGACTTCCTCCACGTGGATCATGCCCACCGAATAATCCGAACCCAAATAATCATTCCCAACATTGCCTCCCTTGAAAAGGTCCCGGGCAGAAGAGGTTAGCAAAATTTTGCCTCCTCCTCCTCCCGAAGAATAGTCAACCTTTGAAGACCCACCACGACGGTTCCTCAACACTGCCTAGTCTCAAGATATGCCACATGACTTCCCGTACGAGATTTTTAATACATTCATCTTATCGGGAGACGATGAAAAATTTGAAGGCCTAGAACACGAGGACCTCATAATCGCCACTACAGTCCCCATATGACAGGTAAGAATAATTATTTAAACCTTTCTGCTTTAACAGTTACCCCTAGACACGTCCTCTCAACCTAGTTATATTATTCGTAGGCTTTGTCCGCCTTCGGCTGACTTCTACTTTAGGTCTAGGAGATTTCATCTAGGAAGAAGTAGATCGAAAGTAAAGTCGAACATCTTCAGAAAGAACTTGAAGTTACTTTAAATAATCTGAAGGAAGAAATAGATAAACTTTACGCCGCCCGACTCCACTCTGATGCGCTGTCATTGGAAGTGAAAGAACTGAAATGGAAAAGCTTCGAGCTCTCTAAGGAAAAGGATAAACTCCTTGTGGAACGGGTCGAGCTGAAAGAGGATAAAGACGCCCTTCATAAAGCTTATACAACTCTAACAGATCAGTTCGACCAACTTCACCACAAAATGAGAAACATACTGAGGGTAACTATTGAATTGGAGAGAAAGTATGAACACTTGAAAGCTTAGAAGTCAACAGCCTCTGTGACGACCCAAAATTTTTACTTAATTTGAAAATTAAGTATTTTAGAATATTATTGAATAAAATAATATTTTATAAATATTATTTCGTTTTACGTGATAGAAGTTGAATTTTTGTGGTGGATCGTGATTCTGTGATGGAATTTATGAGTTTTACGATCGTATGTGAAAAAAAAATTCTGGGAAAAAGACAAAAAGTTACTATTCATAAAAACACAAAAAATGGAGAAAAACGCTAATAAACAAACTTTTTCGAGAATTTCAAAATTCGTAATAGTGTATATTTGAGAATGCGAGATGAAATATGAAATAAAAATTAATATAAACTAATTTGAATTTGAATTTGTAAGAGTGAGCATTTAATTGCCCCACAACTTATAACATTTGAATAAACAACAACATCAAGAATCAATTCTTCATTCTTTTCAAACTTCAATAACCGAACAATAGTTATGAAGCAATTGAATAAATAAGAATTAAATCAGATTCCTATCATATAACACCTTTATTACCATTATAAGAGAAAACCCTCTTTAATTATTACACCGTAACTTCATCAAAATTTACATAATCATAATCACCTAAGATCATATGTCTTCTCATACTTCCTTAAGATAACCTTTTTAAATAACAATTCTAGGACTTAACTTAGCCTAAATAATTACATATATGTGAAAAGAATCATCTTCTCAATATATACATAAAAACAGTACATCACAAGTGTGACAACCCCAAAATAGGTCCATTCCATCCAACCTATTCTGAGTCGCCAAATACATGGTACAGAAAACAACTACAACTTTATTACAACAATTGTCGTGTAAAATACAACAACACATATGCTGTGAGTTTGGATACAAATATATACCAAATGTGACTCATGTTCCAACCGTGGACATCACCTCACAATGACACCTTACATAAAGGTATAGTCAAAAATTATTTTAGAAATTAGAATCTTTGAGAAGTGCTCAAGGAAACCTTCGTACATGGGAGGCCACGCATCTAGGTTATGATAGATATCATATGGCCACAGAATTATCCTTGGTTGACCCAATAGACCCCAAAGAAAAACGAGAAGATTACTATTATATTCTTCCCAATGGTGAGTCTTCTCTTGACTTATCATTATCTCCACTGTCTTTAATCGTGAATTATACTTCAAACAAACACCAAGATTATATAGGTAGTGCCCATAGATATACTCAGCAAGTGGATGAGCACAACCCTGTCTTATGATGACACGAGGTTGTATGTCATTAGACATCTTGTATGATAGTGACAAAACACCCTTCCAACGTTGGGTTCGCCTCACCCTATTTTCTTCACCAAATATAACTACTAAATGATGACCATCGTTCTATTCCCTTGTTACCCCCGCTCGACACAGCTACATTCTTATTTCCTGAAAGGAATTGTGAAGCAAAAGGGTGAGCACAACTAGCTCAGTAAAGAATATCATGACTAAAGATAATTAAATTATCAATAGCCTTCATTTAATGTATTTAATCATTTTAAAATGTCAAAATCATAAGATTTCATCACCAATAACCAAAATCCTCATCAAAAATCTGCATATACCTCATATAGGATTCTCAAGTCATAAAATTCTATTTTCTAATTTTCTTACTTCATATAACATATTTAATTTATTTACGCATAACTAGACCATTTTCATGAAAAATACCAAATCAGTTACAAAAATATTTCTTTTCTGGGAACATAGTGAACATATATTTTTCTAAGAATTTTTAAAAGTCATTTACTATTTTTCATATGGCCAAAATAGCCGAATATTTAGACATTTATCAAAAATTGTACTTTTATCTAAAAATTCTGAAATTCACAGAGTATACTCCTATCATATACATGTACTCCCAATAAAAATTTCATCAATTTTGGAGTTAACCACAAGGAGTTATATGCGGTTACTTTTAAAATAGTCTTTTCTCATAAAATTCATAACTCTTAATCTATACATCCAAAAATCACCATTTTTGGACACAATCAATAAAACTCATCAAAATATCATTTCAAATGTTTCTAGAATTTTCTGAAGGTCAGAAGAAGTACGAACTGAAAAACATAATAACCCTTAAAATCCCTTACTATCCCTTACCTCAAAAGTGCAGTATTTCTGACTGGAATGCAAAGCTGAAGGAAACTTGCACTGAATAGTAACTCTCAAAGTATCTAAATACTCACAAAATATGCTTCATAATATAGAGAGAGAAAGCTTATGTTTCTGGTGTGATTTTCAATTCTAACTTAGCCCTCTATTTATAGGAAAATGTTAGCACGCCGAAGTAGACTTAACCTGCAACTTGATGGCTTTACCTGCTACTATTTCCACCCACCACATTTGAATAAAAATCTCAGCACATTTCTTTACCAACCAAGAGTGGAGCCCACCAATTCTAGAATTTTCTACCAAAATGATAAACTCCGAAAATTCAACAATTTCTGAACCAGTCATCTCGTAAAATTCATAATAAATCATACGTTCATTTTTAACGGTTCAAAATTTGTGGACATATACTCAACTTATAAATATATAACATTTCCAAAAATTACCACGATCCAACGGTCGGATTAAAAATTATAACCCCGCAAAATATCTCAAAAAACCCTAATTTTTAATACATCCATTCCGATAAAAATACTGATAAAAAACCTCAACATTAATTCCTTCATTTTTAACCACCAAAATATATCCCTCATTTATATCCGCATAAAATAAATATTTCCTTATCATATGAATCAATAATTAATTATTCATAAATAATATTACAGAATCACATTTATGACAACCAGGCCGTTCCCAGGAAAGATGGGGCTTTCCAATAAGAATTTCTCCTTACTAGCGCGCAATTAGCTGACCAAACCTCTTAGACAGAACTTTCTAGACATTGCCAATAATGTTATATAATAATATTATTCAAATAATATGAATTATTGATCTGATAATGGGAAATACTGTGCAGTGATAATTATTGAACAACAATAATATAAAATTTAACGTAGTAATTATTGAATCAATAAAATAAAATATTAAACAATAATTACTGTAACAATTATTGAGTAGTGCCTTCTTACGTAAGAATCAATAATTTCAAATATATTGTGCAATACCGTGTGCTACTGTGCAATAACGCGTATTACTGTATTTTAACCATCGGGTATTCTAACAGTGTTAACGGTAACAACTACGCCGTTATTTGTAAAAACTCAAATTTGTCGTTTTCTTCATCCGATAGTTATTCTATTATGGGGCCCACAAATGGCTGCGCCGTCGTACGAATATAACCCGACAGAAAGAATATTCCACGACCAAACGAATATTCCCCGACAACAATGAATATTTTATAATTAACCACTTGCGTATTTTGAAAAAAATTTCATATATCACCTTTAACTTTAACTTTTATCAATTTAACCATTTACTGAATAGTAATTATAAGAAAAAATTGAATACTTTTATTTCATAAAATTCGGGGTCTTATAACAAGTGTTCAACAGATATCAATGTAGTGAACTGAGTGGTCACAAATCCCCTGCCCATACAAAGGAGTTGATCTACTCATTGGCTACATGTCAACGGTTAAAAAGCATGTGACTGCACTTACAACTTAAACTTAGTTAACACCGTAACATTTAGCTAGTCCTACCAACTTTTACCTTTATCCTTTCTTAAATCTTACACTTTCTAACACCAATAGTGTCTATATCCTTATCATAACACAACCTGTGTTTGTTTTCATAAACATCTTAACATGTGTCCATCTAAAACAATTAGCATGGACTTAATCAAATCGCAACTCATGAATTAACAGAACTGTAACAACTTAAACAGTTCAAAAACATAACATTTCTTATACAAAAGTACATAAGTGAAGATATTGACAACCAACACAATTCATAGCTTAATAATAATTGTATATATTTTTTGTTTTTACATATAAATAATTTTTAATGTACAAATATTTTTGACAATCAATGAACATATATTTTTGAGCAAAACTGAATGTATATTTTATTGATAACATAGAATTTTTTTTTATTGAATCATAAAATCAAAAGTACTTAGCATGAATTATTGATAATACTTCCTAAGCCTTCCGACATGCCAAGTATTTTTGATTTCTATTCCATTCATTGCTTGAAGCCGGTAAGTTTCTGGCTTCGGCACTTCAATAACCTCGTTTGGTCCTTCCTAGTTGGGCATTAGCTTTTCGAGGTTTTGGGGCATCAATGCCTCCACCTCTCGAAGAACCAAATCTCTAACTTCAAATCTCTACAACTTTACCCCCTTATTATATTGCATGGTCATTCTCCTCTGGTAGACTGCTAGTCTTACCAAGGCTGATTCCCGAACCTCCTATAACAAATCAAGATTGAGTCAAAGGCCTTCGTCATTATACAGCTCCTTAAACTGGCTAACCCGAAGTGAAGGAGACCCAATCTCGACTGGAATAAGGGCATCAGTCCCATAGGCAAACCTGAACGGCGAATCGCCTGTCGTTGTTCTAGGAGTAGTTCGATATGCCCACAAAACACTGATCAACTCCTTAAGCCACCTTTCTTTGGCTTCGTCTAGCCTTTTTTTAATTTCAATTAAGAGGGTCTAATTGGTGACTTTGACCTGTCCATTGGATTGTGGATGAGCAACTAAAGTTTTTTGATGTTGGATCCCCAAATCCCTTAGAAACTCTTCGAATTTAGACCCCATGAACCGTCTGCCATTGTTCAATACTATTGCCATGGGAATTTTGAATCGAGAGATAACGAACTCCTTTAGAAACATCAAACGTTTCTGCTTTGTGATCGACTTAAGGGGTTTAGCCTCCACCCACTTGGTCATATAATCGATAGCCCTTTGCCTTTGGTAACATAATCAAGATGTCGATTCCCCACACTGCAAATGGGATCAGAGATAAAACTGAGTAAAATTCTTCAGGCGACTGATGAGGAACATGACTATTCAACTGACATTTAGGACATTTTTGTACATACTCCTTTGCATCCTGGAAGATTGTTAGCCAGTAATATCTCTATCAAAGCACCTTGTATGCCAATGCCTTTGCTCTCCTATGATATCCACAAATGCCTTCATGAACCTCCCGAAGTGCGTATTCAGCTTCGAACAGTACCATACACTTCAACAGAGGGGAAGATGATGCTCGTCGATACAGATCCCCATCAATAAGTATGAAGTTCAATCTTTTATACTTAATTTCCTTCGCAAGTATCCGATCCGACGGTAACACGCCAACTTCCAGATAATATAAGTAAGGCGTTAGCTAGCAATCATATCGTTCAACTACTAATATTTCTGACCACTAAAACTCAGAGAATTAAGAACCTCTAAATATACTGACCCACTAAAAGAACTCGTATCCGTCGTGGCTAGTCTGGACAAAGCTTCAACAAAACAACAGTGTTGTTCGACCTATCGACTCCCTAAAAAGTATAGAAACTGAAGAAGTGGAGCCAATTTTTAACTTTGGTAAGGTGAAAGTAGTATGCACACAAGCCAATCATGTATGATGATAAAACATATACTTTGTAATCAATCTTATTTATTTATTAATAAAAGTATTAATTTACTAAAGGAATTTAATTTATCAACAGGATGTTGTTTTAATAATATGTGATAAACCCATAGTTTGAAGCAATGCTTTTAGAATTATGATGAGATCATACTAATGAGATTTAAATTCTTAGATAGCTTAAAAAATAAAATGTTCCAAATCAATGAATTACTAAAAAGGGAATTAGTGAATCCGATAGATTGGTACATACGTTGCTTGCTCATTGGATGAGAATGATTGATCTCATGATCATTTGTGTGGAGACACTAAAACAAGTATGTAGGTGCTTATTGGAGAATAAGTTCACTGAACGTGATTCGCTAAGAAATACCTAATAGAGTTTCACTTGCCTGTCAATAGGAATTCTTGTAGTGATAGTAGTACAAGTGATCCTTAGACTTGAGATCATTATATTATCTTATATATAGTGATTTATACTTTAACTTATTCCTTAAGACCCTTAGAGTATATCAAAGGGTATGTTTGGGTATAATGAGTTAAATATGGAGATAATGTATGATTAATAAAGAATCTACCGCTTCTAGTAAAAGAAGAGATATGTCCTATGTGATTTAATAAATGACAACCCATAAATCCTTGGCCAAGGTGGAATGAAATTAGAAAGTAGTTTCTAATTTGCATTCATTTGGAGTTTTGCATTTAAGAATTGAAATACATAAAATTAAATAAAATAAGACTTGACAGTAATTTCATGTCTTATATTTAATTAGGACATTGTATGGTGGAAGGATTGAATTGTACGGTAACTATTAACTCAAAGGTTCTTTTATCATTAATGTTAAAATCTATATTATCTAGAAAGTTGTTGATCGCTTGGGAGGCTTATCCCTATTATAGAATAAATATTATTTATTTAAATAAATTAATAGTTTAATTTATTTATTTAAATAAGATTAGATTGTTCTAATTGATTTATTCACAACCGGTTTAATATGGAGAACCTAAAGGGTCACACCATAAAAGGGAGAATAATTATTTAAAAAGTTAATGGCATAATCGTAATAATATGTTAAGTATATTTAATTTAATCTACGGTGATAGAATAAATTAAATAGCTTAATATTTATTTTTTAATATTTTGAAAATATTAAATATAAATTAATAAGAGGAGTCTTATTAATATTATTACAATTATTATTATTTTAATTTGTAATGGAGTTTGGGAATTAATTTAATATTAGTACTCTCAGTTATTCCTAATGGGATTAGGAGACAAATTAATTAAATGAGTTTAATTAATTATCCCTAATTAGATTAGGGAGCCTAACTAATGAAAGGAGTTTAATTAATTAAATAATACTCTATTTTGATTATATTAAAATAGGTTAACTGATATTAATATAAGAGTAGTCTTATATTAGATATCTGTGTATGTGAAAATATGTAATTTCAATAGTTAGAGAGTACGTCTTTTTATACATATAGAAACTAGGGTTTGAGCCAATACCCCTTCTTCTTGATTCTTCTTCTTCCTTGGTGGATCACCTCTAGAGGCAAAACGCTTGGGTGGCTGACGTTGATCAAAGGAAGGAACCAAATCCACGTATTCAAGGAGAGCACAAGGATTAGGAGTTGAACTCGTACCTGAGGAAGCTCGGATCTTCAATGATATGATTCTAATTCTCCTATTCTATTATAGACTGATAATCATAGCACAAGAATGATCTTGGTTTATGGTTTGTTAAAAATTTTAAAATCTGTTTTACTTTGTTTTCGCTTTATTTATGTGATTTGATTGCATGATCTTGTTTCAAGCAAACCTAACAGTGGTATTAGAGCCAATCTTGTGCTAATTATCAGTTTCTGTGATTCCATATATGTGTAATATGCGATTGGAACGAAAATTTCTGGGCAACAAAAAGTTTTCTGTTGGCTTCCTGTTGCATCAACAACGTCCGATTCGGAAAAAGAACACTCCACCACAAAGTCGACCAAGACCTGACCTTTAATCGTCGTCTGAGGATGATACTACAAAATAAACTAGGTCAACTCCATAGCCTAAGCTGTGAATCACCCTGATATGTCAGGTTTATTTAAAATCTTCTTCAAAGGTTGATCTGTATCCATAATCAACCGACCCTTAAAGTAATGTCGAAGCCTCCTGTTGGCTATTATTAAAGCATAAGCAAACTTTTCCAGATTCAGATACATGGTCTCTGCATCCTGAAGAGCATGATCGACATAGTATACCAGAAACTACTTTCCACACATCTCCTGAATCAAGACCACTCTTACTGCCAATGAACTAGCCGTCAAATATAAGTATAGAGGGTCCGTAGGCATCGACTTCACTAGTAGAGATGCCGAAGACAAGTATTACTTAATTCCATGAAAATCATCCTTACAATCTGAAGTCCGTTGAATGGTTTTTTCATTCTTCGGCCCCTTCAATGTGTCAAAAAATAGTATACACCTTTTTACTGATTTGGACATGAATATCCTCAATGTCGCAATCCGACTTGTAAAATACTGAACATCCTTAAACGATTGGGGAGACTTCATATCCAAAATAGCCCTAATTTTCTTTGGATTGGCTTCTATTCATCTCTTACTCACCAGATAACCCAAAAATTCCTGAATTGAGGCTAAAAGTACACTTCGTCGGGTTCAAACTGATATTATAATGTCAAACGGTTTGGAAGCAATCCTCTAGGTCATCCAAATGTTCCCAAACTGACATGCTTTTGACGATCATGTCGTCTATATACACCTTCATACTTCTGCCCAACTGCTTTTGAAACACGTAGTTAATCATCCTTTGATAAGTAGCACCGACATTCAACACTCCAAACGTCATCTTCCTGTAAGCATAGATTGCCCGATGCGTTATGAAAGTCGTCTTCGGATATCTTCCTTATGCATTGAAATCTGGTTATATCACAAGAAGGTGTAAGGACCGAGAAGTTTATATGATTATATATGTAAATTTTTACGAATAATTTTTTTTAGAAAGTACTTGAACCATATAAGTGAATATATGAATTAAGCAAGATAGTTAATTTATTTATTTTAAGTTAACTAAGATGAATACTTAATCAATTTGATTAAGAAAGAGTAATATAAGTTATGTTAAAAAGTAACATAGCTTGAATGTTAACCTTGAATGGTAAATAAAAAAGATTTACAATCTTTAAGTGATTAATTATTTATAGTGAATGATTATGTGAGTATTTAAATATAACAAGGATTTATCAATGATGATAAATATGTTATGACATATGTGAAATATGTAGGTGATTAAATAAGTATATATTATTAATGTGTATATATTTATTTAGTAAGTAAAGATAATAAAAAAGAAAAGCTACATAACTTAATTATACATTAGGTATAAAAATTAAATAACCTAAGGATTATAATATGGAAGAATGTTAGTATTTAAAATATATACTAATCCTATGAATTTATTTTATACATCTCTATTAGTTATTTTTATAACTTAACTAAAGCAAGCCTAATTGGATTATAAAAATTTAATGTATATGAGTGATTATTTAAACTACAAATGTGGGGATGAAAACCCTAATTAAATGATTAAGGTAAGGTAACATTAAAAGTTTTGGATCTAATCTAATTTATATGGCCCCAATAATTGTTTAGGAAGCCCAACAAAATTAAATTTAAAGCCCAAACTTTAGCCCAATTGTTAAGGAATTTTTTAGTCATTTGTTAAGAAAAAATTGCAAATAAAATAAATCAAAATTTTGGGATAAAGAGGAGAAGAGATGGGCGGCTATGATGGGGCAAAATAGGAGCATGTGATGAAATTATGATTACTTGTTTTAGTTGCTAAAGTGGTTCACCCACTCCTACCTACTCTAGCCATGTGTCACGATTTTATTTTGCCATCATTCTTAACAAAACTTGCAAGCAACATTAACATGATTAAGTGAGAGAGAGAAAGAGATATATTGGGAAATAACAAGTAGATATACAAAATATATCTACATATTTTACTAATATACAAAACTCATTTCCTTCTCTTTCATCTCACTTCCAATTTAGCTAACAAAACCAAATAGAGAGAGAATAGGAGAAATCGGAAGCCCTTAGAGAGGGAAGAGGGAAGTTCATCTTTCATTCCACCAAAATATTTGAGGTACCTTAGAAGAAGAAGAGCAAGAGGAGCAAAGGTATAAGAAAAATTTAACTATTAAACTAGTTTATTACTTTTACTTTGTTTGATTTTGATGAAATAAGGATCTAATGTTTTTAAACTTAAAAACCATAGATTTATATGTTAATAATGTTTTATGTTTAGATCTAATCCTTTTGAGTGTCAAAAGTTTTATCAAAAGAAAGAAATGAAAACTAATTTTTCAAAAGTTAGAAAACCCTAATTTTTTACTACTTTAAAAGGTTATAACTTGAGATCTATAACTTTGTTTTGTGATCCGTCAAAGAAGGGTACTAAATATATAAGTTAACTACTAAACTGAAGTGGTAGCACTAAAAAACAATGTCTTTACAAGTCGTGGTGATTGTTTTGGTCAAAATAGTCCAGATAAAGAAAAGTGGGAAAAAGGGGGAAAATAGTTGTTGTCCAGCTGATTCTAGGGGCCGTTTCGTCTGTTTATTTTACTTTAAAAATTTTGAGAAAATTTGGTGTAATAATATGATAAGATAAATGACTCCTGTAAAAAGATGAAAATTTTTTGCCATAAAAATGAGAGTTATAGATTTTACAGTAAA